>OY757923.1:13634385-13641885 GCA_963585895.1 Sepioteuthis lessoniana
GTAACCCAAAATAAAATAGCAAACCCATTGTAACCATCAATATATATATATATATATATATATATATATATATATATAACACGTAAATATATCAACACACACACACACATATATATATATGTGTGTGTGTGTGTGTGTGTGTGTGTGTGTGTGTGTGAGGTATATACTTATTTTTTACTCTTAGATATATTTTTGGTAATTCTAATAATTTGGTTTAAAAGAAAATTGAATTTTTGGAGAAATTATCATTTTACTTCTAAATGGGAGACACTTGATTTTTTTATATAAACACACACATATATATATATATATATATATATATATATATATATATATATATATATATATATATATATATATGTGTGTGTGTGTGTGTGTGTGTGTGTGTGTGTGTGTGTGTGAATCGTATCTTAATACTGCAATGAAACAGTTTTTCCCAGCATCTCTGTTGCTCTTCAAATCCAAAGTATATTATACTGTAAAGTTCCGTTATTATGACCCTCCCGGTGATTTAATAATGTCTTTAGAACAAGAGGATTTTATGCGAAATATTTTCGTAAACATTTCAAAATTATCGATAATTGCATAGATTTTCTTTTTAACTTCGTTTCAAATTTCTCTGTTACTTTAGGCAGCAATAAGATTGACTAGTTTTAATTTACTGATAGAAATCTTCATGTGCCTCTCCCACGAATTAATTCCCGGCAGGTCTTGCAAAAATATAAAAATGAACGTGTCGTTTTAAATAGAGCCATTAGAATGCCTGTCGCTAAATAGTGCTGTTTAACGAATACCGGGAAAGAGAAACGTTAGAACACGTGTCATAAAAATAGATGTTAAAATTACTGCCATTAAATACGCTTGTTAGAACGCATAACAACGTGTCACAAGAGCCGTTAGAACGAGTGCCATTTAATATAGAACTGTTTCAAGGAATGTCACTAAATACAGCCGTTCCAACGATTTTCATAAAAAGAGTGGTTAGAATGCTGTTAGAACGAGTGTTACTTAATAGAGCCGTTAGAACGAGTGTCATTAGAACTGGTCCCATTAAAATGATCTTTATGAATATGGCCTGAAGAACTCAGGTTCTATATAAGACGTTTGAACCCGTGCTCTACTTATCCCGAAGGAATAAAGTCATTAAATCGAGCTGTTAGAAAGAGTCTTATCAGACATTGTCGTTTGAGCGAATATTGCGAAATAGAAACATTAAAATGGGTCTCTCTCTCTCTCTCTCTCTCTCTCTCTCTCTCTCTCTCTCTCTCTCTCTCTCTCTCTCTCTCTCAATGAAGCCATTAGAATGTGTGTCACCACTTGGAGCCGTATAGAATGCTGTTCGTAAATAGAGTGGTTAAAACGAGAGTCATTTAGAGTCGTTAGAATGTCTGTCATTAAATAGAGCCTTTTGAAAGTGTATTCTTAAATAGAGCCACCAAAATAATTGCAAAAACTAGAGCCATTAGAACAAGTTTCATTAAATAGAGACGTTAGAAGAAGTCAGTGAATAAAGCCCTTAGAATTTGCATCACTAAATGACGGCTCAATAGCTTTTAGAACGAGTGTCATTAAAAGAGCTGTTAGAATGCGTGTCATCAAATAGAACCGTTGGAACGAGTGTCTTTAAATAGAACTTTAAGAACGCCTTTTTGAAAGGCCATTGTTCATTTAATCGAGTCTCTAGAACGAGCATGACTAGAGCCGTTAGAACGCGAGTACTAGAGCCGTTAGAACAGGTGACAAACAGAGCCGTTAAAACACGTCTCAGTAGATAGAGTCATTACAGTGCGCGTCGTTGAATAGGGACGAGACATTCTTAAAGAGAGCCGTTAAAACGAATGCCATAAAAGTTGACAGAACGAGTGACAATAGATTCGTTAGAATGGAAATAGAGCTGTTTGAACGAGAGTCTCAAGAAGCGTTAAAATGATTTTCATTAAATAGAGCCGTTAAGAACGCATGTCACTAAATAGAGCCGTTAGAATGAATATCAAGAAAGTATCCATCTATAGAATTGATAGAACGCGTGTCACTAAATAGAACCGTTTGAATGAGTTTAGAAAGCGAGGCCGTTAAAAAACCGTTATGGTGCGTGCCACAAAAAAGAACTATTTGAATAAACGTTCGTTGATAAAGCTGTTAAAATGAGTGCCCCTAAAGCCGTAAGAACGAGTTTCAATGAATAGAGGCGGTAGAAAGCGTAGCACTAGATCTGTTAGAACGCATCACTAGATTGAGCCGTTAGAATGAGTGTCTTGAAATAGAGCCGTTAAGACGAGTGTCACAAAAACCATGGGAATGAACATTAGAACGCAAATTGTATAAGACTTTTGAATTTCGTTTAAGATTCCGTGTTAGGCAGCATTATTTTAATTTGTTTTACTTACTCGTCAGGTTTCTCGATTACAAATTACCAATGCATAACCAACAAGTCTTGCAAAAATACGAAAACTAACAAGCTGTAAAACGACTGATATTAAATATATTCGTTAGGATGAGTGTTATGAATATGGTCGTCTGAAAGAGTATCAGTCAATAGAGCCCTTAATGGGCCGTTAGAATGAGTTATCAAATAGAGTCTTTAGAACGCATGTCATTTAAGCCGTTAGAACGAGTGTCTCTAACAAAACGTGTCGCTCGAATGAGTTTCATTAAATACACCTGTTATAACGTCACTAGAGCCGTTTGAATAGGAGTCGTTAGAACGAGAGTCACTAAATAGGGCCGTTAGAATGAAAAATGTGTGGCACGCATTCTATCGTTAGACTCGTCAGAACACGTGACATTTATAGAACAAGTATAAATAAATAGAGCCGTTAGAACGAGTGTCTCTAAACACAGCCGTCTGTTTGAAGGCGTGTCGGTAGGTTCAGCCATTTTCACGTGATTATGAATTAGCATTAGATAGAGCCGTCTGTTGAAACGCGTGTTCATAACATGGAGTCGTTAGAATGTGTAGTATTAAATGGAGCAGGCAGAGGGAGAGTAAGTAGATAGTGCGATTAGAATGCGTGTCATTCTATATGAAAAGTAACGTTAGAAAATAAGGAATGTCATTAAATGTACGTATTGTATTGATAATTACATGAGAAATAACGGGTTCAATTGAATAGCCGTTAGATCGCGTGTTACTAAAACCGTTAGAACGCATGTCACTAAATGGTGCCGTTTAGCAAAAGTATCAGTAAATAGATCTGTTAGAACGAGTGCCGTTAAGTTGTATCGATAATACGCACGTTATTAAACAGAACCGTTAGAACGAGTGTGATTTGCATTCTAACGGATGTCAGTCAATGAGAAAATGGGTCCTTAAATACAAGCGTTAGAACTAATATTCGATTATGTCATTAGTACGCGTGTTATCAAAGAGAGCTAGTATGAAAATTTGACAAGAACACACAGTGAAAAATAAATGTGTCTATAAATATGTTTTCATTGATACAAACATTGAGTAATATTCACACAGAAGCCAGTACCAGAACGGATCTGTCAACATGTCATAAATGCGTGAGAACGTTGCTTTTAAATGATCTTTTGATTATTACACTAAACAAAAAAAAAAAAAATGACATTGAAGCCAGAATCCGTAATACTAGGTGGGAGTACATCGTTTGAAATATGATAATCTAAATGCGGGTGAATGTTGACATATACGCTGTTGCTTCTGTTGTGTTAAACAATTCTCAGGAGAAAAAATCCATTTTATTACAATTCGTTTTTAAAAGAAAGTTTTCTTTATAGATAATTAAATTGTTCCCTGGTTTTATGTCTGAGACAGTAACTCAAAGAAACCATAATAAGCTTTTATCTGCCTAATATAAGGCTTCCTTTTCAGATCTCTGATTCTACTGTTTCATTTCTGTGCCAATCCTGCTATGACATCATCTTTCACCACATCGCAAATTGTCTTTTTTTATCGATTATTTCGACGTGTTGATTCTATGAAATACCTTAATTGAAATTTTACGGCGCCTTGCGCTTTTTAATAGCAAGCAAATAAAACATAGATGCACCGGATAACGGCACTCATCCACTAAAAGATGTTAATATTAGTACGACACATTACCTAAGATCTTTTGATTCTCATAGCTTATTCGATCTAAGTTTCCCTTCATTGAGAACCCAGCTCCGTTCACATTGCGTTTCTTCTAGAGCAGAAAAAACCCCGGCGATTATTCCTGAAATCAAGTACTACAAGTCCCTGTTTTTAGATTAGTGAATGTTCTAAGAAAACAATATAACACAAGCTATTTAACCGATCGACAAAAGAGATTCTATAACAGCGAATGACAAAAGAGTTTATTTAGTCTAAAATCTTTCTTGCGGTATAAAGTGGAAGCGCATGATACAACGGTTATCTTCTTAGGAAATGCTCTTGGTGACCCGAGTTCAAATCGTGATTGATTGATTGATTGATTTTAACTGAATTCAAACCAACTTTACTCTGCTTAAAAACTAACCTCGTGTTATATCTTGCTCTTGGCAGAAGAAGTGGTTTAATACACACGCACGTGATTCATACATGCTTTTACACAAAATTTTCTTTACTTTTTTAGGTACATTACTTTCTTCTCGTATTCTTCTAAAATCCTTCTTACCAATTCCGTTATTCAAGCTAGACTAGCAGACAAATGTTTGTAAATGTGCTTCTTACTAAACGTCTTATATTTTTGACTGTTAAACTAAGTAAAGCTTAGTACATAACTACGCTGAAATATTGTTATAATTTACATATGCATGAAGGTATTATATGTAATTGGTTTGGTGGAGATATGTGTGTTCTGGGATGTAACGCTGATTATCAGGTGATTTTTTTTAATATACACTGCTTGTAATATGCGTAATCCAGTTTAAGTGTTAAAAATAAGATTCACAAAAAATAAGATTCATGTCAGTGTGCATTCAGAACTAGGCAAATGTAATGGCAAAGTCAATTGGTAACCGTTTTAATTTTTAAACGTTACTTTTAGGGGGAGATTCCGAGATGTCATGGCTAACGCGCAGAACTGCTTAGTCTTGTACTTTCGTCTCTATCACTATGTAAACTATACTTACTATGCTACTGCGTATTATTATTATTATTATTATTATTATTATTATTATTATTTACGCGTTTTTCCCACCAATAATAAGTTTAGTGATAGCTAACTTCTTCAACTTTCTAGAACTCTTCCAGATACTCACTGATTTAAGCAGCGCTGTGGTTTCGAAGATCTCCCTTAATATCCATTTCACAGTCTTCAGATATTATAATTACTATCAGTATTAATAAACGTCATCACATAATCATTATAACCATTTCCTGCATTCACATGTTCCCGACATTATTGCTGAAACATGAGTGACAGATCTTCAGCTACTTCCTCGGTATCCTGACAGACATCAGAAGTATTCTGGTCTGGACAGTGTCAAATCTTTCTCGAATTTCTACACCATTCAGTTTAGTCTAGTAGTTTTTGGCGCGATTCCAAGTTGACCAATTATTATAGGCACGATTAACTTATAACAATAAACGCCAAAATATATCAAATAAACATAACACAACATTAGAACGATAAAAATAACAAACACACTTTCTGAATTGCATTCATGTCAACATATTTTGTTTTGTTAAGTTAAAAATGCGTCAGGAACTTGATTTTGATGAGCGGCCCCATCAGAGAAAAACAATTTCTGATGAAATAATGACCACGAGGTCCTGGAGTGTATGTGTGTGTTTGTGTGTGTGTGTGTACGTGTGTGCTAGCATCGGACTTGTAAAAAATTACATAATTATTTACATTCAGCTCGACACACCCGCTTGTCTATAAGTTCATGATAATAGCATCATTTGTGTTGGCACACAGAAGATGCAGAAGCATAAAGCCAAAATCGATAATGCGCGACAAAATAGCAAGAGAAGATTATGTTTTGATAGAGATGAAACTATTAATCATATGATGAGCAAATATAGAAAACTAGCGCAAAAATAGTATATGACGAGACGCGACTGGGCGGAGAACGTCTTCCACTGGGAATTGCGCAAAAAACTGAAATTTGACCATACTGTCAAATGTATATGCACAAAACTGAATCTGCTCTAGAGAATGAGACGTATAAAAATTCCCTGGGATTTTCAGATACAAACAGATCCCTTAATACCGACCAAAGGACCAGACCTATCAAATCAAATAGTGTAGTCTACCTAGTTTCCAATAGTGAAAATTATGGAAATATTTAATTTTCTCTATAGAGAGATGATATATATGACCCAATGGCATAATGGTTAGAGTGTTCGCCAATGGTCCGGAAAACCATGATTCAATCTCAGGTCGAGTCATACCAAAAACTCAAAAAATAATACTTACTGCCGCCTTGGTTATCACAGCATTATAAGGTACGGATCAAGAGCGAGTGGAGCAATCCAGGGTAAAGGAGTTGCACTCTTCCCTACACCTCGGGGTAGTAGCTATTGAAAAGTGTCGCCTTCAACAACGGTTGGCCATCTTACTTTATATATATATATATATATATATATATATATATATATATATATATATATATATATATATAATATGCCTCATAAATAAATAATCTCCAACCATTTTTTTCAGGAAATATTAATTTTCTTATCAGTCAAAGATACCAGGATTTCATTACTTCTTGTGAAACCTTATACAATCAAAGTGAATATTATTAGCTGTTATTTATGACTAAAGTCTATTGCATAAAAATTATAACCAAAACTAAAATTCTAGCAGGAACCCTGTGGCGTAGTGGCTAAAGTACAGGCTTGCAACCTCGAAGTTGGTGAGTTCGAACTCGATTCCCGCTATTATTTTCACTTTCCAATTAATACCATTTGGAAAGGTAAAAATCGTGTAAGCGATTGGTCAAATAGTATCACTGCTGTTCTTCTACACGGATTTCTTCGACATTAAATAACCCATAAAGGTTGATATAGCATTTAAAAAAAGGCCCAAATAAAATTGAAAAATATGTATAAGAAGTGTACTTTTTTTGGTATCACTAAATATTCATATTTTTGTTTGAAAGAAAAAATAAATGAAACGAAAAAAAATGAAAAAAATTCTTAGCGTTTTATAATTGCTAATAGCGTTCTGTTTCAAAATGTATATCATAATATTCGAAAAATTTTTATTTTATTTCATTTAATGGTTTATATATTCATATTTTTCTTTTTCTTTTCTTTTTTACATAACATAAAAACAAAGGTTAACGTATTTTTTGTAGATTTAAGATATTTTTAGAACCCTTGTAAGAATTAAGAAATTTTCATCGGTGTAGTTTTCTATGTGTGCTTTTATAAAACTCATTTTTAATTTTTAGAAAATATTAACAATTTATATATATATATATATATATATATATATATATATATATATATATAGAGAGAGAGAGAGAGAGAGAGAGAGAGAGAGAGAGTTTTATATTTTAGCAGGCACACACACATACACACATACAAATATATATATATATATATATATATATATATATATA
>OY757923.1:13646885-13777443 GCA_963585895.1 Sepioteuthis lessoniana
ACATAATGAAAATTTTATTAACTAAATGTTTTTCCGTTACCCTAGCTGAAGATCTACCATTTTCGCTTGATTTTAGCCAAACTTTCAAAAGTTGTTGGTCATAGATGGAAAGATTTTAAGTGATACGAAGAGCGAATTCATTTTATCTAGATGGTCGCTAGTCCTAAAATTAAAAACAAAGTTTAGAAACTCATTTTTATTCTTTTTTTATTTTATTTAGGTTAATACTATACATCTAAGTCTGGAAAATAATGCAATTAAATATCTATTTGAAATATCACTTAATTTTAGGAGGATTCTGAAAGTGTCAGAGATCTCCAAACGAAGCCTAAACCGTTTTCCGTACACCTAGTTCAGTCTAAACAAGACAATTGCTCGTAGTAAATAAACTATAAACACAGATAGAATGTCTTTTTAATAGAAATCACTATCATCATCATCAAGTCACACTAGCAGCCTGAATTTTTTTAATTCTCTCTCTCCATCCGTCCCTATCATCCATCGCTCACGGCAGGTCTTCCAAACTACATGCTGTGTCCGTACAGAGCAGATGTAAATATGTTCTTGGTAGTTGGCCAACAATGGGACGTCGATGTGTTGGCTTCCATAGAAGAATGTCACTTATGAGTTCGTCCCTTCTTCTCCAGCAAGAGCTCCGTATATCTTGTTCGTCTAACTTAGATGATTTTTGAAATGGGAGGTAAGTGGCCGTTCAGCTATTGTTTTGTGGAGTGTTGCTTCCAGGATTTGTTCAAAATAGCCCGTAGCATTCTTGTGTAGTTCCCATCTAGCTTTTTCTCAATGTGTTTTGTTAGCATCCATGTGGTACATTTATTGACACAGCCACAGCAAGGAAGAAATCCCGTTTTATTTTATCGTTAGATCGGACTTTCATATGATCGATAGTCTATCAACCGCTGTCTACACCTTCGCTAGGCGTATATTAACATCACTTTCAGTAGATGAGACACTTCTGCCAAGGTAAGTGAACTTGTCAACTAATTTCAGTGGAGATGATGAGATTCTCGTTCTTTATTTTTGATAATGACCATCTTACAACCCATACTAAATAAACGATAAAAACAAATAAATTTCCTTTAAGTTGGAATAATCATCCTAAACTTTAATAAAAGTGACTATACGTCCTTTATTTTTTATAATGACCATCTTACAATCCATACTAAATAAGCGATAAAAAGAAATTATTTGCTTAAGTCGGAATAGTTATCACAAACGTTAATCAAAACTACTCAACGTCTTTTACTTTAATATCACATTAAAACTAAGTATTGCTAGTTTGGTTAAATAATTTGTCGATTTCTGAAGTTAAATATTGGTATTTCTCCAATAACCAATCGAAATAAAAGCATTCTTGATTTTCTATATTGCTAATTAGTTATCTTCCATTTTCTTTTCATTTGACTAACCGCACTTTTTTCATTGACAGCATTATTTAGAAGAAAAAAAAATCTGTGAATTTCGATTAAGTTATCAATGCATGGAATGAAGATGGTCGGGAGTTATTCGCCAAAGTATTTTGTTTGAAGAGGTACGCAAGTTTTCAAAGTTTAGAAACTACTGCAATGGACCATTATAACAAACAATTAAAAACCATTATTAGTTGAATGACTAAACAACATTTGCTCAATCAATTGCATTTTCCTTGTTCATTTATTTATTTATTAGCTAATGTCTACATTATTCGGCCCAAACAATGTTAATTGCAATTGGTTATACCTACAGAAATTAGCCGATTCGGTAATCCTAACTATTGAATGTCAAATCGGCATTCAAGTTGAAATGTCAGACTTCACAATAATCCTCTCTTACACTTAAGGGAAAACAGATTTCACTGACTTCTCGGGGAAAGAGCTTCTCTTGCCACAGTTTTTGATCTGATTTTCTTTGGGAATTCTTTCTTAACTATCTTCACCGGCTTATCTCTTGTGGCGTTTCGCTATTCAAATCGTTGATTGACGTATCACTTTAAGCACAAAAGCAACTGTTATTAAAAGCAAAACAACTTCACAATTAGAAGAAACTAGTATTATGTTGCTTATTTCGCTCCTAGCTGACTTTGTGATAGATTATACTCATCACTAACCTTTCATTTATATAGACTACTCAGAAACTTTCCCTACTAGCTGGATTTAAAGCTAATTCTTAACGTAAATAACACCCACTTATTTAAAATATGTTACAATTTCTAAAACTGTAAAATTAACTCACTTCATTTATAATAAATGAAATCTTGAATGATATTGGTCAGAAAGGGTCTTCCTGTGTATTTCTTTTATCAAAAGGATACTCAAGTTTTCAAAGACAGAAAGTCTCCTAATCTCTCCAGGACTTCTTCTTTTTCTTCTTCTTTATTATTATTTTAATCCTGACAAATTTTTTACACAAGTTATAACTAGTGATTTGTCACAAAAGAGCAAGTTTCCACAGACCTCCAGGACTCTTCTAAGTATTCTAAATGATCTCAACAGTGCAGTGATATGGATAATCTCAATTCGTCTTCTAATCTCCATTTCCCTTTGTCTCTTTTCCAAGTTTTTTAGGGACCGTTGTAATGGCTCCATTTACTTTTGGTATTGCTGTCACATACCTGTTTCAAAGCCATTTCTGGTCTCTTACAAGGTTCAGGTTTGTTAGTTTGTTTGCTTTGTTTGTTTGTTGTTGTTGTTGTTGTTGTTTTCGCTTTCTTTTATTTTTACTCTATGGTTCCCTGGTACAACAAAATTTCCTAGATGCAAGTTGTTAATAAAAGCTGGGTCTGGTCTCCAGCGAGGGATTTGGTGGTACATTTGTAGATCAAAGTTTCAAAGAATATTATGCATCTAATTTTCTAGGACAGATTCTGGTTTGTGAATACAACATTTGTCAGTAATGTCACTTTAGATTCTTGTATAACTTTACTCCTTGTGAGTTTTTTCGCATTAGTTCTTGTGTTTTTGTATTGTTTTTTGTTAGTTTGTTTTTTTACTTAAGTCTAGGTGACTATAAGTCTCCAGGACTCTTCTTAGTATTCAAGCTGATTTTGATTGTGCTGTATGCTAAATGGTCTCTATTCTTCCAGTTTACCAAGTCTCTTTTATTATTATTATTATTATTATTATTATTATTGAAAACAATGAAAAAAGAAAGCTCGATAAGGAAATGATAAAAACTTGAATGTCGTCTGTGATTCAATGAAAAGAAGGAAAATGTTTAATATTCATCACGCAGATTAAATGATTCAAAAACGTTAAATGGCATAGTGGTTTTTTTTTTATGCGATGTCTCATAATACGATACCATGAACTTGAGCTTGATAACTATTTACTCATACATTATTTAGATTTATTTGTCCCCGCCCTATGATTAAATGATATGATCCTATTTACCCAACCCCTCCGCTCGGGCAGGATATGACACAAGGTCAATTTTTAAAGCGGAGTTTAGCAGGTTTGAATTCAGAGTTTTCCTTCTCCTAGACTAGTTGCCTCAGAAAGGCAGAAGAACCTAGTCTGCCCTACTATTTACCCATAGCTGGAGGGAGAATAATTGGATTCATACCTTTCCCAAGGGTATTAGTGCTATGTGAAATGCAATCAGTCTTGTCCAGGAATTGAACTCGTATCGCCGTGTCCATATCCTGTGACGATAACCATTACACCACGGGCACCTAAATGATATGATACGGGGCAAAATTTATTTACTTGGACTCTCCTACCTATGGTGCTAAAAATAAAACTGCTACACCGTAATTCCTCCTTTCAGGGGTGCCTTAGACATAAGGAAGTGACCCTGTCTTTCTCCATTCTTAGGACAAAGAAGAACTCCACCCGCTGAATTACAATTATTCCCCGCCATGGGTGAACAATGGTTTGCCAGTAATATCCGGTAAATATCTTATTTGAAAAGCCTCAACGCCATAAAATCTTTTATCACATTTGAGTAACATTCAAGTACCCTTTATCTAAAATGCTGTGCCATATAAGTACAATAATAATTCCAATGTGTGTAGATTCAATAAAGTACCATTATGTTTCATTGAACTGTCATTATTCCAGTAGTATCAGATTTAAAAAAAAAAAAAGATTACATGGAAACATGCAAATCTTACACATTAGAGCTTTCATTCATATGAATTCACAATATATTGTGCTATCATGAAATTGCACAGATTAACAATATACTGTAGTATGACTAGCTGCCTGGGTGCTCTGACGTTCCGTTTGGTGTACACAGTCAGTGCATCAGCGGTTGAAAACGACTTGAGATATAGTCCAAATACAAAACTTAATTTTTATCAATTTGTATTACAATTTTATCATTTTATATAAATCTCTGTGTTAATTTGTTAAATATGTTCACCAAACACGAGTTTAAGTTAGAAATGTTTGTGGCAGTCTGCTGGAGTTATGGTAAGTGGTGTATATCGTTTGTAAGGAGTACTATTTCATTTATATATATATATATATATATATATATATATATATATATATATATATATATATATATATATAAACTAAATAAATAAATAGAGGGCTTTTTTTATTTGTGTAGCAGTAAGATTATTGTGTAGTTTTCTGGTAACTAAAAGTGGTTTTGTTTTTTGCGTTTTTTTGTGTTTTTCAAATTATTTTGTGCTTTTGTTTTAAAGACTTAAAAAACATTTTTATTAATCAAATTCAATATTTTTCTAGTTCATCAGAACAGCATTTTTTTATTAAGACATTTTGTGATAACGTAGAAAAGCGTGATAGAAAACAAATAAATTCGTTTTGGTAATTATTATTGGAAGATAATGATAATCAATATAACTCGTCATTATAACATTGATATTTATAGCACGTGGTTGGATAAAACTTAAGAGAGATCGATCTGTTTTAAAAGCAGAAATATATTGTGTAAATTTATCTATAAAGACAGACATTTACTTTTTATAAAGTAGTGCGCAAAAAGGATTTTTTGCCGACTCAGTACCGACAATCTCAGACTGCGAAGCTTTGTAAAACACGATTATTTGAAAAAGTGAAAGTTGTACGATGTGTGCAGAGCGTATCGATTCTTAACGATAAGAAAAATGTGTGTCATTGTGGCAGACTCGTAAGAAAAGAGAAGCGTATAGTGGATTGGTGGAGGAACAACAACACAGTGATGATTCCAGTAAAGAAATGTAGAAGTGTATATGGTATTGTAAACAGAAAAGAAAGGTAGAAGAAAAAAAAACTGCTAAAATGTTCGAAGCAAGAAGAATACTAAGAAAACGTGAACGGTGTCAAGCTGAATAATAGAATGGTTCTTGAGCGTAAACACACTCATGAGGGAAATGGTCGGTGGGGGTATTGTGGGTCAAGGGAGATATTGGAGTTGAGATGAAAGCTGAGAGTTGAATGAGAAACGAAGATAGATGAATGGGAACCAGGAAATAAAAAGGAGAAAAGAAGTGTGGATACTTGTGTGTTGGAGGGTGCCTCAAGTGATGAAATGGTTAGCATGCAAGACTTGCAAACCTTCACGAGTGAGTTCGGGTCTCATTGGGTGCTCCATTTATACTGCCTTGAGCCACATCTAAGTAAAATGCTTTGTGAATTACTACTTGTGGATTGGAGAGATATTTATTTGAAGAACAATTGATACAAAAGCATTTTACAATCTCACACACACACACACACATACATACATACATATATATATATATATATATATATATATATATATATATCATAAAAAAATGTTAAACGGCACTGTTATGGATAGCACAATCGTTTTTAACTGAGGCTAATTCTATTTATTAAGTAAATTGGTTGGTATTTACCCACAATGCAGATAAAATGCTCAATGACTATATGGATATAGATATAAAAATATATGTGTGTATATGAGTGTGTGATTACAAATACTTATATATGATATTCACAAGTACACACACACACACACACACACATATATATATATATATATATATATATATATATATATATATATATATTTAGCTTCACGGACAATTGCTAATTTACCAAGTTCATTCCTCACTGGAAGCCTCATTATTGTTGCTCCGATGCAGAGAAAGCTATATATATATATATATATATATATATATATATATATATATATATATATATATATATAAACGACTTTTTCGACCAGTAGTAATTGTTGGTTTTTAATGAAGTCTGAGTGTTCAAGTCTCTTCAAATCTCCTGGACTTATCATTATTTACTCCTTTAGAGTTTTTCACATCAGTGTTAGCTGATGGTTTTTCACTGGAGTTTGAGTGACAGCAAGGCTCCTCAAGTCTCCAGGACTCACTCTTCTCAGTATTCTGGCCGATCTCAACAGTGTTGTAGTTTGGATAGTCTTCACCAGTCCCATTATTATTATTATTATTATTATTATTATTATTATTATTATTATTATTATTATTCAAGTAGAGGTAAAACAATTCAAAAAGAAAGCTAGGTAAGAAAATTAAGAGAAACTTGAATGACGTCAGTGACTCAATGAAAAGACGTAAAATGTTTCCTTTTAAATTAAAAATCGATATTTTTTGAGACATTACAACAATAACCAATCCAATCCTAGTACATCGTTAGTGAGGGAAAGATAGAAAGAGAAAAGTCAGGTCACGAACTATTAAAATAGAACATCCAAAAAGCAAATAATATACGCGCTCATTTACAAATATCTGAGAACGTAATTTCACTTCAGCCATGTGCGCCTGACTGAAAGAAGAGACAAAAAATAATGCCGTGAGGAACACATCCATTTATCAAACTGTGCTAAATAAAGAAAAAAAAAAAGATTTTCCGAGGGTAGAGAAAACGGTGCGTCACATTTTCAGCAAATCCCAAATATCTATAATTTTTTTTGTGGTTTTTTTTTTACGATGTTCCTCTTTTTATGATATCTCATCATCCTCATTATTCTTGTATGCCAAGGGCACCTCAAGTGGTGTAATGGTAAGTAAGCAAGATTAACAGACCTTGTTTGTAAGTTTGATACTTACTTGGTGCCCCATACTTCTGGTCTTGTGCCATAACTAAGTTAAACTTTGTAAAAAAAAAAATCTTTTTGTACACCACCAGATGTAGCTGCCCCATGACTATTACGACGACTGTTAACGTCTCTACATTATTTACAATCACTGTTCAGTTAGTAAGCCATTAATATCTTGCTTAAAATTTGATTCCTATTCCACTGTAAAACTTTCAATACACACTTACTTTCTGTACTCATTATGTTATTAATCTAATTGTAAAGTCATTAATCTCTGAAAACTAGCCCTATAATCTATCTATCTATCTATCTATGATTCTCATTAAGTTTATATTCAATGATGTAGTTGTAATACCACAAAAATGGCACATCATAGAGAGATTTTTATCTGAGCAGTGCATTTAAAATGCTCTTAGAATATAAAGCAATTTGCAAGTAAATGAAAATTTTTTGAGGTCACCATTCGTATTGAATATCATTTTTTAATCATTTAAATTCTCTCTCTAACAGTGACATTTATAACATGCTAATTAGAATCTTTCACTCTTTCCTGAATAAAAACGTCAATATTATCACAGACCGTTATATCAGCGGGAAGCCGACCAGTTCACAGATCACCTGTTTAACTTTAAAACAGTTGGTATTGTAACTTCATATGAAAAAAATCTCGGGGTGAGTCGCATAAACTATTTGGTCATCAGATGTGACTCCGAGTAATTCCTCTTTAAGATATTAGCCAGGGTAAAGGAGCTTACTTGTCAGTGCTCTTCTTATTTCCAAGTAGCATGTGACAGGTTTTACTGGGTTACATGATATCAGTACCAGAAAATGATCTCTTAGTAACTCTGGAGAAAAACCAATTTTAAAAACATTTATACTGCTCTAGTATCCAACACTTTACGCTTGGACTTTTTAATATAATAAATTTAATTTGATTTATTGAGTGATTTTATTCAATTTATTAATCTAGTTCATTTAAATGAACATTTATTCAATCATGCAAATATGGTTTTACCGAGATATTTTTCTATGGATTTATATAATTAATTATACATTAATATTAGAATCGTAAATAAAAGCGCTACGTTAGTTCCCTCGTCTAATTACCTTTTAACTGTCGGTATGGTCATTAATCCATTATTTGTCATTACCTCTGTTTCATTATAGTTAGGACATTTAGTGTTAGAAATTCATAAGTGTAATCACTATAATGAGACAAAAGCTTATAATTTTTGAATGATGAGAAAATGCAATTGTTTATTAAAGTTCTGAGATGAAGCCGTGTTGTTCTTCAAAGAATCTTACAAACTTCTTTACCTTTGTTGTTTCAGTCACTACGATTCAGTAATTTGACTCTCCAGGTTTCCTTTCAATAGTTCTAAATTCAGTTATTTTAACCACAAAAATTCGTCTGACACTGTAAGTTTTCTTTCTTTCTTTTCTGAAGAAAGACGGAGAAATAAGTAGTTGAAACGTTGTAATTGAAACCACAAAAAATGACGATCTGGCCGAATGATTTCAGAAATAATGAAAAATACATTTAGTTAGGCATAAACAGTGTTTGCTTTTGTTCCGTTTTTTTTCTTTTTCTCTAGTTTTTTTTTTTTTTTTTTTTTTTTTTTGGCGGGGATTATGGCATAGGTTAATAAATGCCAAATCCTGTTCATACTTATATTAGATATGGGATTTTTAAACATAGTTTGCAGGTAAGATTTTAAACAAGCCAAAGCACATTTTTTTGAATACAGTTAAATAGTTTCAAGTACTTCTAACTTCATTCTATTAAATGTTAAACATTTATTTACTCACAGTTAAATAATTTCAAGTGTTCCCATCGAACATGAATAGTTCTATTTAGTATTAATCATTTATTAGTACAGAGTTAAAAGGTTTCAAGTATTGCTATATAACATTAAACAATTTAATCTAAAATTAGTCATTTGTTTGCTCACGGATAAATGGTTATACATATATATGTACATGATTTGTAAGTGAATAATTTGTTGGTCATTTAATTTTTACATGAGTTAGAGCTAATTTGTTTGCATACAAATAAGTATTGCTATTATTTTCAGAGTTGAATAGTTTCCAGTTGATAGGTTGATTCAGTTTTATTACATATCAACCTTCGTAGGTTGCATATAGTGAAGTGATTTCAAGTATTGTTAACATTAATAGTTTTATTTCTACAGAGTTGAATAGTTTCAAGTCTTTTAATGTTATACCAATAATTGATTTTTGCTCACAGTTAAATGATTTCAAGTATTGCTACTCAACACTAATAATTCAATTTAACAGTCAATTATTTTCACACAGTTAAATGAGCAATTGGTTCCATTTGACCCATAGATGGGACCCTGACTATCACTCCGAATCAGGGTTGACCTGGAAGTAATGGCAATGAAAGGGTACTTCATATTCCTCAGAGCTCTAGAAGAGCCTCGCCTGCAGATCCAATTTAGCGTTGGAGCTGGATCTTACCCATCTGTTGAGATGCAGTCGGCGTATTCTACAACCCTAGCAAACTGGGCTGTTTATTTTTGTTGGTGATGTTTTTTCTTCTGATCTTATTTATTTTTGTATTTCTATCCTTGACATCGCCACTTCTATGTAGTGGATTATCTAACAATATAATTTTATTCCTGTCTCATCTTCAAGCATGGTATCAGCTATTGTTTTTACGCAATCAGTTAAGGTGATAAATTTGTCGGTCAGCGAGGCTGTAGATTATGCTTACTATATCTCCTGAAGAGGAGTAAGATCCTACCCCCCCCAAAAAAATAGGCGTGTCCTGAGAATGACACTGAACAGCATCTGATGGTGAGCCTGCAGTCCTGGAGCTTTAGGGAATGTGGATTACTCCTTCATTGCCATTATTTTAAGGTCCACTCTGACTCGGAGTAGTTTTAACTGTTAGGAACCTATCGGATTACATTGGAATACTTGATATCATATAAGAATATTCAAAAATACTTAAAAAAAAAACCTAAACAAAACATGTAAGTATGAACATACAATGTATAAAATTCCTGAACCTCTAGACATAGAATAATCGCAGACGAGTTGACATGCCATTAAAATCAATCAGTTTTTTAATTATTGATATACTTCAGCACTCAAGAAAGTGGAAGGAGTCCTCACAGCGTAGTGGCTAATGTGCTGGACTGCGACATCGTAATAAGCGGGTTCGAACATTAATCGAGCTATTACGTTCACTTTCAGACTAATACCCTTGGGAAAAGTATATGGGTTAAATAGGATTACAGCAGCTCTTTTAAAAGATGGCTTTGGCATTAAATAACCCAGAATGGTTGATATGTTTGTAAACGGAACCTGCATCAGGAAAGATACCGAATTTATGATAAACGATCATAAATTCAAATCTCAGAAAGATATAACAGATTCTGATTTCTTTCTTTCGTCTAACCCCTTGTTGGGATGTAATGGATTAAGTCCACTTGGATCAGCAAAATCTTTATATCAAATTCTTAAGAATCTCAACAAGACAAATAAATAAGTACTGTAGCTCATTAAGTTATGACGTCCGACTTTAATCAGCTGAAGTATTTTAAAATCTAAAATAAACTAGGCAACTGCAGAACTCGCCGGTCCGTGATGAAACAGCGGTCCATGATGATAATGATGCTTCTGTTTAAGGAAGGAGTGAGGGATTGTGATTGGCACTTCGTAGATATTTCTATTCTTCAAAGACTTTGAACGATTGAAACTGATGTAAAGTGCGTTCGCAGACCCCATAAAACGATCAAATTTAACTAAGTCTTAGAATTTTAATTCTATTGCTCTCATATAACCTCCTTACGATGTGTCATTTTTGCTGGGTTGATGTTATATATAAACATATGTATATAGAAACATAATGAGTATTATAATGGTTAAAGTGTTCGCCACTGGCCCAGAAGGCCGGGGTTCATTCCCAGGTTGAGTCATACCAAAGATTAAAAAATGGTACTTGCTTAACATTCAGTATTATAAGGTACAGATCAAGAATAAGTAGAGCAATCCAAGAAAAGGAGTAGCGTCCTCCCCAATACCTCGGTGTAGTAGCTATTGAAAAGCGAGTCTTCGGGTTGCTCTCGACTACGGTCGACTAACTTACAATATATACATATATATATGTAGAGAGAGAGAGAAAAAACAATCAACGTTACTTGGTGACTGTCAGTTTCTTGTCTATGCGAAACAAATAGATAGATAGATAGATAGATTTCCAATTCCGGTATTTTTTCCGCGCTTTATGTCCATTGAGGTAAACAACATTTCCCCAGTGAAAATATCGATGGAGAGTGAGATAGATAGATAGATAGATAGATAGATAGATAGATTTCCAACAGCTTCGGTATATTTTTCCGCACCTCATCATGTCCATTAGAGTAAACAAAATTTTCCGTGTTAATATAAACGGAGAAAAATGCAAATATTTATAAAATGGTCCTACGACTACTAATACTACTACTACTACTACTACTACTACTACTACTAAAACCCATATGTTTTAGAATTCGTCACTACTATTGCTACTACTATTGATTCTAATATCAACGTTACCATGCTGCTGCTTCTGTCTTAAGCAGCCTCGTGCTTTTTTTTTTACCGCAGTGTCTGTTTGGTTATTATTAGGAATGCCCTCCATCCCTTTCGAAAACAAAAGCAAAAAAAAAACTATATTAAATAAGAACCATTACTTACCAACAAGTGATTATCCCAGTCTGGTTTTAATTAAACACTTTTCAGTTCCTTTTAATCGAGTCAGTAATTTTCCTTATTCCTTCTATCAAGATTTGTAGATGCGGTGACAATACCACAAACTAATGATGACGAATACTTTTTCTTCCTGTCTTAATTTATTGGTAGAAAGCGATGAAATATCCAGGGATAATTTTTTCTTGCTCTTTTTTTTTCTTTCTTTTTTTTTTTACTTTAGATAGCTGCAAATCACATCATGCCAATATAGCTAAAGATATATAAATATATTCGTGATCACTTTTTCTAAGTGTTTTTTGGATATATAATGTTTGTACCTATGATTTTGGTAGACAACGTCGTTACCTGGGTGCTGTAACATCTAAGCTAATTGTACTCTGTTTCTATCTTTATCTAGTATGATGTACTGAACAGCCAAAATACATGTGATGTGTGAATGAGTAAAGTCGAGCGTCACCCTCTGTGACTTGGCTGACTGATAGATGCAACAAACTCAAAGAGCAGAGTGACTGCCTGAAATGATGCGCCTGTTCTTAATAAATATATGAGGATTGTGTTGGTTCTATTCAGAAGATTCTGAAATCTACGAGTGCGATTCTATAAGATTGGGATATACGTCTTCTACTTTACCCTGGTGAGTGTGTTTGTGTGTATGAATGTGTAGCTGTTTGCGTATGTAATATTTGAAAAATAAGACCACCCCGCATATGGAAATTGGCGCTCAAAAATTCATGCAGTTTTTATGCATATTTTAATATGCATAAACCACAGCTCGATGAGTTAACTAATGACTAAAAAGACGAGAAGAGAGAGTGTATATCAGGAGGAGGGGAAGAAATAAAGAAAAGGAGAGCAAGTAGTTTAGATAAAGATAACATGAAGATAGAAAGAGGAGAGGTAGGAAAAGAGGGCGGGCTAATTAAAAAAAAGGCTGGTTTCTTAAAGAAGAAGAAGAAGAAGAAGAAGAAGAAGAAGAAGAAGAAGAAGAAGAAGAAGAAGAAGAAGACTTACATAAACTTACATAAAAATGAAAAGCCAGGAAAGATGGAGATGAGTGACAAAGAGAGGGAGAGGAAGAGAGCGAGAAAGAAGAAGTAAAAGAAAGAGGAGGAGTTAAAGAAACAGAAAATTTCGGCTAAAAATTCACATATAACAAGATAAGAGAAAATAGGATGGAATTGAAAGAGAGGGGAAGAAAAAGATAAAGAGAGATAAAGAGAGTTGAGAAGGATGAAAGAACATTAACCAAATCTCAATTAATTGAACGACGAATTAAAAGGCGGGAAAGGAAAATATATATTAGGAGGAAGTGAAGAGAAAAAATAATTGAAGAGTTAATATCTAGGTGAAGATTGCGTGAACAAAAACAAAAAAAGAGCAAAGTGGAAAAGAAGGCGTGGAAAAAGAAAATAGAGTGATGCAAAAAATAAAAAAGGGAGGCGTTTTGACAATAAACCAAGATAATGAGTGTAAGAAGAAGAAGAAGCAGGAGGAGGCAAAGAAGAAAAAGGTGGAGGAGAAGAATTGAAAAGGGTAAGAAATTAAAAGAAAGAGGATGAAATGAAGAACTTGAGTTAGACAAAAGGAACTCTACGAATAGGGGTGGTGCTTTGAATGTTATCGGAGGACGCGAAAATTATTCCTCTTTTTTTCATTATATATCCATTGGTTCGCTTCCTAAAATATTCTTTCTGAATATTAATTCCCCTCACAATGTATATTCTTTTTTTCCCTTTTACATGCTGATGGACCTCGCTGATATTCGCATGAACACGAAAATGCTTACACCGTTCTTAGTAAACATCCACATAGACACTTTCTTTTTCTTTTGACAGCATACAGTCATTCTCTCTCTCTCCCTCTCTCTCTCTCTCTCTCTCTCTCTCTCTCTCTCTCTCCCATAACTACTTGTTTTATATTGTACCTCTCTTTTGTACAGACCATCATCATTCTGCAAGTATGTAATATCTCTCTCTCTCTCTCTCTCTCTCTCTCTCTCTCTCTCTCTCTCTCTCTCTCTCCCATAACTACTTGTTTTATATTGTACCTCTCTTTTGTACAGACCATCATCATTCTGCAAGTATGTAATCTCTCTCTCTCTCTCTCTCTCTCTCTCTCTCTCTCTGAATATATATATATATATATATATATATATATATATATACTTGCTGAATTACCCGGCGTTGCACGGGTACAGAATTAGATCAATAAATTAAAATGCATAGATCCATTTTTCCGGCAAATTATTCAATAAGTATGCCAAAGCTGTAAAGCGAGAAATGAATAAATATTTGATCAAATAAAGATTTATTTGTAATTAGAATTTACAACACTTCTTTATATATGTCTCCACCCCTTCACCTAAAATAAAAAGGATATTCTCTTAATATTATTATATTATTGAAATATGCGTGTTATACTTCCCCGAATAAAATATCTTCTTTCTATCGAATATATCATATTGCAAATGTTTCCCTTACCCCAGAAATAAAACACGCCTACAAAAAGCTCAGTAATACAGTATCTGTTTTATATCGAAAAAAGTATAGAATGTTCACTTACACTCTTATATTGGAAGAAAAAATTAATTATTAAAAACTTTTTGTACCCTCAACCTCAATAAGAGTGTTATCGAATGTTCTAGTATGTTTCTTTCGTGTTAATAGATTACTCCTTAAATAGCCATGTATACTCCTCTGAAAATAAAACTTAAATATCAACAGGGTCAAAGTTTCAAAAACGTTTATCTAATACCCATTTCATCCATAAATACTGCACCAAATACAAAATAATTAGCACCAATAGATTTCTTGTAAAAAAATTGGTTGTCATGAAGATATTTTAAAATCTATACTTTCAGCTGTTTTCTTTCCTACAAAGAACGAACAAAATTTCTCTTATATACATGCATAATTGAATTGAAAGAAAACTCAACGGGTCATCAATGTGACATCATAAATATATTTCAATTAGTCGCAGACTCGACTTGCCTCATTAGATGGCTTTCTTGCAATTTAATTTACAGATATATTTGCTCTGTATGAGAGTTTATATATATATATATATATATATATATATATATATATATATATATATATATTATATATATATATATATTGATACACTTATATATTAACAGACAGACATCGAAGACTCCTGTAAAACTATATGAAACTTTTCATAAAATTCATATCAGGATAATTCCAAGCTCATCGATTCTGGACAATTATTCTATATAATTTATATATATATATATATATATATATATATATATATATATATATATATTGTGTGTGTGTGTGTGTGTGTGTGTGTGTGTGTGTGTGCGTTTCAGATGGGATTGCTCATATATAAATACGGAATCTAGTGTAGAGTCATAGCAAGCAGACCGTTATTAGTCAACTCGACTCACACTGGGTGTCGTATATTTCTGGCTGAATGCCGAAGTAAGCTAAGATTTTCAAATGACAAGGGACACCTTGTGCAGTGTAATAATTCGAAAGCTAAGCTAGAAGACCATTACTAGTTGAGTTTTATTCTCTCTGGACGCCCCATATTTCTAGCTTGGTGCTTCGCAAAATTAAACTAAGGAAATGACGGTTGCTGAATTTGTGCGTTCGATCCTCATTATGTTCCCTAATACTTATGGCCAAATCTAAATTACACTTAGTTTTTAGTATGCATAGAGTGATGTTTAGCGAGCTAGACTAGCAGATAATTATCAATTAGCTCAGTTCTCATTGAGGGCTCCATACTTCTAGTTGGCAGGTGGGTTGGTTGGTTGGTTGGTTAGTGTTAGGGCATGTCCAACCTCGTTGTATTATTTAATACAGAAGTCATTCTTTTTGCAAGCAATTGGATGGTTTCAAATGATTAATGATAATTCTTAGTAAACAAAACTAGCTTTAAGTAACCATTTTTAATTCAAATAATTGGTATGCAGTTTTGTGGGTTCAGGTATACAAATAATTTTCACATTTATATGATTTCAATTATTCCTAATGCAAATAATTTTCATATTTATTTGACTTATAACTGGGATCCAAACAGGTACAATCACTCCGAGAGAGAGTGGAGCTGCGATTAATGACAACGAAGTGCTAATTTCACAGAGCGCAAGAACTCGAACCTCACCACTGGATGCAGTTTAGTATGATACCCAGGCCACCCCATTTTAACTCCTCTGGGGATCTAGGGGATTAAGAGTCTTCAGCATTACATAACCCAATAAAGATTGATATGCTCAAAACCAATGTACCAACCAACTAACTAACACTTCCTCTATCTCCTTTTTTAGTTTCTTTGTCACTTTCTCAGTCTATCAGATTACAAGTATAATTTGATTTTCTACTGTTGGCTAAAGTTCGAATCAAGGGGCAACCATGTTTCAAATATTCTAGAACAGAAACCTAAGAGAGCATCTAAATATCAATACAGTTGTAACTACCTACCTAAATTGGTCTTCGAGATTTGATTTGCGTCACGCGAAGAAGAGAAGTGTTAGAAGAAATTATGTAATACCTACCCCCACTAATACCCACACATGTAAGCTTTCACTACAGTGGTAAATAGTCGAATCGGGTTACGAAATTAGTTATTGCCACTCCTTGTAACGAATTGCTGCGACACCAGTCCCAAGCAACCGCTCCCCGCTGCGCTTTATCATTTTTGCTGAAATATTACAACAGTATTGGAATTGGAATTAACAACTGCTTTATTACTTTTTAATTCCATAAAATTCAACTATACTTGAGAAGGAAACATCCACACATCAAATGTCCGTGTCCATGATACAGTTTAAGATGGTGGAATTCAGTTTATAAACATCAACACTAACATGGGCTCAAGATTTTATATTATCTGAATTCTAAAAATTGAACATAAAATCGAAGCGCCAAAAGACAAATTGTTTTACAATAAAAAAAGTGTTTATCACGAAGTTTTAGAGGTGCACGTGGTGTAGTCGTTATCGTCGTAGGAATTGGACACGGCGACACGAGTTCAAATCCTGGACGAGACTGATTGCATTTCACATAGCTCTAATACCCTTGGGAAAGGTATGAATCCAATTATTCTACCTCCAGCTATGGGTAAATAGTAGGACAGACTAGGTTCTTCAGTCTTGGCTAGGCAACTAGTCTAGGAGAAGGAAAACTCTGAATTCAAACCTGTTAAACTCCGCTTAAAAAAAACTGACCTTGTGTCATATCCTGCCCGAGCGGAGGGGTTGGTAAATAGTATCACGAAGTTTTAGATTTGTAAGATATTATTTTTAGTTGTTTAGTTTGATTGAATTCAATTATATATATATATATATATATATATATATATATATATATATATATATATATATATTAGCGTAGACACAGAGTCACCGGCGCTTGGTAACCCGCAGTTTCTCGCTTTTGCGACGAAAACTCGTTCCAATACCACATAGGCGAGAAACTGAAAGTCACTAAGAGCCGTTAACATTGTTCCTACGATGTCCTAATATTGGATATTAATGCGCTATGACCGACATTGAGAACTGTTTACTTACAAATATAGCAAAGTCTTGTATTAACAATAAATTATATATATATATATATATATACGAAAATGCACAGAGACAAAAATACATGGTCTTCGTAGGATGATGTTTTTATAAAATTATTTACCAACATTAAATGTTTCTGTCTTTAGACCTTCATCAAAGCGAGCAAGTTGTTAAATGAAACGAAAAAGATGAGAAAAGTTTAAAACATTCCTTTTACAATAATAGCGTTCTATTTCACGTTTGTGTAATAATGATAATAATAATAATAAAAAGAAGGACCAACTATATAAAAAATAAAGTAGATAAGACGCAACAAAACAGCAGATGTAGGTTATGTGGTGATAGAGACGAAACCTTCAAAAACATAATAAGCAAATGTTGCAAATTAGCACAAAAAGAGTATAAGACTAGACAAGACCGAAAGTGGTCCACTGGGAGTTGTTCAAGAAATTTAAATCTGACCATACGAACAAATGGTATATACACAACCCAGAATCTTTCCTGGGGAATGAGATACACAATCTCCTCTGGGGTTTTGAGATGCAAACGAATCGCCTAATCTCGGTCAGAAATAGTGATAGTCAACAAAAAAAAGGGTATCTGCTGAACTGTGGACATTGCAGTCCTGGCTGACCACAGAGTAAAATTGAAAGAAAGTGAAAAAAAAGATAAGTACCTGAACCTTGCTAGAGGACTGAAAAAACTGTGGAACATAAAAGTGAAGGTGATACCAATGGTAATTGGTGATCTTGGTGCAGTCACCTAAAGATTGGTACAGGAATTGGAGGACTTAGAAATAAGTAGGTGGGCGGAGACCATCCAAACTACAGAATTGTTGATATCGGTCAGAATACTGAGAAGAGTCCTGGAGACTTGAGAATGCTTGTTGTCGCTCAAACTCCAGTGATAAATCATCAACTACCGCTGGTGTGAAAAACTCTCAAGAGATTAATAATAATAATAATAATAATAATAATGCAGCAAACTAGCACAAAAGAAGTACAAGACTAGACACAACTTGGTGGAAAGTGATTCACTGGGAATTGTGAAACGGAACAAAAATTGACCATTCTAACAAATGGCAAATAAACAAACCAGGATTCGTCCGAGAAAAGGAAACGCATAACATTCTCTTGGATTTTATGATACAAACGGATCATCCAATTCCACCCAGAATACCAGACTTTGTTATAGTTATCAAGAAGAAAAGAATTTGTCAGTTAATGGACTTTGCTGTCCCATAAAACATTTGGGAAACTGAAAGAAAATCGAAAAATTTGATAAATACCTGGACCAAAAAAATTAATTTTTCTCAGTTCCAAAAGAAATGTACCTGTTACATTTATATGTGTAATGTATATATTTTCGGGAGCAGTTTCAGTGCTATAGAGTTTGGTACAGAATAATACCAAATAATATCAGTTTTGAATGTATAACGTTTTATTAGAAATAATAGAATATTTGAATGAGAAGAAAATGAACTTTTTCTTGAAGTTTTTACGGATTTATCAATTCATGAATGATTAGATAGATAGATAGATAGATAGATAGATAGATTTCACAGAGCCAGTAGATACACTGATCCGACTCAAAAATGACGATCTCTACCCAAATAACTCTGTTGTTTTTACAGACATTATTATTTATTTTTTTTACTCATGAGAGTTTTTCACATCAGCGTTAGCTGATGGTTTTTCACTGGAGTCTGAGTGACAGCAAGTTTCCTTAAGTCTCCAGGATTCGTCTCAGGATTCTGGCCTTTCTCAGCAATGCTGTCGTTTGGATAGTCTCTACCCGTCCGCCAACTTCTAAGTCCTCCAGGCTTTTTAATAATCCTTTAGTTATTGTGCCTAACGCACCAATCACAATTGGCACAATCATTATTATTATCATTATTATTATTATTTATGCCTTTGAGAGTTTTTCACACCGGCGTTACGAGATGGTTTATCACTGTAGTGACAGCAAGTCTCCTCAAGTTTTCAAGACTCTTCTCAGCATTCTGGCCGATATCAATAATCCTGTAGTCTGTATGATCTCTACTTGTCTTCTCATTTCCAAGTCTTCCAATCCTCTTACCCATTTTTTGAGGATTGTTCCAAGAGCAGCAATCACAATTAGTATCCCTGTCACCTTCATGTGCCATAGATTTTTTTAGTTCTCTGGCAAGGTCTAAGTACTTATCTCTTTTTTCGCTTTCCTTTATTTTCACTCTGTGCTCTGCCGGTACGGCAAAGACCACTATTTTGCAAGTTCATCATTTTCTTTTTGTTTTTTACTTTTATTAGGTCTGGTTGTTTGGCCGAGATTAGGTGATCCGTTTGTATCTCAAAATTGTTCGTATGGTGAAATTTTAATTTTTTGCACAACTCCCAGTATGATTGCCTTCCACACCCAGTCGTTTCTCGTCTCATAGACTTTTGCACTAATATACTGCATTCGCTTCTTATATAATTAATCTTTTCGTCTCTGTCACCAAATAATCTAGACTGGCTATTTTGTTGCGTCTTATGTGTTTTATTATTATTATTATTTTTATTATTTGATTTAAAAAAGAAAGAACGCAATATAATTGGAAAAGTTCCAAGTTATCACCTGGTAAGTGAGAAAAAGGGAACCTGATTGGGCCGTGCCCATAATATTTTAAAGACTTGTAATTGTTCCAAAGAAAAAAAAAGGTACCGAAATTGACTAATTAAATATTCAAAGATAAATTTAAGCTTTCCAAAATACGACGGTTTTAAAGCCTTCAAGTAAAGTACTGGAAATTGGAGGATATTAATTTGCCCATCTTCAGCGATAACCTCTTGAGGTCTATAGACAAATGCATGGAATAATAATAATAATAATAATAATAATAATAATAATAACAATCGAGACCACCCAGATCATAGCTTTGTTAAGATCGACTCGAATACTCAAGAGTGCAGGAGACCTGTGAAAGTTTGCTGTCATTTAGACCCCAGTGAAAGACCACTAGCAAAAGATGATACGAAAAACTCACAAGGAGTAAAATGATAGTAATAACAAGAAAAAATAACTTTTCGTCTGATAGATTTTGCTGTTCCAACGGACGACAGAGTTAAAATGAAAGAAAGCGAAAAGATAGATAAATCCTTAGATCTTGCCAGAGAGCTGAAAAGATGTGGAACATAAAGGTGACAGTGATACCTATAATATTTGGCGTGCTAGGAATACTCTCCAAGGACTTGGGAAAAAAAACATTGGTAGAATCAGAGAAACAATCGAGACCATCCAAACTGCAGATTGTTGAGAACAGCTTAAATAATCAAAAGAATTCCGGAAACTAGAGGAAACTTGCTGTCACTCACATTCCAGTGAAAGATCACTGGCTAACGCTGATGCGAAAAACTCATTAAGATTAAGCTGATGCGAAAAACTCATAAGCAAGAACATAGCAAGTGTAAGTTGAGACAGATAAGACACGGTTAATCACATGACAAGAAGATACAGCAAACTGGCACGAAAGGATTACAAGACTATACATGACTAGGTGGAAAAGGTGATCCACTGGGAATTGTGAAAGAGATAAAAATTTAACCATTCTAACAAATGGTATATGCACAAACCAGAATCTCTCCTTGAAAATGAAACGCATTAAATTTTCCGGGATTTTGAAATACAAACTGACAACCTAACCCTGGCTAAAAGACCCGATTTAGTGTTAAAAAGAAGAAAAGAATTTGTCATCAAGTTAATTTTGCTGTTCTTGTAAACTATAGAGTGAAATTAAAATGATAAACTTACCAAGATCTTGTACGGGAAATGAAAAAGTTGTGGAACAAGAAGGCGATACTAGTTGAAGTTGGTGTGCATTTGGAACGGTTCTGAGAGGCCTGAAAAAAAGAGACTGAGGGAACTAGAAATCAGGGGAAGAATTAAAGCAATCCAGACCACTGAACTGTTAAAAATCAGCAAGAATACTTAGACAATTCCTGGAAACTTGCTATAACATAAACTTTAGTGAAAAACTACTAGTTAAATCTGATGTAAAAAAAGACGTAATATAATAATTAGACCAATTCTAATTTTACTTAATAAAAAGAAACGAAAGAATCAACCAGTAGATTTATCCATTCTAGCTGATCAAAGTCTAAAAGATAAAGAAATTGAAAAACTGGATAAATACCAGGACCTTGCAAGAGAACTGAAAGATCAATGGAGCATGAACGTGATATTGATATCAATCATAAATGGAACCCTGGGAACAATATCGAAAAAACCTGTAAAAGAAACTAGCGAAACGTAAAACCCGAGCAATAATTGCCACCGTCCAGACTACAGCATGGCTAAGATCGGCTAAAATACTGAGTAGAGTCCAGGAGAGCTGAGGAGACTTGTTGTTAGTCGGATTTTAGGGGAAACCACCATTCATAACAGATGGGAAAAGCTCGCATATAATAATAGAGGAAGGAAAGACTTATTACCGCAGCTGGCAACATCAATATTAACAGAAATAACATTGGGACAAAAAGAATAACGACACAAAAATCTACAAAACAAGACTGAGAAGAAAATCACCTGTATTTATACTTTACCCGACAAACTAAGAAAATTACAAACGAGTTGACCTTGACATGGCAAAGAAAAGGGAACCTGAAGCG
Source organism: Sepioteuthis lessoniana (assembly GCA_963585895.1). Classification (NCBI taxonomy): domain Eukaryota; kingdom Metazoa; phylum Mollusca; class Cephalopoda; order Myopsida; family Loliginidae; genus Sepioteuthis; species Sepioteuthis lessoniana. The sequence goes on from OY757923.1 coordinate 13,668,756, forward strand.
AGAAACTAAATCTCTTTTCAAAGAACGAAAAATTGCCATAAGAACTAATTATGTCATAGCAAAAATCGATAATACGTAAGAGAATAGCAAGTTTAGGTTATATGGTGACAGAGATCAAACACTTTATCACATAATAAGAGAATAAACGAAGCCCATCAAGACTACAGCACTTAAAATCAGCTAGAATACATAGAACAGTCCAGGAGACATGAAGAGATTTGCTGTCACTCGATTGAGCTGGTTTGAAAAACCCGCTTGAAGATAAACAGAAACAAGAACGACGACGAGGACAAGAAGAAGAAGAAGAAGAAGAAGAAGAAGAAGAAGAAGAAGAAGAAGAAGAAGAAGAAGAAATGTTAAAGGTGATGTTGATACTATAAGAGATAATTCTGAAGATTATGAAGAGATAGCAGGGGTAATTACGACAACATTAATTTTAACAAATTACTGGGCGTCTTGGAATTATAGTATAATTACATAATTATAATTCGAATATGGCAATGTCACTCAAACTGCAGTGAAAGTCCAACAGCAAACGCTGGTGTGAAAAATTCTCAAGGAATAATAATAATAATAATAATAATAAAAGAAGAAGAAGAAGAAGAAGAAGAAGAAGAAGAAGAAGAAGAAGAAGAAGAAGAAGAAGAAGACAGAAAATATATCAAAAATTCTCGTCAACATTATTGGCATCGTTGAATTTTTGTGTAACCAATACGATATCTTCAGAAATAGATAGAAAATGTACAAAATTTATTACATCAAAATATTTCAATAGAATAGAATTAATGATAAAAGAAAAATTATTTTTAAGATGCTGAATAAAATAAGATATTCTTAATATTTGTTTATTTACCTAGCCTGTAAAATACTCTTTCTTACATAGTTGGTGGCAGACCCTGTGACAAAGATGGCTGTCCTTAGACGTTACTTGTAGCCATCTCTAAGCTTCTTTCACCTGTCAGTTGACAGTTTCTTCGACTCTGCTTTTGTAATTTGTTCAAAACGTTAAAGGTTTCCAGAATTTAAGAGGCGCTTGTGGTGTTACCGTTATCGCTTTAGGAAATGATCACAGAGACCCGAGTTCAAATCCTAGAAGAGGCTTTTGTCAGTCGGGATCAAGTGATAACTTTTTGAGTTCACCCGAAAATATCGAATATGCTTTTTTTTTGCTTAGGAAGTTTTAATCGCGTTAGGCCGTCCGTCCTCTTCCATTTAAACCTAATTTTTCTGAATATTACCTTTCGCTCTAAAGTTCCTTGGTAATCCTCTGATTTCATAGTTCGTTTCATATTATCACTTATCAGGACCCCATTCGTAGACTGTAATATTATGGATCTTCCAATAAATTCAACTGTAGATAGAGCGTTCTTTTCTTTATAAACTCTCTTTCTGGATGCATACACAAATCGCTGGCGTGCATTGCTCTAAAGCTTTATATTGGTACTGTCTGCTCACAGAAAAATCGAGCTTTTTCCACGTACTCTTTGCCAAAGATCAGTTTTTTTTTTTGGCATTTTCTCCAGTAATGGGATCCTTCTTATCCTTTTAACATAAGACAATATTTTGTATGGGTATTTTTTACTCTTACTTGGACGTACTCTTCTCTTTCTTATCTTAATCTATGTTACGTCTTTCGTTTGTTGTCGTGTCTGTTTTCTATCGTTGGCCGCCATCTTTGTTGTTGTCGTCGCATCCCTTTGTCTTCTCTGGTGGTCGTGTTTATTGCTATATATACAGGTGAACAATTTTCATTCTTCTTTGCTGGGATAACAACAACGCGAATATAGTTCTTATGTGGACATTTTTTTATTTTCGACAACCACTTTACCCGTCCGATCTTTACGGGGAGTTAAGAGCACAGGTGGAACACAATCATTCCGTTCGAACATTCTTTTGCAACTGATTAACTTATTCTAAACTCAGTCACCTGACTGATATTTTTCTAGTGGGTAGAGTATTCACCCATGAACCGGGGGACCGGGGTTCAATCCCAGGTCGATTCATACCAAAGACTCAAAACATGGTACTTGTTACCTCCTTGCATCCAGCATTACAAGGTACGTATCAAGGGTAAAGTGGACCAATCCAGGGAAATGAGTAGCGCTCTTCCTTACACTTCGGTGTAGTTGCTATTGAAAAGGGAGCTTCGGAACGCCCTCGGCTTCGGTTCCCAACTGGACTAGTTTAACGTGCGAACTATGAAAATTTCCAAAATTGTTATTGTCGTTTTGATTTAGTCGAAACCTTTTGAGAGAGAGAGAGAGAGAGAGAGAGAGAGAGAGAGAGAGAGAGAGAGAGAGAATGTGTGTGTGTGTGCTTACAGAAAAAATATGGATACGCTATCAAAGGTTTTATTAACTCATGCAACAACTTAATCTATAAACCTGTATCTTCCCTTAAATCATAAAATCATTGTGGCCTTTTCAACGACGACTGATATGCTGATGATAACAATAAACTAATAGTCTAGAAGTCTAGGGAAAACACAAAAACGATCACTGGTTGTTCGGGCGGAGATTCGCCGGTCTTTTTTGTTGCGGAATGAACCAACTCTTCTCTGATATTTGAGGTTCTTTCTATCTCAGCCACCTCTGGCTTCACACTTGTTTCCAGCTACAAATTCGCCGATTTGGAAAAACCGAGCTTCTTTTATGGAGATTGTCAAAACAGCAAATCCGAATTTACGTCTATTTGGATGATAGGCATGACTCGCTCTAATGACTACTTTGTTGACCTATAGAGTTTTGGTGATTCCAGCAACCCAATGTTAATTACTGATTTAACACTTTAGTATCAGATATAACGTACAGATTGTTATAATGAATTTTATACCATTTAACTAACTGGTCAGACTTTTTAAATTTGAAACAAAGTTCCATATAATTTAAGTTCATACAAGTATTTTTTAATCATTTTTTTTACTATTAGTATCTGCGCAACCACTTTTATTAACATTGCTCTACTCTATTATCTGATATATATATATATATATATATATATATATATATATAGTCATCCACAGACAGATCCGTTTCGTTCTATCAGAACTCATCAGTGTGGCTAGACAGTAGCTACACATAGCTGGGATCGAAACCCGGTTTGACTCAAACGCCAAGTCGAAGCCTCTAACCATTCAGCCACGAGCAGCTATTAGCTGCGAAGTAAATTTTAAACGGTTATGAATCACAATTAATATTGTTTACATACATCCGTTCAACGGCTGCCGAGACCTCAATTCAAATACGAAGAGGTTTGCAATGAACGCTAAAGGCAACACGATTACTTCTTCGCCAGAGAACTCAACCCTACGGGGGTAGGGGAGTCTATATATATATATATAGAGAGAGAGAGAGAACAATCGTTATTATCAACTTTACACTTACAAGCTGTAACTGTCCTAAGCTGTCTGTGTGGCCCAGAGGCTCAGTTGCTGGTACTGCGACATCATAGTAAGTGAGTTAAAACTCCAGTCGCACTAGTACGTTCACTTTTCGGGGTAATACTCTTGAGAAAGGTATGAACTCCATTTTCCCCCAGCAATGGGTTAAATAGTAGCGCTACTGTTCTTCTAAAAGGATTAACTATGCATTAAATAACGCACGGAATGTTGTTCTTAATTAAGCAATAATGCTATTATTTACACTTCCAGTTTGAAGAACAACCTCAAAACCTCATTACTAATATTAATTTCTTCATCATCAAATCGAACTGATAGCAAGGGGTACCTTTGATTTTTTCATCATCTGTCACTGTCAGCCATTTCTCTAAATAGGTCCTCTAGAGTGCATCTAGTGTCTGCACAAGTGTTTACTGGAGAATGTCGCTTATGAGTTCATTCCATCTTCTCCAGCATGTCTTGTTCGTTTTACTTGGATGGTTTATGTGATAGGAAGCAAGTAGCCGTACAGCAGCTGTTTTAGAGGTATTGCTTCCAGGAATTTTTCAAAAGAGAACGCGGCATTCTTGTGCAGTTCCGATCCCATTTTAAATCTGATCTTTCCGAAAAAAATAAAACGAGAATTCTCCCAAACTGTAGAATTATCGGTACTACTATAATAATGTTGCACCACCTGGACACTAAGGAAAGGTTTAATAGAAAATGGATAATTACTTTAATAAAAAAAATATTTTGTTATTGCTTTTGCATTTTAGCAGCGTCAAAAAAAACATGATTTCCCAGTGATTGATCATTGCTTATTTTTAAGAACTACCTCTCGATGAGAACCCCTCTCTTCCCACCATAAACATTTTTCTTGTATAAAGATCTTTCAGTAAGTATTCTTATCAATATACTAAGTGTTCTGGGTCGACATCAAACCTTTTGGCTTTCAGTGAAAAACAGTTATTAATACCCCCCCATATATATATATATATATATACTCTATGCTTCAGTATAAAACGTTTTTATTTCCTCATTCGTTTCAGAAAAATCGTTTGGAATCGATTTCTTACGGGTTCGCAAACACACGTCTGAACAAAGCCATTATCCTTTTCTTTTAAACTATAATGTATGTCAGCATTAGAATCTAGTTAATAGAAATTCATCATGTCTACCGGCAAAGCAATCACTGCTCATAGTCCTTTTTTATTCTTAATGTGTTTTTGTATATATAAAGATAAGAAACAGAATATCCAAAATGAAAAGTTGTTGGTAGTTGGAAGAAAACCTAGTCAATAAATAAACCATCAATGGTGGTTGAAATAGAGATTACGAAATGCCGAATCTGTTTACATATAAAACAAAAAGGAATGAGTAGACACACACACACATATATATATATATATAATTTAGGCATATATATATATATATATATATATATATATATATATATATAATTTATCAATCCATATATATATGTATATGTTATATTCGGTTTGTGTCCAGAGACTATGAGTTGGGAATATTCATATATAGAACATATGAGAAACTTCATATGATCCCACAAAAGTTTTAGATGTATGGCAATTAGTATATAGATCTATCAGGATATATATTTATATATATATATATATATATACAGAACTCACATACAGAGGGAATATTTTATAACTCAAAGGAAGAATTGTAACACAAAGGAAAAAACTTAGCGAACAGTTACTATACCATTATAAATCTATTTTGACGAGTTATTTTCAACCTCATTAGATGGCGTACACTACGAATTATTCATGTATTTTATATATAGTTCCTGATTACTTCTACCTACAAATTCATCCCATCCCAGGTTCTTAGGGTATTGTAGCCTATTTCTCACTCGTTACTTTTAATCCCTTACTATCTATATTTTTTGAAAAATCTAACAAAAATAAAATTAAAATAAAGCCTGGAATATAAAAGGTAAAACATTTTTATCTCCCCACAACTATTAAGACCCATTGTTATTCTCTTAGTAATTTACATTTACGGGTCTGTTTCTAATTGCTTAGGTTATGCCTAGAATAGAAAATTAGAATAATCAATTTCAAAGATTAGGCTAACATTAAACAAAGAAACGAACTAATATTCAAATGCAGACGCAAGAATAAATTTAAATTTACTTCATAACGGTAATGAGGGGGATATCATTATAGAAGCATGATGAACTTGATGAATGAATTGGGTTTACAGAATAACATGAATAGATACAGGTATGGAGGAGAAAAAGAATTTTCAGAATTTAAATGGACGATATAGCTTGGCGGCTCTTCATTAGAATTAATCAAGAACCCTCAACACCCCCAAAAGAGTTAGAAATAAAATATAAAGAAAGGAGCCAAACGAAAAATGTTTAAAAAGAAAACATCATCCGGGATGAGTAGCTGGTGATCCCTTCGGGTGGCACGTGAGAAATAGATAAAAAAATAAAACAATTTAGGAATTCAGTTGAAACACGATACCGAAATAAAACTTTAAAGTTCAACCCATGGCCAATAACTGACCGGCCATGGTCACGTCTTCGCTGGTTTACTTAATGGTTCATATTATTTTATCGTTGTAGACATTTTTGTCCAAGTGGCTAGAGATATTGAGATGCAATAACCAAACCGGGGAGTAGTAATTGGACTTCTAAACGAACTATTCGTGAGGTTCGGGGTCCCAGATTCCACCTAATTTGCATAAAAAAATATTCAAGAGATTTTGTAAAATGTTTGTAGTGGAGCATATAACAATTGTCCCTTACTCCTCAAGAAGCAACGACCAAGCAGATCGGTTCGTGGATACTTTCAGCAGGGCTCTAAAAATCCAACGATTGGTTCATGGAGGCAGCATTACAACAGTTTCTATAAGTATATCGGCTTACACCAAATAAAAAGGCGCATTCGGTCACGACTTCGGCAGAAATTATGTTTGCGCAGAAAATAAGATCAGTCTTTGACAAGCTGATACTCAATAAGAAAAAAGTCGAACATACGATACAAAAAATAGAAATAAATCTTAAGAAGCTGGTGAAAAGGTTTATTACCAAATGTATCAGACGGGAAAAAGATATTGGGAAGTTTGAACTTCCGTCAAAAGAATCGGTAGAATGATATATTTAGAGCAGGGGCCAAAAATGGTGCACAAAAGACACTTAAATCAAACAAAAAGTTGGAACACAGATGAAGTGAACGATACTCCAGTAGAGCCTATGGAAGTTCTTTTTGACACATATTATGTGCCCATTCCCCGAAAAGCTCCTGTGGCAAAAGTTCAAGTTAAGAGGAAAAGAAGGGATACAGAGGGAATCAACATTAACCCGAAAAGGAAAAGATATTGACTCTATGCAGAGTAAATCTAAAAAGGGGGTATTATATACCCTACAGGGAAACAGTAATGGTATGTTTCGTTCCTCATAAATACGTTGGACACTATTGTGAGGGTGGTTAATTTGCGTAGTAGTCACCACTATCACTGAGTACATTCTTCACGCTTTTGGCAAGAATTGTATTTTGTTTAATGTTATAAATATTTCCATTTCATTTCCAACCCCCGTTATTTCTCATTCAATAACCTTTTCTTTGGTTACAACACAACCATAAATATGAATATTGACGTTTTTAATAAGTCCTATAAAAAGATCGTCACTGAAGGAGACAAATTTTCCCCTTCATTGATTATCATCTCACAATCCCAAAAATTCATGGTCTTCCTAAAATTCATACATCAGAAATTTCTCTACGACCGATTATTTCTGAGATTGGAATTGTCCCAACCCATAATAATACAAAATCTTTAGCCAAAATGTTATCTCCCCTCCGAGGTACGATTATCAATTTGCACATCAAAAACTCTGGCGATTTACTTAACGAAATCAATATTATAAACATGGAAAACAACTCTCTAGGCAGTCTCGATATAAAATTACTATACACCAATATTCCAGTTAAAAATGTATCAAATGTTTAGAAATTCACCTCAAGAAAACAAAAATTACATTAACTTTACCTATTCCCAAAGTAATTAAAATTTACACATCATGCATGAATCATTACCTTTCTTTTTCTTTTTTCTTTTTTTTTTCGATATAACGTTATTTTTTATGAACAAAAATCTGGTTTACTAATGGGTGCGCTTCCTAGTGAGATCCTTGCATGCCTTTCCTTTAAATTTCTAGAAACTGATCCCTTTAAATTTATAATACTTAATGATTTTATCTATTTCCGTTATATAGATGATATATTGCTTACATATCCACGGAATAATGACTTCATAAAAATTATGAACAGATTAAACAAATATTGACCCCACTGAACTAGAAAATAACAACACCTTTCCCTTCTTGCACATTTCACAAATAAATAATAACAACAAACGAGAATTTAAAGTTCATCACGAATCCACTAATTAAAATGACCGCATTCATTTTTACTCACATCATAACACCAAAATAAAAAGTGAAATAATCATAGGTTTTATTTTAGTGATCTTAGGATTTGCGCTTCCAAATTTTTAAATGATAAATTTGACTGTATAAAAATCTCCCTTGCGCAACTTCACAATTCTAAATCTTTTATAGAACGTGCCAAAATAAAAAGTCTTAAAATTCACGAAAGTAAATATTCTTTAGAAATTCAAAACAATTTTTCAAATAATAATTCTTTTTAAAGATATATCATTTTATCCAACAATTCAACTGAAATACCATTAGAAAACCTAAACAAAATCAGAATTAAAACAATCACGAACTCTCCAAAGACAAAAAGGGATTTAATTTATAATAAATATAACAATACTCACATCGAATCCAGAGCAGGGGTTTATAAATTCTATGTCTGGATTGTAATAAAGAATATGTGGATGAAACTTCCCGTAGTCTTGATAAACGAATTTACGAGCACAAAGGAGATTTAAAAAGAGCAGCCATAAATAATGGTTTGGTCACACAAAATTAAGAAACTAATCATAACTTCAATTTTAAAGATTCCAAGATGTTAGTTTATATAAATAATAAAAATACAGGGAAATTGTTGAAACTAAAATCAATTCAATCCATAAAACTATCAAACAAAGACTTGTTGTTTTTTTAATTCATCTCCTTATTTCGTCAAATAGGTGCTGAAAAGTTGCTCTTTTACTTTTTATTTTAGTTTTTATCCTGCTCTACTTGGCAGTCTTTTAGCATTTTAGTGTGTGTGTGTGTGTGTGCGCGCGCGCGCGCGCAAATCTGGAACTAAATTCGACTGGATGAAAACGTACAAATATGGAAAACTCAGTCTTCAGACGATGTTTTTCTTTCGTTTCATTTAACAATGCACATGCCCTTATAAGGATTTAATGTTTTTACATTTAAAAACTGAATTTTTCACATTTAAAAATCGAAATTCCTGATGTTGGAAAAAAAACATCCTCTGAAGAACTTGGTTTGTTTTTTATTCAGCATTTTTATAATATATATATATATATATATATATATATATATATATATTGTTTACAAATAATTTTGATATGTATAAATCACTCGATCATTTAGTGATGCTGCGATTGTACCCTATTCTCTGTAGATTGATTAGACTCTTCCATAAAAAATGACACTAAACTGAATTCTGGAGTTCGGAGAAGTGTAAGATCACAACTACTTTGCCATTTACTCCTGATTCCACACTAACATGAAGTGGAATCATCTATTATGATTTCATTTATGAATTAAATTCGAAGTTATTGGTCTGATTAAAAATTATTTCACTCATTTGAATTTTCACACCAGCGCTAGCTGATGGTTTTCCACTGGAATCTGAGTGACAGTAAGTCTCCTCAAGAATCCAGGATTCTTTTTAGTATTCAAACCAATCTTAATAATGCTGTCGTTTCGATGGTCTCTACTCCTTTGGTGAGTGTACCGAGCGCGCCAATTACCATTGGTATCACAGTCACTTTCATGCCTCATAGTTCGTTTGTTTTTCAGTTCTTTAACAAGGTCTAGGTACTTATTTCTCTTTCGCCTTCCTTCAGTTTTACCTTGTGGTCAGCCGGAACAGCAAAGTCTATTAATCGGTAGGTTCTCTTTTTTCTTTTCTTTTTTTTACTGTTGACTATCACAAGGTCTGATCGTCTGGCCGAGATTAGGTGTTCCGTTTGTATCGCAAAATCCCAAAGAATTTTGTGCATCTCATTTTCTAGGACGGATTCGGGTTGTGCATATACCATTTGTTCGTATAGTCAAATTTAAATTTCTTGCACAGTTCCCTACGGATCACCTTCCCTGTCCAGTCGTGTCTAATCTTATACTCTCTTGGTGCTAATTTGCTGCATTCGCTTATTATGTGATTCATCTTTTCGTCTCTGTCACCATATAATCTACATCTGCTATTTTGTTGCTTTTTATCTATTCTTGCTTTGACATAATTAGTCCTTATGGCGTTGTTTTGTGCTGCTATCAGAAGAGATTCAGTTTCTCTCTCTTAAGGTTTCCTTTTCGTTGCCATGTCCAAGTTTTCTCGTGTGATATTTCGCTTATTTGTCGCTTGAAATGTCCATAAAGTTGTTTTTCTTCCTATTTTTGTTTCCTGGTTATTTTGGTTCTGTTGATACTTGTGTTGTCTGAATTGTTTCTAGTGGCTGGAATCAATCTTTCTTTGCGCTTTTTTATGTAACCTTCTTGTCGTATCAATGCATCAACGCTATCTTGAATTCTGGAAGTCCTCTTCCTCTTTTTTCCCGTCTACTTCATCTCTGAGATGTAAGGCCTTTTGCATCAACATGAGTTTTCTTGTTCTCTGGTCCATTTACTGAAGTTCTCTTCTCGTCTACTTTAAGAATGGTCCTGAGTAACTTACGAGAGGGAGAGCCGAGGTATTTATCCCTTTGATGAGATTTCTGTTATGTAGTTTGGTTTCGAGTAGTTTTCTCGTCCTCCTGAGCTACTAATTTTTCTCTTAAAGCATTTCCCAAGCATTTGTAAGTTTTCTTTTCTCAGAGCGATCTGATTTTTACAGAGGAATACTTGAAATCATATAAGTTCGAGTAAATTATTTGTATCAAATAGGAATATTGATACCATATACCTGTATTCAAACATTATTATTATTATTATTATTATTTCATTCAGTATTTTTTCCCACCAACTATTATTAGCATCACCGTCACCTTTATGTTCCACAACTTTTTCAGCTCTCTGGCAAGATCTAAGTATTTTTCTGATGTTTCTTTCCACTTTCTTTCATTTTCACTCTGTGGTCCATTGGAGCAGCAAAATCCACTAGATTACATTTTTCTGGTTATTATAATTATTTTCGCACAATTTTTCACATCAGTGTTAGCTGGCGGTCTTTCACTGGAGTTTGAGTGACAGCAAGTCCTCTCAGAATTCCAGGACTCTTCTCGGTATTTTGATCGATCTCAACAATGCTGCAGCTTATATGGTCTCGATTCGTTCTCTGATTTTCATTTTCTCCAATCTTTTTTCCAAGCCTTTAAGGAACGTTCCAAGCGTACCTTATCTTCCACAGTTTTTTTTTATAAATTACTTGCTAAGGTCCAAGTATTTGTACATTTATTCGCTTTCTTTTACTTTTACCAAGACGGTTAAATCTACTAAAGGACAAGTTCTTTTTTTTTTTTCTTGTTAATTAGGTTTTGTCTTTTGGCAGGGATTCGGTGATCCATTTGTCTTTCATGTCTCAGAATTTTATGTGACTCCTTCTCTTGAATGGATTCTGGTTTGTACATATACCATTTTGTACTTTGATAATTTTAATTTCTAGCACAGTTGCTATTAACTTAAAACCATTTAAGTGTGCATATATTATTATAACTGAAAATGGTTACTTGAATCTATATTTGTTTCCAAATGATGATCTTTAGTTGCTTGAAGCCAGATTGATTTAAAATTACTTACTTTGACATTAAATAGATAAACAAGGGTTGACATGTAGTAAAACCAAACACCCAACAATCCAACTAATATATAAAAACCATTGGAGAAACCTAAAGAAAATAACAATAAAACATAAAATAAGATCTTAAAATGAACTGCATACTTAATGCTCTGGTACACCACGGAAACGCATGTTCACAAGTTCGATTTAAGTAAAGCGTCTTTAAATTTAAAAATATGTACAAAATTAGTCACGTTAAAAGGGCATAGAAAGTGGATTGATACAGAAGACTTTATTTACGGCCAGATTGCTGCAAGAGAGTCTTGTCTTCAGTAAATTAATATTTAAGATACTTAAAAAACTTTTTTTTAAATCGAAAGAAAACAACAGATACACTACGTTCTAAAATATAACCTGTACAGGATATAAATACATATATAAATTTGTAAGGTAATAGCTATCTATCTTTACATATGCATATTTATATATATATATATATATATATATATATATATATGTGTGTGTGTGTGTGTGTGTGTGTAAAGATAGATTGATAGATCATAATATTTCTTGTAATTATATATCATATATTATCACGTTTAAATTCATAATATTAAAAATAAATGTTGTCATGTTTAAATTCCTAATATAAAAAATGAATAAAATTTAATAACATACAAATAAAAGAAGAAATCATTAAAAGCAGAAATGAAAAGAAAGTTAACAAAATATATAAAAGTAGAAACGAAGAAAAAATAAATCGAAACGAAAAAGCGGAATAATAGAGGAATAATTTATTGATGAAAATAGGCGAAAAGAAAAGACCGGCCGGAGAGAAAATAAACGATTTATGCAAAAGTAACAAATCAAAAAAATGAATTAATAGATAAAAAAATTGTGTGCACAGATATAATTTTAGCATTGATATTTATGCGAGCCATGCAATACGATGCCCGATTCTATCTGATGCAAAATGATATACATTAATTTCATTGATGAACATTAAAGATGGAGACCAGTAAGGACGCGGCCTTCATATTAGATAGAAAGATGTAACACAAAAAAAAGGAGATTAATAAAAGGAACAGAAAATCGAATAGAAAGAGATAGTGGCGTGGAATAAAAAAAGATTGAGGTGGGCATAAAGAAAAAAGAAAGAAACTTACAACAAGAAGGCAAGTAACATAATAAAAAATAACATAAAAATAGTTTAAGTACTCGTATAAGCCAAGGTTTCGATGGCAGCTGGTTACAAAGACAGTTTTTTCAAAATATTTTTTCAACTTTTAGTGAAACTTATGAGATTTATCGATTTACCGTAAATTGCGTCGTATAAGTCGACCTTTTAAACCAGAAAAAATCTCTATAAAATTAAGTGTCAATTTATACGACAGGGCGAGTAAGGATCAAAAAGTAAACAAGAAATAAAAAAAGTAAAGTGTGCACATTAAGTTGTAGTCGCGTCGTCATTTCTCAACAACAACTAAGAACAAATATAACATGAAAGAGACGACATCATAAAACGACAGGAAGAAATGTAGAGAAGCGAAGAAATGGGAGCTGATTGATCAGTGTAAGGCCCATATGAATATATATATAACTAGAGCGACTGAGAGCAAAAATCTTATAACTTATAATGAGTATTGGAGGAATGAGTATTGGAGGAATGAGTATTGGAGGTGCCCGTGGTGTAATTGTTATCGTTGAGGGAAATGGACACGGTGACATGAGTTCAAATCCAGCACGAAACATTGCATTTCCACAAATACCTGTGGGAAAAGTATGAATCCGGTTATTCTCTCTCCAACAAATAGTAGAGCAAACTGGATACTTTAGCATTGATTAGGCAACCAGTTTAGGAGAAGGAAAACTCTGAATTCAAACCTGTTAAACTCCGCTTAAAAATTGACATTGTGTCACATCCTGCTCGAGCAGAGGGGTTAAATACATACCCGGAATGAGTATGAAACATTTGATGAAGAACCTATAAAACGAATCTGTAATGGGAACTAAATCAGAATATTATTTTAGTAAGACAAATAATACGCTAACTTATTTTGAATTTAAGTTTAAATTTTTAAAAATTATATTCTGTACAATTAGTTACATTATGTTATAACCTTGGCCTGGATTCTATAAAAAAGTAAAAGGGGTGAATGGAATTAAGGTTTGATATGGCTTATTTAATACCGAAATTTAATTAATCTATTAATATCTAATTACGATTATAATTATCTTTTCAATGTTCTACTACATTTTTAAAATTTCACTTTATTTGTCTATGATTATTTGTTTGGACACAGTTAAATGATATCAAATATTCATATCTAATAAAAATAACTTTCACCTTGTTGCATGTTTTAAAGTATTCCAATTTAATACTAATCATTTTTAAAAAGGTTTAAAGTAATTATTTCTCTTTTATAATCACTTCTTTACACACAATTATGTAGTGTCAAATAACTAATGATAATGTTTTCTAAACAATTTTAGCTTCAAGAAATAATTCTTAACACAAATAATTTGCCTACAATTAAATAGTCTCAAGTATGTCTGTCTAATATTGATAATTCTATTTTATTATAATTTGTTAGCACACAGTAATGGTTTCACGTATTTATTTCAATAATAATAATTTTTAAACTGATCTATTTGATAGACAGATGAAACTCTATCAAGACCGAATCAGAGGGAACCTATGAGTAATGGCAATGAAGAGGTAGTCAACAACACACCTGAGCCCCAGAACTGGAGCTTTACCATCAGAAACTGTTTAGTATTATACCCAGGACACTGAAAAGGAATAGTTTTTAGATAGACATTCGAAGAATGAACAAAAAGCTGGAAAAGAAGGGGAAATGTATACCTCTTCATCTTCATCGTCATTATCTTCTCTCTCTATCCTAAAATAGTCAAAGGTTAGGGATATCTTCGTTAGCTGAAATTAGTTCTTCATGTTAATGGGAATTGTTATTTTTCAAGTCTCTTTTTCATTCTCTGGTCGTATCTTTTTACCATTTCTACCTTGGGTATCTTCTACTTGTTTTGCTTTCAAAGACAAATTATACAAGAATACAAGATTGCAATATGTGGTCTTATACGCTTACAAACACACACACACACACACACACACACACACACACACACACACACACACACACATATATATATATATATATATATATATATATATAAAACTAAGGTAAGATAATAACGCACGACTCCAAGCTTTACGTCTTCGATCGTCAAATAAGCTGATGCGAATCAATTTTGTTAAAAATAGTTACTTGAAACTAAAATTCATAAGATGAGAGTCGTAAATTATTTGCCTGCGGAATTTATTTAGATTTTGATATGGTATGATATTTCTCTGCCTTTTTTGTATTGAACATTTAACATTTTGTGATTTGGAGGCGTGAATTTTATCCACACACACACACACACATACATATCATCAAGTCATGCTGAGAGCACTCTCTCTCTCTCTCTCTCTCTCTCTCTCTCTCTCTCTCTCTCAATCATCGCTCCCGGCAAGTCCACTAGACTGCATCTAGAGTTTGCACTGAGCGGATTTATGTAGATTTTTGCTAGGCGGCCGACACTGATGATTCCATGTGAAGGAGTCCATTAGAGAATGTCGCTTATGTGTTCGACCTTACATTTCCAACTCTGCCCAGCTTGTCTTTTTCGTCTGACTTGGGTGGTTTATGAGATGGAATGTAAAAAACCGAACAGCTTCTGTTTTGTAGGGTGCTGCTTCTAGGATTTTTTCAAAATAACACAGAATTCTTGCGTAGTACTCATCTAGCTTTTTGTCCATGCATTTCATTAGGGTCCAGGTGATGCATTTATATAGTCGTACTACTATATGACACGGCCACAGCTTGGAAGAACTCACGTTTTATCAAAGTGATCAGATTTCCATATGATCGATAATCTGTAAATAGCAGTGCACGCCTTCTCTCTGCTTACGTTGAAATTACTTTCAGTAAATGAGATACTGCTACCGAGGTATGTGAATTTGTTTACTAAATTCAGAGGCTTGTCGCTGAAAGTGGTGATTATTTCTTGTTTAAAGCCCATGAATTCTGTTTTAACTATGTTTACGTTAAGGCCAATGCCACTTGCTGCTTGATATGCCACAGGGATTCGGCTTAGGCGCATTTGTAATAAGTTCTAAATCATCTGCGTAATCTGCATCTATCATGGATTTTGCGGGATATCGTCCGCCTTTTCTTCATTTTTAATGTGAAACCATTTTCTTTCATTGACGTTCTGAATATGAAATAAATAGATATAATGCTAATGTATCTTCTTGCAGGACTCTAACAATGTAAAAGAAAAAGTTGGTGTAACTATCAGGTGAGCAAATCATTGCTTTCGTGTTTTTGTAGAGCATCATTATTGTGATTACAGTTTCTTTGGTGAGACGATATACTAGAAATATTTTCTCCGTCTTTCTTCTGTGTGTGAAATCAAATACCTTGGAGGAATCTACGAACAGAACTGTTACCTTAATATTTTTTGCAGGTACTCCTTCGATGATTCGACTGATAATCAGAATCTGGGATGTTATGGATCGATTTCTTCGAAAGTCGTCTTAATTTTTCTAAAGAATTTTTAAGGCTTTAAGTCGGATACGATTGAGAGGTAGAACATTACACACCTTAGCAGATATAAATATATATATATATATATATAGAGAGAGAGAGAGAGAGAGAAAGAAAGAGAGAGAGAGAGAGAAAAAAAAAGAAAAAGAGAGAGAGAGAGATTAATTCATGGATAATCTTACTGTTGAATAGCATGACAGGATTGGCGGAAATTAATTAATCTACCTCTCTACTTAGTGGTAAATGGTCAGTCAAACTAACTTGCAAGCCATTAAATCACAACGATATATGTGTGTGTGTGTGTGTTTGTGTGTGTGTGTGTGTGTGTGTGTGTGTGTGTGTGTGTGTGTGTGATTTCAACTAAAGATGATGTTTCTTGACAAGAGGAAGAGAGATCAAAGATGTGTTTCAGTTTAATGGAAAGGTTATTTTTAAAGTACACAGCTTTGGCTTTTAGAAGAAATATATAGAAAGCGATTCTAATTTTAATGCTTTTATTTCCATTCCTAGATATGACACTACACTACTTCAAATGCTGAGGCTCCTGCCCAGGAGCTTTGAAGAACCCTTTTATTGCCATTACTTCTAGTGGATGCAGTTGGGTACAGGGGCCTTATTCAACTGCATCAACTAATACATATTCTGTTCTTTGTAAATGAAAGAAACCATAATCACCTCTTTGAATGGTTTACGAAGAGACCGAGAATCATCACCATTACCAAGGCATTTGTCCGAAAGAAAGTGTAATTGTGTGACCAGAGTTTAAACTCGCTATGATGTCGTAGACCAGTAGATTAACCGCTACGTCTCGGGAACTCCCATTTTGGTTCCCACATTTATTACTTGATGTTTTCATTTGAAAAGGGTGGCAAGTTTGAAGCTGTCATTTCATAGAGATATTTTTGTGTATTCTTCAATTCTGCTTTAAGTCTTTACAGGGGCTTCTATAGGTTAAAACTCTCAAAACACGTCCAAATATTTCGGATATTTTCAAACCCTCAAAGTAATTCCTACTAAAAAAATCAAAAAACAAAAAAAAAAAACACCTCAGACTTTTAATTTTTTTTCTTTTTCTGGTCCTGTGATTTCCTTCAGTTAATTAATCAGCGCAAGTCCGTGATTTCAAATACTTTACCTATTTCATTCAGTTCACACACTAACCTAAAGCTTCAATCTCCCAGTTGTCAGTCACCACCCTCGTAGGCGCTTTTCCTTGTGGTTAAAACACATTAATAGGCTCTGTAATCGATAACGTATTGTATTATATTACACTAGTCCACGAGAAGAGCAAATAAAAACTGAAAATGTTATCAACAACGGGTCTCTGACACCTTATAGAAATAAAAATCGTGCATATACATAAAACAAGTGAAGCTAATACTGAAGATCCTTGTAACATTGTATACGAGTGCTGAAGGGAATTATTCACAAGGTGTAAATTGATAAATGATTGAAAAGAGGCTCGCAGCAAGGAAATAGCTGAGTTGATTTGGTTAAGAGTCTGACTAGTGGGCTAAATGCTATAAAATACGCTATATCTAACAACCCTGGCAGGAAAATAGCAATTAGCGTGAGGTGGTCGAAATCATCAGCCTTATTAATCATTTAAGTGGTCGTGATTGTAGGACAAGCGCGTTGCTTACAAAGACAGAAGTTAGGGTTCACAATTAAAAGAACATCTGTAAAAAAAAAACTCAGGGTTTTATAGCATAGTCACTGATAACTGTTGTATCAGCGATGGGCAACCGACGGAAACAGTTTTAAAAAAGGGTAAGGTAATAACGAACTCATGACTGAGTTTCACATCTTCGATCGTCAAGTAAGTTGGTGTGGATTTTGTGGTATATCAACCTTTGTAGGTTATCTAATGTCAAATGCATTTTTATACAAATAATCAGTTCTGCTTCAAGCAATTCAGTTTAGCATGAATACACAATTTAATGGTCAAATAAATTTCTATTTCAAGCTATTTAGTTTAGTCAAACAATTGTAATTCAAATAATTCATTTTAGCATACGTATAGTTTTTTGCCCACACACAATTAAATGTAAAAGCAGATCTATTTCAAACAATTCAGTTTAGCAGAAGTACGCAGTTTACATGTCAAAATTTCAAGTAATTCAGTTTAGCCTAAGTATGTAGTTTAGTTCGATTTGACATATAGATAGGACCCTATCAGGTGCTACAACCTCGGGTTAGAGTGGACCTGAGAGTGATGGCAATGAAGGGGTACTCCGCATTCCACAATGCTCCAGCATTACTGAAGCCTCACCATCAGATTATTTAGAGTCATATGCAAGACATTCATTGGAAGGAATCTTACCCCTCTGCAGAGGTGCAGTCGGTGTATTCTACAGCCCAATCTGACTGGGAAAAGCTGGTGTGGATCAATTATTAGTGTTAAGAATATATAATTGAAACTAAAATTGTTTAGAAAGGAGTCACAAATTGTTTGCTTGCAGAATTCTTTAATTGTTAATATATTCTGATATTGCTCTACCATTTTTGTATTGGGCCCTCAAAATATTACAATTTGGAGGAGCTTGTGGCGTTGAATTCTAACTATATAATATATAGTTAGAATCCTAGAAGAATTTTTCAAATCGGCGGTTAGTTGTGCGGTCTCTTACCTTTCATTCCACAAATCATCCAAGTGAGATCAACAAGACAAGCTGGCCACTGCCGATGAAGAAGAATCGACCTAATAAATGAAATGATTATATATATATATATATATATATATATATATATATATATATATATATATATATATATATATAATCCATGCTGATAACATGGAATCCCTTAATTTTCTCTTCTTATCCATCCATATTAGTCATCGCTTCTAGCATGTCCTCTTGACTATATCCAGTGTTCGCACAGAGCTGACATATGTCTTTCCTAGTCAGCCAACACTAGTGTATCCATGTGTTGGACATCATGAGAGAACTTCATTTATTAGGTCGTCTATTCTTCATCTGCAGTGGCCAGCATGTCTTGTTCGTCTCACTTGGATGGTTTGTGCAATGAAAGGTAAGAGACCACAAAATTAACCACTGATTTGAATAAATCCCGTTTTATTTTATCCGAATAATCAGATTTCCATACAATCGACAACCTGTCAAGAGCAGTTAACGCCTTCTTTATGTTGACATCGCTTTCAGTTGATGAAACCAAACCAAAATATAAACAGACTTCTTTCGTCTCCAGGACAAGAATTACGATCAACATCTTTTGATGGATTTGGTTTTAGTTTCATTGTTTAATGGAATATCAAATTTCGTGGGTTACTTAATGCAAAATGCATCCTTGTAAAACAGTAGTGGTACTTTTTAATCCATAGCTGAGGGGATAGTGAGTTCATGCCTTTTCAAAGGTAATTAGCCCGAAAATAAATATAATATCGTGACGAGAGTGAAAACCCAGTTACTACGATATCACACACCAATATGTTAACTACTAGGCCGACGACTCTCTCCCAGAGAGATTGTGGAATATGAACCCCATTCTGATCGACCATTCACGTCATCAATTGAGGAGAACCAGCAAAAGTAAAGCTTCTCAGTTGATCTAACCAACGTTTGACGATGAAAATGATCAGTTGATTTTCAATCAGGCTTGCCAACCAGAAAAATAAAAATATCAATCTCATTACTTTCAAGACACGTTCTCAGTGAAAACTGGTTTGTTATTTAGCTGGTAATTCTTAAAATATCTATTAGTCCCATAATTAAATAAACCGACCTTGTATATTGCTATTCTAATATGCGTGTGTGCGTTTGTCTGTTCGAAAATCTCTACGAAATAGAATGTCTCAAGTACTTTTTTTCTATCTTTTTTTCTCTTTTTCTTTTTTTGCACATATATTGATTCAAACTTGGGTTCCAGCAGAGATTGTATAAGGTCATTTAAGAACAATGGCGAAAATATACTGTTTAACTCACCAACAGGGTAAGTTAAACATAGGAAGCACAAAATATTTCTTGGTCTCATAAATGGCTGGTCAGAGGAGGTCAGGTTAAATATTCGATGTCCATGAATAAATATTAAAAGATGCCACATGTTCTTTTTCTTTAAACCTTATGCGTTACTTAAGGCCAAAACCTATATACATATATATATTCGCTTACATATCCTACGTATATATATATATATATATATATATATATATATATATATATATATACGTAGGGTTTGTAAGCGAATATTCTGTAGGTAACATTAATTTCAAATTTGTTGGCATACATTTAAATGGTTTCAAGTATTTTTATCTATCACTAATGATTCTATTTGATATTAATCATTTGTTTCTACACCGTTGAATGGTTTCAAGTATTGCTATTTAACATTAGTAATTCTATTTATCAATTATCCCTACGTAATATGAATAATTTGCACACAGTCATATAGTTTCAAATGATAATAATTCTTTATAAATGATTGAATTGCTGTATTTGACCCATAGATGGTACCCTAACTGATACAACCAATCCGAGTCATAGTGGACCTGAGAGTACTGACAATAAAGTGGTAATTCATCTTCCCCAAAGCTTCAGAACTAGAGCCTCTTCATTAGATGCAGTTTAGTGTCATATACAGAACACTCGTTGGGCAGGTCTTACTCCTCTTCAGAATTGCAGTCGGCGTATTCTACAACCCCAGCCAAAAGGGTGGTTGTATGCATACGTATAAGATAAAAAAAGTTTTACATAAAAACCGGTTGCTCGGAAGGAAAGGGTTTCTCCCTTAGAGGAGGTCTCTAACACTAAACCTTCCCAGGGAACCTTGCGTGGTGTAATAGACAACGAGTTAGGCTTGTGGACAATTGTAAGTGAATTAATGTTACGATGCGTCTCAAAAATTCATACAAAAATAGCCAATTTCCCACATAATATTTGAGGGCATTTATCATTATCATACTCTGATATACTCGAACTAGTATATATAGTCACTTGGCGGTCGTGAGTTCAATCTCTGGATCGGGTAATGCATAGAAGTCATGTAACTTGTTTAGTAGAAGAGACAGACAAATTGATCAATATGAACCATGACAAGATATCCAACAGGTACGGATAGCGGAATGAAAAGAACTTAGCTCACAGATCGAATAAATGATTTGGTTCGAAATTCTAAAACAGTCACCTGAAGAACGTCGAATATTACAAAAGCTGAAAGGTTGCGCTTCTAATAACAACTTGTTCAAGTATATCAGTCTATGATAAAAATTGTAAAATCATTTCTTTTTAGATCGATATGTTTTAACAAACAAGAACAAATAACATGTGACGAATCCCATAAAAACAGTGTCAGTCGAAGACTTCCAGCATTCTTTCAAGGAGTGAAATCAACGTTGTCGCTGGTTTGTGGGTTTCCAATGGAACTATTTTAAAAGATGAAGTTAAGTTTTCTTGTTGTTATTGTTGCCTTTGTTTTGTTTTATCTGTTTATTTTCAGATTACACAACCCATTAGACTTCGATTTTATATCAGTCATTTTTTACAAATGGATATACATGAATTATAATTGAATATCTTGTACCTAATTTAATTTTTTAAGAAAGATAGAATAATTTGTTTGCACACTATTAAGTATTGCTATTATTTGCACACAGTTTGATGGTTTCAAGTATTGTAACATTAATAATTTCATTCAATATCAATCATTTGTTTCCACACAGTGAAGTTGTTACAAGTATCACAACTCAACTTTTATAATTCTATTCAACATTATTCATTCGTCTGCATTCAGTTAAATCGTTCCAGTTATTGCTATGTAACACTAACAATTAAATTTAACATCAGTAATTTGTTTTAGGAAGTGCCCGTGATGTAATGGTTATCGTCGTAGGAAATGGACACGGCAACATCAGTTCAAAGGCTGGACGAGACTGATTGCAATTCACATAGCACTAATACCCTTTGTAAATAGTAGGACAGACTGTGTTCTTCAGCCTTGGTGAGGTAACTAATCTAGGAAAAGGAAAACTCTGAATTCAAACCTGTTAAACTCCGCTTAAAAATTCACCTTGTGTCATATCCTGCCCGAGCGGAGGGGTTGGTAAATATGGTAATTTGTTTGCACACAGTTTAATTGTCAAATACTTCTATTTGATCCCTAGATGGGACTGTCAGGAATTATTATTTCGGATCAGAGTAATGACAATGAGAGGGTGGATACTTCACGCTCTCCAAAGGTCCAGCATTACTGGAGCCTGACCATCAGATTGTTTAGGGTCATATCCAGGGCACTTGTTGGGGTGGCGTCTTACCCCTCGGCAGAGATGCAATCGACGTATTCTATGGCCACAACTGGCTGGGCTAATTCTTGTTTGTTTAAGTCATATTTTATGTAGTAAAAACGAAGCTATATTGTTTATCTATTAAAGAAAAAATGTTTTGCATTTTATCTGGCAATTGTTTATTCTATAATTATTTGCCAAAGTCAGTATTAGTTTACATAGACTTAAACTTTTATCCTCACGTTTATATTCAGTTTGATAAACAAAAAGTCTTCCTAGCGGCCTATTAGCTGTACTGCAATGCAGTTCTATAACGAATGAAAATTGAAGAAGCCCCCTTCCCATATATACACTTCAGTTTTGTCCTATTGCACATCTTCCTCAGAAGATTGTAACCCATTTGTATTATTGGCTTTGAGATCCTCGGCTCAGTGCTTCGTAGTATTGAAATTATTCTAAAAAACACCTAATACAAAGAACGGTACTAAAGAGGCACGGGTTCCTCTTTCCAGTTTTGCATTCTTTGTATATCAACATTTTAGTTTTCTTTGCTTATTCTGTCTTCTTCTGCATTTTTACAATTTGCTCATCTCAAATATTGATTTATTTGCAATATCTTCCGAAGAAAGACTTCTATACAGTTTCGTTTTAGTTATCAGTGAGTAGAAACGCAAAAAAATAAATAAAAATGCATGAGAAACCAAAACACTTTCTTTTTATGTATGGATTTTATGGCGTTTCATTCTTGTGTAAAGTATGCGTGACTTTGGACAAAAACAAATCTTGGGTGTTGTTTGGCTCATTTGTCTAACTACATTTCAAACCATTGTGGGTTATTTAATGCAGAAATTTGATTCGTTTGTAAATGTTTATTATCATAACTAATTATATTTGGTTTGGTTTGTTTAACGGTATATCAAATCTTTATAGGTTATTTAATGCCAAAATTTAATTGATTGATTGGTTGGGTTTATGGTATACCAGTTTCGTAGATTATTAAATGCCAAATCTATTTAATACATTTATACATGTAAGTATGATCTGTAAACGCATATTTTTAGATAACATTTTTAAACGAGCCAGAGGTAATTTGTCTGCACACAGTTGAATTGTTTCAAGTATTGCTATGTAACACTAACATATCAAGTTAACAATTGTCCTTTGTTTGCACACAGTAAAATAGATATTCATATATTATTTTTAAGTGAATAGTTTATTGGTAAGTCAACTTTTAAAAAAAATGGAGAATTGATTTGTCTGCACTCAATTAAGTATTGCTATTGTTTGCACACAGTTAAATGGTTACAAGTATGACTAACACTAATAACACAGGAAATATTTTGAAATAGTGTCGAGGCACCAAACATCTTTTTTTAGATATTTTGAGAGCGCTGAATCTGAAAATGGCCTTACTTTTTTTTTTATTAGCTAACGTTTTGGCTGCACAGAATTGCTTCGTTTTTGGAAAAAGAGTTTTTTTCATTTGTTTTCTGTATATATGATATTTACCAATGGCATTATTTTTCAAAGTAAAATCAAAGCAACCTCTCAATTTGTATTAAAACAAACAAATATTGGTCTGCTAATCGAGAAATACAATTTTTGCAATAACTATCAGACCCTAAGTCTTAAAAAATTACACCGTTAAATATATCAAAACAAACAAGTATTTTCATCAAATCATTTAATAAACTAACAGCTAAATAAAACCTTCGTGAACATAAGAACTGTGGTAACATTTTTCTCTTTTTGGATTGTCTGTCACGTTCAATGTTATTTAAGTCCCTTTCGATACTCCAGCAGTAGTCAGCTATCATTCGTTTGTCCTACCGTTCCTCGTAGCGGTCTTCCATTGTTTTGGTATCCTAATGGAATTGTTCATATCACATTGCCGCAATTATCCATAAATTCATCTAGATGGCTATGTAAAATGAACCTTAATACTCATATAAGCACCTATGTCCTGTAGACTTTTCAACAATTTTTCCATTAACACCTCGTAGTTTTTGGCCCGGCGACTGCCTAAGAAGTTTTTCACTGCGTCTACCAATGATGTCCAAGCGCATAATTCCAAGTCATTCATTGAATTAACAAATTCATCATCCTTAATGAGTTCCTTGATGTTATGGTGAAACCATTTTCATGATGTTCATCGTGTACAAGGGAACAGATACATTCAACTGGGATGTCTTTAATTGTAGTTTCTTTCCAACAGTGAAACAAAAGCTCTCAACATGTTTGGTTTCTTTCTGTAGTGAAAATACAGATGTGATGGGATAAATTTATGAATATCAAACAAAAGATTTTAAGGTTTCATTTTTTTATGCCATCTTAATCAGGTTTTCTAAAATGTATTACTGATAATATTTATTAGTTAATCTGAAATTTGGTGATAAATTGGAAAAATTCGGCTCTTCTATTTAAAATTTTTTTGACTCAAAAACACTTTTTTTCTTATAAAAATAGTTTATTTGAAGTGGCTGACATAAATTTCTCGGCCAACCTGAAAATTGATGGGTTTCTATGGCCTTTATAAACTAAATTTTGCGATCAATCAAGATCATAAATTGATTTTTTTTTCCAAAAAGGAGCAATTACAGAAGAATAAAAACGGTGTATAACTATGAAGGACAACGGCCATTTTCGGAATAAGTAGCATCAAATAAGCTAAAAAGACATGTTTTGTTTCTTGGTACCAAAAATCATGTTGACTCGTATAATTCTATTGAATATTAAGCATTTGTTGGTACACAATGAAGTGTTTACAAGTCATGTTATTCTTTTCGACAGCATTTGCACACAGTCAAATGGTTCCAAGTATTCCTATGTAATACCAGTAATTTAATTTAGGCACACAGTTAAAAGACTTCTACTATTGCTATTCAACCATAATAATTATATTTATTATCACTCATTCGTTTGCACACAATTAAATGGTCAGACAATTATATTTACCCCACAGATGAAACCCTATCAGGTTCTACCAATCCGGATAAGAGTGGATCTGGGTGTGATGCCAATGAAGACGTACTCTACATTCCACAAAGCTCCAGGACGACAGCCTCACCATCCGATTGTAAAGTATCATATCCAGGACACACATTGGGGTGCGGTCTTACCCCTCAACCTAAATGCAATCGATATATTCTACAGCCCAGCCGACTGGGCAGCCAAAACTTGATTCATTTGTAAATGTTTGTCATCATAACAGATTATCTTTGATTGTTTTTATTGGGAATCCTTTTTGAGATGAGGCTTCTTAATCCAAGTATTAATTTTATTGCGAACTTTTGTCCTCATCTTGGTAGTTTTTGTTGTTTTTCTCGCGGTTAATCACCTGAAGACGGTCAGAGGAGAAATTTGGCCGAAACGTAGTGAGAAAAACAACAGAAACCACCAAAATGAGGACAAAAGTCCGCAATAAAATTAATACTCAGATTATCTTTGGTTTGGTTTGATTCGGTTTATTTGTTTAATGGCCTATCAGGTCCTTATCGGTTATTCAATACCAAAATTTAATTAATTCCTAAATGTTTGATTGTCATCATAAGATTTTATATTTGGTTTTGTTTGGTTTGGTTTATTTGTTTAATGGCATACCAACTTTTCATAGGTTACTTAATGCCAAAATCAGTGATACGCAATGTCTTCATCCTCCAACCTACTGGATTTTTTCACAACTTTCCTGTTCTCTTGTAAGTTTCACGTGTTTTCCCAGCTTTGCTGTTCCTTTTATTTTTAATCTATGATCTGCAAGAACGGCAAAATCTTCCCAATGACAAGTTCTTTACTTTAATCGACATTAGGTGTGGTCTTCAAGTGTTTGTATCAAAGTCCCAGAGAATTTTACACGTTGCATTTTCTTGTACAGATTCTGGTTCGTACTTATACCATTAGCTAGTATGTTTAAATTTAAACCTTTTGCACAATTTCCAATGGATCATATTTCCCCCATCTAGCCGTGCCTAATTTTATTGTCACAGTCTATTGATGTTATTCATGGTGTGTAAAGAAAGACTACTATTCATTATTGTGAAAAAGAGTCATTAACATCAAAATAATTATTCAAAAAATTGAACAAAATATTTATTTCATTTTCATCTATTTATTCTTTTTTTTTCAGAATATACATCATTTTCACAAATCGGACAATTGTCCTAATCTTGTTAATATGCTCGCAATTTTTCAGCTGCTTTAACCTCCGGGTTTCTTCAAGTGTTTTTTGTTGTAGTCGGTAACCTTCAGAGAATTTTGAAGTGAATCCTTTATTCAATGAATGGGGGTAAACCCTCCTAATGTCAGGATTAAATGATCTGTGATACCACAAACCATCGACAGTAAAAGGAGAACAATGTAAATTCGTGGAGTGAGTAAAGAGCTCGATTCAAAATTTCCTGAAAAATAAAACAAATATTTTTGAGGGTCCCCTTGCAACCATAAGACCCTTAACAACGGCTTATATTGCTTATGTGTCAGGTTATATATGTAAGATGAAAAATGAAGCCTTGTATCAGTTGCAGAAAAACTTCAAAAGGAAAAAAATATTTGTATTTCTCATGTTGGTTGTTATGCTCACAACGTTTCGGCTTCTGTATTCTTCGGTCTTCTTTGGGTATCGTTTTTCGTAGAATTCTTCGGTCTTCTTTGGGTATCGTTTTTCCGAATCAGTAATAACTACAACTGGTTTTAAAAAAATTAA
This sequence comes from Sepioteuthis lessoniana, assembly GCA_963585895.1. Taxonomy (NCBI): domain Eukaryota; kingdom Metazoa; phylum Mollusca; class Cephalopoda; order Myopsida; family Loliginidae; genus Sepioteuthis; species Sepioteuthis lessoniana. The sequence continues at coordinate 13,695,577 of OY757923.1, forward strand.
AAAAGCCTACTCTTTTGGAAGAATCAGACAAAAATAACATTAGGTTTAAGACTCTTAAATTGGACAATAGACGAGAGGTCAAAAGCGTTGTTTAAATGGATGGTTGGTAAGGTTTTATGGCATATCAACCCTTGCCGGATATTTAATGCCAATCCTATATATATATGTGTGTGTGTGTGTGTGTGTTTATATAAAATTTGTGAACATATAGTTTGGAGGAAACATTTTTAAACAAACCAAAGCTCATCTGTTTGTACACAGTTAAATGGTTTCCAGTATTTCTACCTAACTCTAATAATTATTTTTAATATTAATCATTTGTTTGTACACAGTTAAATGGTTTCAAGTATAATTATGTAGCACTAACAATTTAATTTAGCATCAATCATTTTTTTGTACACAGTTTAATGTTTATACATATGATTTGTAAGTGAATAGTTTGTAGGTAATTTCATTTTTTTTAAAGTTTGAGTCAATTTGTTTGCTCACAATTAATTACTGCTACTGTTTGACACAGTCAAATGGTTCCCAAAATTGCTATGTAATACCAATAATTCAAATTTTCACACTGTTAAAGGGTTTCAAATATTGATATTCAGTACAAATAATTCTATTCAACATTCCTCATTCGTTTCCACACAGTTAAATGGTTCCAAGTATTGCGATGCAATACTAACAATTCAATTTAATATCAATCCTTTGTTTGCTCACAGCTAAATGGTCAAACACTTCTATTTGACCCATCGATTGTACCCTATCTGGTAATGCCACTTCGGGTCTGAGTAGACCAGGGAGTAAAGACAATCAACGAGTACTCCACATTCCTCAAAGCTCCAGAACGGGGGCCTCGCTATCAGATGCAGTTTAGTGTTATATCCTAGACAATGGTTGATGGAGATTCTACAGAGATGCAGTCGACGTATTCTGCCGTTCCAGGTGACTGGGCTGTTTTTACCCTGGATTATTATTATTATTATTATTATTATTATAAGTTACTTAAAAAAATATAATTGCTTATTATTCGGCCTAAGAATGGAATACGGGAAACAAATATTATTAAATAGGAATAGTTACTTCAAATTATATACTTGTGAATAAATTATTAGTATAAGGTAAAAATAATAGGTTCGATTGATAATTGTGTATAAATTAGATTTAGATATGAATACTTGAAACCATATAACTATGTACAACAAATTTGTATCAGATTCTAATACCAAACCAAAGATAATATAACTGTGTGCAAACAAATGATTATTGACAATTCAAAAAGTGCAATATTTTATTGCAATTGAACATAAAAAATATAGTTATGATTACAGTTAAACCTTTACAAAGCAATCAAATTTTTACATTAAATAACCTATAAGGACGTTATATGCCGTTAAACAGATAAACCAAGCTAAACAAGTATAAATAGTTATAACATTTACAAATTAACCAAATTTTGGCATTAAATAATCCATGAGGAGTTGATATCTGTAAAACAAATAAACAAAACAAAACAAAACAAAACTTTATTGCTTTGAAAAATTCTGAGAACAATTTCACATAACAAAATTGATTCCATTTTTGCTTTACACAGCAAAAGAAAGATATCAAAACAAGAGTTTTTTCTTGCGGATGCACATATTACAACTGAAGATGATTGGAAAATGTACCAGTTGAAACGTTGTGCAGACGCCAAAAGCCTGAAGATGTTCAAATATCCGAAAGAATGGCGAATCAAGAATGAGTAATGGTTGTATTTAATTACGTAATAAAAATGAATTACTACATTTAGAATATGGTATGATTTAAAAGAAAATATAGAACACGATGGAAAGCTGCTCTCAAACGAGCCAATATTTGATAAGATAGTCTAAACCTATACAGAGCGGAAAGTAGATCTGCTTTAAAAGAAACGCCCATTTCATTTTTTGTAAATTCCCTGATATTTTTGGAAGTTATTTGAAACTATTATTTTCGAAATAAAAAAAAAAACAATGCTTTAAGTTTTCTAATACACATTTTTACGACATATCGAAAAACGGAACACTCAAAATGTATTCATAATTGTTTTGCTAGGGAAATCCCCCACGTAAATAACAATGGAATTTCTATGTTAACTTCTATGCCCTTCTACATCAGTGAAATTAATCGTTCGCCTCGATATCAAGGCGCAAATTTAACCTCGCTCATGCGATATCTAAAGCCACAGGCACCACACTGGATGCCAGCCGTACCGCGTTGATTAACAAGATAATCTCATTAGACTATTGCTATTGATTTTGTGTATTATGGAGCACTCTGCTACTCTGCCCGTGATATCAATAAATCTCGGCTTAATGGAACGTGATGTGCCGATGATCAGCATAGACCAGCAGGGCTCAAGCCTCGGCTTGTGTCCTACCTTCCCCCACTAACCTAACTCATACTATAATCTGACCTTCGGGTCATTTGACCTTGGGTCAAGTCCTGTCTGGTGAGAGGCAGAGACAAATTTCAGCTTGATTAGCCACTAACCAGTGCTAACCTTTCACATCAAAACAATAACGAAAATATATTCTAATTACAATTAAACCATAGCTCTTTGAAACCATAGCTAATTCCTAGCATCGTTCTACTTTGTATATCAAAGAAGAAGTTAAACCAAACAAAACTAAACCAAGCCAAAACAAATATAAATAGTTATTACTATTCAGTTATATAAAACAAGCCGTAGTCCTTTGAAAAAATCTGTGAACAATTTCACAGTTTTTCAAAGGATTACAGTTTTGTTTTGTTTGTTTTGGTTTATTTATTTAACAGATATAGTTTTTGGAAGTTATTTGAAACTATTATTTTAGAAGAAGAAAAATGCAGCGTGCTAGCACAAAAGTCATACAAGACTAAATACGAATGTGTGGAAAAGGTGATCCACAGGGAATTGTGCAAGAGATTGAAACATGACCATACTGACAGATGGTATATTCATGAACCAGAATCCGTCCTAGAAAATGATACGCACAAAATTCTTTGGGATTTTGAGATACAAACGGATCATCTAATCCCAGTCAGAAGACAAGACCTCGTGTTAATTAGCAAGAAAAAAAGAACTTGTCATCTATTAAATTTTACTATTTCAGCAGACCACAGAGTAAAAATGAAAGGGATCAAAATAGGTAAATACCTGGATCTTGTTCTAGAACAGAAAAAGCTGTAGAGCTTGAAGGTATCAGTAATATGAATTGTAGTTGGTGCGCTTTGAACGGTCCCCAAAGAACTGGAAAATAGACAAGAAAAACTGGAGACCAGAGAAAGAATCGAGACCATTCAGACCATAGCATTGCTTAGATCAACTAGTAAGAAGGATCCTGGAGATCCGAGGGGACTTTCTGTCACTCAGAATTCAGTGAAAAACACCAGTTAAAACACGCAAGAAGTAAAATAAACGTCTTTATTAAAAAGATCATACAACAAAGCAGACTTCCTTTAAAAACAACAAAAGACCAAGTATAAAAACGCATGCACAACAAATGGTAAAAGAAATACACAGACATAAATACGTATACATTTTGACCCAGTAGGCTGGGGTTGCATAATACTTCGACTGCATCTCTGCAGAAGGATAAGACCCCCGCCCAACGACTGTCCTGGTTGGTTGGGTTTTATGGCACATCAACCTTTGTAGGTTATTTAACGCCAAATCCATTTTTATGTAAATAATTAACTCTATTTCAAACAATTCCGTTTAGCATGAGTACACAGTTTAATTGTCAAAAACATTTCTATTTTAAACTATTCAGCTTATTCAAACAGTTATATATAACAATTCAGTTTAGTGTAAGTACAGTTTCAATTTCAAAAACAGTTCAATTTCAAACAATTCCGTTTAGCATAAGCACGTAGTTTGAATGTAAATACAGTTTAATTGTGAAAAACAATTCTATTTCTAGCTACTCTGTTTAGTCAATCATTTCTAATTCAGCTAATTCAGTTAAGTATAAGTACAGATTTTGTTTACACACAGTTTAATGTCAAAACAGTTCTATTTTAAATAATTCAATTCAGCATAAATACGCAGTTTAAATGCAAAAATCAGTATTGTGAAGGAAGCACGGTTTAGTTCTATTTAACCCATAGGAAGGACCCTTATCAGGTCCTTCCACTCCGGGTCAAAGTGGACCTGGGAGCGATGGCAATAAAGGGGTACTCCGCATTCCCCAAAGCTCCAGCATTACTGGAACCTTACCATCAGATTGTTTAGTGTCATATCCAGGACACTCGTTGAGGGGGTCTTACCCCTCAGCAGAGAATCAGTCGGAGTATTCTAAAGCCCCAGCCGACTGGGCAAACAACTTTCCTGGGTATGAGACAAAAAAGTCTGATAAGGAGCCTCTAGTCTTGGAGCTTTGGGTAATAAGGTGTACCATTCATTGCTATTGCTCCCATGTCCACTTTGAACTTAGAGTGGTTGTACTAGATAGGCTCCTATGAATGGGTCAAATAGAACTATTTGACATTTAAACTTTGTGCAAATAAATGACGTATGCTAAATCGAATTGATAGAAATGTTTGATCTTTTAACTGTCTATAAACAAATGAATGCTGTTTAATTGAATTGTTAGTGATACATAGCAATACTTGGAACCATTTGACTGTGTAAATGAATAAATAGTGTACTACAGAATAATCAATGTTAAATAGCAATACTTATAACCACTTCACTGTTTGTAAACAAATGATTGATGTTGAATAGAATTATAAGTGTTAGATAGCAATAATTGAACCCTTCAACCGTGTAGAAACAATTGCAAATTAGTACATACTCATATGAAAATGAAATTACATACAAATTATTTACTTACAAATCATATATGTATATCCATTTAAATATTTACAAACATGATTGATGTTAAATTCTTCTCGTTACATAGCAATACTTAAAACTATTGAACTTTGTCTAAAAAATGATTAACAATTAATAGAGTCAATCGTATTCGATGAATATACTTGAAACCATTAAATTATGTACAAATAAAATGAACCCAGGCTTGTTTAAAAATGTTATCCACCAACTATACGTTTAGAAATCATATTTGATACATATGTATAACGAGGATTTGGAATTAGATAACCAACAAGAGTTACCATGCCATAGACCTCAAACAAACCAAATCGTGCATATATGTAATTTTAAAATAGGTCGGTCCACGAAGAGATTTGTATTTTATGAATTTTTTTTCTTTTTACATACGTCTATGTTTCCAGCTTGTTGCTTTCGTCAGATAACATATATGGCACAAGGCCTTGTTAATGGAGTAATCAATAAGACTTGAACTCACTCGTGTTTGCAGTTCCCATTAACACGGCCTTGTGTCATATGTTCTCTGACGAAAATACAAATCTCTTCATGGACAAATCTCTTCATGGACCTACCTATTTAAAAATCTTTATTCTCTTTTTGGACCTAAAAAAAATAATATATATATATATATATATATATATATATATATATATATATATATATATATATATTATATATATACTGCCAGTCGGTGGATTATAGAATAAGCCGACTGCCATAATCATAAGACCCCAGTAAAAAAAGGGGGGGAGGCGTGGTCCTGGGTATGACATTAAACTGCATCCGGTCTTGAGGCTCAACTTCTGAAGCTGAGAAATGTAGTTTAATTCTTTTTTCAGTTACACCCAGGTCCACTATGATCTCGGAGGGGTAACATTTATTATGTTCCTATATCTGGTTTAAATAGTTATGTTTAAAAATTAATGATACTGGATGAGAGTTTTTGAAACTATGTAACTGTGTGCAAACTAATGGTTGGTTAGTTCCTTGAGTTCTATGACATCTCAACTCAATTAAAAGGTGTTTATATATATATATATATATATATATATATATATATATATATATATATATATATATATACACGATTTGTAAGTAAATAGTTTGTGGATAATCTCATTTTTAGATGAGCTAGAGCTAATTTGTTTGCACACAAGTATTGCTTTTGTTTGCTCACAGTTAAATGGTTTCAAGTATTGCTATATAACACTAACAGTTTCATCTTATATTAATCATTTATTTACACACAGTGAAGTGGTTTCCAGTATTGATCTCATAAATAGTTTTATTTTCAGAGAGTTAAATATTCTCAAGTATTGCTGTTCAACACAGATAATTTCATTCTACATTATTCCTTCATTTTTCTCTCAGTTAAATGGCTTCAAGTATTCCAAACTAACACGAATAATTCTATTTAGTATAAATCATTTCTTTGCATACACTTATATGGCTTCACTTCTTACTATCGAATACAGTTTTCCTTACCCACAGTTAAAAGGTTTCAAATGCCGCTAGCCAACATTAACAATTCAATTTAACATCACTCACTTGTTTGCACAGAGTTAAATAGTCAATGATTATTATTGAATGAAATAGTTGCTTGAAAACATTTAGTTTTGTCAAAATTAGTGGATAGAATGTTCGCCACTGGTCCGAGAGACCGGGGTTCAATCCCAGGTCGAGTCATACCAAAAACTAAAAAAAAAAAAAAATATTTGATGCCTCTTTGCTTAACACAGCATTATACGGTACGGATCAAAGGTAAATGGAGTATCCAGAGAAAGGAATAATGCCCTCACCTACACCACATTGTTGTAGCTGTTGAAAAGGGAGCCTTCGGGTCGTCCTTGGCAGTGGTCACCATCTTACTTACCTATATAGGAACACTTAAAACCATTTTACTGTGTTCAAATTATTTATATTAGATAGGAATACTTGATACTATACAACTGTGTGCAAATAAATGATTATCATTTGAGACGAATAAAAAGTGTAATTTAAAAAATTGTACCATATTCGCAATTAACGGTATGTGCGAAATGGACATGTAATGTTCATTACTATAGAACATATAAAGAACAGGAATCTCAAAACACGTAACTACTTCTTGTTCAGGTACGAAACCTTTTTATTAACTTTGAGTTAAAGGTTTCGACGTAAGGAGGAGAGACACAATCTTCTACGCTGTCTTATTCATTTGGCCCCCAACTCGAGCGGCCCCCATCGGGCGAACGTTCGCCTCGCGCCTGCGAGCTCCAAAAATCGATCCTTCTCGTTCGGCGTCCAAAACCCGACTCTTATTTTCTTCAAATTCTCACACAAATTTCCGCGTGCTTCCGGTGCATGACGTCACCCGCACCTTGTCACCCAGTATCGTCTCGGACTGTTATGACATCTGAGTGACACCTCCATCCGCTCGCGCGCACCCGCGTTAACACCTGCTTCAATCTTACACCCAACCAACCCATGTGCTGAGCCGAAAGGTTCTCAGCCTAACTAAACTCAAAGGCATGAACCGAAATCCCTCGGCTATTTCATAACAAAATGATTGCAATGGAATGTTGAAAATATAATTGTTTGCCTGATTTTTTTAGATGACGTTTGATATGTATTATTTTGGTTATGATTTTTCGGACTGCTGTCCTCATTTTTATTGTTACAAGTTAAAACAGTGTTTCGGCTGCTGTATCCTCCGGCTCTCCTCGGGTGTCCCTTGTTTATCTGAGAATTGAAAAGATTCAACCAGGGAAATTATTTTTAGATTTTGATTGTTGATCATAGTTCATGAATGATTTCTGAAAATTGCGCCATCATTTAATTATAAAACACAAGAGTAGTACTAACCAACTTACATCTTACGATGTAAGAAAGATTCTCAAAGATAAAACAATAATAAAAAAACGATTACAAATCGTAGAAATAATATGCATAAGAAAATTAAAAAAAAAACAACATAAATAAAAAAAATAGCATTTAACTTAGGCACCAACATATTAAATATTTTTAATAACTAAAAATCACTAACTCTATTAGTCAACCTTTTTTCAACTATACGTTTTAAACAAAATGCTGAAAACGTTCCAATCAACAACTTCAAAACCAAACGCTACAAATTATAAAGTTTGTTTATTTATCAAAACAGTAAAATCTCAACAGTCAACTCTAAACTACACTACCTCTGACGACGACCAAAAGTATGGTCGAAAGAGCTTGGGCAGAAGATATGGGATGATTCCTTTACTATCTAGATCTCCACCCTAGAAAAATAATAAGGAGTCTTGAAAAAAATAAAATAAAAAATAATAAACAGTGTTCTATCGTCTTTAACAAAACTTACTTGAATAAGAATTTGCTGCCTTCAATACACACACACACACACACACACACACACACACACACACACACATATATATAATGGATATTATGCATTTGTTTGTAACCGAAACTACATCACCATGAACACGACTATTTCCTAAGTTATTTATTCTCATGTTTTTATACTTTCTTTTTATTTAAATCTCAATTATTAAGGAAATTGTTTTACATTATAAATACTGTTAGCCTTATCTAGAAAGTTGATAATATGCAATTGTATATGTATAAACAACCAAATAGCAATTTACATAGTGAACAGGAAGGCTAATTTGTATATTGATTTAAAATTTTTGATTGTAATAAATATTTGCTTGCGATTATTGATTTCTCATTGATTGGTTTTATTTTGATAAATATGAGCAAAAATCCAGTAGATAAATCTTCAAAGGAATCCATTCACAAAAATGAATAACTGAAATTATATTCTTTACTGTATAATTAGTTTAAGGAAAATTTAGCAATGAAAGGCGAGAATGATGAGTAGAGCAAGCGTCCAAGGTGTTTTATTTTTTGATTATACTCACTCTGTTTCAAATAAATTAAATCTTTTAATTTTAAATAATATTAAATGCTATTTTTTATTAATTTGTTTTATTTATTCATTTTTTACTTTGCCTAATATTGATGATTTTATTCGATTAATATAATTTTTTTTTAATAAATAAACACTTTCTTTAATATATCTAAAATGCATTAAATCGCAAAAAAAAAAGAATGGTGAATAGCGTAATGAAATTCATCTTCTCTTTTTCCTTATTGTATTATAATAGGGATTATTTGTATCTGTCTATGACTGAAACCTCACCACCGACATTACAATTCTCTAAATTATTTACGTAATATTTTCAATGATTATAAAATAAGTATTTTATCTTAATTAGCATCTTATTTATTAAAGTCTAGCTGAATTAGATTTGCCTCCAGCGTGCAATATTGAAGGCAACACCCCCTCAAAGCAGCAGCTATACGGCCACCTACCACCCATCACGAAAACTATCAAAGTTAGACGAACCAGATATGCAGGACACTGCTGGAGAAGCAGGGACGAGCTCATAAGTGATTTTCTCCCATGGACCCCCACAGATCTTTATAAAGATTAAACCTTTAGAATCATATAAGATTATGTTTCATTCAAGAACAAATGAATAGAATTGAACAACAAGGAAACGTACATTGCTGTTATTAAATAGCTTCGAAGAAAAAAAAAATGATATCTTTCGAAGCGGAAAACAATGGCAGTCTAAGGGAAAAAATTAAATTAGAATATTTTTTCTCAGTATAATTGTTTTAGGCTAATTTCGGCTTAGCTATTAATTAATAATAATATGATAAGAATAAAAATTGGAAAGTTACATTGCGTTCCAACTTCCAGCTTTTCTAAGTCCGGCTGTTTGGATGACCATAAAACTTCAGAAATTGCAGAAACTGACGAACATAATCAACTTTTTTTTTTTAAGTAAAAGACTATGGTCGAATTTTATTCGTGTTACGATTATAGTGGTTTATTGGTTGGGTTTTATGACGGATCAACCTATTTAGGTTATTTGATGTCAAATTCTGTTCATATATATAGATAACATTTTTAAATGAGCCAGAGCTGATTTGTTTGCACACAGTTAAATAGATTCATGTATTGCTATGAAACACTAACAATTTAATTTAACATCAGATTTGTTTCCGAAAAATCTAATATTACTATTGTTTACACACAGTTAAGGCGTTTCCCAGTCACCTGGCGCTGTAGAATACACCGACTGCATCTCCCAATGAGTGTCCTGAATATGAAACTAAACAATCTGATGGTGAGGTTCCAGTAATGCTGGAGCTTTGGGGAATGCAGAGTACTGAGTTGTTTGAATTAGAACTGTTTGACTAAACTGAATTATTTGAAAGAAATATTTTTGACAATTAAACTGTGTACTTACATTTAAATTGCGTATTTACACTAAATTGAATTGTTTGAAATGGAAATGTTGCTTGCTAAAATGAATTGTTTGAAATAAAACTGATTGTTTGTATAAAAATGGATTTAGCATTAAATAACCTACAAAGGTTGATATGCCCTAAAACCTAACCAACCAACCAATTAGAAATCAGCCCAGTCATCTGAGACTCTAGAATCCAATGACTGCATCTATGCAGAGGGTTAAGACCCCTCACAAAGAATGTCCTAATTATGACACTAAAACACCTGATGGTGTTTGAATTAAAACCGTTTGACTAAAATGAATAACTTGAAGTAGAAATGTTTTTTGACAATTAAACTATGTATTTATGCTAAATTGAATTGTTTGAAATAGAACTATTTGTATGTATAAAAATGGATTTGGTATTGAATAACCTTCAATGGTTGATACGCCATAAAACCAAACTAAACTAAACCAGTTAAGTGGTTGCAAGTACTGATATCTGACACTAATAATTCCATTTGATATTAATCATTTTTTGCGCGCAGTGAAGTGGTTTCAAATATTGCTAACACTGGTTATTTTTAACACACACTTGAATGGTTTTAAGAATTGGTTAGTTTGTTGGGTTTTACGGTATATTACTATTTGACTTATAATTCTATTCATCACTATTCATTCATTTGCGGACAGTTAAATGGTTTCAAGTATTTCTATCAAATATAAATAATTCAATTTTCGCACACAGTTAAAGGGCTTCAGTTATTGCTATTCAACACTTATAATTCAATTTAACATGTTATTCGTTTGCACACATATTAACAGTCCAGCAGTTCTGTTTGATCCATAGAACATAGTAATTTGCTATTGTGAGATTTTTTTTTTATTGTATTCGATTCCAGGTTCGTGAGTTTTTTCCGCTACGGTATATGAGTAGGGGGTGGTTGGATCAATTCTTGTGTATAGGTAGGTTTTTGGGTTATGGTTTCTGCAATATTGTCTCCGTGGATAGTGTCTGAAAAATGATGGAACTGGGCGTATTATTGATTATCTCCCAAAAAACAAGAGCAAGGTCTTTTAGATTTTGGCATGTGGCCAGACTATTGTTTTGTTTCTTTGTTTTTGTTTTTTTTTTGTCTTTTTTTTTTGTTGAAGACGGAATGTCTTGCGTCCATGTACAAGAAGTTGATGAAATTAGAGCTGGGGCGGGAGTTGAGGTTTACATCTACCAATACTTGACCCGTATCGTAGAATATGGAGAAATTCCGGGCTCGGATTCGAACTTGAAAGGAAAATACAAATAAATAAAAATGTATATTCGTTTACTTTTGTAAATAGACGAGATAGACCGATGGACGGTGGTGATAGGCTGAAGAAAAAGGGTCGACGAGAAAGGGGACGGTTTGTGTTGTTTGGGAAAAATTCCCTAAATATTTTATCTCATTTTTGAAAGTGAGCAGAAAACTGGTGTTGTGCTGTCTTGGTCGGTGGAAAAAGAAAAGGAAAGAAGTATACATAACAATAGTTTGATTACGAACTCTGTTTAGTTTGTGGAGAAACAAGGAAATGGAAAGGGAGGCGCGTGAACCTATGATAACTTATGTTAATGGAAGGTGAAGACAGAGACTAACAGAGAAGAAGTGAGAAGTAATGATTTACAGATACAGAAAGAAGACTAAAATACAAAGAGAAATGAACAGAAAATGAATAACTGGACAGTTGAGAAAAAGAAAGACCGAAAATAAAATGCATCATAATTAGTAAAGTACATTGAATCATGAAAAAAGGAAAGGAAAAAGTAAGTAATAAAGCAATGTACAGTAACAAAGAAAATAAAGAGAAAATTATATAATTCGTAAAGTAAGAAAGACATTGAATTATGGAAAGAAAGAAAATGAACGAGGAACGAAAATAGATAGAACAATGAACAGAGCTAAAAAGAGAAAAATTAATATACTTACTAAAGTAAGGACGAGATTCATGGTAATTGTAACAGACTTTTGGGCATAAAGTAAAAAGAAATTTTGGTAGAGGCTACGTAAAGACCGAGAGAGAGAGAGAGAGAGAGAGAGAGAGAGAGAGAGAGAGAGAGAGAGAGAGAAACTCCAGAAAGAACATAACTGCTTCGTCTTTAAAGAAAGCATAAAAAAGAATGAAAAGAACAAAAAAAATTGAAAAAAAGAAAAGAAAAATGAGAAAAGAGAGGAAAACAAAAAGAAGAAAAGAAAGACTATACGAAAGCACTACTTTATTGACTTTTTAAAAACTGTTTTAATGATTTCATGTTTTGTTGTTTTGTTTTGTTTTTTTGTATTCTTTTGAATTGTTGTATTTCTTGTTGTTACAGTACTTTTTATTTATTTATTTATTTATTTTTGTTGCGGCACAAGGTAGGGTGTTAGGTTACAACACTACTACAGGTTCCGAAGACGAGAAGGAGGGAAACGTAAGAAAAAGAAAAACAAAGGAAAATCGTTAGACATCGTTATGCAGATTTTGAAAAAAAAATTGTTTTGGGTAGACGGGTAAAATAATTAGAGTGATAATTATATTATTTTATTTGGTAATTAATTATATTAATTATATCATTATACAATTTGATAAAATTGTAGGGTGGTTAGAGATCTTTCAGTGGAAGGGTAATCATCACTGAAGTTGCCGCGTACAAGGTTTGCATGCGCTTGCGGAATGATACGACAATCATCACTAGTCATAAGATTTCGAAACAGGAAACGAAAACTAAACAAAATTGGAGTCATGTCGTATGATAAGTTGGATTGAAATTAAATAAAACTAATGATGCAATGATTTAGTAATATGACGTCACTACAAGGACATTAGCTGATGAAATACTTCATTTTGCAATATATATTTTAAAAAATAGCGAATTCGAAAATAGTGAAATGGGTTTTGAAAGTTGGTTGGGGCAGTTGAGCTGAGATTTGGACGGCAGACGAGATACGTCGGGTATGCGTTTGGGAGGTGGCTGCAAGCGAGATACGTTGATAAACCCTGACGATGTTTTCTCTCCCACGTATCACGCGGACAACTAAGAAGAAATGTTCCAGGCAGAATATAAGTTTTTGTCTCTGATACAACAGAGTCGCCGATTATTTTTGAAGAACAGTGTAACTTTTAATATTCATGACGATCCAGTTACGTTACTGTATGAATGGTACAAGACATTGATTTTAGTAAAATCATAATCGACCGTGAAATTATTATAGTCAGTGCGTCGACGATGGGAATTGCAGGCTCTCATGCATATAATTTTTGGAGCAACTTGTGCTTAACACTTGTTTTGGACATGTGGTATAGAAATACCATTGTAGGAGGAAAGATTGTCGCGGTAACTGAGTGTAGAAATGGAACAGTCAAACGTTGCTGCATTTCAGCCGTTGCCTCTTGTGTTAGATTAAACAAAGCTTATTGCAGTACAGTGGTTATCATGTCTGTTTCAGATAGCAGTTTGCTATTTCGATGCTTCTTGGGTGCCACATTGGGACCTTATGCCACATTAATATAAGCCTAGTAAACAATTGTAACTAGTTGTAGAATGTTCATTAAAGAATGAAAAAGAAAGGAAATCTAGACTAATAACATAAGGATAATTAGTAAACATAGAAAACAAAAGCTTAATCAAAGACCAATTTAATTATTGAAGAGTTCCCGTAGTGTGGTATATAACGTGCTGCACGGCAACATCTTAGTAACATCACCAGTTCCCACGCTATTACGTTCACTTTCAAACTAATATCCTCAGGGAAGGTATGAAATCCTTTTTCCACCCTCAGCTTTGGGCGAATATAACTACTACTGTCCTACAAGGATGGATTTAGCATTAAATAACCCACAAAGTTGGATATGCTAGGAAAGAAAATACAATTTCATTGTCAATAATATTAGAACGTTTAAGAGTGACTCTGGGGTGCTGACTCCACTATGACATCGATTTTGCTTGACTGGTTCTATTTTTTAAGGATTCGAGAATTCAGTCCCAGTAGTTTTACGACCTAATCAATATTGCTTATATACGTTTGTTACGAAACTTGTTTTACAGATTTCAGATTTAACGTTGGAATTTACATATATTCGTAATGTCTTGTGGTATGTTTTGTACAATGCCCGTGCCGGTAAAGACAGTCATAGTTAATGGTTGCTTACCGAATGAATGTAACTCGTATATTTTGGCTCCTTTATCATTGATGAAAAAAGGTTTGAACCAGTATTTTGAAAATTCGTGGGATAGATCCTGACAGTATACTGAGTTAGGTTGGGTTGAGTTTCTTTCTTCGTGGGTTATTTATTCCTATCCTTATAGACAAACAGTTGCGGTACTAATTAGCCTATAGCGGGAGGATAAGGGAGTTAATGTATTTCCCAAGTGTATTAGTCTGAAAGTAAACATAATAGTACGACTGGATGGTTGGTTGGTTGCTTGGGTTTTATGGCATATCAACTCTTATAGATTATTTAATGCCAAATCTTGTATATACATATATTAAATATATGATTTGTAAACATAGATCGTTGGTAATACGTGACGCCTTCAATAAGTTTCCAAACTTTTTTGTACAGGCGTTTAAATTTGTCGTAGACTCTTGAAAAGTCAGTATGTCATTGCTATACCTCTTATGAGATGACAGACCAATTTTTATGATTTCAGGTTCAAATCAACAGCTACAGCAGCAATTGGAATACACCCTACTAATACCTGATTGTCACAGCCGGTGAATTCCAAAAATACAATAAAATTCTGTTTTAAACTTGAAAAAAATGCCACAAAAACGTATGGAATGCTTCAGACTGCTTTTTGACCATCTTGCATGAATCGAGCATCAGTTTTTGAGTGGCATAAGAGATTCAAGGAAGGCTGGGAGTCTGCGAGGGATGATGAGAGGTGTGGGAGGAGTAAGGAAGTCAGAACACTAGAGTTGATTGGCCAAAGGGTTAGGGTTAGGGTTACTATGTTGAGGTTTTAAGGGAGTTCAGGAAGAGATTTCTTGGAAAGATGCCAGCACTCTTCAAATCGGGTCAGTGGCATTTCCAGCAGGACAATGCATCAGTCCACGACTCCATCCTTGTCACAGACTATTTGAGCAAGATGGGCATCAAGACAGTTCCTCAGCCTCCCAATAGTCCAGGCCTTGCTCTCTGTGACTTTTGGTTATTCCCTCAGCTCAGAGGCTGTCGTTATGAGACAATTGAGGAGATGAAAGGGGCTATGACGAAGGTCACTGACACGCTCCCACAAGAGGACTTTCATGGGGCCTTGCAGAAGTTGTTGGAATGGTAAAACAAGTGCATTGCAACCGGAGGAGATTACTTCGAAGGGGACTAGAGTTTTATGCGTGTACTATCAATAAAAGTGCCCATACGAAAAAAGTCTGGAAACTTATTTAATGATCCTCGTATTCTTAAACGAGCAGAAACTTATTTCTTTGCAAACAGTTATATGGTTTCAAGTGTTACTATCTATCATAAATAATTCTCAAGATCGTTAGAACCATATATATATATATATATATATATATATATATATGCATAAGTTGTAAATAACATTTTCAAACGAGCTCATTTGTTTACAGACAGTTAAATAGTTTCAAGTATTGATATCCAACACTAACAATTCAATTTAACGTCAGTCATTTATTTGCACAAAAGATCAAACAGTTCTATTTGACAGATAGATGAGACCCTAGTCAGATACTTCCATTTCGGGTCAGTGAACCTGGGATAATTGTAACAAGGAGGCAGTCCACATTCCCCAGTATCCTCACCATCGGATGCACTTTAGTGTAATATCCAAGACACTCTTTAGAGGAGTCGTATCTCTCAGCAGAGGTGCAGTGGGCGTATTCTACGGCCCCAGCCGACAGACCTTAGCCTGACTGGAATTCAAACTACGATGACACAATCCAGCACGTCAGCCACTACGCCGCGGAGAATCTCAAAGTGAGTTAAAACTCATTATTTGAGGGATGTTCATTGCGTCAAAGCCTAGTACTAACACAGGAAAAGGAATGTTCTTATAGGATTTAAATCACGTTAAAAATCCCTGGCAACAAGAAATCTTTTTTGCAGTTGTGTCAACAAGGAGAATATTATGTGAAAGTAAAGAAAGCAAGTGCTGTGTGATAAAATAGTTGGATAATGAGAATTTCAATAGTCATACAAGGAGGTAACGATTGCAAAATAAATGCACTTGAGAATAATTCAAATTTTAATCTTACAAAATTATTTATTACAGACTGATGAAAATGTTCTGGTATAAAAATCAAATCTTCAAAATTCGCCCTATTCACAAAATTCAGTTTCGAATTAGACAAGAAAATGCTTTATTCTCTCTGAAAAATTTTAATATATTGTTCTACCTCGTTATAATAGGCCTGTTTTTGCGGGTTTACCCTAACTGCACCTCAGAAACAGCTTTTCATGAATGACAGTGAGCATCAGGTAGTCACGGTATGCAGCGATCGTAAAACGGTCTACTCAAAATATCTGCATACTAAAAAATTATCGTTTTTCTACTGAGCGAAGATATGATTTATGGTCGGGAAATCATTAATTTAAGTAATTAATCATTGAAGGGAATAATTGCTGCTTGTTTTTCTCATTTTGAATTTCAGTCTTTAAAAATTAATTATTACTCATCGATCGAACTTTTCGTCAAAAATTTTATCTTCAGATTTCGATATATGCACAATATCATCATCATCATCATCACCATGTGCCATCTACACGGATATCCCTGACCCTTTCTCGCCACCTCTCCCTATCGTTCATTGCTTCCGGTAGGTCCTCAGGGCTACACCCCGTATCCTCACTGAGCTGCTGTATGTAGGTTCGAGCTGGTCGCCCTGATTTCGCTCGGCCATGTGAAGGGGTCCACAGGAGTACATCCCTTATGAGCTCGTCCCTACTTCTAAAGCAGTGTCCTGCATGTCTGGTTCGTCTAATTTGGATAGTTTTCGTGATGGGTGGTAGGTGACCGTATAGCTGCTGCTTTGTTGGGTGTTGCCTCCAGGACTTGTTCAATATTGCTCGCAGCATTCTTGTGTAGTTGTCGTGAAATTTTTCTCCAGCCGTTTTGTTAGTGTCCATGTAGTGCATCTATATAGCAGTATCGATACGATCACTGCTTGAAATCAACTGCGTTTCATTTTATCGGTCAGGTCTGACTTCCATATGACCGATAGTCTATTGATAGCTGTCCATGCCTTTGTTAGTCGCGTGTCGATGTCTGTTTCGGTCGATGAGACACTGCTTCCTAGGTAGATGAACTTGTCTACCAGTTTCAGAGAGCTACCGTTTAGTATGGAAATGTTTCCTGTTTGATTATAGCACATATATTCCGTTTTGTGTGCATTGACATGGAGGTCAATGCCTGTGACAGCTCGTTCCAGACTATGTAGTAGATTTTCGGCTTGGGCGGATGTATTTGCCAGAATCGCTATGTCATCGGCGTAGTCAGCGTAGGTAATTGTTTTTGCGGGTTACCTTTGCTTCTTTTCTTTGTCAGTTCGAAACCGTTTTCTTTGATTTTATTAATCGATGTTATAAGCACGTAGTCTAGACGGATGATAAAGAGGTATGGAGCCAGGGTGTCTCCTTGCAGTACCCCAGCTACAATGTTGAAGTAGTCTGTGTCTCCATCCAGGGAACGCACTTTCACTTTGGTATTTCTCTAGAGAATCATTATGGCTGCGACTGTTTCTTTTGGTAGGCCATATGCGAGTAGAATTTGCTCCATCTTCCCTCTGTGTGTGGAATCAAAGGCCTTTGTAAAGTCGACAAATAGTATTGTAGCCTGTAGGTTTTTTGCCCGTACGCCCTCTAGAATTCTACAGATAGTCGATATTTGTGAGGTCGTGGATCTATTTCTCCGGAAGCCATTCTGGTTCTTCCTGAGAATGTTGTCAATCTTGGGTTCTATGCGGTTACGTAGTAGGGCATTGTATATTTTGGCTGCTATCGATGTAAGTGTTATACCTCGGTAGTTCTTGGCCAATCCTTTTAGGGAAAGGGGGGATGCATCCCTTCATCCATCTGTCTATCAGATTTTGATTATAGACTGCATTACAGTGTCGGAGCAGTATGTCATCGAATTGTCTGGTCTTCCATACTTCTGGGGGAATTTCACCAAGCCCTGCGGCTTTTCTATTTTTAATTTTTCTAAGTACTGAGTCGAATTCTTCTGGCGTAAACGGTCCCAGTTTGATGTCTAATTGCTTACTAATAATTATCTTGATTGCTTCATGTGTAACTTTTGGTGGGTTCCCTAGTAGATTCTGGAAACGTTGTTTCCACAGTTTTATTCATTCTTGTTGGTTTGTAGCTTTCAGTTTAGCTTTGGCATTGCTATTCCTTCTGCTTCAATACGGCATATAAAGAGAAACGGCGGGGAATAGGAGAATGACGGAAATGTTGAAGAAAGAAAGAAATGGTAGAACTAATAATCGAGTTGGAATGAAATAATGTGAGGGTGCAATAAACTAAAAAGGGAAGTTATATACATGAGTATTTATTGAAAAATCAAGGGATTAGTAAAGGAAGCGACCTGGATAAATGGAACTGGAAGAATACATCAATAAAGAACAAACAATTCGTTTAATATGAAAAGAGAGAGACACGAGAGAGAAGTAAAGTGGTTAGAGAGGAAGGAAACAGAGAGAGGGGGTTTTCAGGATTATTTAATGATCGAAATACGTGATCGATTAATTGAGTTTAACTGCATTTCAACCAGACTAGAGTTATTTTATGCCTAGGGGTAAGATAATAGCGTTCATTGTATATTTAAATCAACATTTTTAAGTCATTGTCTTATAAGATTTTTTCCACACAGTTCTATAATATTAAATAGGAAACTTTATGAGGTAATGTTTAGCCAGCTAGATTCGTAAATCATTCTTATTTAGATTGCCAATTGGATCCCCACGCTTCTATCTCTGTGCCACATATAAGTTAAGCTTCGTAAATGACTATATGATATTACGGTTGGGTTTTATGACATATCAACCCATGTTGGTTATTAAATGACAAATCCTATATATATATATATATATATGATAGAGTGAGAGAGAGAGGAGGAGGAGGAGGAGAGATTCATAAACAAATAGTTTGTGGATAACATTTAAAAGAAACCTGAGTTCATTTGTTTCCACACTGTTAAATAGTTTCAAGTACTTCGATATATGCTTGCAGCCTTATGCGAAATCTGACAAGTTTACGTTTTAGATGGTGATTCGCATAGTATTAACTAGCTAGTCTACTCGCCCATTGTTATTGAGTTTGATTCTCACTGAGTGACTCATTGTGATGTAACAATTTGCAAGCTAGTATTGCAAGCTAATTAATACTTATAGGTTCGATCCCTACCAACTGCCCTCAACTTGAAGTCATTGCAAAATATAAACTACGCTTAGAGTGTTTTTGTTATTTTCTACGGCCGCTTCGTATAATAGCTAGCTAGGTTACCAGATCCTAGTTATTAAATTCGGGTCGATTTCTGACCTTGAGTCAAACTTAAGAGCGTTGATGTTTGTATTTACCAAAATCATCTGCCGTGAGCACGATGCGATGCAAGGACAATTTTTCAGCAGAGTACTGCTGGTTTGAATTCCGTGTCTTCATTCCCCTAAACTAGTTACCCAACAAAAACAAGAGAGTTCAGTATACTATACTCTCTATTAATAGTTGGGTGGTGGAGAAGAGATGGGTTCATGCTCCTCACAAGGGCATCAGGACGAAGTAAAATGCTGACAGCTATGCCTAGAATTTGAACTCGGATCGCTGGGTTCATTTCTTTTGACGATAACTATTTGGCAACGCATCTTCACAAGGTGACCCACGTAAATTGTTGGGAGGGTTGGGGGAGGGAAGCTTGTTATTTTTTTTATAGAAAAAAAATCCAATGAATTAATTAATAGCAAATACTTAAGATGTAAACGTTTTTAGGAGTAAAAGAATTCCCCTGGCGTAGAATATAGCAACTATTTCTCAAAGGCACTTCGTAGCTTGTAAGTTTTTTTTTAGTGTACCGCTACAGGCTACCCATGAAAGAAAATAATCAAGTCATCAAAATGGTCGTTTTATATAATAATCCACACAAAGTTTTTTTCTTCACCCTGTTCCATTAAAAAACAGATTTCTTTTTAGCATTTTTTTTTTTTTTTGCTATCTTCCATGAATTCGCTCGGAGCACTTTTCCCCATTATAGGTCATTTTCAAGGGTATATATAAGATGTTATTTTTACTTTAGAATTCAGTGAAACATTTCTTTTTTTTAATATCTTGAATATTTTTGGTCTAGTATCAAGAGAGGGAATATTTATTGATTTTCTATGGCGTTTAAATTAAGATCATCGTTGTTTATGTTGATAGAACATCTGGGAGGCGAACGAAACATTTTTAAGAGAAAGATTGTTGCTTAAATAAACATTAATCCCACATAGAACCATTGACCACAAACAGTGTGTCTATTTATGTAAAGTAATTTCCCACGCCCTTTGCTTTGATGTGGCACAAGGCCGAATGAATGGGGCACTCAATGAGACTCGAAATATGTATATATTAGTCCGCTAAGAATATATATGCATTTCACAAAACGAAAAAATCTGTATGAATATTTTAATACTTATTTTATTCAGACATCACGAGAATAACACAAGTTACCTTTTGGATTCTTCTATTACAAGTGGTGCTCAAAATGGTGGCTATTAACTTCCAGGCATTTACATGAACGTCGAACGAATAAGTGAGCAACATTGTCCAAAGTGTCCTGGGGGATTGCTGCTCATACATTTTCAATTTCTTCTCTTGTAGTCGGTTTTATGCGATACACGACATCCCTTAGAGTTCCTCATAAGTAAAAGACTGCAGGTATTAAATAAGAAGAAGGTAAGGGAAACTTGATTGTGCCTCCGAGCCAGTGTCCTTGCAAATTATAAAATGTCATACTTCAGTAAACATTATTAAAATTTGGTAAAACATTGAAAGGAGGTATTTATATTTGTAGAAGTACTTATACAAGTTATACATTTATCCTGTTTCTTTTTCTAAAGTGTGTATAAGCATGGTGGGGTGGACTATCCCATCTAGCACATACACACACACACACATATATATATATATATATATATATATATACATAAGCTTTCAAAAGACCATATTAACTGATCATGATGAAAATAAAGACGTAAAAAGATGAAAAAACGGCTAGTTTACCAGTTTCGCGCCTCGCTAGTCAGAGATAATTCTACTATTTAAAAAAGAGCAACAATACGTCTGGATCTAATAATAATAGTTTCTAAAATCTTTAAATGAAACGAACAGTGAACTCCACTTTGGATGGAAAATAGGTTGACCCAAAATTTGCGGCACACTTACAGTTTTCAGTCGGAGAGACTACAATGGAAGATCCATATGCATTATTCAGAACGTCCTTCGGGAGGTAGTTAACATTTTAGTTGGTACATGTTGCTTGGTTCTAACATCTAACCTTTGAGAAGTTTTACCTTTGTTGTGCAAGCCACAACTCTAACTGAACAGAGTAGTTATGATAAGCAGGAAGGACGTCCTTTCGTGTAGATGTTAAGGACGCCTTAGAAGAAAATACAATGCCTCCTTTTTGTTTGTTTTGAAATAAGAAAATACATCTCCTTGTATTTCACAGAAAAAATAATATTCCTTCAACAGAAGAAATTGGCTTGAAGAACCTATATTACCAAGCCAAGGAAAGCGTAGATACTCAGGACATTTTTGTGTGGAGGTTGATTTAATGTTATTGAAAATAAAGATTGATTCTTATTACATGTTATATATCATACTAGGTCTAATGGAAAACTATTGTCACCAAGAGTCCCAGTAATAAATCTAATCTCTTCTTCAAGATTAGATTTATTGCAAATCATTTAAGTCCTGTGTGTAAGTGATTTGATTAAATTAATTTTTTCTACAGTAGGACAGAAGTACCAACTGATATACAAACCAGCAAATGTGGATTTTCTGTATACCAACGTGAGGAAACAGGAAGTAGTCCTACAATCCAAGACATCTAGAACGGGTAAAGAAGAATTTGTTTCCTTTTCTGGTGTAAACGTAAAGATTGGATGAAGATTGTTGAAGGGAGTGAAGAATAAGTCAGCTTCCATTTGGTTATTGAAAAGACGAAAAGAATGAAAAGAAAATCTCCAGAATGGAGGTGGGTGACAATTGTCTACGATATAAAACAGCAGTACTCAATGCCTCCATAAAAAGGGACACAGGTGAAAAGATGGGATATTCAAAAGCACAAACATTTGGTTTTCGTATAAAACTCGAGAAAAAACATGGAAAAAGCTTTCATTCAAAATTTTCTATTAAAACCCTCCACTGATTTTAGAAGCATATTTTTTTAAGTTTTTGCTAATGACCATCTTACTACTCGTATATATGGGAAAATACTGCTAGTTATATAAAAGCACTCCTTTTTTTTATTTCTAAAATTGTCATTTATTGCATGGCGTATTGTAATATTACCGCCGATTTAATTTTATTATCATTATTCGTTTGTAATAAATCTTTAGATATCTCCGCTTTTCACGATCTTCTCGTATCAAAATTTTTAAAGAAAAAAAAAAAATCTTTGCACACAACATATATACTATGAATACATTATCAATATACAGATCAAATTCTGTTTTGTAATTCATCTGATAGTTTCTTGAATTCTTTTTCTGACCTTTTTTTTTTTTTCTGAACTCATCTAATTCAATCTTAAGATTTTCTACAGTATTCCTATTTTTGATCTGAGTAGGCAATTTGCTCCAAAAATATATTATTCTTTAAGTCAAAAAACCGAAGTGGTTAGGAGACTTGGTTCTTGAAATCGGTCTTGACAATAAATTTCCATTTCGAGGAGAAATATTAACTAAATGTCGAACTTAATTAGAAATTCCATTAATTATTTTGAAAATTTCAATTAAAATCACTCTTAATCCTTCTTTTTAGTAAATTAATTCATCTTAATTTCTCTAATTCCTTCATGGTACATTATCTAGATAAAAGTATTCCCAAGTTAAATGTTTCACGCATTCTAAATCGTTCACCCTGTAAGATTATCTGCTTTGATATCGATACCTATTCAGTACTTATCAAAATAAAATATCATTTTTAATTTTGAAGTAAAAAATTCATTTAAATACCGCATCAGAGGCCATTGATCTCAATGTCAAATCAAATCTTTTTTTCAGAATTTAGATTATGACTAACGGGGAATAATAAATAGATGGAGATATTCCATAACTATTCTATAATTTTGGGAGGCGATCTTAACATTATGGTTATCACCGTAAAAATGAAATCGACGACCTGAGTTCAAGTCCAGGACGAGGCTGTTTGCATTTGAGTTCGCGAAAATACCCT
Organism: Sepioteuthis lessoniana; assembly: GCA_963585895.1. Taxonomy (NCBI): domain Eukaryota; kingdom Metazoa; phylum Mollusca; class Cephalopoda; order Myopsida; family Loliginidae; genus Sepioteuthis; species Sepioteuthis lessoniana. Next base: position 13,719,091 of record OY757923.1, read on the forward strand.
TGAGTAAGGCATGAAGCCCTCTCTTCTCAGCTATGGATAGATAGTAGGGCAGAGTTCTTTAGCCTTGGTAAACAACCCATCTGAAAGAAGGCGGACTAAATTCAAATGGGCTGTATTCTGCTTAAAAATTGACCTCGTGGCGCAAAGAGGGGGGATAAATACATAATCTATTATTAATATCTATTTTTTGAGAAATAATGTTTGTGGTGAGCGCGAGCAGTGACTCCGCGCTATTATTGTTGTAAACTGAATAGGAAAATGTTTACTTTTCTTGACGAGAGAATTTTAACTCAATTACACAAGCGAAAAATTTCTATATGATGTGCCATTTTAATTTTATTACGGTAACATACAAACATAAAAAAATGATTCCATTTATATATATATACATTCCTTTAGAATAGATGAAAGTTTTCATATTTGATTTGTTCAATGTTTAAATGTATACTGTTTATATTGTGTAAAACAATTGAAAAATACAAATTGGGAGAAGCAATTATCAAAACCTGATAGAAATTAACATTAAATAATCTGCCACGTTGAGGTATTTGATTATGCATTTACAAGACAATTTCCATCAATTTGAGTCCACTGGTTCTCGTGTTAACTAACCTGACGACATTTGTAGAAAAATGAGATTTATAACAATATTTCACGCTTCCCAATAATTGGTAAGGTTGAAAATTGGTCCTGCAGGGCTTCAATGTCTTTTTTAATTTGATTTTTTTTTTTTGTCGATACTTACAAACTTTAGTGGTGCTCGTAGTATTACAGCAATCGTTGTTGGATAGGGATACGGCAATCTGTGTTGAAATCCCAGAATAAACTGAATAGCACTCATGCCTCTAGGAAAGGTGTGGATCCAAGTATTCTCCTTCCAGCTATGGAGCAAATCCTACTAGCATACGGCCTACCAAAAGAAACAGTAGCAGCGATAATGGAAATTTACTAAGCTTTTTGCTTAGATGTGGCACAAGGCCATATGAAAGGGGCACCCAATGAGACTCGAACTCACTCGTGTAGGTTTGCTAGTCGAGCTTGCTAACCATTACACCACCAGAGGCGCCTACAGTAGCAGCGATAATGATTCTCTACAGAAACACCAAAGTGAAAGTACGTTCACCAGATGGAGACACGGAATACTTCGACATTGTTGCAGTAGTACTACAAGGAGACACACTAGCCCCGTACCTCTTTATCATCTGTCTAGACTATGTGCTTAGGACTTCGATCGACAAAATCAGAGAAAATGGCTTCGAGCTGACTAAGAGAAGAAGCAAAAGGTACCCTGCAAAAACAATCACGGACGCCGACTACGCTGATGACCTGGCGATACTAGCGAATACGCCTAATCAAGCAGAGACACTACTGCATAGTCTGGAACGAGCCGCAGCTGGCATTGGCCTCCATGTCAATGCAAACAAAACTGAATATATGTGTTACAACCAAACGGGCAACATTGCCACACTAGACGGAGCCTCTCTGAAACTAGTCGACAAATTCACCTACCTAGGAAGCAGCGTCTCATCAACCGAAAAGGACATCGACACTCGACTGACGAAAGCATGGACAGCTATCGATAGGCTCTCGATCATTTGGAAGTCGGACCTAACTGATAAAATGAAACGCAGTTTCTTCCAGGCAGCGGTTGTGTCGATACTGCTATATGGATGCACCACATGGACGCTTACGAAGCGGCTGGAGAGGAGGCTGGACGGAAATTACACAAGAATGTTGAGAGCAGTATTAAACAAGTCCTGGCGACAGCACCCCACGAGACTCCAACTATACGGACACTTGCCCCCCATCACGAAAACTATACAAGTTCGACGAACCAGACACGCGGGACACTGCTGGAGAAGCAAGGACGAGCTCATAAGCGATGTACTCCTGTGGACCCCCACATATGGATGTGCAAGAGTGGGACGACCAGCACGAACATACATACAGCAACTATGTGAGGACACAGGATGTAACCCTGAAGACCTGCCGGAGGCGATGAATGATAGGGAGAAATGGCGAGAGAGGGTCAAGGATATCCGCGCTGGCGGCGCGACATGATGATGATGATGACTTGAGCAGACTGAGAACTTTAACCTTGGTATAGCAACTGGTCTAGGAGAAAAACGCTAAATTCAAACTTATTGTACCTGTACGTTCTTTCAAAGAGGATACCAAATATACGTTAAAGTTGTAAGTTAAATTTATTAAAATGTCATCATAAACAATGTAATTATCCTTTTCAACGACTGCGCCCAACGAGAACGAAAATATTCGATTCCACGTTTAAAGAAATCTGGGCTTTTCTCCGGAAAAAAACAACTTTGAAAGACCCTTTTGACATTCTTTGTTTCTGAAGGTTCTGCTACTTCTGAAATATTCTAGTGATTAAAATAAATGAAAATCATTAAGTACGAAATCTGGTAAGAATGGTGGACGTGGAAGAACCTCTCATTCTTTACTTGGGTTTCTTGAGCTACGGGCGTTGAAAATGAAATTCATTATATATTTGACGATGAGTAAATTTAACTTACATTTGTTTTGTTTCCTCTCTGGTAAAACGAAATTATTTTCTAAACTCCGCAATATATCATCTGCCTTGATCATAAACTATATGCAGAAACATACTATTTACTTTGAATATAAATATTGTATTTATTTGAATAATAGCTCCCCTCAACTGATTTTCCGCGGGGCGTGCTCCCCGGCTTTTTAGCTGGGCCGTCTGGCATTCGTGCCGGATGGGCGCTCGAAACCAAGAGCAGACTCGGGGCCGAATAGGCCCCCAGCTTCGGCTGGGCAACCTTCGGGTGGGCGAGCTGCACTTTTGTCCCCTTTGTACGGCACTAGACCAAGCGTCTAGTTTAAGCCGTAAACTGGCATACGTGCCCGGACCCATATTTGGGTTCGTGAAACTGCTTGCCTCATCAGGCTCACATTGCACTAAGTGAGCCGATGAGCAGCACTGACAAGCAGGGTTCGAGTCTCGGCTCGTTCCCGACCTTCCCCTCCCCTTTATCCCCACTTTAATTGGCCTTCGGGCTTTTGACCTTGTGTCAAGTCGTGTCTGGTGGGAGGCAGCGACAAATACTACGGGGTGCTCTCTGGAATTTGCACTGGGTGGTTGTTATTGAGTCTTCCCGAAGACACCACCTGTATAGCAAGGCTAAGTTTATTGTTTGGCGTCGGAGGCGCCTCTAAATTTGATTGCCGAATGTTTCAAGCATTTTTTGTGATGGCCACGCATAACAATTCATGCCCTCTCCCCGACTTTAAGATAACCTAGTGTTTAATCTAACCAGATATGAGGTCGGATAAATCCTTGGTATTGATCTAAATAGTATTAAAATATAATCATGTATGCGCCATACAAACTTTACTATTCCTGTAATTCTGGATACAGATTCTAAATCAGCATACGCCATTTAGTTCAGTTTCATTTATCTTGGTGATACGTCCGTGTTCGCCCTTCATAAATCAACACGGTCAAATCCCGTCGAACTATTGGAATTTCCTTTTTGCAGAAAAGTAGGACAGTGGGTTTATCGATCGATGGATCTGTGAACTGCATTCAATCATCAACCATCAGATAAAAAAAACTGATATGAAAAATATTAGTCAGCATTTGCAATGCATAATCATTCCAAGATATGGCATTTTCTACGAGCTTGAAAAGTTGATAAGGCTGGCCTGATGGTTATCGCAGTGATAAGTAGAATCGACTAGGAGATTTCAAATTCTGGCAGATACTGTTTGCGTTCAATTCATAAGCAAGTCCTTCGGAAAGTGACGAATAAGTTTCTTTTCCATCCAGCTATCAATATAACAGACTCTCTAGTCTTGGTGGGCAGCCAGTCTAGAAGAAGGATTACTCCAAATTCAGAACCTAAGGATGATTCAGATCCCACGTTAAATCGGCCCTCGCTCTTCTCCTGGGCAATATTGGTGACATTGATAGGGGAGACCACCTGCTTGTTTTACGTAAGATCTTGCCCAGAATCAGTTTTTACAATAAGTTTTCGATATATAGATTACGTTAAAGGTATTGGAGATTCTTATAAGTTTTAAAAGTTCAAGTGTTTGGTTTGTTTTATTCCTTCGTTTTGATTTTTCTAAAATATAATCACCTTATGGTAGATATAACAAAACTAGATGAGCATTTATTGTTTCTCCCTTCGCTTATAGAAATGATTGATTTGGTTTCCTTGTTGAATAGCATATCACTGTTCTTTAGTAATTTAATGACGAAGCCCTCTTTGTATAAGAACAAGTGATACCTTTTCGTAAGGGTATTAGTCCGAAAGTGAACGTAATAGCGCGGCTGGAGTTCGAACTCGCTTACTACGATGTCTCAGTCCAGCATGTTAGCAACTGCGGGCTCTCTCTCCAGCTACAAGAATATATTTGAAATATGATTATTGGCCGTATTTTTCCTGTTGAATTTTATACCTAGATTCCGACGCAAGAAGTAAAAAAAAAAACAATTCCACTAGTTATAATCTGATGTTTGAGTAACCTATGTCCACTCTAGATTATAGCTTAATCATGTGGTCTGCTTTCCCACTCACCTTGATCTTTACTTCTCAAATGAGATAAATATCAAACAATGATTATGGTTTTTTTTTTCTTATTTTTTTAAAAGAATTGATAGTAATATAAATTCTACAAGAATTTCTCAGCATTACACGGGAAAAAAATACAAAAGCTTCAGAAGATTTTCTTCTCAAGCATGTATGATTTTTTTTTCTTTGGGGGACATTGAACTAACAAAGTGAAATCACACTTTTAAAAGAAAGTCAACTGAAATATTATTATAACTGAAATTCAAAAATATACGTTAAAAATTTCTAGTTTGAGTAAAGATGATGGATAACTTTTGAAATATTATTTGTGACTTTATCAAGTATGATAACTATGGGTTTCTTGAGCTACGGTCGTTGAAAATGAAATTCATTATATATTTGACGATGAATAAATTCAAATTTGTTTTTGTATCCTCTCTGGTAAAACGAAATTATTTTCTGAACTCCGTAATATATTATTTGCCTTGATCATAAACTATATACAGTAACATACTGTTTACTTTGAATATAAATATTCTATTTATTTAAATAACATTCAAGGTAAAAGGTAATGATATCATGACCAAGTCTATAAGACATCGTCGGTTATGAACGTGTCCTTTCTTCTCCAGCGGTTCCCAACCTGTCGTGTTCATTTTACAGAGACAGTTTGTGAGATGGGAGGTAAATGGCCATAAAGCAGCTTTTTCGCTGCCAGAACTTGTTCAGAACAACACGTAGCATTCTTGTGTAGTTATTATCTAGCTTTTCGTTAGAGTCCAAAGGGTGCATCTATACAGTAGTACCGACACTACCACAACTTGGAAGAAATCGCATTTTATTTTATCAGAGATCAGATTTTTATATGATCGACAGTCTGTCAATATCAGTCCACGCCTTCCCTATGCGTATGTTGAGATCACTTTCAGTTGATGAGATACTGCTGCCGAAGTATGTGATTGGTCAATTAATTTCTGAGGCTTGTCACTAAAAGTAAAAATGACTCCTTCTTGTTTAAAACAGATAGGCTCTGTCTTATTTGCGCTCACGTATAGGCCCATGCCTTCTGCTGTTTGCTCCAGGCTATGCAAGAGGGATTTAGTTTAGGCAGGAGTATTTACGAGATCATAATCGTAGTCAACATGTCAAAAGTTATATGGAATATTGCCCGCTTTTAATGTGAAACCATTTTCTTTTATTAGATCTATTGATGTTCGTGGTATTTAATCTAGGCAGACTATAAACATATATGCTGCTGATGTATGTCCTTGTGTCCTCCAGTGACAATGTCGAACGAGTCGAGGTCACCATCGGGTAAGCGAACCATTGCTTTCGTGTTTTTGTAAAGCATCATTATAGTGAGAACAGTTTCTTTAGAATGACTATATGTTAGACGTATTTCTCTCTCTCTCTCTCTCTCTCTCTCTCTCTCTCTCTCTCTCTCTTCAAATACCTTGGGGAAATCGACGAGCAATAGTGTTTTTTGCACGCACTCCTTCGACATTGTCAGAATCTGCGAAGTTGTGGATCAATTTCTCCTAAAACTGTTCTGATTTTTCCTAAAGTAATGATATAAAACTGGGATGTTTGACCTATCTGACCCTCTGTCTTCTCATCTCTCTTTTATGCTGTAATAGCCCACAAAAATTTGCTGCATATTCTCAGACTCGGAGCAGCCATCACCAGGCTTTTTGAAAAGATCTCACTGAAAGCTTCCCCCTTATTCTTTTCATTCCACACTATTCCTCCTTGTTGCAAATTGCTCTCTCGAGTGAATTGGTATTAATAAATAAAAAAAAAACAACTAACAAAGAAGATGAAAGAAAATACTCGAAAAATTTGTGATTGACAATGTTTCATCTAAAAATGAAAACAAATGAAATCATCGAAAAATTCTGGCATTTAAATAATTTGCAGTGTATTTGTTTCGTGGTATTGAAGCAGGATTTTCCTATGTATGACTACTAATATTAATGCTTCAACATATTCGTTAGCAAAAATACTTTGAGTAAATCACTGCACAAGCAGGTGTTGAAATATACTCAGCCAAATCAAGAAGAGAATGACTTTTACTTAAATTGTATTTAATTATTTTGAAAGGATTAAAAAGTTTTAAAGCAATTATCAAGTGAGTTGAAGTTTAGCATGAATATATAGAATAATATGCTGTCTCATAGCTCTGGGAGTCATTCCATTCCTAGTCTGACCGAGACCTTTTCAGCAACTCTTTGAATTTTAAGACGGATTGTAAACTATCACACTCGACCAGGGTTCTTTAGTCTGTCTGTCTGTCTGTCTCTGTCTCTGTCTGTCTCTCTCTCTCTCTCTCTCTCAACCATTCTCTTTCAACATACTGGTAAAGGAAAATTTATGGAAGAAAAATCGAGTTCCTATTTACCTCTGTAAATTAATTTATCAGAAAAAAAAGTAGTACTAATTCATATATACATATAGTTTGTTTAATTTACATTTTTTTAAATGGAAGAATAACAAAATAAACAAAATATTTCATTAGATTATTTATTATCAAAAAAGCCAAAAATTTCCATTTTACAAAGTAATCAACTCCTTTTTTTTTGTATTGAATTGTATTGTCATTTATTTTGTTGGTAAAGTGATTATTTTTTCTGGCATTTTAATAGATTTTAAATCTCAGAAGCCAGAGAAAATAATTGTTCAATGAACCATTTTAGAATTTAATTATTTTTCTTCGGCACGATAAATATTGTGCATAAATGTAATGGACAACTCGCATAGTAATGGATAACGAGCAAATCTAACAGACCATTGCTAGTGATTCCGATGCTTCCTCACCGTCCCATAATTCTGGTTTGAGCCAAGTAAATGATGACTAATGGAAGAAAGTATTTAAATAGTTTGAATTGATTTTTTCCGGGTATTTTCTGATATAAAAAGATTGTTGTTTTCTTTTTCTGATTTTTTCTTTCTTTCCTTTCTTATTTTTTTCCGATCAAAGACTGAAAGATGGGGACGAAAAGTAAAATCACTCGAGAAAGTAATGGTTGATATAGAAAAAAAAACAGGTTTCGACAAATGCCAGTGATAATGTTTTTGCAAGCTAAGGAATTCTACAACAAAAACTTAAAGTGCTCAGCGGTCATTAACATTTTGGCGTTTTGAACAAGAGAAAGAGTAATAAGTGTTAATAAGTGATCACCAATCTAAGTACAGAGCCGGTTCATTGCAAGATTTATCGTGCTATTTTGAGAAAGTTCTAGGCACAAATGGCAATCTCTCTCTTTTATTTAAATATACACTGTTCTTTAAAGGTTTTATTTTATCTTGCATTTAAATAGTTTAAAGTTGAAATATCGCATATATAAATTTACTCAACCTCTCAGCACAAATAGGATTCAACCCACGGCTATTTTCAAGCAGTGCTTAACAGGTTGGAATTCAGAGGTTACCTTCTCTTCGACTCGTTGCAATACCAAGGTTAAAGGACCCAGTATGCACAACTATTTATCAATAGCTTTGTTTGTTTATTTGTTTGTTTGGGTTTTATGGCATATCAACCTTTGTGGGTTATTTAGTGCCAAATCTATTTTTATACAAATAAACTGTTCTATTTCAAATAATTCATCTTAACACAAATACACAGTTTAATTGTCAAAAACAATTCTATTTCAAGCTATTCAGTTTAATCAAGCAGTTCTAATTCAAACAATTCAGTTCAATATAAGAATAGTTTTTTGTTTACACATAGTTAAATGTCAAAACAGTTCTATTTCAAACAATTCAGTTTAGTATACAAAAACAGTTCCATTTTAAATAATTGTGTTTAGCATAAGTACGCAGTTTAAATGTCAAAACAGTTTTATTTCAAAGAGTTCACTTAAGTACATAGTTTAGTTCTATAAGACCCTATCTGTTGCTACCACTTCGGGCCTGAGTGAACCGGGAAGCGATGACAATGAAGGGCTATGACCCATTCCCCCAAAGCTCCAGCATTTCCGGAACCTCACTATCAGATTGTTTAGAGTCATATCCAGGATTTCCATTGGGGGGGTATCATATCCCTCTGCAGAGAAGCAGTCGGTGTATTCTACTGCCTCAGCCGACCGGACAATTATCAATAGCTGGAAGGAAAATAGTTTTCCGTCGGGTATTAGCGCAAAGAGAAATGCAAACAATCTCTCTCAGGATTTGAAATCAAGTCACTGAATCCACTCCCTACGCCTATAACTATTGCCCTACCGTTTGTGTTTATATGCACGAGCATATGTGTGTGTGTGACTATGTGTATGAGTACATGATTTTTCGCTGCATATTTTTGATACATAAAATCTAATTTTAAAAAAAGAATTATTAAAATCTAATCATTACTTCTAAAAAAGCAACAAGAAAATGATAATTTAATAACCATATAGTAATTTGATTTTAGAAAAAAGATATAGAACGAGTACATAAAATTTATGCTTTATTCAAATTAAATATGTGTAAAAGTTTTCGACAAAAAGAAAATTAATAACAAAAAATTAATCATTAACTGAACATTTTTTAGCCTTCAGCAATGCATTAAGCCCCTTTGGTATCGACTTTACCAATTTTTTTCAATGATAATGTCATTTGTGAGACTACATCAAACTTTTATTGTTACAACGATAAATATTTGTACATTGGTTATTTGTTTGTCACGAAGTCTTTCTTTGACGATCTCCCATAAATTCTCAATTGGGTTTGAATTAGCTGAATTCGAAGGCCATTGCATCACTTTCATTTACTTTTGGTTGAAATCAGAGGATTTTCAAAACTTTGCATTCGTTACTGTTTTTTTTAATCGTCAGTTCTCTTAGAGTTTTTCCTACTTGCAATGGACCAATTTTGATAATGACATGCACTTTGTAATCTTTTCTTCTTCATTGTAGCTGTTAGAAGCACTTTTTCGTTTCATCTTGGATCGATAAGCAAACATAATTAGACTAAGTCGAATAGATACAGGATAGATATCGATATCAATATATTGCTTGATCAAATTTGCAATTTTTTTGCCCGCTAAATAAGTTTTTTCAGACTTTGAAGAAGGCTACGGACCATTGATTTTTGTGACCTTTTGTGGCCTTCCAAAACTGTTTTTGGTGTGATAGATCAAGTGTCTTCTAATCAAGTTCGCAACAGTTCAACGCGGAAAATTAACCTTCCACACAATTTCTTTGGGCTTCATACCACTTTGATGGTCTCAGATTATTGTAGAATGAAATTCAATCAGCTTAACCATAAAATTTTTTGGTTGACGGCTAAAAAAATTGCTTTTAATAACAAATTAATTTAAATTCCAAGATTTTCACGAAGCTTCTTGAACAAATAAGAAACTTCCAGAAACAGGTCTATATTAGTTAATCTTTATTGTAAAGTATCTTTTAATTCAAATTTTTGGTTAATAAATAGTATTTCCTTTCAAAAGAGATGTGAAAAGTATTATAAATATATAATGACGAAAACTTATTCAGACGAAATTTTACAAGTCTAAATTGAATAAAAAAATATTAAAAAAGTAATTCTTTTCCCAAAAATCTTAATTTCTATCATAAGTATTTTTCATATTATTTTGAATAGAGGCAAATATTTATTTATTTATTTAATTGCATAAAATTAGAAATAACACTGATTTAAGGCTTTGTTCAAATTATGGCGAAAATTTATGCACAGCATTATATATTGATATATATAGGAGTGTTGAAAAACACTCGGCCCTACCTAGATTCATGACAACGTAGATTCTATTGCAATTGTTTCATGTTGTGTTTTACACCCGTCTCTTTTTTGTTTCTGTTTATTCTATCTCCTTTTCGTTTCGAAATCTTTTACGCGGGCTTTTTCCCTCCCTATTAAAAATCATCTTTCCCTCTTGTGCGTAATTTAATACAAAACTTTACTAATTTAAAATGTATGAAGCCTATAACATTTTCAAAGTTTTTCCTTTGGTAGATAATTTTATTGGTTGATTGGTTGTGTTTACGGCTTATCAACCTTTTAGGTTATTTAATACCATATCATGTTATATATATATATATATATATATATATATATATATATATATATATATATATATATATATACTTTGTAAACGAATAGTTTGACGGTAACTATTTTCAAACAAGCCAGAGCTCATTTGTTTGCACACAGTTAAATGGCTTCAAGTATAGTAAATGATTAAACAGTTCTATTTGACTCACTGATGATATTCTAACATGAACTACTGTTATATTTTGACCTTCGACCCGGTCCAAAAATACTATTCCAAGGTGATGCACCGGAAGGAAGTGACACATTCCAATGGCCAGTAATCGAAAGAGATCGCGTGGGCGGATTAAGGTTTATGATATGGGACAAGGTGAAGGTTCCATTGTGCCACTACAGTGATGCACCGGAAGGGAGTAACCTCTGAACTGCATGACAGTTATTTCCGCTTGATGACGATTAAACATCCGATTTCAAAGATCCAGTAGGCGATCGTGTGGGCGTTGAATTATTATTTAACTCAGTTGAGTTTGGGGTGCCAAAGCAGTTGCCAGCGGACCCCAGAGAGTTAGAGACGAGATGTGGTAGGGAAAGCCACGCCCGACCGAGGGGGGCCTCGGAAAAGCCCCGACGGAGTGGACCCCAAGACCTCTGTTTGAGCATCTAAGAGAACAAGAAAGACACAACGTGACGGTCATAACAGTGGGGTCAAAATATGAAGTTTATGTTCGGTCTCCAGCACCCTCTCACATGCAAACCTTGAACAACCCTTTCGAACCCTTGCAATAAAGTGAGAGGTGAATATTTTTCTAAAAAAGTCTTCTTGCGTCCTTCTCGCGTCTTTGTCGTTGTGTCGTTGTGAATTATTCTACATATATATGTGCACGTATATAGATGTGAATCTGCATATATGACTATATAACACTACCACTCCTGGTCAAAGTGAATCTGAGAGTAATTGCAATGAAAAGGTACTCCACATTCTCCAAAGATCCAGTACTGAAGCCTTACCATAAGATGTAGTTTAGTGTCATATCTGGACACTCATTGGAAGGGATAGTCTTACCACTCTGCAGAGATACAGTCAGTGTATTCTACAGCTCTAGAGGACTTGACTATTAGAGAAAGAAGTGTAAAGATAAATGATTGAATAAGGAAATATTTGAAAAGTATCTACTGAATACACTTCTGTAAACGAAGAATTATGAAGTGTGCGTGTGTGCGTGTAACAGCAATTATCCTATATAGGTGAAGCAATATGAATGTGATTCAAACACCCTGTGTGTGTGTGTGTGTGTGTGTGTGTGTGTGTGTGTGTGTGTGTGTGTGTGTGTGCGCGCGCGCGTGACAGCAGTAATCCGATATGGGTGAAGCTGGTTCCTTACAAGTATTCCTGTGTGGAGATTATGGGAGATTGGTGTCCGAAGGTGGTCTCCTGCTACATTCATATTCAAACACTACTCTTTCGATGAGCCTTAGAATATACCGACTACATCTCCTTCAGAGGGTTAAGACCTCCACCCAAAGAAATTTATCCTTGGTATGACACTAAACTGAATCTTGTGGTGAGAGTCCAGTTTTGAAACTCTAGAGAATGTGGAGTCACCACTTCATTATCATTACTCCCAGTACCACTCTGATCCAAAGTAGTAGTGCCAGTCAGGACCCAATTATAAGTCAAATAGATCTGTTTGAAAATGATTATTAGTATTAGATAAGCATACCTGAAACCGTATAACCGAGGGCAATTTTTTTGTATTAAGAATAGTTACTTGAAGCTGTAAATATTTACAAAATATTGTTATTATTAGTTACATGCAATCATATAATGGCTTCAAATACATGAAACCATACAGCTGTGTGAAAAAAAGACTATCTTTATCATTGAATAACCTGTCCAGGGTCCCTTCTATTCGTCAGATAGTTCACTTTAAAAAAGATTTGCATTAGATATGAATACTTGAAACCATATAACAGTTTGCAAATTTTTTCTATTAAGAATAAATAACTTGAAGCAATAATTGTTTACAAAGGATTATTATTTGTTACTTGAAATCATATGATCGCTTGAAATACTTGAAACCATGTAACTGAGTATACATGATTAATATAAGGTGGGAATACTTGAAACCATATAACTGTGTCCAAAACAGGTTCAGCTTCTTTGTTCAATGGCATATCAACCTTTCTGGATTTTTCAATGTCAAAGCTATCCTTGTGGAAGGACAGCAGTGTTACTATTCAATCTATAGATGGGGAGATAAAAGAGTTCATACCCTTCCCAAGGGTATTAGTCCAAAAGTGAACGTAATAGTGCGATTGATGTTCGAATTCGCTTGATACAATGTTACAGTCCAGAACGCTGACTGCTACGCCACGTGAACACTTCTTTGTGAGCAAAATATTTTTTATTAAGAATAATCGCTTGAAGTTACGTGTTACGTATTACTGTTTATAAAGGACTATTATTATTAACTTGAAATCATATGATTACTTGAAATACTCGAAATCATATAGCTGTGGATAAATTATTAGTGTTATATAGGAATACTTGAAACTGTATAACTGCGTGTAAATTATTTGTATAAAGAATAATTACTTGGAGTTCTAATTGTTTACAAAGGAGTAAAATAGATGAAGTATTTACCGGTTTAGAATGATTGTGAAGATAATTTTCGTATCATATATAATTGGAGACCATAATTTTTTTATTTAGGTATAAAATGACTCAACAAGGGTTAATATGCCATAAAAGCACCCAACAACCAATTCGAATGCAATAGAAATGACAATCAGTGACCCTATACAAGGGTTTATACAGTAACGTAGAAAAGTTTTCGACTCCTTTAAACTATTGTAAATTTTTATTAATTGCCAACTTAAAAGTGGATGTTTCGCATAGCGTTCTTTACCGATGTAATATTGGCTCTGTAAGAAGGATTTCTATTTTTAATCATATTTTGTATTACGGGTTCTGAATAAGAAAAGAAGATGCAAGACCACAACGAAGAATGGTCGTGCAAAATGTTTTGTCAACCTTATATAAACAAATCACGATACAGTGTTTATAACAAAAAGATGTTTTATCGCTAATATGTAGGTATTTTCCGAAACTGGACCTACTTTTTCTTTAATAGAGTAAGAATACTTACAGCTAAAATCATGAGGAAAATTTCCAAAGAAAAAAATGAAGATAGTGAAGATGAATAAGAATATAATCCAGCGAACATTAACGAAGGAATAGAAATTTCAAGAAGCAGCATTTCAGAAACTCTCTTGAAGTTCCAAGGCACTGGAAGTGTTTTGGATTGGCCACAATGTATTCGCCCTCGTAGGCTGCGGCACTGGATGGTACGGAAACTGATCAGGACAGCAAAAGCTTAGCAAAAGAAAACTGCAAGATAAGTAATGAATGAGCGTGACATGTTGGATTTGGTATCAGAATATACCACTTAGCGCATCCTTTGAGAACATAAACTGAAGGGTCACATTAACCAAAAAGTATTTGAAGGCAAGATTAAGTTGGTCTAACAGGTATGAACTATTAGCTGCAGATGCTTGGAATAAGATCATATTCAACGAGGGAACTAGGATGGAGCTGCATTCTAATAAGCATGAATTTGTCAGAAGGACCCCAGGAAAGTAAAACAACCCTCGTTAAACGACGAAAACAGTGAGATTTGAGAGTAAGAGCCTGTTGCTTTGGGGATACATAAAAGTTTATGGTTCAAGAAAGTTGCTTAGAATTAACGACAACTTGAATAATGCTCAATACATTTAATTTGATACCAGACTTGAATATACTGGAGATTTTTTAGCATGTCGGAGTTTCATGGAATAGAACAGAGTTTGGCTGATAGTGTTGCTTTATTGAAATATTCGCCAGCTTAAAGGCCTAACTTAAATATCATCGAGCAAATGTGGCCAGAACTAAAGAGAAGAGTTTGTCAGAAGAATCGACGCAACTTGAAGAGTTGTTGGAACTCAGCCACAGACAATGAAATTCTTCACCTGTGAAGGATTTGTATTAATTTCTTCCCAAGAACATTGAAGCAATTATTAAACCTTAGGAAGGCCACATGAAATATTAACTATGTACAGTAACTGCTTGAAATGAACATTATGAAATAAAATTTCATTGTAGATAGTTTTTATTTTAAAACACTGTATTTTGATTATTTTTTGTGAGGTGGCCTAATCTTTTTGCACTCCCATTTTTTGGGGGATCTCGCATCTTCTCTTCTTATTCAGAACCCCTACTATAAAATATAAGAATTAGGTATGGAAATAACTCCAACAGTGCCTATGTTCCATCTGTAAAAGACGCAATGCGAAACACCTACTTATAAGTTGGCTATTAGCAAAATAATTACCGTAGTTTAAAGAGACGGAGGAGTCTTCTGCACGGTTCTGCACTGTATACAGAATATCTGATGTTATGTAAAAGTGCATTCAAATAATCTTTGCTTGAGTGTGTTTCAGTGTTTTGCTTGATTTTATTCTATTCTTTTTTATCTGTTTATTTATATTTTGGTATTCGTTTGTCTTTCTTTTTTTTTTAATGGAAAACCTGTTCCTCGTTAATAACAGATCCAAGGGCAACAGTTTTTTATTAATAGTTTCACATTAAACATCATGTTGTATGTCGTAACAAAACCCGAAAATTAATTAATTTTCCGGAATCCTATATCTTTTACTAAGTACAAATAATCATCTCTTTGTATCTACTCCGGCACACTATGCACAGCGTGTTTTGAAAAATGAATGCTACCGTCTTTTCTACACACTCAATAAAAACATTTTTAAAGACAAAAATTTTAGAAAGATTCACATGAAATATATATTTTAAATTTACAATAGATGCTGAAAGAGATTTAATCTGAATATAGCTTTGTACTCATTTCCTTACAAGAACCACTGAAAAGTTATTGGCCTATCTAATTTTTTGTGCATTTATTCGTCTAAGAGTTTCAGTTAGACATCATTTTGCTCTCTCAACTGAAAGGCATCTATTCTTTCTTACTCTTCTCAACACCATATTAATGTACCAGCTTTTTTTCAAGAGCACCTGCACAATGGATTAAACACCTTCATTCATGTTTTCCTCCCTGCTGCAACCAGAGACCGTTTAAGTCTAGAGTTAATAAGTATCTTGCCTTGTTTTATATTTGTTTTCCTCTCGTAAATATTGAGGTACAGAAATTTTGGACAGGAACAAAATAGGAACAATTCAACACCCTTGATGTTATCAAAAAGAACTTTTATTTTCAACTGCCTCTACAAAATCATAACAAATCAAAATATATATAAGGGAAGGTAAATCTATATAATGTATTAATATATAATTCTGAAACTCATAGACCAATGGCTGGTACCACATAAGCTTTCAAAGAACAAATCAGTGAAAAATGATGAAAATATTTTCCGATATAAGTAGCCTCTAATAGCGCGTTTTCGACCATTACAGTAAACCAAGGCTAGGGGGTTTAATATAAGCAGTATATAAGTAGTAGATGAACTCTGTATGACAGCGGAACATAATATTAAGAGTTTTAATAATATTTGGTTTGGTTTCTTTGTTTAATGGCATATCAACCTTTGTAGGTTATTTAATGCCCAAGCCAATCTCCTAGAAGAACAGTAGTGGTACTATTTAACCCATAGCTTGTAGGATAAGGGGTTCATACCTTTCCCAAGAGTATTTGTCCGAAAGGGAATATAATAGCGCGACTGGGGTGCGAACTCGCTTACTACGATTTCGCAGTCCATTGCTTCAACCATTACACCACGAGACCATCCCCAGTAATATTTGAACACATTTGTTATTTCATAAGATTTTTCCCTCCGGGTCAAAGGGCCTTCCTTATGGTGAGTGAGTATTAAAAAAAAGGAGAATGACCAAGAATAATGGAAAGTATAGGCTATTCCAGATATTCATCCAACGATAGGGGGAGGGGTTCCCGTGGTGCAGTTACTCCTGTGCCGGATTGTGATATCGTAGTAAGCGAGTTTGAACACCAGCCGTTCTTTAACGTTCACTTTCAGACTAATACTCTTGGGAAAAGTATGAAACCGCTTATCCCCCTCCTCCAGCTATGGGTTAAATAGTACCACTACTGCCCTTTTACAAGGATGGCTTTGACATTGAATAACACACGATGGTTGACGTGTCATTAAACAAAAGAAACCAAACCAAACACATTTGATTCATCGTATCTCAAGTTTTTTCATTTCCCTTCAAAATATAAATAGGAACAAATCTATTTTCTGAGATTTGCTTAGTCTTGCATGCTGTTACGAATGGGTCACCCACTGGCGTACTGAATAGACCCATCGCTGCTTAACTTCAGTCCTCCCAAGAGAACAAGTGATTTAAGGATGACTCGACCGTAAGTTAAACCTATTCTATTCTTAGTTACATCGAGAAGTTCCCGGAATCCATGTCAGATGGCCTCGACCGACTACCACCGCAACCAAGACACACCCAATCTGAAACGCGTATCAGGCAACTGGGTCGGCCGAAGCATGTCCCAGCCCAGTGGGCCAGGTTGTAACTTAATACAGATTGGATGATCCTAGAAGTTAGAAATGTTAGTCAGTTGGTGAGGAACGCTTGACTCGAACGGCTGAAATGCTCTCTCTATACGCTTATCACTAACTTCCCGTTTAGTCGGACGGGTGATAGGGAAAAGTCATTTATGAAAAGTAATGAGTACATGTAAATGTGTTCACGTTGTTATTCATCATTCCTGCATAGAAGTACTTAAAAGAACGGGAAATTACGTTAGAAGACAACGAATACGAACCAAGATGGCAACAGGAAGCGACCGACAAGACGACCAAAGAATGTCGAACGAAGTTAAGTGAACATATGGGGACTGGCCGTCCGTAGAGTAAGGCCTATATAATGTAGATTGGTCAAGAAAGGATTATATATTTATCATGTATACTCTGAAAGTGTTATGAAACACAGACTTCACAAATATTACTGTTACATTGGTAAAATAGAGAGTGACAGTGATATAATATTGAACATATAGAGTGCGATAGGTCAATTATCGTATAAATTTTTAAAAAAATGAAAATAACAGATATTTCATTTTAATCGATATATTTAGCAAAATCACATGAAAATATGGTGTAATATAGATTAAATTTATTCAAAGATATCACCACTGGCTTCAATCACGGCCTCCATACGACTTTGGAATCTCCTGCCAGCCTTTTCGACGATTTCCTTGCTGCCGTTATTCTTGCTTTCATTTCATCATGGGTGCTACAAGAAGTTTTGTTGGTCTCTCGCTTAGCAGCACCTCACGCATAATAATCTCGGGGAATTCAATCTGGGGAGTTAGGCGGCTAGATGTTTAGGGTGATGTGGTTGAAGAAATTTTCTCACAGCCAAGTGGCTTCCCCTGCTTGTATGGCATGACTTGTGGGGTCTTCCAGTAACCACCTTCTCGATCCAGATCAATACTCTCTCTCTCTCTCTCTCTCTCTCTCTCTCTTCCAGATACTTGATGCAGACATCCGTGTTGAATTTGAGGCCACGGAGGAAGATGAATGGAGGCATATCGTCACTATGGCTAGTGACCACTCTAAGCACCATGATGATGACTGGGTGTTTGGTTTTTGTCAATATCGGTACATCTTGTGGAGACAGAGAAGACAAACGGTTGTTCTATGAATTCTCCATCTGATCTGGGTAGAAATTTTTCTCATGTTCGGTTAGAAGGGATGACTGTGTTTATTAAAACTTAAAGCGTTGTCTTTTCTCTTCTCCTTCATGGCCAGTGATAAAAATTGGCCTTCTCATCTTCTAGGAGAAATTCTGCCTCAAAAGAAACTCAGATACTCCTATGTCCCTAGCTATGTACATGATTTTCTTACCTGGATTATGACCTGGATCTCAACAACGAATTTGAGTTCTTTTCTAATCAGAAGGATCACAATGAGGCTTCTGAGCTACCGTACTTTCGTAATCACAATTAAACTTAATCGACTCTTTTCGAATCCTCGACACAGTCAATTTGGCACCCAACCACTGTAAAAACTTCGTGTTGGATCTTCTGGGGTGAATGTCAACATTTCAGTACGCCGTTTCCAAATTTCTTAAAGAGCGAATTGCGTCATGCTGCTGCTTTCTTCATAGACAATGCCCAAATGACTCGAGTTTGCTGCACTGTAGACAAAACCTGAAACAAAGTACATGTGCGAAATTTATCAGTTAAAAGGAGGACAATTCACCAATCGTTCCCAGTATATATATATATATATATATATATATGTTATTTTTTAATTTTTTAGATGCTTTCATTAGGCTACTTACACTCTCTGTAGATAAGAATAACTAGTCGACGCAGACAGTTCTGTCTTAAACCGATTTGTTAGTTAAAGACTAAAACGTGTTAATGAGGATTACGTTGCATTAATCTCTTCTCTTTGTAGATCGCATTTTTCTGCCTCTTACCCCAACAACCTTTAGAGGATTTCTCGACCATAATTTTCTCCTTTTAGTCCTCTCCCCATTCCTCAATTATTTTTATTTTGCTTATGTAATTTCTCTATTCTCCCCCTTTCTCTTTGTCTCTCTCATTATCATATGGTCATATTCTTTCTATCAATTACTTATATCTTTTTATCTTCTTGTCCCCTATATTTCTTTCACTTCAGTTATTTTTCTTCATTGTTTCTCCTTTTCTTTTTTTTATTTCTTTTTAGGCACGCTTTTTCCCTTTCTATCAAACTCTCTTTCCCTCTTTCTGCTAACTTCAAATAGTTTTCCAATCAGGCAAATTGAGTATTAGGCAACACCATGTTTTAAGCACCTGTTTTCTTATTTTTTGACTGTAATTGTTACTTGAGAGGAGATGCGTGATGAAACGGTTATCAACGAAGGAAAGGGGCTCGTAACGCAATTTCATATCCTGGACGAAGCTGTTTGTCATTAACTCTGTAATGATGTCTTTGGGAAAGGCGTGAATATATTTCTTCTCCTCTATCCCCGAGAGCTATATGTAAAAAACAGGTAAAATTGAAATTGTTGGATTTGGTATGGCAACTGCGTAGGACAAAAAAAAAACTCTTAATTTAACCAGCTGTATTCCCCTTAAAAATTGATCATGTGCCACACCCTGCCCATAGCTTTCAATTGGGAGGTGTTGTAATTTACGAAGCTCTTTGCTTCGATGTGGCACAAGGCCGAATGAATGGGGCACCCAATGAGACTCGAACTCACTCTTGCAGGTTTGCTAGTCAAGCTTGCTAACCATTACACTACCCGAGGTGCCATCAATTGGGAGGTGTTTGATGGCATACCAATTCTTTAGGGTTATTTAACAAATAGATAGATATATAGACAAATTTGAGTCGTAAGGGAATACTTTATGAATTATGGGAAAATTTATATTTAAACGAGTACTTAGAGCTCATTTTTTGCATACAATTAAATGGTTTCAAGTATTGCTGTCTAATATTGATAATTCTCTTTAACATTAATCATTTGTTTGCATACAGTTATTAGGGTTTATAGTATTGCTATTGAAAACTAATTATTCTATTGAAAATTAGTCATTTGTTTGTACACAGTTAACCACTTTGAAGTATTCCTATCGAACACTAATAATTCTATTAAATATTAATCATTTATTTTCATACTGTTAAATAGTCTCAAATATTGCTGTTTAACATGTAATTCTATTTTTGAAGTATTTCAATCTAATGAAAATAATTTGCACACAAATGCATGGTAAAAATAGCAAATTATAGTAATGCTTAGTGAACTATTAAACAGTTCTATTTAAGCTATAAATTGGACCCAAAGAGTTATAACTACTCCGGGTTCTGAGTGGACTTGAGAGTCATAGCAATGAAGGCGTGCACTACATTACCTAAATTCCGAGATTGGAACCTCACCATTAGATGTAGTTTAGTTTCATACGCAAGGCTTCAGCACTGGGTATGACACTAGCAGAATAGTTGGGTAAATGCATGGTTGAAAGTGTATTATCTTTTCTTGGTACCAAAAATTTATTTAAAGTGTGTAATATGATAAACTAATTGTTTACTTTCAATTGCTCAAATGAAGGTAGAAGTCGAAATGAATTGTATGCATTGACCCATAACTTCCACCACGAATAGGATGCGATCCAAGTTTCAGAAATGAAATCAAGAAGTTTTCTGGTAAATGTTTAATAAAAGAACTGAAAAGTTCTCGGTACAACCAAGAAGACCGTGGTCTTTTTTTTTTTTTTTTACATTGATTTTTATTGGTTTAAGCAAACTTGAAAAGTAATGTGTTGAACTGCTGGAGGGAGAAGAGCATGTACTTTTATGGCTTTAAGCCTTTCCCTTTCTAGTTGAGCCATATTAGAAAGACACGAAATTGAAAATTTATGAATGTTTTAAAATAGTCTATGAGAATGTTCTATGCACGAACGATCTAAAAAATGTCATTCGAGAAAGTAGAAATGACTTTGATAAAGAATATTTCTTTTAATTCATGAAACCCCCGCCTAAAACCTTGAGGAGCGGCTAAAAATTAATTTTAATTTTTTGTTAATGGATTTCATAATTTTTCCCTCAATATGGGCTTATCCTATATTTTCCTCTGCATGGTTTAGAAAAATTTATAACATAAATTTAAATAATTTAATACTGGTGAATATCTATGTGAGCTAATTCTATAATTTTGCTAAGGGCGTGGTAGATAGAAACGTTGGGTGAGTCAATGGTTTATTCAGTATTTAATAAGATTAGCTTAGGTTGGCAAAAGGTTATAAATAGAGTGCAACCAGTGAAAATTGAATTCATTAAGTGGTCTGCTGGCATAGCTTCCTAACCACTATACTCCGAGAGGCGGTTAATCCAATACTGTTGTCTAACACCAAACAAAGCTAAACTTATTAAGTATGATTGGGGCTATTATTTCCGAATCCAAAGAAACGGTCAGGCCCTTAAATACTGAGTTGCAAAGTGAACATATCCTCTTCCCTTGAAGAACTAGTGCAATACATCCTTCTTACATTCTCCCTTTCGACATGGTATCGTATTGAGATAACGTCAGCAAATATCAAGAATATAGATTGAGGGTAAAATTAAATTTTCCAAAAATACATCGCCTTTTTAAATAAGTCATAATAAGTTTAGCTTAGCTAAGCTTAGCACAATGCCAGAAGTATTAGGCATCTTATGAGAATCGAATTTTCCTGTAATAATCTGCTCGACTAGCTCACCTATTCTCATATCACAGTAGGCGCCTTTTTTCTTAAATAAGGTTGATTTAACTGATACTGACTATTTGTGAGGAAACTTAAATACTTTTACTAAGAGTTGGACTTATGATCAGAGAATTTTGGCAAACTTTAATTACTTTCAAGTTCAGCAAGGCAATTTCACACTGTTT
Source organism: Sepioteuthis lessoniana (assembly GCA_963585895.1). NCBI lineage: Eukaryota > Metazoa > Mollusca > Cephalopoda > Myopsida > Loliginidae > Sepioteuthis > Sepioteuthis lessoniana. The sequence continues at coordinate 13,741,039 of OY757923.1, forward strand.
CTTGATCTAGACTTAGCTGCAGCAGGTAAGGTTATCTGATGGGAATACAGTCTCATTCCTCTGAAAAACTGATATTGGCAAGTAGAAATGCAGCCGACGAAGTGCCTCTTATACAATGAACGAAAAAATTTTTATTACCCGATCAATAACTTCCATTTACGCGTTGAAATTTGTACACCCTTATTGATCAGCAAAGACACGACAGGTTATCTGTGCAAAGATTAGGTTAACTGAAAAGCGTTTGTGCGTTTTTTTATTGAGTTTGGGTGTACAGGAATCTCGATCAGAAAAACCGAGTTAATGGGATATCGTATTATTTTGGTTCTCAAAACAATCTTACTATACAGAAACGAATGAACGATTCAACGGTAAAGTTGAAAAGACAATTTTGGCCTTTTACTGAGAAACAAATTGAATACTAAGCAAGCATTAACAGTATGTTCTAGAATCCTAGGGAACAATCTGAAAATTGTACTTACTTGCTGTATCTATTTACCCAACAACTTTCGCCATGGTCAGGATGTGACACAAGGTCAATATAGCAGCAATGAATTCAGAGTTTTCCTTCTCCTAGACGGGTAACGTAACCAAGGTCAAAGAACCCAGCCCTACCTGACGTACTGTAAATCTAATGAAAAATTGACAAAGGAGAACTCAGAAACGTTGAGATCATTGCTTTACAATTGATAGCTAACATCGATAGGAAATCATTTTAGGATCTGCCTATTAGAACAGGTAAATGAAATTTTATCCTATGTTTCTGGCATATACTTGATTGGAAAGAAAGTCATGTCATGTCTATAAGTAGCTTAATTATATAAAACACACGCACACACACACACACACACACACACACATATATATATATATATTTGATTAAAATTTACCGCTAAAACCGTTCTGAATCAGTTAGATATAGTGTTCTATGCATAAGGATGTAGGAGCAGTATTCCATTTCAATAATAGAATAAAACGAGCCGTCAATCAGGAAGCACATGTGAAAATAAGTGGTTGAACGGAAATGATTTTTAAAAAATGATATATGCAGATGCTTACGTGCGATACAATTAGCCTGTCAGTCTCAACTTGCGGCGAGAAGAGATTTGATCAGTCGAGGAAAGCGCCAGCGAGTGGCTGGGCGCCCCACTGGAGCCAAGGACCCACAGAGGGCCTCCAGTTGTGTACCCCCACCAGGCCGAGAAACTGAAGAAATCCCAAGTGGATCATTGAAGATAACACAGGATGGTATGGTCAAGAGAATGAGAAGCTATGGGTTAATGTGACAGTCTCTATTCGTCTCCCCCTGTCCGTCTGTTTCTCTCAAACCAGAGCAGCTTTGACTTCAAGAAAGAATAAAAAGAGTTAAATTTTTATAACTAAGTCTTGTGGTTTCTTCCTACACCACGGCTATATAACATTTATTAACGTCTACTTTTCATACACGTAAATACTATTCCTAAAGTTCGTAAGCTTATCAGTCTTAAAACACCTCCTGATGATGGTTCTTGGCCAAAATCCCTCAGGATCAAATTTATTTACAAACCTGTATATGCCGAATTTTATTTACACCTACTTATATAATGCTAATATACATATATATATATAGAGAGAGAGGTTATGCATATATATATATATATATATGTGTGTGTGTGTGTGTGTGTACAAAGAAAGAAAAAATATGCATTTTGGAATATGCCGAAAATAATAAATTGCTGAGCAAAAAAAAAAAAAATTACATCTTCTAATAATTTTCTTCTGCGTTACTTACCACCGGATTGATTTCAAGATATATATTTCCTATATTTGGGTTGTTCAGATTTCTAAAATCAATAAATTATTGTTTTTTACGTGTGTGTTGTCTGTTTTGTGTCACGTGAAAAATCATCGAGACATGTAACAAATCCAAGCACTTTTAATATCAGCCACTCTTTTTCATATTTCCATCTGATGATTGTGTGATCCAGATGAAACCTTAAGTATCGGTCTTTGAGAGTAAATCATTTTGATATTTTAGGTTTTAGACCTATTCTATCGTCTGCCATTGTAGCGTCGAGCTCTTTTTATGCACTTACCACATTTGCATTTTATTTTCATATATATATATATATATATATAACTCGGCATAAATTGAGAAAAGATTCTGACTGGAAACACAAAGACTGCAGAGAGAGCAGATTAGAGAAAACTTGAGAAACTAAACTAATTATACATACAATAAAATGGAACGCAAATGTGACCCAGAAATTCCCTTGTAATGCCTCCTCTCACTTCTAAAGCCCCAGCTTTTGTGAGCATCGGGGACTGTTTTTTCTATCTTTAATTCATTCGTTCTGTTTCTTTTCCCGTTTGTATTTGGAAAGTCTTATTGTCAAACACATATGAAAAGGGTAGCCATATTATTTGGCGTTCTTCCGTATTGCCGTATCTTGGGTCTGCACTAATTATAATATATTCTTTTTGGATGACTTTTCCCATCGATAAGGTCAGAAACTCTTCTTAATTAGGCGTAAAACCACATTGATATTCTGTGCCATCACTTCACAAGCAGTAACTATAGATACTATACTTTGAAAACTGAGATTTCTCATTTGTCGTGTTGGATGCGATTCAGTAGATTTCACATACCCACATAAAGAAACTTTGTGCATAGTTTCTGTTCCAGAAATGGAACATTACAAGCAGAGAGATTTTTGATGGAGTGAGGGTTTTTACTTTAATTGACTTTTTTTTAAAAGTTCGTGTTGGGGGACATAAACGCGAGAGATTATCAGTATCCGTTGTCGTCGGCGGAGATAACTCCCATTTATCTCAGAGTGGGCAGTTTGCTTCTTCTTTTGTGGCGTGATTGTCTTTATGGAAGGAAAATCAGAAAAGAAACACAACGAATCTCTTTTTCACTAGTCCGAAATTATTTTCTATTTTGTGTTTTCTTATCGCTTGAATCGGTGGTTATAGGATGATGTTAATTGAGGAGGGAGTAGAGATTAACTTGCTACACTGCAACATCGTAGTAAGCGATTACGAATTCAAATTGCCCTATTACGTTCACTTTCGGACTAATACATTTGAGAAAGTAATGAACCGCATTATCCCTTCGCTATAGGTTTATTGCACCACTTGTGTTCTTCTTCAAGAATGATTTTGGTATTATATAACCCATTAAACAAATACCATTCAGCAAAGATGTTAGTCGAAGTCATCTTACAACAAGCATGTTAAAGTTTTATTTTCTACTCTCTGCTCTTTTCTCCTTAATAGTGCGATCTCACTGCATACCCCCCTCTCTCTCTCTCTTATCTCTAAGTATAATAGAAAAAGAGGCATTTATGGTGTAATGGTTAACTTTGAAATGGACACAGTGACTCTCAAGTTCAAATCCAGACAAGGCTGTTTACATTTCACATAGCACTAAAGCCTTTGGGAAAAGTATGAATCCAGCAATTGTCGGACCAGCTATGAGTAAACAGTAGGGCAAGCTGGGACCTTTAACTCTGATGAGGCAGCCGGCTTAAGAAAAGAAAAATTCTGAAGTCAAACCTTTTAAACTCCTCTTGAAAAATAGATGTTGTGCCACATCTTGTTTGTGCGGAGGAGTCATATATATACATATATATATATATATGTGTGTGTGTGTGTGTGTGTGTGTGTGTGTGTGTGTGTGTGTTATGACTTTCTCGGAATTGTCTCTCGTCATTAACAGCATGTTTTCGATTATACCTTCCTACTGTCAATCGGACAATGCACCAAATGACTTCACAAACGGCAAGTGCAACGATGAAACTATATTCTTTCCAGCTACCATTTTAAAAGCAGTTTTCGGTAATTCTATATGCATTTTTAATAGTCAAGGATATATTTAAGCCTACTGGAACCCCAGGCAAGCTGAACTTCTGCATCTCTTATATTACAGTATTATTTAAGTTCAACAGCAAATGTATATGACTACATATTTGCAGGTAAAGAACTGATGTCATATTTTTTAAATTGGTTGGTTGGTTGGTTGGTTGGTTGATTAATAAGTCGGTTTTACATCATACCGACCCTTGGCTTATTATTCTATTGTAGATCTTCTTGGAAAGGCTGTCGAAGCAAACGTTGAGAAATCGAATAGATAATGAAAGAAGTTGTCACTTGATCTCGTTGATGAAGGAAATAGACACGTTGTTATAAAACCCGCGCTCATTTCTTCTGAATTTTACAAGTTCCTTTTAGAACGGTCTCATAAACAGGAAGATATGGGAGTTTTTTTTGTTCTACCGTTAAATATAGATACATTCTATGAAATCATTAGATAAATCGTATCCCCCCCACAATAAGAGGGCAGTATCACTCAACCCCTAATACATACGTCTTTTTCCCTCGGTGACTTAGACTCCTTCCTTTTTCATCTCTTTTAAATCGCACGTAACTGTCTACAGCCAACCACAAAAATCCTCGATTTCTTACGAATGAGAATTTTGAACTTTGACCCGTCATCTGTTAATCACTCCTACCGAATGTATGCTACAAATGATAAGTTAGTGGAGTAAGCCAATAGATAACATAATTTCATGCAAAAGTCGTTGTAACAATTATGGTCTTAGTTGATATACGGTGCAATATTAACGTTTTAAGAACCAATGTTTCAATAAGTTTACAGACTTTTTCGTACAGACATTTAAAATTGACGCAGACCCCTGAAAATTCAATATGTTATTGCTATACATCTTATTAGATGACTGACCAACTTTTATGATTTCAGCTTCAAATGAACAGCTACAGCAGGAATTGGAATACACCCTACTAAAGCCTGATTCTCACAGCTGGTGAATTTCAAAAATGCAATCTGGACGTGAGGACACTTTAGAAGAACGATATGCAATAAAATTCTATTTTAAACTCGGAAAAAATGCCACAGAAACGTATAGAATGCTTCAGACTGCTTTTGGAGCATCTTGCATGAATCGAGCATCAGTTTTTGAGTGGCATAAGAGATTCAAGGAAGGTAGGGAGTCTGTGAGGGATGATGAGAAGTGTGGATGGAGTAAGGAAGTCAGAACACCAGAGTTGATTGGCCAAATAAAGAATTTCATGGATAGGGACTGTCGTGGATAGATTTGCGCGAAGTTTGTTCCAGGGGTGCTCAGAGAGAAGACCAGAAAGAAAGATGTTGTCATGACTGCAGTGAGATGGTCGAGCTGATCAATTCAGATCCCACAGTTCTTGATGTTCTGGTGACCTGCGATGAAGGCTGGATCTACTGCTATGACCCAGAGACCAAAAGACAGAGTTCCCAGTGGAAGCAGGCTGGCTCTCCCAAACCCAAGAAGGTCAGACAGAGAAAATCCACCCACAAACTTTTGATGATTTTTTTTTTTTGACAGCACTAGCAGAATCTACATGCATTGGGTTCCCCCAGGACAGACAGTCAACAAGGAATACTATGTTGAGTTTTTAAGGGAGTTCAGGGAGAGATTCCGTCGGAAGAGGCCAGCACTCTTCAAATCTGGTCAGTGGCATTTCAATAGGGACAATGCAGCAGTCTACAACTCCATCCTTGTCACAGACTATTTGACCAAGATGGGCATCAAGACAGTTCCTCACACTACCTATAGTCTAGACCTTGCTCCCTGTGACTTTTGGTTATTTCCTAAGCTCAAGGAAAAACTTAGAGGCTGTCGTTATGAGAGAATTGAGGAGATGAAAGAGGCTGTGACGGTCATTGACACGCTCACACAAGAAGACTTCCATGGGTCCTTCCAGAAGTTGTTGGAACGGTACAACAAGTGCTTTGCAGCCGGAGGAGATTACTTCAAAGGGGACTAGAGTTTTATGTGTGTACTATGAATAAAAGTGGCCATACGAAAAAAGTCTGGAAACTTACTTCGTAGTAATAGGTACATTGGCGCTTAAAACATTGATATTGCATGGTATATAAGTTCACAACCATCTATAACACATAAGCATGTTATATTTAGTTGAAATATCAATGCTTTAAGAGCTGTTATATTAATGTAATTCAAAACATAATTTCAGACTTATCTATTTAAGACATAAATTGGACCCCAAAAGGTACTGTCACAGCTCAAAAGGAAGGCGAAGTTACACATTCTCAAGAATTCTAGAACTGGAATTTCACTATCCGATACACATTAGTGTCAGACCAAAGACATCCTTCTTTTGTGTGAGGTTATTAACCCTCTCCAGGGTGGTTTTTAATTTGTGCATTGAGTTAATTCTTTTTATATAACTGCATTAAAAACTAAATCATCGGAATAACTGTAAGTAAAAGGAAAACATCAAGGAGCTTCAAGTTAGTTTGGTTTGGTTTCTTTATTTAATGGCATATCAACCTTTGAGAGTTATTTAATACCAAAGCTATCCTTATAGAAGGACAGCAGTAGTACTATTTAACCCATAGCTGGTAGGGATAAGGGGTCCATACATTTCCCAAGAGTATTAATCCGAACGTTTCAAATTGATAATTTTCCAGTCGGCTGGGGCTGTCGAATACACCGACAGCTTCTCTGCAGAACTATACGGTGTACATATGTTAAAATGAACTGTTTAAAATAGATCTGTTCGAACTTTTGCAAAACTGAGTTGCTTGAAATAGGACTGTTTTTGACATTGAAACTATACTTATGCGAGACTGAATTCTTTGAAATATAACTGTTTTGACAGTTGTTGTTTTTTTTTTTTTTGTAAACAAAAACTATACTTATACTCCTGGAAGCTCAGTAGTTCTTAATCTGGCAACCAAAAAGGTCACGTGACTTGCAACACTCCACTTTAGCCCTTACTGGGCGGTCGGAGAAGCCTGATTCGATCAATCGGCTGGTCATGTCAGCCCTCTTTCGGATTTTTGCAAAAATCTGAATTAGAGGGCGATGGCTGTAGGGACAATCATGCTGAGGAAAGGTCTATACTCATTTCTGTCCCTGGTTGAGTAATTATCTTGGGAATGAAAACCCAGGGACCAAATTAAATTGTTTACCACCAGCATGAGTATACTGACTCTGTAGCCCTAATGTTATTAAGCGAATGGGTTTCCCCCTTGGCACATCTGTTGTATACCCACATACATATATACAAATATAAGCGGAAACATAATCAAACATAATTCACCATTTCAATGAACGAGCGAACACACTTCTTTATAAAAATATATATCTCACACACTTTATTCTCGAGACGGTTGATGTTTCTGTTGTGTGTGGGAGATGAGTGGAGACAGGAACAGACTGCTATATTGACCCAACTCCTTCTCTTGACCATAGCACTTCTTCCGCATCTTGGCTGGGGTTGCTCAACCGGGGGTCGTTGAGGGCCACAGTCTTCCGTCTGCAAGCTGGCCCTCACTCTGGCCTTCTTGCCCCAACTAACTCAACTCCCGCCGGCACTTATCAATATTCTTTCATAACGCCCACTTTCTTCCACTTCTTCTTCTGCTTATTTACACAGGTGCATTTCTGATTGACGGCTCGGTCAAGGGTCAATATATAACACATCACCATGTGGGACTCCGTAGTGGGTGGGGAGCATAGTCAATGAAACTCAGACTTTCTTTATGGCTTATGAAAATATAACCCAAGCAAAAACAAAAAATAAAAAGACCCCTCTCAGAATCAGAAAGTGAACGTGAAACTAATGAAAACTTCTATCAATTCATTGTACATGAATCGATAGAAGAAACCCCAATCACCAAACTATTCCCATTCCCAATTCAAAAAACAATAGAAACACACTGTAAACCAGTCAATATCAAAAAAGTTATGAACAACACCGTTATTATTCAAAGAATAAATCAAAAACAATCAGAAAAAATACTAAAATGGAAATTATTTGGAAAACTAAACATAAAAACATATCCTCACCCAACCCCAAACTTCTCGAAAGGAGTTTTAAAATCCCCAGAACTCGCATCGTGTTCCCTTGAAGAAATAAGACTACATCTTAAACCACAAGGCGTAACAGACGTGCGGAGAATCTTCATACGCAAAGAAACAAGAATCATAGACACAAACACATACATACTAACATTTAATAAACCCACAACTCCAACGAGAATTAAAATAGGTTACATAAATACAAAAATAGAAACTTATATACCAGACTCTCTAAGATGCCAAAAATGCCAAAAGTATGAACATCCTAAAGATAAATGCACTAGACAAGCAATATGTGCAAAATGTGGAAAATCAAATCACACAGAATTAGAAAGTTAAAATTCCTTTAACTGTATCAACGGCACAGTAGAACACCCTGCGTATTAACAGGAATGTGAAATGTGAAAAAAAGAATTACAGAAATAAAATACACAAGAAACATCTCCTTCCCCGAGGCCAGAAAAATATAACAAACACAAGAACAACCCAGTTATGCATATGCAAAGAAAAAAGGAAACGCGGAAAAGGAAGATACAAAACCAAAAGAGGAAGAATTGAGCAAACTGATTAATGAATTAAAAAATTTATAGAAATACTAAAAACAAGGATTTCAACAGTTCCAGATGAATGTGAGACATACAAACAAAATCTGAAAAAATTCCCTAAGAAAAGAAAAAGTCCAAACTAGACAAAAATTACTAATAAATGAACGAATCCCATTATCCAACAGATTCAGCCCAATGGACATAGATCCTATTGAAACATCCAGATTCTGAGGAAACAACCACCCACATCAAAACAGACACCATAAAACTCCAAAAGAGATTTAATAAAGAAATAAATACCGAAGTAAACCCAACAGAAAATGAAACAACAAATCCTAACAAAAAAAAATGAAACACAAGCTACAAAAAGTAGACATAGATCAACTTCAAGAACAAAGAAAAAAGAAAAAAATCAAATACCGACTCCAAACTCCCAATAGAAACTAAAAACAAATTTTAAATGGAAATTGAAATGGACTCAATGCCCACAATCAAAAAGCTGAGGCAACTTAAACAAAAAGCCCAGGCCTCTATTGGTAGAGTACATACGAACATAGAAGTGATCAGTGAAAGACCAGGAGGCACATTTAAAATGCCCCCAGCCAAATTCGATGCAAGTCACCTACGGGAATAAATAAACAGTCCAATGCTCAGGAATCAACAAAATCCCAAAATCCTGCAGTATTGAAAGCATGGACAACGACACAGACTGCATGGTTGCCAGCCTCGATCTGGAAGGTATATCAAATAACTACAAGACTTGAAACCATTTAAATGTGTGCAAACAACTGAGCTCAATCCCTTTTTTAAATGTTACTTACAAACCATCCACTTTTAAAGTAAAAACGAAATAACTAACAAACTAATCTCTCACATATCCGGTATATTTCTTTAAATGTGTGCAAACAAATGACTGGCGTTGAATTGTTGCTGGTGCAAAGCAGTGTTCAAGACTGTTTGACTGTACAAACATATGATTGAAAGTGAATTGGATGATTTGTATTGGATGGAAATACTTGAAATCATTTAACTGTAAAGAAAAATGTGCTCGAGCTTGTTGAAAAATAATATAAGCAGAATGTTTACAAATCATATGTATTCGCTTACAAATCATATGTATAACTATTTAACTATGTGCAGGCGGATTGTTTATTCGCTTACAAATCATAAGTATAACTATTTAACTATGTGCAGGCGGATTGTTTGCTGCGATGATTGGAGCCATTAGTTTGTGTGCAGTCAGATGGGCTCTGGCTCATTTGGAATATTATCTACTAAGTATTCGTTTGTAAATCTTAGGTTTGATATATGTATAAACGAAGTTTGCCATTGATTGGCCTGCAGGCGTTCTTGTGTCATAAAACCAACCAAACCAAACTAAACTAGAGAACCTCTTGAGTCTTCCAAAAAACCTCACCTTTTCACTGAAATCTGACTAAATCAACTTTTTCACCAATATCTGGCCAAATAGAATCATGAACTATCAAAAACAGCCATGCCCTAAAACCAAGACAAAACCAACCTAACCTTTCTTGGTATTAAATGTCCCACAGAGATTGATATGCCGTAAAAACAAAACACAAATTCAATCTCAAACTATACTTATACTAAACTGAATTGTTTGAAATTTAATTCGGCGTTAAATGATCCGAAAAGGGTTAATATGCCGTAAAACCAACCAACCAACCAACCAACCAACCAATCAAATTGACCAAAAGAGGAAGCTATATGTTAAATATGTGCAAGAGAAATTTACGCCTGAAGATATTTGTTATAATAGATCGTGAGGTTTTTTAGTGTAGTACACATTATTTTGAAGGCCAAGAAGCTACTTATGCATAAAATACTTGCAGCTTGGAGACTAATTTACTACTGTCTGTTAATTAAATTGATTTACTAATTAATACTCCAATTTCAAAAGAATTTATGTGCTTCCCCAGAAATTGTTTACAAGATTTCTACTCGGAGACGTTTCGCAACAGCACAAATCAAATACAAGGAAATAAAGTGGAAAAATTTAAGATATTTTAGATATCAACTTGAGCAAAGAAAAGTTGGCAAGAAAATGCTAAAAATATATTTCCGTTCTTGTGAGATGCTCAAGAGCTAAACAATATGTTTATGTACGAAAATATAATTTTTGGCAATAACATCAACGCTCCCAATTGACAGAGCTAGCCAACTGAATACACACACACACACACACACACATATATATATATATATATATATATGCATATACATGTTTGTGTATTGAGATTTTTGTAATCTTCTTGATTTTGCCAAAAGATTATATATCATTATATGAATGTTAGTTTGAGTATATATATATATATATATATATATATATATATATATATATATATATATATATATATAAAGTTTGGAAAACATAGACATCGTGTCAACTACGGCGTTGGTGACGGCCAGGTTTTTTTCGATGCAATTATAGGATCAAATCTTGTACCAAAAAAGTTGTCCGATGATTTCAAAGGCGAGAAAACTGGCAGTCACCAACCACTGTTGACTCGATATCTACGCTATCTTTCTTATATTAATAATGATGATAATAATTGTATAATCCTTATGAAACATTAAGTAATAGATTTCAAGAGTTAATAATTCGAATATGTAATGTTTTATAACTGTTATGTAGTAATAGTATCGATTATTTTTATGCGCATTTTCTTATTTGTATTTCTTCTATTATATACTTTTGAAAAGTTTTTTTTTTTTTGCTTTTGCTTCTTAGAAAGAAACTTATATTTGTGTTTTAAAAAGTTTCATTACATACATGCATACACACACAAACGCACACACACACACACACACACACACACACGCATATATATATATATATATATATATATATATATATATATATACGTAGTTCATTCAATAGGATCCAGACTTTTTTTGTACAGGCATTCAAAATTGCCATACACACTTGAAAATTCAGTATGTTATTGCTATACATCTTATCAGATGACTGACCAATTTTTATGATTTCAGATTCAAATGAACCACTACAGCAGGAATTGGAATACACCCTACTAAAGTCTGATTGTCATAGCTGGTGAATTTCAAAAATTCAATCTGGACGTGAGGACACTTTAGAAGAACAATATGCAATAAAATTCTATTTTAAACAAGGAAAAAGTGCCACAGAAACGTATGGAATGCTTCAGACTGCTTTTGGAGCATCTTGCATGAATCGAGCATCAGTTTTTGAGTGGCATAAGAGATTCAAGGAAGGTAGGGAGTCTGTGAGGTATGATAAGAAGTGTGGGAGGAGTAAGGAAGTCAATACACCAGAGTTGATTGGACAAAGGTTTAGCGTTAGGATTAGGGTTACTATGTTGAGATTTTAAGGGAGTTCAAGAAGAGATTCGGTCGGAAGAGGCCAGTACTCTTCAAATCAGGTTAGTGGCATTTCCACCTGGACAATGTACCTGTCCACATCTCCATCCTTGTCACAGACTATTTGACCAAGATGGACATCAAGACAGTTCCTCACGCTCCCTATAGTCCAGACCTTGCTCTCTGTGACTTTGGGTTATTCCATAAACTCAGAGGCTGTCGTTATGAGACAATTGAGGAGATGAAAGAGGCTGTGACGAAGGTCATTGACACGTTCACACAAGACGACATCCATGGGGCCTTCCAGATGTTGTCGGAACAGAACAAGTGTATTGCAGCCGGAGGAGGTTACTTCGAAAGGGACTAGAGTTTCATGTGTGCACTATCAATAAAAGTGCCCATGCGTAAAAAGTCTTGAAAGATATTTAATGATCCTCGTATATATATATATATATATATATATATATATATATATATATATATATATATATATATAATAAAACTCAACGAATGGTTGTGTACCTGTGTGTCTCTATGCGTACATTGAACAAAAGGGAATAGTAGATACGTAAAAAGAAAGTATTTATTCTTATTCTTTTATAACACGGCGCAGATCACCTTTGAAAGTACAAATACATTCAGTTTACATGGAAGATACAAAAAAATAAAGTATATATTATGTAAAATTTTAAGAGAAAGACAATAAAGTAGATAAAATTTACTTGCCTGTTTGATTAAAGAAGGCAAACGCCCAGGTAAAAATTTAAATACTTTCGATGAAAATAAAGATATAACTAGTATGTGTTAAGTAAAGTCGATTTCCAAAATTTTACCATCTTATAATAATATTTACCCTCCAATAAGGTTTATAAAACGGCCCAGAAACTCTTTGAAAGTGCAATTACATATTATGTATTCGAATGTAAAATTTTACGAGAAAAAAATGAACTACATAAAATTCCTTTTCCAGTTCGATTAGTGGGATCTAAAGGGAGTAAACGTCCCCGGTGATAATCCAAATACTTCTGATTTTAATGTATATGTGTATGTATGAGTATACATGGATATATATCTGAGTATATGTATCTATATCACGTATAAGTATAAATAGAATTGATCTGAATATATGTATGTATATATATTTACATACATATGAGTATATATGTACATATATATATATATATATATATATATGGGTATATATGTACATATGTGTGTGTATATATGGACATATATATGTATATACATATATATATATATGTATATATATATATATAGGTATGTATGAATATATACATATAAACATATGATCGTATATGTATATATATGTGTATATATTTATATGAGTATATATGTATATATATATGTACATATTTGTAAATATATATAGGAATATCTATATGAGTGTGTATATATATGTATACATATGTATATATGACTATATATGTACATATATGAACGCATATGTATATATATGTATATATATATATATATATATATAAGTACATACGTATATATATGAGTATATATATATATATATATATATATATATATATATATATATATATATATATATATATATATGATAAAATTCAACGACCGTCTATGTGTCTGTGTAAGTGTGTCTATACATCTATAGGACGAAAGGTAATGGAAGATACATAAAAAAAAAACTAAGTGGGTATTCGTACGAAAAAATTTACGAGAAAGACAATGATCAATATGAAATTTACTTTCCAGTTCGATCAGTTAATGGAGACAAACGCCCCCGGTGAACATTCAAAAACCTCCAATTTTATTGAGATTACATCATATTGCTGATGTTTACAGGAAGTCAGGGTCTTTTGAAGGAGTGTATACCGATTAGATTATTGGCAATTGGGAAAAGTGCTGAATCATTTATTTCAAGTGTTAACTGATTTGATAAATCATTATATTTCAGTGTTTTAATCATCTCTCATTTTATATTTTCTAATTGCTTTACTTTCTGCATTTTTAAAACATTTATATCTTTATGCAGCCATGTCCTTAATATAAAGTTTGCCATCATCATACTTGATTTGTTAAGTATAATAAATAGTTATAATGAAGATGTAACATGTGTGTGTGTGTGTGTGTGTGTGTGTGTGTGTGTGTGTGTGTGTGTGTGTTAATGTTACAGAATTTGTAATATTTATATGTTTACCATAATTTGGAGTTAACGTATATTCATAAATCTTCATTAATATATACTCACCCCCCCACACACACACACACAGATATTCATACAAAATTAGTTGTCTGTATGTATGCACGAATAAAAATTACTTAAAAATAGTTCCGATTTATATCAGTCAGTTTTTAAAAACAAATAAATTCAAAAAAATTTGGTAAATATTTACAAATATTTACTTAAATTATTGGCATTCTTATTTGGGATTTTTGTAAACGTTGATTAACTACCAGAATTTTTTTAAAGATAAAAAGTCGGTTTATGTGCCTATGATAATTATTCATGTTATTGTTCCAGTCCTTTGTCTAAAACGATGCTGGAAAATTCTACTCATGTCATTGTTCTCTCTCTCTCTCTCTCTAAATAGATAGATAGATAGATAGATAGATAGATAGATAGATAGATAGATTTTATATAATATATAATCGTTAATTAATTTACGTAATTGAATTAACTATTCATAATTTAGATTTTATATACTAACTTCGCAAGTTAGTTTCACAGAAATTCCATTACTCGTTCAATATAATGACATGTCATCAAGTCAGTCAATTTAATTCTGGCATCATTTAATGAACGCTTCATTGCTTGAAAAAATTTTAAAAGCAACAAAAAATAATAATAATAATAATAATAATAATAGGCTGGATTTTGGTGTTGCATTCTCACAATGTGACAGAAAAGTCTGGTGGTATTGTCAAATACTGCTGGGGTACTCTATAGATGAAGGCTTCGTTAACCGTACAGTTGTAGATTTTGGTCTTTTATCTTTGCTTTTATTTTTGGCAGTATATATATATATATATATATATATATATATATATACATATATGTGTGTGTGTGTGTGTGTGTGTGTGTGTGTGTGTGTGTGTGTGTGTGTGTGTGTGTGTGTGGTTTCTTTTTTATTATGTAATACATATATTCTACCACCGGTCCTAATAAGCATGAAAGATTTGTTATTTACCAAGATAAGTTCAAAACCTTCGAAATTGTTCTTAGAATTATTTTGTATACTTTTACTACTTTTTGACTGGTCAGTCAATCAAATATGCTAACCTATGTCTGTGGAAAAAGTATCCCTTCCACGTTTCAGATTTTGATTGGTCATCCAATCAAACCACAATAAGGACTTGGTTGATTAAGGGTCCCAATCCACATCTTGTGGGGGAGAATTTCTTTTAACTTAAAACAAAAATCAAGGATCTGATCTGTTAACCCAAACAGGTGGGCAAGAGATGTCATCACTTAAATTGTGCCGAAGCCCTGACAAACCCTGGCGTCTGTTTACCTTTAGTTTTGACAATCTGAAAGTTCCGTTTGTACTGACCTTTGAAATTAACTTTTCAATTTCTTTCAAAGTATATATTTCCCTAAATGAAAAATGTATTATACTCCCCATAAGATTTTAGCACCAGTGAATACCTCTTATTGTCATATAATACACCAAGGACGGACTTACCAAGCTAGGAAGATAATAAAGAAAGGTTGGTTTTTTGACCTTGAAATACCAGAAATATACCAACAAATAAATAAGGAAACGTTTTAAGAAGACCACAATGCAGTAACTGAGACGCTTTATACCGAAAAATAAGAACCCCTAACAAAATTGAAACTCAAAGCAATAATAATCGAAACACCACACAGCCCAACACTCCAGAGCAAACTCCAATACAAGAAGATAAAATAAATGTACAAATAATAAAGAGAACAATGTCCGAAAAGGAGACCACATTACTATCTATCAGGAACCAAGACTGGAAGACAGAAACTGAAAAATAAGCATTTATTAACAAATATCTCAACGAACAAAATAACTGAATTAAACGGGCTAGTCTATGCAGGTGCAAAATTAGTCTGTGATAAATATCGGTGTTATCCTAAAGAACACTATCAGAAAATTAAATCCTGAAAAGGAAATTAGACTGGAAACACAGATAAAAAGAACTACGACAAGCTAAGAAAGGGAAAAACGCGGGAATATGTTTGGATGAAAAGAGAACAATACAGTAAGCAAAACAAACAATACAACACGGAGATAAATCAGAAGGTACTGGCGAAAGAAGGAAGACCAAAAAGATACTGATACCTTGTCAAACAATTCAAACAAAACTGGATATTCCAAAACAACAAAAAAAATCTGCCGGCAAGTAGGTGGAGAAAGCACGAAGATATATCAACAACCGGATGCAAAGGAAGCAAAATAATTTTAGAGTAAAATATGTAAATAGAATAAAATATCAAAAAATTCAAATGGAAGAACAACATAGAAAAAACTTACAAGGACCCTAAGAAGGTTCTAAAGCAGAAATAAACCTCGATTCACTCATTCAACGTTCAGAAAAGTACCAAATTCGAAAACGCCTGGTCATGATTGCATGTGTGAATTCTGGTTTTAAAAATTCACTTCTATACACGACAGACTAGCCCTCGAAATGAACAGAACCTTAGAAGAAACAAATATACCCGAATGGACGACCAAAGGAAATACCACTCGGATGCAGGAAGATCCTAAAAAGGAACAGCCACCAACAACTATAGACCTATAACGTGCCTACCGATGATGTGGAAAATACTATCAACACAAATTAGGGAGATTTACTAATCGCTAATAAGCTACATACTGTTACCCGAAGAACAGAAAGGATGCCACAAAGGAACAAGAGAAACAGGTGATCTACTGTACATTTGTTCAACACATTCTCAAGAAAAGCAAAACGTGACGAAAAAATGTAGCCGTGGCGTGGATTGATTATGGAAAGGTATACGATATGGTCACACAAAACTGTATTATAGACTGTACCAAAATGTACAAGATATCCGACAAAGTCAGAAAACTTATCGAAAAAAACTGGAGAGTGGAAATGATAGCAGGAGGAAAAAAGTTTAGCTGAGGTGAGAATAAAGAAAATGAACATGAAAATGAACGGTGATACCAAAAATATTCCAGGGAGATGCGTTCTCAACATTAATATTTGTAAGAGCGATTATGTCACTCAGTCACATACTTAGGAACAAACTTACTAAAGCGCAAGAAAAAATGAATTACCTAATATACATGGACGACATTAAACAATTTACAAAATACAAAAAAAGAATTGGCCACCCTAATATAAATGATAAGAACATACAGTCAGTATATAAGAATGGAATTTAGCATAGAAAAACATGCCATGCTAATAATGAGCAGCTGAAAAAATAGTTGACGGAAGGAATAGAACTACAAAATTAAGAAAAATTCAGAACGACACTGGAAGCAGATACCATCAAACAAGTGAGGATGAAAGAAAAAATTTTAAAAGAGTCTCTCAGGAGAACGAGAAAACTACTCACAACCAAACTAGTTAGCAGAACTCTAATCAAAGGGATAAACACCTGGGCTATCCCTCTTGTAAGAACTCGGGAGTGATCTTGAAGTGGACAAGGGAAGTTCAACAAATGGAACAGAAAACAAGAAAACTCATGACGATGCATAAGACCTTACATCCAAGAAAAGACATAGACAGACTATATGTGTCAAGAAAAGGAGGAAGAGGACTCACCAGCATTGAATATAGCTTCGATGCATCTATATGACGATGCGAAGACTACATAAAAAAGTGCAAAGAAATCACAACGACCAGAATTAACGCAAACAACACAATGATCAACAGAACAACAATAACTTGAAAACAAAAATGTACAGATATTTCAAGTGACCAACAGGTGAAGTCTCACACGAGAAAACTTGGACATGGCTAAGTAAAGGAAACCTAATAGAAAAACTGAATCTCTTCAAATAACAGCACAAACCAACATCGTAAAGACCAGCTATGTTGAAGCAAAAATATATAAAACGCAACATAATAGCAAGTGTAGGGTATATGGTGATAGAGACGAAACGATCAATCATATAATAAGCGAATGCAATAAATTAGCGCAACAAGATTATAAGACTAGACACGTATGGTGGAGAAGTTGTGCAAAAGATTTTAATTTGACCATACGGACAAGTGGTACATGCACAACCCGAAATCTGTCCGGGAGAATGAGACGCTCAAATTTCTCTGGAATTTCGATATACAAACAGATCACCTACTCCCGGTCAGAAAAACAAGATAGTCAACAAAAAAAAGAGAACCTGCCGAATAGTAAACTTTACCGTACCAAGAGACCACAAAGTAAAAATAAAAGAAAGCGAAAAGAGATATTAGAACATAGACCTTGCTAGTGAACTAAAAAACTGTGGAGCATGGAGGTGACGGTGATACCAATTGTAATTCGTGCACTTGGAACAATCCTCAAAGGTAGAGTACAGAACTGGAAGACTTAAAAATCAGAGGACAAGTAGAGACCATCCAGTCAAGAGCATTATAATGATTAGTCTGAATACTGAAAAGAGTCCTGAAGACATGAGGAGACTTGCTGTCACCCAAACTCCAGTGAAAGGCCATCGGCTAACGCTAGTGTGAAAAAAAACTCTCAATGAATAACAACTAGTATAACAATAATCAATGGAAACATTACAAAAAATATTAAGTTAAATAGAATGGATTTAATGATATAAGAAATTACGAAATTGATATAATATAGTCACTTGAATAAGCACAGACTGAAAAAAAACATATCACAGACTTTAACAAAAATCAGTATAAACTAGACCACCCTTCCCAGAATTTTCCACGAATTACCTTTCCGGTCATTTTCCTTGGAACAGTTTATTCACTACGTGGGAACCTGTTGGTCAGATGATCTCATTGGCGAGAAACTGTTTTTTTTTTATATTCGCTCTTCAAACTTTGATCCCCATATGCTCTACCACCTATATTTGGTAGTCTTTATTTATAATTGTAGCAAACCATGGAGAAAAAGCTAGATGAAAACTACACAAAAATATTAAGTGTTGTTTTTAACGAATCCTGAAAGCAACACCTCACAAAACAGCAGCTACATGGCCACTTACATCCCATCTCACAAATCATCCAAGTAAGACGATCAAACCATATGGAGCACGTTTGGAGAAGTTAGGAATAACTCATAAGTGACGTTCCCTTATGGTGGTGCCAGTGTTGATTGACCAACAAGGACTTACACGCCATGCTGACATTAGATGCAGTCTAGATGACCTTCCACGAGCGATGGACGATGAGGATGGATTGTGAGTGAGAATCCATGAACTCCATGCCATCAGGACTGCATACATGATAATGATGAATTATATATATATATATATATATATATATAATTCATCATTATCATGAATGCAGAAATTCTCCATGCCTATACGTGGTGCATTCGATAGGTTTCCAGACTTTTTTGTACAGGCATTTAGAATTGTCCGACATTCTTGAAAATTCAGTATGTTATTGCTATAGATATTATGAGATGACTGACGTTTTTTTATGATTTCAGGTTCAAAGGAACAGCTATAGCAGGATTTAGAATACACCCTACGAAAGCCTGATTGTCACAGCTGGTGAATTTCAAAAATGTCATCTGGACGTGAGGACACTTTAGAAGAAGGATATGCAATAAAATTCTGTTTTAAACTTGGAAAAATCCCATAAAAACCTATGTAATGCTTCAAACTGCTTTTCGACCATCTTGCATGAATAGAGCATCAGTTTTTGAGTTGCATAAGAGATTCAAGGAAGGAAGGGAGTCTGTGAGGGATGATAAGAGGTGTGGAAGGAGTAAGGAAGTCAATACACCAGAGTTGATTGGCCAAAGGGTTAGGCTTAGGGTTACTATATTGTGGTTTTAAGGGAGTTCCGGAAGAGATTCATTGAGAAGAAGCCAGCACTCTTCAAATCGGTTCAGTGGCATTTCAACCAGGACAATACACCAGTCAACAACCCCATCCTTGTCACAGACTATTTGACCAAGATGGGCATCAAGACAGTTCCTCACCGTCCCTATAGTCCAACCTTACTCCCTGGGACTTTTAGTTATTCCCTAAGCTCACAAGCTGTCGTTGTGAGACAATTGAGGAGATGAAAGAGGCTGTGACGAAGGTCATTGACACGCTCACACAAGAGGACTTCCATGGGGCCTTCCAGAAGTTGTTGGAACAGTAAAACAAGTGCATTGCAGCCGGAGGAGACTACTTCGAAGGGGACTAGAGTTTCATGTGTGTACTATCAATAAAAGTGGCTATACGAAAAAAGTCTGGAAACTTATTTAATTATCCTCGTATATATATATATATATATATATATATATATATTTATATATATGTGTGTGTGTGTGTGTGTGTGTGTGTGTGTGTGTGTGTGTGTGTATATATATATATATATATATATATATATATGCATGGAGAATTTCTACATTCATTTGTGCGAATATGTATTTCTTGGTCTTCTTGTACCTTTTTTATGATACATTAAATAATGTTCTTGCTAGACTCCAAAGCGTTTTTCTTCTCCGATTCCATACAAGACAATATTGATCAGACTCCTGGAAAATATGGCTGGCAGTGATGCTGAAAGCGACACTTACAGAGGTTAGAAAGATAAAAAGAAAGAAGAAAATATTGTTGGTTATAAAAACCTAGCAGGCAAGTGACAGATTAGAATTCGCCTGTCTACGGAAATAATCGGTTTTAAGGACAGTCAGTTAACTTTCTAAGAATTCTGGACAGTTGAATTTGGCACAATGGTTTTACTTTAGGAAGACAAAAAGAAGACAAGGCTCTTTCTCTTTTTCTCTTTTTTATTCCTTGTCACTGTGGATTACAAAGGTTTAATTCGTTGATCTCCTGCTATTACGTTTCATGGTTGTTTTTTTTCCATTAGAAAATAATGAATGTTGCTAATTTACTCTTTTTTAAGTCCAAATTGATCCTCACTACACGTCATGCAACGTTAGATCGATATGAAAAATACGAAATATTTGGACTAAATAACGAGTATTTTTGGAAAAGGCTTGACAGATGAGGAACAGATGAAATAACAGAATTGCTGACATGACAGAGAGGAAAACAATTAAGGATGTCATGGAAAGAATTGGTAAAAGACTTTATCCAATGAGGGACTCAAAATCGAAGACGATTTTGATTATGATGCATCTAGTTTGTTTTCTTTTTCATGTTGCAGAGCCCAGATTCTATATCAATTTTTATCCAATCATCAATCACAGTCGATGCATATTTATCTATACATCGATCTTACTAGCTAGTTAGCTTTCTACTTATTTTCCTATCTGAATCTGTAATTATCTATCTATCTATATATATATATATATATATATATATATATATTAGTTTTTATATGTGTTTAATAATATGGTTGCTTATCTGCGACCACTGGTTTCATGCACGTCATTACACGTCAAGATATGCCTGATGATGGACGTGGAATGACGAACATGAAACCAGTGGTCGTAGATAAGCTTCCATATTATTAAACATATATAAAAGCTAATATATATATATATATATATATATATATATATATATATATATATATATAATAGCTATATCACAGATATTGAGCACTCTCCAAATGATACCGCATTTGGTCAACCTAACAAGTGAGATAGTGATAACCATAAACTGTTGCAATATATATCTATATATATCCATCCCAATATCTATCTCTCTATTTATCTTTCTATCTCACTCTATTCATATCTAGCGAGCTATTTAACTCTGTCTATTCATCTCTCTCTCTCTATATATATATATATATATAGATAGATAGATAGATAGATAGATAGATATCAGTTTATTTTATCTATCTATTTATGTTTATTCATATTTATGTATAAGTCGATCTTAGTCTATTCATATCCCAATCTGTTTTTATCTGTTCTTTATTACTGCGGCTTACAATGGTTAAGTATGTTGATCTAGAGATGTCCTGTGTAATGTTATCCATTAGAAAACAAACTGCCGCCAATATATTCTTTAAAGTTCACATTGATCCAAACTCTGTTCAACATGACATAAAAAACACGTAGCATTTAAACAAAAATCGATTCTAATCGATTTGTTTGTACTGAGAATCACACTTGACTAAATAGTGTGTCCTGGATATAATTTGGTTAAGTTGGTTTTATAGCATATCAACCAGTGTAGGTTACTGAATGCCAAATCCTGTTTATACACATGTATTAAATATGATTTATAAACACATTTTGTTGATAACATTTTAAAACGAGTCTGAGTTCATTTTTTTTTTTTTTGCACACAGTTAAATGGTTTCAATTATTTCTATCGAATTCGAATAATCCTATTTTAGTATAAATCATTTGTTTTCTCAAAGTTAAATGGTTTCAAGGATAACAATTAATCATCAATCATTTGTTTGAGCCCATTTAAATAGATGTATATATATATATATATATATGTGTGTGTGTGTGTGTGTGTGTGTGTGTGTGTGTGTGTGTGTGTGTGTGTGTGTGTGTGTATGTGTGTGTGATAATTTTATTTTTAAATGAGTTAGAACTAATTTGTTTGCACACTAGTATTGCTATTGTTTCTACACAGTTAATTAGTTTCAATAATTGCTATCTAACACTAATGAATCCATTCAATATTAATCATTTGTTTCGACACAGTTAAGTGGTTCTACCGTATGTATCACTAACAATTCAATTAGACAGTATTTTTTACACACAGTTAGATTGTCAAAGAGTTCTATTTCTTACAATCAATTCAACATAAGTCATTTGTTTGCACAGAGTTTAAATTTCGAACATTTCTTTTTGACCCATAGATAGGACCCTATCACGTGCTACCACTCCGGATCAGAGTACACCTTGGTGTAATGACAATGAAGAGATACTCCACATTCCCCAAAGCTCCAAGACTGAAGCTTCACCGTCTAATTTTTAGTGTCATGTCTAGGATACTCCTTGGAGGGGGTCTTACCCCTCTGCTGAGATGCAGTTGATGCTTTCTGCAGCCCTAACCGATTGAGCTAGTCCTAGATATAACAGTCCATTGCATTCTGTTTTGAGGGTCAAGTTATAGAGTTCTGGGTTATGTGGAGTTACTCCATCATTGCCATTACTTCTTGGCCTATTATGACCCGCAGTGTTGTACTTGTTAGGGCCTCATTTGCAGGTAAAATAAATGTCTGAAAATAATTCGTATTGGATTGAAATACTTGATACCTTATAATCGTGTGGAAATAAATAATCCTTTTACCCCTTGCAAGTGTTTTACATTTCTAACTGATATTTTTTCACTGAAACCTGGGTGAGAGCCTCTTCAGGTATCCAGGACTCTTCTGAGTATTCTAACTGCTTTTAGTAATATTGTGGTCTTGATGGTTCTGATTCGTCCTCTGGTATCAAATTACCCCAATCTCTTTTCCAGGCCTCTGCAGACCGTTCTACTAGGACGACAAAGTCCTCTATTCGGCATGTTCTCTTTTTTTGTTGTTGTTGACTCTCACTAGGTCTGGTTGTCTATCCGAGAATAGATTATCCGTTTGTATCTCAAAATCCCAGAGAAGTTTATAGGTTTCATTCTCCAGGACGGATTCTGGGTTGAGCATGTACCACTAGTTCGTATGGTCAAATTAGAATGTCTTGGTCAATTCCCTGTGTGTCACCATATTCACCCACTCGTGTCTTGTCTTATACTCTTTTTGCGCTAATTTACCGCATTCGCTCATTGTATGATTGATCGTTTCGTCTCTATCACCACATAACCTACACTTGCTATTATGTTGCGTATTATCTATTTTTGCTTTAATATTGTTTGTCCCAATGGCGTTGTTTTGTGTTGCTGTTAGAAGAGATTCTGTTTCTCTCAAAAGTTTTCCCTTTCTTTGCCATGTCCAATTCTTGTCGTGTGAGACTTCGCTTGTTTGTCACTTGAAATGTCCATACAATTGTTTTTCCCCATTTTTGTTTTCTAGTTATTGTTGTTCGGTTAATCATTGTATTGTTTTTGGTTGCTGTAATCAGTGTTTCTTTGATCTACTCTTTGTTATAAATAGATAAATAGGGGCGAGTAAAAAAACAGATCTGTTTACGACCAAGTTTAAAAAGGTATTGAACTACATTAATACATTGTCTTTGAAAACATTGATATTGCATCTAAATATAAAGCGGTTATTTGTTGGCATGTTCTAAAACCAACCAGCCAAAACTTGTCTATTTAATGACTTTGGGCGACACCCCGAAAATAATGAGAAAAATAAAGCCTCACCATCAAATACAGTTTAGGGACATACACAGGAAATCTTTGGCGGGGATCTTAATCTTCTAAAGTTTACGCCATCAATATATTCTTGGTCAACTGGGTGGGTGAATGTATGGTGTAATAATTTGTAAATTAGTCTGGCAGACCTTTGCTTGTGAATTTGATTTTCACTCGGTGCCTATCCTGTTTGTTTTTAGCCAACCTAAATAGAGTTTAGAAAGTAACAATTTAGGACAGAATTATTGAAAAATCCTGAAAATAAAATCAAAAGGGATCTCTTCGTATAGACAGTTCTGTACAACTCTTTCTAATTCTAACCCAACTTCAATTTTTAGCTGATAGTCGTACCGGATCAGTCACATTTCTTTGCTGCTATCCGGAAACCCTCTCCTTTCGGTTTCAAATCCAAACTGCACCTGCCTTCTCTGCAAGCTTTGTCTGTAAAACTGCAACAGAACTTGAACACGGACCTAATTCGTGTGTTATATAGTCATATGCAGATTCATGCAGAAAGAATCATAACGACACGATAATAAAAGACGAGGGAAGACTTCTTTAAAAAATATACCTCTCACTTTATTGCAAGGTTTGAAAAGAGTTACTCAGGGTTTTACTGTGAGAGGGAGTTGGAAACCGAACAGAACTGTAATATATTGACCCCACTCTTATGGCCATCAGCGTTGTGTCTTTCTCATTCTCCAGGGCTGCTCAACCGGAGGCCCTGGGGCCCAGCTCTCTGCTGGATAATGGCTTTCTTTACTGCATCTTATCACCAACTGGTCTCCAAAGCCCCATCGGGGGTCCCGAGGGCCCCTTCAGCCGGGTGTGGCTTTCCCTACCACATCTTGTCTCCGATGTCTCTGATCTCCAACTGTCTGACTTCCTGTCTTGACCGAGTTATATAATAGTTCAACGTCCACTCAATCGCCCACTCAATCTTTGGAATGGCATATTTGATCGTCATCAAGCGGAAATAACTGTCATGCAGTTCAGTGGTCACTCTCTTCCGGTGCATCAGTATATGAGTGTATCATGGGATTTTTACCTTGTCCCATTTCGTCAGCCAATTTCCGCCTACGCGATTTCTTTCGATTACTGGCCATTAGGATGTGTCAGTTCCTTCCGGTGCATCACTTTGGAATGGCATGTTTGGCCGGGTTGAAGGTCAAAATACAACACATGGCCTGTTTACATTTCTCCGTCGGTATCTTCTGATAACTTTCTTCCAAACTTTTTTACCTGCTTTTATAGAAATTATAAAAGTTAAAATAATATTCTAACCTTAAAGAATGATACAAGTTAAATATATAATTTGGAAGATTAAACTAAAATCATAAAATAGAAAAGAATTGAAAAAATGTTTATCATATTTTTTGTTATGCTGTTTTATAATGTTCCATTATAAATAGTAAAAATTCTGGTATCTTTGCTTTTGAAGAAAATTTTGTATGAGTTTATTTATTTACTGTCCGTACAACTGTGGGGTCTGCAGTTATTTTGGAGGCAACAAATGACATATCTATTTATCATTCACCAAAGCTCCAGAACTGAAGCCTCACCACCGGATGTAGTTTGGTATTATATTCACGCTTTGGGTGGAGGCATCTTACTGCTCTGTAAAGGATGTAGTTTGTGATTTCTTAGCCCCGCCGAAAAGGCAATGTTTTATTTATATGGCAATTTATCCTGAGTAGATCCTCACACAACCCGGACTAAATTATCCGGAATCGAAGTATTCAATTTTTTCCCCTGCGGAGACGGGTACTTCAACTCGTTATTGTATGATTACAACAATGCTTAGTCTTAATAATTCAGAGTAGCTACCAAATCTGTCATAAATCTTAAAACCTTATGATATTTTTGCTTGTTCCTAAGCTAAGTGACACTGAAGCTTATAAATATCACCTAGCGAGGCCAGGAATTATTCTCACAGGAAATCCTCTTTTCTCATTAGTTAACGCACTGTGTATTCTTATTACCTGTTATCTTTAGCTTGCAAAATGTGAAACAAATAACGTATATAATCTGGTAAAGTTATCAAGCAAATTCTAACAGAAGCATTGAAACTATTATATATACATCAAGTAAATCTTTGGAACCTCCCGAGAAAGTAGAAAAGACGCGAATATCAATAGCACCCCAAAACTTAATTCTTGCTACTGTGAACCATATTTAAGATACAGTTACAGCAAACCTTTCATAACTTGGAAATTAACAATATAGTCAAATACAGAGAGGAATAAAGGAGATTTACAGTATGTGGACATTATAAAATGTAATACATACACACATATAGGTAGTAAATGTATGAATGTCATCATCGTTATCAAATCGCGTTGACAGCACAGATTTCCCTCTCTCTCTCTCTCTCTCTCTCTCTCTCTCTCTCTCTCTCTCTCTCTCTCTCTCTCTCTCTCTCTCTCTCCAGCTGTCCCTATTATCCATCACTTCTCGAAAGCCCGCTAAATTGTATGCAGTGTCTGCAGAGAACTGATGAATAGTATTCTTGAGCAGTTTGTGTCTAGCTTTTTCTCCGTGCGTTTCGCTAGAATCCAGATGAAGCATTCATACAGTACTACTGAAACATCTATAGTTTGAAAGAAATCACGTTTTATTTCATCAAAGAGCTCAGATTTCCACGTGCTTGATAACCTGTCAATCGCAGTCCATACCTTCTCTATACAAATGTTTACATCACTCTAAGTGTGTTTATTTCGGCAGTAAATTTTCTTGTAGGTATATTTTATTAAGAGGGGTGAAAATGATTTGGTGATGAGTTTTTATAAGCTTTTTTTTTGTTCACAAGTCTGATGTTACGGATGAAAATGGAAGCTGTTTAATTATTATCTGAAATCTCTGATGTTACAGTCCAAGTACATGCACTTTCGACCTTCGTTGGTTATCCACGCCATGGATTATTCGATGTTTTATGCCATCAACGGATATTTTGAATGACAGGTTCATCACGTACAAAAAAAAAGCTAATAAAAACTCAACACCAAATCCTTATATATCATCGTTAATAATAATAATGATAATATATATATATATATATATATATATATATATATATATATATATATATATATATATATATATATATATTCTTTAAAGAAAAAAACAAATACCGATTACTTTAGGATTATAAAGGATTTGAATGATTTTCGTGTCCTGAAGGAATTACTCCCAACTCTGGTTTAACTGGACCGAATAATACCTATATATATATATATATATATATATATATATATATATATATATATATATATATATATAGTATCATTATTATAATATATATAGATGTATAAATATATATTATAATAATGAAACTATATATAGAGTATCATTATTATAATATATATATATATATATATATATATTTCACACACGCACATACATACATATATCATATAATTTTTAACAATATATATATATATATATATATATATATATATATATATATATATATATATATATATATAATAAAAACTAATAAAAACTCAACTCCAAATCTTTGTTTATCAATTTTTATGATAATAATGACAATATATATATATACATACATACATATATATATATATATATATATATATATATATATATATATATATATATATATTCATAATTATTATTATTATTATTAAAGATGATGAATAAAAATTTGGAGTTGAGTTTTTATCAACTTTTATTATATATATATATATATATATATATATATATATATACATATGATCTCTGGTATTATATATATATATATATATATATATATATATATATAATAAAAGTTAATAAAAACTCAACTCCAAATACTTATTTATAATCTTTAATAATAATAATAATGAATATATATATATATATATATATATATATATATATATAGATATATATAGATATATATAGATATATATTGTTGAATGAAAAAACTACATATGATCTCTGGTATTATATATAATTATATATATGTGTAATTTTTTCATTCAACAATTGGATATTATACGTTTATATTTCGTCTCTTCTTTTGTATCATATCAACTCTTTTAAAAGCTGAAAAAAAAATTTCTTCACAAAATCTTTTCTTCAGATGATGACCTAAAGTCGAAACTAGTTGAGAACAATTAAAAAATAAATACCTACATAGAAATATTCTAATTTTTCTCACCACTTTTGTTCATCCCATATTATATAAGCATGGGCACACGCGCACGCGCGCGTTTGTGCGTGTGTGTGCAGTTTTACCAGGTTTTTTTTAATCTGAACCAAGATACTTGGATTTTATTTTTTCTAATCGAACATCATCGTCAAAACTGATGTTATTTCCTATCATGTATTACTAAACTCTACAGCATTAAAACTCTGTAACCAAAAATATGAATGTCCTTATTTTAGGGCTACTCTATGTTCATATTTTTGGTTACACAGCTTAATAACAATAATACCAAATTACATCCGTTTTGATAGTATAACGTTAAAATAAAAATATTGAAATTTTGGTATTAATGGTTTAAAAGATCAACTTTTTATTGAAAAAAATTGTTGAGGTGTGTTTATTTATGACTGATACAAACTTAGAAAAAATTCCATTTTATTACATAAGTATATATATATGTGTGTGTGTGTGTGTGTGGACAGATAAGTTCATATGATGATGTCATATCTGCTGTTGATGATTTTTCCCAATGGTCTCAAAACATTGCAACACCGATAGAAGATATATGTGAACTGCAAGAGGGACTATATTGAAAACAAACCTCATTTGCTCACTCTCAATGAGAATATATTGGTCAGCCTAAAACACTTTTAGCCGAGTCTCATATATATATATATATATATATATATATATATATATACATATATATATATATTTACAAATCTACTATCTACCAGCATTCACAGTTACCAGAAAAAAAGAAAAAAAAAACGCCAGGAACAAGAGATAAAAATATCTCGAATCACCGCCCGGGGGAAAAAGAAAAAATATCATAGGACAAAAAGAAAGAAAAAGCCAACCCTGTCACACCAGTTGAAAAAAATAAAGAGATATGCTGTCAGTTGGTCAAAAGAAGAAGAAAACCCACCGTAAACGCAGCAATGCTACAATTACAAGAGTGCTCAACACGAGTGGAGCCAATTACAAAATTAACTTAAATCGCTAGTCGGAATTCTTCTACTGATGATCCGTAAAGGTGAAACTTTAGTAGGAGAATTCTGACTCGCGATTTAAGTAAATTTTATATATATATATATATATATATATATATATATGTATATTGTCATCGACAGAGAGACTATTTCGTTATATCAGAACTCTTCTGTGTGGTTAGATGCTTCAAGCTGGGATCGAAACCCGGCTGACTTTTCACCAGTTGGATATCTTAACCCAAATTAGCGTCATTCTCAGCGTAAGCAAGTGAATTATCTTATGTATATATATTTTTACATACAGGTAATCAGGAGAACAGCTTTGCACGTAGTATTCTTGAGCACGTATGTGGCAACCAGAAATTCCCCGCTCAACTGCTCAACTTACTGGATATATATATATATATATAGGAGGTTCTACCGCATCTTCCACTCATTAGATTTAGCATCTATAAGTTTTCATGTGTTTCCATCTATAAAACATTTCATAAATGACAGAACATATGAAGTCAAAAAAATTTGAAAACTACCACCCAAACTCTTTTTTCCGGGGAAAATCTCTGATTTCTTCAAAAGTGAAATCAAAAATTTACCTTACCGAGGTTGATTAGATATTTTATGATAATATTTCACATCTTACAGATGCAATAGAACACATGGGGCGTGCTGAAAACAGAGTGAAATAATCAACATAATACGTTATCATCATGGGGAAATATAAATATTTCATTAAATAAAATAAATCTTCTTGTAACGAGAATATTATAAACAATAACGCAGCTAATATTGATTTCCTCGTGGCTTATTGGAGACAAATGACGCGAAGTCAAAACATTACAATTAATCATACATTTCTTCAAAAGGCCAATTTTCCTTTCATTAGGCGTGTTAATAGTTTTGAAAGTTCATTGTGCTATTTTCACACAAGAATTTATTTGGATTCCGGGTAGTTAGATGTTAATGTAATATAATTACTGTAAGCATTATTGACAGATTACAACTGGTGTATTATATCAGGTCACTTCATTTATAATATACAAAATCTGATAGCCACAGGCCGAATTATATTTTCACTATTCTGAAAAGCAAAGATAATAATGTTACATGCGAGTAAATGTTCACATAATTTGAAGTAAGCCATTTACATAGTCGCAGTATGATTCAACAAAGATGGTTACTGACTCGACTCTCATAAAAGTGGACATGTCTACCGAGCCCATAAGATTTGTAATATTCTATTGGTTTCAAAAGTATAATGAAGCTGAAACAAGCCCAAATATCTATCATAAGCTATCTGATCTTCTCTTAACAACCCAAACAGAAGTGTTCATTTTAACAGCCACCACTCAAAGCAAAAACGAACTATAATTCAAACAGTAACACGCACCCACTTATCTATCTCCTAGATTGCGAGAGAAAAATAAAGCTCCATAAAATTATGTCCAACAAATCAGAAATCAAGCTATACGACTCTCAGAAAAGTGAGTCTGAGCCACTCGTGCAGCAAAAAGAACGGATTCAAGCCGCCGAGAGGGGAACACGTTCAGCAAGCGGCTCACTCATCTGTAGCTAACCTCACACGTGGATTTCCCACAAGATTCTTTCCAACAACTCAAGTTCGTGACATATTCCCGAACGAACAAACGAATAACATTCTTAACAACCGTAGACAAGAATAAATTTAAGAATAAATTTTTCCATTTTTTCTTTCAAACACGTCTCGTCTCCATTATTGTGTTACTTCTTTCTCAATTTTTTCTGGTTAGCACGAGTTATGGTACCCCTAGAGGCTAACCCTCACTCGAAAGTAGTATAGCTTCATGTTTTTATAGGATAGATTCTTTAGACGAAAGAAACTGTCGAAGATGGTTTGACTGCTTTTTGTTTTTTGTGGGTTTTTTTTCAACTTTCACGATGCGTCATTTAATCAAATGAAAATTAAATCTTGTCACATTCTATCACAACCGTACTACTTGGATTAAAACTTGTTTGAGGTGAAGAAATAAATAAATAAAAGGATAACCCGGTCAAGGCGAAACCAATGAAAGAAATAGATTGATAAATTAATAAACTTAACTGACAAATCCCAGACAGCATTGCGTTCATCCTTTGAGCTTTATTCAAGACGGTCTGGAAATTTAGATGAAGGATTTCGAGTAGTAAGAGATTACTTCTCATATAAGAAATCATAAAGATTCGACGATCAGAATAGGTAGGCGCCCGGCATGGTGAATGTTTGAACGAAGGATAGTGTATCCAACGATCAATGTGGATAGTCAGAAAGTTTTAATCTCCAAAATGGAAGAGTCTACTTGGTATCAGAAGCGAGCCACAAGAAATATCTAATTGTTAACCTCTCTCTCTCTCTCTCTCTCTCTCTCTCTCTCTCTCTCTCTTCATAAATCAATTGTATTTTGACTAATTCTCGACAGACAAATAATAAAAGTAAAACTGAAATTTCTTGTGTTTGTGTTGGTTTGTATGAACGTGACAAGAGAATTATCTTGCATCCACAAAGAAGACGACAACCTGCTTGCTTCTCGCGAAACCAAAGGACTTCGAAAATTTGGCACCTTTCGCAGAAAAGACAGAAAAGACAACCCGAGTTGTGCTCTAAATGTCATACTCGCCATTCTCCGAATATCCCTCACCCAACAATAAAATTTCATTCGGCTATCCAACAGACACTCCTTTGACAGCAAGTCACTCAGTCATTTGTACCCGTGGCTACAACAATGCAGAAACAGTACTGTGAATACGATACATAATTCATTTTAAAGCAACCACAGTATATTCTCAATTTTACCTTGAAAATATAGCATTCCTTTCCAAACAATATTGAATATGCGGAGTGTGATAAAAAAGAAATCGAACTTTTTCAAAAACAAAAATGAGAATTGCTTATCCCAACGGTAATTAATCCACCATTCTAAATGTTTTTTTTTTTTTGTTTTTTTTAGGTCAGGTATAGGGGTTTAGAATTTGTTTGGTGGGGCAATGTGTTAGATTTTCTAGCATATCTTCTATCTCTGCTATTGTCAGAAATTGGTGGTCATCCATGGTGGGTTTTGAATTTAGAAACCAAAACAAATTCTGCATGGACCAAATCGAAGGAGTTGCTTAGGTCTCCGAAAAAATGTGAAAATTTTATGAATGATTTCTCCATTCGAAATCTTTTGAGGAAGTTTTTCCCGACTTAGGATCCAATTTTATGGACATTCTTCCAGATTTGGGATCATATTTATACATGTTTCTCTTGAAACTATAGAGATGCAAAGTATTTGTATCAAATTTTAGGCATTAAATTCCTAAAACTCGTCTAATTTACATTTTATTCATTTAGCAATGAGCTGAATTTCTTTTTTCCAAGACGACCATTGCTTTACTGACGAGGCTGAGGGTGAGGCTGGCCAAGCATGGCTCCTGACTTGAACCCAATAGAACATCTTTGGGGGATCCTCAAGCGGAAGGTGGAGTTGTGCAAAGTCTCAAACATCAGCCAGCTCCGTGACGTTGTCATAGAGAAGTGGAAGAGCATTCCAGTGGCTACCTGTGAAGCTCTGGTAAACTCCATGCCCAGGAGAGTAAAGGCAGTTCTGGATAATGATGGTGGCCACAGAAAATATTGACAATTTACATGGTGGATGTTAATATTGACAACTTTCCCTAAGGGATGTACTCACTTTTGTTGGCAGAGGTTTAGCTTTTAATGGTTATATTTTGAGTTATTTTGAGGGGAAAATAAGTTAACTCTGTTATATAAGCTGCACACAGACTACTTTTTATTGTATCAAAACGTCACTTTGTCAGTGTTGTCCCATGAAGAGATATACTTAAATATCTGCAGAAATGTAAGTGGTGTAGTCACTTTTGTGATACACTATATATGTATATATATATATATATATATATATATATGAACAGGATTTTGCATTAAATAACCCACAAGAGTTGATATGCCATAGAACAACAACCAACCAATCAAAATGATCTTCATCATGAAAGAAAAGTATCCCTGAACAGACATCAACTAATAATCATTCATTGTGTTGCACTCGTAGCAGGTAGAAACCTGCTAGCAGAAGGGAATGATCGAAATTCATTTGGGATAATAGAAATCAATATGCAGTGATAAAGCATTTCCGTTCCATTTTCTTATTCTGTTTGTCAAGAAGTCAAATGTAAAATAAAAGATCTTATGATAAAATAAACGCTTACACAAATAGAGGAAATCGAAGATTTGACCATGCAAGAGTTAATATGTACATTAATAAGACATATGTTGATGATTTGGTTGGATGATTTTATTTAACAGTATATCAACCCAGCTATGCTGAAATATCTAATACTGAAATTTAACACAAATAATTTGCATACAGTTATAGGGTTTTAGGTATTTCTGATACTAATAATTTATACACAATTACATCAAGTAATTATCCCTATTTGATAATTATAATTTGTTATCTCACAATTGTAAGGTGTCATGTATACCTATCAAATACTAATAATTTATACCATAATAATTTATACCAAATTTCTATCGAATACTAACAATTATTTGTTAATTGTTTGATTTTAACGGTATGTCAACCCATCTTGGGTTATTTTAACTCAAGAGTTTGGGGAATTACATTCATTGTACTTTAATTTTACAGTTTTATTTAGTTGTTTTATAAGAGGGTTTTTGCACGACCATATTGAATATTTAACTCAAAGGTGGGACCCTAGAAGTACTACCGCTCGGAGTAAGAGTGAACATGTGAGTAATGTCAATGTAGAAGTACTCTACACTCCCCAGATCCCCGGAAATAGAGCCTCCCCGTTAGATACAGATTAGTATCAAACCTAAAACACCCCTTTTTGTAAGTGCAGAGTAGTCAACGTATTCTAACCCCAACTGCCAGGGTGGTAACACTCATTTGATTTCAGTTATATAGTTTCAAGTATTCCCATCTGATACAAATAATTTGCACCGGTATCTCTATCTCATATACCCAATTATAAGGCTTCATGTAATTATTCTTATTTCATAATTATTGTCATTCATTTACACACATTTATATGGTTTCAAATAACTTGGTCTAGTTTCTTGGTTTAATGACATATCAACCTTCGTGGGTTGTTTAATACAAGTGAACCTAGTAGCGTAACTGGCGTTCGAACTCGCTTACTATGATATTGCAGTCCAGTACGTTGGCAATGGATGGATGCTGGTGACTGTATCGGCATGGAAAAACACTGTCAATGCATCGGTAGGAGGGGTGGGAATGCTTATAGGACCAAGAGCGTTAAAAACACTGAACAGCATTGAGAGAATACAACCTAGGATGATGGCCGCAACGTTTAATGGCAACCGCAAAGCAACAATTATTTCCTGCTACAGCCCTACAAATGTTAGCGAAGAAACCGAACTAGTCACCTTCTACGAAGAGCTAGTACGTAGCATTCCGAAATACAACCTGCTAATCATTGGCGGAGATATGAATGCACAAATCGGGAAAAACAGAAACAACAAATACAGCCTACACAACACGTCAAACAGGAATGGACAACATCTAATTGATTTCATGGTAGAAAATAGATTAACATGCCTCAATACAAACTTTCAAAAAAGGGAGGGAAAATTATGGACCTACACATACGCGAATAATAGTAAAGCACAGATAGACTACGTCTTTATAAACAGGAAATGGAAAAATAGTGCGATGAATTGCGAGGCATACTCCTCTTTCGAGGGTGTGTCCTCCGATCATCGAATAGTAACGGCCAAAGTACGACTAAGCCTACGAAAAAACGCCACACAAAAAGCGACAACCAAGCACTGTGACTGGGCCCTACTTAACAACAGAGATATTAGAGACAAATATGCATTAGAATTAAGAAACAGATTCGAAGCACTACAAGAGAAGACAGAAAAAGGTACCCCAAATGACGAATATGAAAATTTTGTAGAAGCACACTTTGAGGCGGCATCAAAGGGTATTCCAACAAAACCTACAACTAAATATAGAGTCCCTTGGAAACGCTAGCGGTTAGAGAAAAACGTGCACTCGTGAAAACAGCCTCCAAAAGCTATCGGAAGAACCCAACAAACACAAATGCCCGAAAACTAGAAAAGACACAATATCAATTAGCAGGAATATATCTAAAAGAACAGGCAGAATACATACAAAATCAGATAAGATTAGAGACTCGGTGGAAGAACCATTTAACTATGTGCCAAAGAATTGATAATCTTGAATAGAATTATTAGAGCGAAATCATATTTACCAATCCATCCGTTCGGGCAGGATATGACATAAGGTCAAGTTCTAAGCGGAGTTTCACATGTTTGAATTCAAAGTTTTCCTTCTCCTAGACTAGTTGCCTCACCAAGGCTGAAGAACCCAGTCTCCCCCTACTATCTACCCATAGCTGGAAGGAGAATAGTTGGATTCATACCTTTTCCAAGGGTATTAGTGCTATGTGAAATGTCTCGTCCAGGATTTGAACTCGTGTCGCCGTATCCATTTCCTACGACGATAACCATTACACCACGGGCAGGAAGTATTAGAGTGAAATAGCCATACTTGACACCGTTTAACTGTGCTCAAACTGTGCGAAAACTAGAAAAGACACAATATCAATTAGCAGGAATATATCTAAAAGAACAGGCAGAATACATACAAAATCAGATAGATAAGATTAGAGACTCGGTGGAAGATAGACAATCCAGGATAGCCTGGCAAACAATAAACGAAGTAAGTAGAAGGAAGAGCACAGCCAAAGCAAAATTGAAAGCTGCAAGCCAACAAGAAAGAGTAAAACTGTGGTAACAGCATTTCAAAAATCTACTTGGAAACCCACCGAAAATAACAGATGAACCGATCACCAGAATTATCAGTAAGCAATTAGACGTTAAACTAGGTCCTTTCACCAAAGAAGAACTCGACTCAGTTCTTAGAAGAATTAAAAATAGGAAAGCTGCAGGGCTAGACGAGATCCCCCCAGAAGTGTGGAAGACTAGACAATTCGACGATATACTGCTCCGGCAATGCAACGCAGTCTATAGTCAAAACAGGATAGAAAGCTGGACGAAGGGATGCATCCTTCCTTTCCCTAAAAAAGGCGACCTTGGACTAGCCAAGAACTACCGAGGGATAACAC
>OY757923.1:13777643-13997643 GCA_963585895.1 Sepioteuthis lessoniana
TGCGTGCGTGCAGTATCTCCAGAATATAGCAATTATTCAAACTATATTGTCCCCAAATACATTTGAAAAATAATCATATTATAACTGCAATATTGTAAGCGAGTGGTAACGGGGTGCGAGTAGGTAAATTATAAAATTAAAATTAAAACAGCTACTAGAAAAGAAACTACATGACAAAATTCAAAATCTTGACCGGTTGGTAAAATGTAATCAGATATGTGTTATCTTGGCACTATGATGTGAAAGCAACAATAAACAAAAATTTACCGAAATCATCCCAATAAAATAAACTGAGGGTTTCGCTTTGCGCCTGAGACAAACTGTTGCGTGGACTGAAAGAGGAAGAACCACTCTAAAATCCGAGACGAGCTGGTACCTACTAGAACAAAGCCACAATTCTTACTCGCACATTGAGTTCGTTATCTGTTTCCATGAATTTTAACAGCTTCAGTAACTGAATGAAAGGAAGAAACATTTAAGGCGGGATGTGTTTTTGTGTTTCCCCTCGCCCACGAGACAATTACTATGCAACATAATGTCAGGCTCATTAACTCAGAAAAGAGAAGAAAAAAATCAAATATGAAAAGCATCTTAAACAAGTAATTCACGCGCCAATGATATTTTTGCTATAATCTCCGTCTTTGGAGTGGGAAATGAGCTGATCAATGCTAACATTAAAATAAGCTATGATCATCCATTTGACAACCGACTTTCGTATAAACAAGATTAGCATTTGAGATGAAAGTAAGAAAAAAAGAGGGAAAGAAATTATGAAATGAAGAGAGTGAAAGAAAAAATATTTTGTAATGACACTTACATTTTAGGTAAAATTCAAGGAGACAAAAAATGCACACTGAGCAACCAGTTGATTATAAGAAAAAAAAGAATATCACACAGACACATTCGTACAACGTTGCCAAATCATAGGACTCAGACTTGGTAGCATATCACACATACATATACACGCACGTACGCATCATCTATGGGTTAAATAGTACCCCGACGGTTCTTCCACAAGGATAAGTTTGACATTAAGTAACCGACCAAGGTTGATATTCCATTAAACAAAGATACTAAATGAAACCACAAGCACCACAGTCCAGTCGACTGGGGCTGTAGAATACACCGACAACACCTCTTCAGAGGAAAAAGACCCCAATCCCAACGAGTGTCTTCATTATGACACTAAACCATGTAACTGTGAGGTTCCAGTCATGAAGCACTGGGAAAGGTGAAGTACCCCTTCATTGCCATTACTTTTAGGTCCACTTTGAATCCAGAATGGGAGTACCTCTTAGGGTCCCATCTATGGGTCAAATAGAACTATTTGTCTAACTGTGTGAAAACAAATGTCTGATGTTAAATTGAATTGTTAATGTTTCATATCAATACTTGAAACCATTTAACTGTGTGCAAACGAATCATTAATGTTGAATTGAGTTGTTAGTGTCAAATAGCAATACTTGAAACTCTTTGTGTGCCGAAATTGAATTTTTGGTATTATATTGTTATACTAGGAAACATTTAACTGTGTGCAAATAAAACTATAAGAGTGAAATTCTTGAGACAATTTAACTGTGTACAAAAATTGAATTACTGGTATTACGTAGCAATACTTGAAACCATTTAACTATGTGCCAAAGAATTGATAATGTTGAATAGAATTATTAGAGCGAAATCATATTTACCAATCCATCCGTTCGGGCAGGATATGACATAAGGTCAAGTTCTAAGCGGAGTTTCACAGGTTTGAATTCAAAGTTTTCCTTCTCCTAGACTAGTTGCCTCACCAAGGCTGAAGAACCCAGTCTTCCCTACTATTTACCCATAGCTGGAGGGAGAATAGTTGGATTCATACCTTTTCCAAGGGTATTAGTGCTATGTGAAATGTCTCGTCCAGGATTTGAACTCGTGTCGCCGTATCCATTTCCTACGACGATAACCATTACACCACGGGCAGGAAGTATTAGAGTGAAATAGCCATACTTGACACTGTTTAACTGTGCTCAAACAATAGCAATACTTAATGGTGTGCAAACAAATTACTATAACTTTAAAAAGATATGAAATTACCTTACAAACTAGTCATTTACAAATTATATATATATATATACTTAACAGTGTTGCTGCTATATAGCAACTCTTAAAACCGTTTAATTGGTAAATATGTGCAAAAAAGGGTTAATATCAATTGAATTTTTAGGATCAGATTGAAATTCTTAAAACCCTTTATCTGTGTTGTGCAAACGAATGAGCCGTGGCTCGTTTTAAAATGTTCCCTACAAACTATGCGTTCACAAATCATATTTACATGTATATATGTATGAACAGGACTTGGTATTAATAACCATATATATATATATATATATATATATATATATATAAACAGGCTGGTTCCTTGAAATGTAGCTTGCGGTCCATTTAGTAAAATCATTTTTTTAACCTGCTCTGCCATTTTGGGCATTGAGTAATGAATTAAATAGTACTACAACTGTTCTTCTATAAGAATGGCCTTTATATTAAATAACCCACGAAGG
Source organism: Sepioteuthis lessoniana (assembly GCA_963585895.1). NCBI lineage: Eukaryota > Metazoa > Mollusca > Cephalopoda > Myopsida > Loliginidae > Sepioteuthis > Sepioteuthis lessoniana. The sequence continues at coordinate 13,780,181 of OY757923.1, forward strand.
TTGTTGATATGCCATTAAACAAAGAAACCAAACCAAGCCAAACCAGAATATTGCAATGGATCAGTAAGTCCGTAGCATGAAACGGTTAATAGTTTAATTTTAGTATGAATTTTTCACTGTATCTCTGCCGTCTATTGTCAAATGATTTGATGTGGTTTGTTTTAATTGTTTAATGACACATCAATTCTTTATGAATTATTCAATGCCGAAATTTCATTCATTTATAAATGTGTTTTCGTTTGGCTTTTTTGTTTAATCGCGTATAGACTTTCATGGGTTATTTAATACCAGAACCATCCTTGTAGAGGAACAGTAACAGACACTATTTAACCCATAGCTAGGGAATAAGGGTGTTCATCCCTTTTGCCCCAGAAATAAAACATTACCTTGTCGGCGGGGCTAAGAATACACAAACTGCATCCTTTCCAGAAGAGTATGATGCCTCTATCCAAGGGTGAGTATGATACCAAATTACATGTGGTAGTGTGGTTTCGGTTATGGGGCTCTAGTGAATATGAAATGCCCGTTCATGGCGAAAATTCAATTCTAACTCGGATTAGTAACACACTATTAGGATCCTAACAATGGGTCAAATACAATTGTCTTTTGTTGCCTCCAAAATAAGTGCAGACCCCACAGATACACAAACAGTAAATAGGTAAAACCATAAAAAAATTTCCTAGAAGTTAATTTTCTTCAAAACCAAAAATAGCAGGATTCTTATACTTTCTTGTGGAACATTATAAAACAGAATAACCAAAATTATAAATATGCAGTAATCCAAAAATCAGTACACTCCTGATATATATATATATATATATATATATATATATATATAGTTTTGTTTGGTTTATTTAATTAATTAATATATATAGTTTTGTTTGGTTTATTTAATTAATGACATATCAACTTTCGTGGGTTATCTAATGCCAAAGTGATTCTTGTAAAAGAACAGCAATGGTAATATTTAACTCGTAGCTGGATGGATAAGGAAGTTCATACCTTACCCCAGTGTATTAATCTGAAAGTGAGCATAATAGCGCGACTGGAGTTCGAACTCGCTTACTAGGATATTGTACCTTCTTATAGCATTAGCCACTGCGGCTGGGATTCGTGTTTAGTAAATGCTTAATTGTAATCATAGAAATATATTTTTTTCAATATTCCAATGCATTTTTTTTCAAAATCACTTTGTCTGACAATAATAATTTGTTGACACAGTTATAGGATATCATGTATTCCCATGTAAAACTAATAATCTATACACATTTATATGGTTTAAAATATCTATTCCTATTTAATCGTAGTCATTTGTTTGCACAGTTATATAGTTTCCAGTATTCCTATCGAACATCAATGAATCCCCGTGGTTAACATGTTTGACTATGACATTGTAGGAAGTGAGTTCGAATTCAAGTCGCAATTACGTTCACTTTCGGACTGATACTCTTAGAAAAGATTTGAACCTCCTTATCTCCCCAGTTATGGTTAAATAGAACCACTACTGTTCTTCTAAAAGGATGGCTTTGGCATAAATCACTCGCAAATGATATGCCATTAAACAAAAGATCAAATCAAGAAACCTAATCAAAAATTTGCAAGTAATTATATTGTTTTGAGTGATTAAGAATGAAAATCCCTTGTAAACACTTATCATCATCATCATCATCATCATGTCGCGCCATCAGCATGGATGTTCCTGACCCTCCCCAACGACCACTCTCTATCGTCCATTGCTCCCGGTAGGTCTTCAAGTCTACATCCTGTATCGGCACAGAGTTGTTGTATATAGGTTCTAGCTGGTCGTCCTGCCTTTGCTTGTCCATGTGAAGGGGTCCACAAGAGTTCATCGCTTATGAGTTCGTCCTTACTTCTCCAGATGTGTCCTGCATGTCTGGTTCGTCTACTTTGGATATTTTTCGTGATAGGTGGTAGGTGGCCGTACAGCTACTGTCTTGTGGGGTGCTGCCTCCAGGCTTGAACAAACACATATAGCTTCAAGGTTTGGTTTGGTTTCTTTGTTTAATGGCATATGAACCTTTGTAGGTTATTTAATGCCGAAGCTATTCTTCTAGAAGAATAGTAGCGGTACTATTTAACCCATAGCTGGGAGGATAAGTGGTTTCATACCTTTCTGTTAGGATCAATCCTAAGAAAATAATTACTTCCCTTTTGACTAACTAGGGAGTGATCGCCCTTGGGTTTAGGATGTCGGCCATCACACATTTGATGAAGAACGGGAGACTTATCCTCGCACATCCAGTGGTTCATTCATTATCATCTCTAAACGTAACTTATTAAATAAATCAGTGAAACGTTTCACTGGTTCTGGTGTCATTTTTACGGGAATATTCACAGAACCCCCACCTTAAAAACCATAAAACTTTCCCTAGGGTATTTGCTCGAAAGTGAACGTAATAGCGCATCTGGAGTACGAACTCGCTTACTACGATTCCGCAGTCCATCGCTTTAACTATTACACCTCGAGGACACCCCAACATATAGCTTCAAGTAACTATTCTTAATACAAATAATCTGCACAAAATTATATGGTAGTAATCATCGATATTCAATAGAAATATTTTTAAACAGATCTGTTTGACCAATTGCTTGGATCCAAACAGATACTACCACTCTGTGTCAGAATGGACTTGGGAGTAATGGTAATAAATGTGTACTCCACAATCCTCAACCATGTGTAGCTTAATGCTATAATTAATACACCGCTCTTAGCCAGGGCCTTACATTTTACAGTAAATGAAGTCGACATATTCTAAGCCCCGTCGACCATGCTGTTATTGTTGCATAGTCCACAACAAATTATATGACTGTACAGCACCAAAACACATGTATTCCATTGGATTATCATGAGACCCTGTTTGGTCTCCCTTTTTTGGTAGAGGAGAACAGTCGTAGTGATCAATTGTAGCAGGGTGCAAAGAATAGCTGCCATCGGTTTTCGATATAGGAGCTTCGTTGTTTCTTTTCTTGCGATTTCTTTTAGAGGATGTTGGAAAGAAGAAATGAAAGTCACTTGAATAGACATCTACGCATTAGTCACGAGTACTTCATGTTCAAGAATTTCAAAGAACATGCTCCCCATGAAATTCGGTATTCGGACAACTAATTTCCTCCTAACGAAGACAATTGTGGCTTAATGTCTGTTAAGTGTGGGGCTCCACATGTGTACGTATAGGGAGGACCAAAAATTCCCATTTTCTTGCGTCCTCTGTCATAATGGCCTCAGGAGGACCCACAAACACTTTTGGAAAGTCCAAAGGGAAGTTCTGGCTTGGTGTTGGATTCTTCCAGAACATGGCACGTCGACATTAATTTTGAAGGTGCTCGTAGTGTAACGGATATCGTTATAGGAAATGAATATAGTGACCCGATTTCAAAACCTAAACGGAGGCTGTTTGCATTTTACATAACGCTAATACATCTGCGAAAAGTATGAATTTGACGATTCCCTTCCATCTATTGGGAAAATAGTAAGATAGCCTGGGCTCTTTTGTATGATAACCAGTCTAGGAGAAGGAAGTCTCTGAATTCAAACCAGAGTTGGTTTAATGTATGACTATACATGTGTAAATTGAGTAGTTATTTACTTAGCTAAGATTAGTTTGGCACAAGGATAGGCATATGAAGCCCAAGGTGAGTAATGAACTCACAAAAAATGATCAGCTAAGTTGTTATCTACATGTAGATAACACCAGATTACCCAGTTCCCAGAAGTCTGTACTTCAAAAGATATCTGGAGGACGTGCTGTCACAGAGTTGAAATCTCTATGGATCAGATACGTCAACATGAGATTTGTGCTCTGTCTCCCTCAAAGATAAGAAATTGGTCCAAGACTCCAAATAAACTTAAATCTCATCTTTAACACCGGCATTTATATGTGACGGCAAAAAATTATAATACATCTTCAGAATTATTCCTACTGTCCCACTTATCCGTTGTGAGAAGGCGGTACTGATCAGTTTGGAAATATATCAACTCCTTTTTAAAATGTTTAATGCTACTTCTGTACAATAACTACTGTTTATTTACAACGCGTATGAAAAAAAAGCTAAATGGGAACTACTCAAGGATTTTGTGTGCTGTTCTGAACAAATCTTGAAAGTAGTACTTCCTAGAACTGAGACTGTATGGCCATTTACCTCCCATCTCACAATTCATCCAAGTAAGACGAACAAGATATGCAAGAGAAGCAGGGACAAACTCTTAGTGAACCCCCAGCGTTAGTCGAACAGTACAGACATATTTTCATCAGCTCTGTACGAACACTGTGTGCCATCTGGAATATCTTCCAAGAGTGATGGACGATAGGGAGAGTGTCAAAGGAATCCGTGCTATTAGCACAAGTTGATGATGATGATGATGATGATGATGATGATGATTGCATATAAAATTCTTAATCTAAATGTAGCAGCTATTAAGGAACTGGCGTAGTAACATTTTTTGCACGTGTTCATAAATGAAATACCTTGCTACAGTATAATATACCCAAAGAGGATAAGTATAATCCATATTCACATGAGGAATTCCAGTGATTTTCACTGATTTTCTTTGAGTTGGATGGAAAAGGGTTCTGTTACACTTATATACATAGTATCGATAATAAATAAGTACAACATTGATAATATTTTATAAGTTTGTTTGTTTTTTTGTTTTTTAGTCAAGGTACAAGGATATCATTTTTTGTATAACCAAAACACTTCTGAAACTAAAAACAAAATTGCATACATTTTTATCAGAAGTGTGCTTATTTTGTAACTGCTGCATATTCATATTTTAGTTACAGATTTTAAGTGCTGTAAAGTTTGGTAATAATCAATATATAATAATATCTATTTTGACTAGCGATGATTAAATCCTGGTATATATGGTTTAGAAGAAAACAAACTTCCTACAAAAAATTTTAAAGGTTTCCCTATTGATAGCTAATACGGTAAGATAGATTCTACAAACAGTAAAACACAAATCAGGCATTCTTTTAGACTAAGCAATAACTGTGAATAAACCCACAAATTCCTAGGGATAGATAGATAGATAGATAGATAGATATTCATGTTTGGTTTGGTTTGGTTGGGTTGGGTTTAGTTAACGACATATCAACACCATGTGGATTATTTAATGCCAACATCTGGTTCATTTGTTAATGCATATTTATAATAACCATTTATATTTTCAATGTTTGATTTCAGTCATTTTTAATCGCATTTTTTATTGGTCCATAATAATCATTTGTTTGAACACCGTTATATGTTATCAATCATTCTTCTTAAAAATAACTAATTTGCTATTTGGTTTCACGTATTCCTTCCAAATAATAATTTTCAAACAGATCTATTTGACCCATAAAGGTGACCCAGACATGTAATAACACTAAAATAGACCTGGGTGATATAACAATAAAGGATTATTCCACGTTCTTCAGAGCTTCAGAACTGGAGCCTCACCACTGGATACTGTTTTGTGTCATATTCAGCCCACCCTTTTTGGGAAGAGGATTTTACTCTTCAGCATAGGATGCAGCCGTTACATGTAACACTTCAATGACAGAGCGAGAACCTTACAACTACTACCGCAAGAGGTTTGAGTGGACCTAGGAATACTGATAATGAAGGTGTACTCCATGCTCCCCAGTGCTCAAAAATTGGAGCCCCACCACCAGTTTAGTGTCAAACCCAGGACAACTTCTTTGGAGATTATTTGTTGGACTTCACAAAGAACACTTCTTAAACTGGGGTCTGTATTAACAGATGAAACAGATTTTTCTACAGGCCATTTTAACTCAATTATCACCATGTTTCCTAATGATGACAGTTTTTTCAGCATATGGGAATATTTTATAGTTCTAAGCTTAACGAAAAATAGACTGGGATTTTTTATTAAAGACTTTTTTAGACTTAAGAAACTTTAGAAATATGCCAAACGTAAGATAAATATATAGAATATCATACACGTTTCATGGCCGGAAACCTTTCTGTAGCCCGTTGTCATGCAAACGCCATCTTGCGTGAGTGGTAATTTACTAAGCATTTTGCTTAGATGTGGTACAAGGCCATATGAAAGGGGCACCCAATGAGACTCGAACTCACTCGTGCAGGTTTGCTTATCGAGCTTGCTTACTATTACACCACCAGAGGCGCCTAATTCCAGAAATACACAGTATTCAGGACATTCAATAGACATTCGCTACATGTTAATTCCAGAGCGTTTATGTCGCATATTGCAGAGCTCAGTAAATTCCTTGCAATACTATAAATGGGATTGTGTATTCATAGAGACCTTAGCCTTCATAGTTTTTCAAGATAAAATTTACTCATCAGTTTCTTTGGCAATTCAACAATGGCAGAAACATAAAATTCAAGTAAAAGTGAATTATCTATTAAGGGACTGTTTAAAATATCTACAAAGAAACTAAAAAGAATGTTAAGTAAAACAAAAATGAACAGAAAGAGCAATAAAAACTACAAAAAAGAATATTGAAAAGATAAGTAGTCCCCTATGAATTATTCCACCTGGGATGCGCACTGAAACATATTTTTAGATAAAATGTATCTTTTATGCAACAGTAGAAAATGACACACCTTTGAAATATTTTTGTATAATAAGTTGCATAAGAGATATGTTAACCTATACCTGCATAAGCATGTGTGCGTAAATATAGACTAACTTATACTCTCTGAAATACACGTCGACACTGGGCAAGTGGGCAAGAAAACATCTGAAAACTTCTTTGCCAGCAGCAACCCTAATCAATGTAGGTCTTGAGCAATTCTAGAAAAAAATCATATTAAAAGTACATTCTTTGAAGATGCCGACACAAATTCTACAAACAATTTTTCCAAAATTTTTTTAGAATATTCCTAAACTACAGTATCACTCATAAATAAGTATATACCCATCAGTTTTTCATAAAATGTTTATTTACTTCTAAAACAAAGATACCAGGAGATAATTATACATTACTGTTATTTAATACAACTCTTAACACAATTAACCCTGACAAAGCACACAAAGAAAATAATATTATCCGGTGAATATTTTTTCGGTTTTCTTCCCTCTCCACACACACACTTTTCGATGGTCCACTACCCTTTGCCTATTTTCTCATCAACACATATAACACAGTATTTTTCTTTGATGAGACGTGATCAAAACAAAGTGTTCCCTTTTTTCTTTTTTTTTTTATAGATTTTAAAAGTATTTTAAAATGTACACGCTCTTTGAAGCCGTTCTTATATATATATATATATATATATATATATATATATATATATATATATATCATGTGTACGAATAAGCACGCGTAAAGATACAAAAATACCCAACCCCTCTCAAAAAACATATGCATTCACATCCATTCACAGATAGATAGATAGATAGATAGATAATCTTCAAATTTACGCGTATATAAATCAGCTGATACATGAAAGAAAAGACGTACGAAGTCGCTCGAGAAAGTAATGAAACAGATATTTATAATTTTCAGTTTTTTTAGTCCTGATTAAAAATCATTTGGCAAATATTAACCGAGAGAACATCTGAAAATGTCCATTTAACTTCTTTTTGTCTCCATATATATACGTGGTGAATTCAATAAGTTTCCAGACTTTTTTGTGACGGAATTTAAAATTGTCGTAAACTCTTGAAAATTCACTATGTTATTGCTCTACATCTTATGAGATGGCTGACCAATTTTTATGATTTCAGCTTCAAATGAACAGCTACAGCAGCAGTTGGAATACACCCTACTAAAGCCTGATTGTCACAGCTGGTGAATTTCAAAAATGCAATCTGGACGTGAGGACACTTTAGAAGAACGATATGCAATAAAATTCTGTTTTAAACTTGGAAAAAATGCCACAGAAACGTATGGAATGCTTCAGACTGCTTTTGGAGCACCTTGCATGAATCGAGCATCAGTTTTTGAGTGGCATAAGAGATTCAAGGAAGGCAGGGAATCTGTGAGGTATGATGAGAGGTGTGGGAGGAGTAAGGAATTCAATACACAAGAGTTGATTGGCCAAAGGGTTAGGGTTAAGGTTACTATGTTGAGGTTTTAAGGGAGTTCAGGAAGAGAATCCGTCCTAAGAGGCCAGCACTCTTCAAATTGGGTCAGTGACATTTCCACAAAGACAATGCACCAGTCTACAACTCCATCTTTGTCACAGACTATTTGACCAAGATGGGTATCAAGACAGTTTCTCATCATCCCTATAGTCGAGACCTTGCTCCCTGTGACTTTTGGTTATTCCCTAAGCTCAGAGGCTGTCGTTATGAGACAATTGAGGAGATGAAAGAGGCTGTGACGAAGGTCATTGACACGCTCCCACAAGACGACTTCGATGAGGCCTTCCAGAAGTTGTTGGAACGGTACAACAAGTGCATTGCAGCCGGAGGATATTACTTCGAAGGGGGCTAGAGTTTCATGTGTGTACTGTCAATAAATGTGCCCATACGAAAAAAGTCTGGAAACTTATTTAATGATCCTCGTATATATGAGAGGCTAACAGTTCAGTCGATGAAGAGGACAGTCAGACAACCTACATACGCTTTGATTATAATAGTGAAGTATTGTGAGGGACCAACGGTACTTTTCGATGAGCAGAAAAAAAAAGAATCGTGCACTAATATGCTACAGATTCTTCCAAACAATACACTTCAGTTTTTGAAGTGTTTTTCCTTCTCCTCCACCGGTTAGCTTACCAAAACTGAATAGACCAGACCTGCCCTACTAATTACTCAAAGTTGGAGGGAGAAGAGGAATCATGCCTTTCCCAAGAGCATTAGCATAAAGTGAAACGCAAACAGCCTTATCCAGGATTTACATTCAAATTGTCAAATTAATTTTCTTACATCGAAAACCGTTACACCAAACACCCCTACACACCTACAACGGCAAAATATAGCGCAAAATGTAAACAAACGAAAGCTATACAAATGCGTTATAATTCTTGAATTGACGTATGTCGCCGAAATGGCTAAGCGCTTAGATACCAAGTCTAGCTTAGTTTCCATCCCAGCTTGAAGCGTCCTGCGTGTCTAGCCACACTGAAGTGTTGTGATACAATGAAACAGTCTGTCTGTGGATGACAATATATACGCTCCCCTCCCGGGGGTTGAGCACTCTGGCAAAGTAATTAACGGCTGCCACCTAACGAATTGAGCACTCTGGTATCCATAGCGCAAAATATAAACAAACGAAAGCTATACAAATGCGTTATAATTCCTGAGCTGACGTATGTCGCCGAAATGGCTGAGTGGTTCGATACCAAGTCAAGCGTAAAGTCAGGTGAGTTTTTATCACGGCTTGAAACATCCTGCGAGTCAAGCCACACTGATGAGTTGTGATACAATGAACCAGTCTGTGGATGACAATATATATATATATATATATATATATATATATATATATATATAGAGAGAGAGAGAGAGAGAGAGAGAGAGAGAAATCTTATTATGTAGAAAAAGTCACGATATTCCGTTTTTGAATCATAGTTTCATAAATTTTTACGGATGCATTCAAATCTTCTGGGCTGTTCCAGAGTCATGGTCTTGTGGCAAACTTAAGCCTTTGTGCTAAACTAAAACTCAGACAAGATTGGTAAACAATTCTCGACAAAGACATAACTGCGTAGGTGCGTGCCGAGAGAAGTCGAGAATTCGATTCCTTTTACGATTGACTCAATGTAAAAGACACATGGCCGATACAAAATTCAGGAAGCGTTGTCGAAAACAGTTATCTCCCTTGTAGATTAGATTACAACGATTATTCTCGAACAATAATTGAGCAACCGTACACGGCAAAACGCAATTCCTCTTATTCAAGTGGAAATCGGCTCAGGTACTTTTCGAAGACAGTAATAGAATACTTTGCAAGAAAAGGATATTTATGATATGGTATTAAGTTGCCGAAGCAATACACTATAAAATATATGTTATTACTCGATTGAATTTTACAAGGGTATGAATATACTCCAAGAATACTGCTCAAGTACCCTCCTTCAGTGGGATGGTATCTATAAGATCATTCATGAATTACTTTAATCTTTTTCACTGTTTCCATCTTTTAGGCTTTTGAGAGTGTCTATATATATATATATATATATATATATATATATACCAACCCCTCCGCTCGGGTAGGATATGACTCAAGGTCAATTTTTATGCAGAGTTTAACAGATTTTAATTCAGACTTTTCCTTCTCTTAGACTGAAAAAACAGTCTGCCCTACTATTTACCCATAGCTGGAGGGGAAATAATTGGATTCATACTTTTCCCAAGGCTATTAGTGCTATGTGAAATGCAATCAGTCTCGTCCAGGATTTGAACTCGTGTCGCCGTGTCCATTTCCTACGACGATAACCATTACACCACGGGCACTTTCAGTACACACACAAACATACACACACACACAGTGACAAACACACACACACACACACACACACACACACACACACATGTATATATATATATATTTGTGTGTTGTGTGTGTGTACTGAAATGCACAAATTGTTATAAAAACTTTTTCTTTAAATTAGTTAAGCATTATGAAATCAAAAATAAAGGTTTATTCACCTTCTGATGACAATCAGAGATCCATTAATTTTATGTATTTTTGTAAAAATGTTATCATCCGATGGAACGCTTCATTTGAATGTATTTTCATTTTTTTATGCATAAAACTAATAATCATTAGATTATAAAGAGGAGGTGAGTAAACTCACACACACACATACACACACACACACACACACACACATATATATATATATATATATATATATATATATATATATATATATATATATATATATATATATATATATACATATTGTTGTTGATGTTGGTCCAGCGAGAGAAGATAGATATTGAAAGATAGGCAGGCATTCGTGGTTTGATGATTGCCATCGTAGAATATGAACACGATAACTCGAGTTCAAATCGAGAACGAAGTTGTTTACATTTTACGATATGGTTAATACCCTTGAGAATAATATTAACCAGACATGCCGGACACTGCTGTAGAAGCAGGGACGAGCTCATAAGTGATGTATTCTATGGACCCCCACATCTGGCCGAGCAAAAGCAGGACGGCCAGCTCGAACATACATATAGCAGCTCTGTGAGGATGCGGGATGTAGCCCTGAAAACCTACTAGAAGCGATGAACGATAGGGAGGAGTGGCGAGAGAGGGTCAGGGATATCCGTGCTGGCGGCACGACATGATGATAACGATGATTCTCCCTCTATCTACGTGTAAATAGGTTAGACGGGGGTCTTTAACTTTGGTATAGCAACCAGTCAAGAAGGAAAACTCTAAATTCAAACCTGTTAAACTCCGTTTTAATAAAAAGTGACCTAGCGTTGCATCTTGTTCGTGTGGAGGTTTTGTATATATATATATATATATATATATATATATATATATATATACTGTAAGTTAAATAGTCTAATCAATTTAACGGACCGACAATTTAATAAACTAAAAGCGACAAAGCAATCTAATTATTCATACAAATTCAGAATCTCATGCTCCTCGGCACTAAAAAATGACTGAAAGATATACGTCAGTTTTGGCTCTATATATCTATACATATGATAATACACACACTCTACTCTACTGGAGTGCGATCGCCGAATAAATATTAATCTGGAATTAGGAACAAAGCAAAACTTTATTTTCATCCCTGCAATGTTTTATTCAACAATTTGTTCAGGTAATCCAATTATTCTTAAATTCTCTTGTAAGCGTAATTTATGATATTTGAACCAACATTACAAGCACAACACTTTCATTAACAGCACCCACTCACCTTCAGGAATGGTACAATTTGCATCTTATATTACCATACGTAAGATCAACAATGACCCTGAAACTATGAGTAGCAATTTTAATGCACACACACATACACTCACATATATATATATAAGGTATATCTCAAAAGAAGTAAGCATGTTTTTTCAGGTTAGCAACCCTGATTGAAAATTAACAAATCAATATTGAACACAGGGCAAAATATTTCGGTCATGTTTGTCTTCTAAAATTTACGTTTAACTGAGTTATTACAAGTCTATTTAGTTATTGATGTCATAAAAATTAAACTAGATTTTGACTTTTCAATCTAATTTGTAATTTCCATCTTATTTAATTAAAATTAATATTACTAAATGAACAATTCATTCTTGATATTTTGTACATTCAGAGATTTATATTCACGTCCAGTGTATTGACGGGTCATTTCCTCAATTAAATAAAATTTTACATCATTGAATGAACGCCTTTTTGCAGGAAAGTTGGGAAACCCACAAAAGATTATATGAAGATGTTGCATTTTGATCTGACATTACAACGATGTGACAGAAAACCAACAAAGTCTGATGGTATTGTAATATATTGCTGGGACGCTCTTGCTTAGTGGTGATGATACTTTGACTACGAGACCATGCCTGACCCCAGAGTTATTAGCGACATTCTATCATATGCTAATATTTTTCAAACACTTTATTGGCGACATTGTTTTTTGGAAGGAATTTTGGGGGGCTTTTGTAGCATGTACATATTATTATGTAGGAGGTATGTTGAACAGTAGGAGGAATATATGAAATAATATGTTTATTTTTAAATGTGTTTCAATGAGTGTATGATGTCTGTTTATGTATCCATGTTTGCTTGAAAGTATTCATTTATAGGAGCTGCTTTCTTCTCGTATACCCGCAAATCCGGTTTGTTTTTTTTTTGTTTTTTTTTTTTGTTTTGTTCTGGTTTTGTTTATTATTTTTGTTTTTGTTTGTTTTGTTTTTTTAGATCGTCTCATTAATATTTCTGTTTTAGTTATCTAGTTAGCAAAGTGGCACCCACTGATTTTTATTGGACTACTGACCATCCTATAGAGATGTGCCTCTTAGCAAACAAAGGAAGACTTCCTTTTTTCCGCCTAATAGCCATCCTTTCTATACCTCTATTCAATACTTCCTTTATATCCTGCCTTTGTTGGTCAATACAGTATCACTTAATATAACGTTCGTATCTTTCGTTTTTATTTGTTTGTTTTTTAAATTACGCGTTTTATTATTTTTTTAAAGAACTCTTTTGAAATCAATGTGCCCTTTCTTGTCATGGTTTTATGCGTCTCGGAGAATGATCTAATGTTTCATATAACGTTTCTTCCAATAAATAATGTGTTGCTTAATTTTATTTTCGATATAAATACTGCCTTCTAAGCAGGCCAAGAATAGTCTGATTGTAGCCCCTTCAAAAAAATTGTAACCCTTCCCACAAACCCAGGGTATTATGGGTATGATACTAAACTGAATCTGATACTGAGGGTCTAGTTCTGGAGATCTAGGAAGTGTGAAGTGCCCCTTCACTGCCATTACTCCCTGGTTCACGCTGATCAAGGGCGATGGTACCAGTTAGAGTCCTACCTATGGGTCATATAAAAGTGTTTGCAAAATATTAGTATATGATAGAATATTTGACACCATATAACTGAAAAATGTTTTTATTAAGAATAGTTACTTTAATCTATAATTGTTTTGTAAAGATTATTATTATTATTATTATTATTATTATTATTATTATTCACTCATTAGAGCTTTTCACATCAGCGTTAGCCGATGGGTTTTCACTGGAGTCTGAGTGACAGCAAGTCTCCTCAAGTCTCCAGGACTCTTCTCAGTATTCTGGCCGTTCTTAATAATGCTGTCGTTTGGATGGTCTCCACCCGTCCGCCAACATCCAAGTCCTCCTGTCCCTTCAGAAATCTTTTTATTACTGTTCCAAACGCACCAATTATAATTGTCACCTGCATGTTCCACAGTTTTTTCAATTCCCTAGCAAGGTCGAGGTACTTATCTTTCTTTTCACATTCTTTCAGTTTTATTCTATTATCATTACTATTATTATTATTCTCCTTGAGAGTTATTCACATCAGCGTTAGCTGATGGTTTACCACTGGAGTTTGAGTGACAGCAAGTCTCCTCAAGTCTCCAAGACTCTTCTCAGTATTCTGGTCGTTCTTAATAATGCTATCATTTGGATGGTCTCAACTCGTCCTGTTATTTCCAAGTCCTCCAGTCCTTGTACCAATCCGTTTGGGCACTGTACCACGAGTACCAATTACAATTGGTATAATCGTCACTTTCATGTTCTACAGGTTTTTCAATTCCCTTGCAAGGTCGATGTACTTATCCCTCTTTTCGCATTCATTCAATTTTATTCTGTGGTCCTCCGGGACAGCAAAGTCCACAGTTCTGCAAGTTCTCTCCTTATTGTTGATTATCATATGATCTGGTCGTCTAGCCAAGATTAGGTGTAAGGGTTTTTCACACCAGCGTTAGCTGATCGTCTTAGTGACAACAAATCTCTTCAGGTCTCCAAAACACTTCTTAATATCCAAGCCAATCTTTAAAATCCTGTAATTTGGACGGTCCCGATTCGTCCTCCGATTTCTAACTCTTCCAGGCTCCTTTCCAAGACAATGGTAACCGTTCCAAGCGTACCAATATTATTATTATTTTGTTTACTCCTTGAGAGTTCTCCACATCAGTTTTAGCTGATCATCTTTCACTTGAGTTTAAGTGGCAGCAAGTCTCCTCAAGTCTCCAAGACTCTTCTCAATATTTTAGCCGTTCTCAATAATGTAGTAGTTTGGATGTTCTCCACTCATCCTCTTATTTCTAAGTCCTCCAGTCCCTTTAATAATCCTTTGGTGACTGTACCAAAAGCACTAATCACAATTGATATAATTGTCACTTTTATGTTCCATAGTTTTTTCAATTCCCTACCAAGGTCGAGGTTCTTATACTTTTACTTTCCTTTAGTTTTATTCTTTGGTCCGCCGGAACTGCAAAGTCCAAAATTTTGCAAGTTCTCTTTTCTTTATCGATTATTTTAAGGTCTGGTCGTCTGGCCGAGATTTGGTGATCCGTCTTTTTCTTAGAATCCCAAAGGAGTTTGTGCGTCTTGTTCTCCTGGACACATGATGGGTTGTGCATATATCATTTGTTCGTATGGTCAAATTGAAACTCCTTGCACAATTCTCAGTGGATCACCTTGCCTACCCAGTCGTCTCTAATCTTATACTCTTTCTGTGCTAATTTACTGCATTAGCTTATTATATGATTGATAGTTTCGTCTCTATTACCACATAACCTAAATTCGCTGTTTTGTTGCGTCTTCTCTAGTCTTGCTTTGATATGATTGGTCCTTATCGCGTTGTTTTGTGCTGGTATTAGAAGAGATTCAGTTGCTCTCTTAAAGTTCCCTTTTCTTAGCTACGTTGACGTTTTCTCGTGTGAGATGTTGCTTATTAGTCGTTTAAAACGCCCATAGAGTTGTTTTTCTTCCTATTTTTGTTTTCTAGTTATTGTCATTCTGCTGGTCCTCATGTCAGTATCGTTTCTGGTGGCTGTAATCAGTCCTCCTTGGTACTTTTCTATGTAGTCTTCGAGTCGTTGTATCGATGTGTCTACGCTGTCTTCAATGCTGGAAAGTCCTCTTCCTCTTCCTCCCTCTTTTCTTGATACTTATTGTCTGTGAACGTCCTTTCTGGAATATAATGCCTTATACATGATCATTAGTTTTCTTGTTTTCTTATTTAGAATTATTATTATTATTATTATTATTATTAATTACTTGAGATCATACTGCTGTGTCTTGATTAGAATTATATGATATCACGTAAGTTTTTACATAAAGAAACAAACTCTTACGAAACAGCTACACAAAAAATGTAACTACGAACGTACAATAAACGAAATTCTCGAGCCTCTGAGCGTGAAATGCTACTAGACAGGTTAACGTGCCGTTAAAATCAATCAATACAAATGTTATATACCAATAAAACCATCCTGTCCCAATGTACCTCTCTTTTTAATGCTGATAGGATTTAGCAAATAAGTGTGTCAAAACTGTCATTAATTCTAATGTTTTTGCACATAGTAACATCGATCTGTGATTTATCTAAGTCCAGACACCATCCATGATAGTCTACGTTCATTCTGTATTAACGCTCTCGGCAGTCATAAATCTAATTCTCTCCATGTTTATGTGTGTAAATTTCAAGACAGTCGGGGGCTTTTTAAGCAATGCATCTTGATAGATAAAAAATAAGCTGATAAGGAATTATTCATGATACCATATAAGCACATTAATTTCTCTGAGGGATGCCATAAAGGAGAATTACTCGGTATTATACTCTAATGAACTCAACAGTCTAATGAAAACATTCATATATTCATATCGTGACAGCAAATCTTGAAGTTGGGGAGAAAAAATTTGATAGTTATCATGAGGAGGTTGTGGTGATAAAGGGATGTAAACCTGATTTCAATATCTAAGGTCTCAACATTTCCTAGGACAGTCATAAACGCATATTCTGATTAAAAAGTGTACAAATTTTCAGTTATATTTCATTGTTTAGATTTATGGGAAAATGTGATTAGAGGAGACAAAAAATTTAAGTAGGATAATTCCGTATCTGTAACATTAGAGATCAATGTTTTCCTTTAAAACAGTGCTTTTTTTTTTTGTTTGGTTTGGTTAGATTTTATGGCATATCAACCTTCGTTGGTTATTTAATGCCACTTCTGTTTATACGTATTTGTTAGATATATGATTTTTGAACATATTTTGTAGATAACATTTTTAAATGAAGCTGGGCTCAATTTTTGCACACAGTTAAAAAGTTTCAAGAATTTCTAACACAGATAATTCTATTTATCATTAATCGTTTGTTTGAACACTTTTATTTAGCTTGAAGTATTAGTATATAACACTAACAATTTATCTTAACATCAGTCATTTTTGCACATAGTTAGACGGTTATACATATATCATTTGTTAGTGAATAACTTTTAGGTAATTTTATTTTGAAATGACTTAGAACAAATTTGTTTGCACACAAGTATTTCTATTGTTTATACGCAGTTAAATGGTTTCAGTTATTGCGATCTAACGCTAATAGTTTTAGCTAATATAGTTTATTTGTTTGCACTCAGTTAAGTTGCTTTAGATATTGCAATTTAACACTGATTATTCTTTTCAACACTATTCATTCATTTGCACATAGTCAAATGGTTTTATATATTGCTATATATCACTTACAATTCAATCAAACATCAGTCAAATGGTCACACAGCTCTATTCCTAACAATTCTATTTAACATAAATCATTTAGTTGCATACAGTTTAAATATCAAACAGTTCTACTTGACCCATACATAGGACCATATCAAGTGCTATCACAACTGGTTAAAGTGGATCTAGAGCAGAGGCAATGAAGGGTTACTCCATATTTCCCAAAGCTCTTGCCCTGGGAACTCATCATTTGATTATTTAGTGTCGTATCCTGGACACTTGTTGAGGGAATCTTGTCCCTCTGCAGAGATGCTGTTGGTCCGAACCCCAGCCGACTGAGCAAGCTTTTTTTGTCCAAGTCCTAAAATTATTTATGCTTCATATGACTTCTCTATATTAAGTGGCATAGAGGCAAACGTGCTGGACTGTGATATCGTAATAGATGAGTTCAAACTTTAGTCTCACTATTAGGTTCACTTTCGGACTAATTCCCTTATCTCTTCCCCCAGTGATTAATTGAATAGTATCACTGCTGTTCTTCTATAAGTGTGATATAATGGCTGAGGGATTTCGTTTTATATATCTTGCCTTTGGGTTTAGTTAGGCTGAGAACCTTTCGCTCAGCACATGGGTTAGTTAGGTGCAAACTTGAGCACAGATGTTGACGCGCGCGCGGGGAGAATGTGTCATTCACAGATGTCAAAACAAAAATCCCAGGTAGAAAGGTTGACCAGTGGATGTGAATGATGTCATGCACCGGAAGCGCGCGCGGAGGATTTGGGGGATTTTGAAAAAGTCAGTTAGTTGAGAACTAGTCTCCGAACGGGAAGGGTCGACTTTTGCTTGCTCACCGAAGCCAGGCCAGTGGCCTTGTGGCGGGTGCCACACGTATTGGCGGGGGCTTTGGATTAATACTAAGAGATATATAGATGCCCTTAAAAATAGTGGTTTTAAGGAGAATTTTAGGTATTTAAAAGA
The DNA here is from genome assembly GCA_963585895.1 of Sepioteuthis lessoniana. Taxonomy (NCBI): domain Eukaryota; kingdom Metazoa; phylum Mollusca; class Cephalopoda; order Myopsida; family Loliginidae; genus Sepioteuthis; species Sepioteuthis lessoniana. The sequence goes on from OY757923.1 coordinate 13,798,255, forward strand.
AGATATAACAAATGAAATTACTAAAGAAAATAATACTTACGATCAGAAAAATAAAAATAGAAAAAGGAAAATTATATGGTTTAACCCCCCTTTTTGTAAATTAGCAAATATAGATCTAGGTAAATATTTTTTGAGACTAATAGATAAACATTTTAAACAAGATAATATATTGCATAAAATATTTAATAGGAAAACCTTGAAAATAAATTATTCTTGCACAAAAAATATGTCTCAAATAATGAATAGTTATAATAATGAATTAATTAATAAATTTCATAACCGGGTAAATAATAATAATATCAATAGTAAAAAAATAGAATGTAATTTTAAATCTCGAACTGATTGTCCAATGAATGGTTTTTGTAATTTAGGTAATGTAGTATATCAAGCTATTATTAATCCAAAAGAGGACATAAGTGATAAGAAATTTTATATTGGCGTTTCGTCTACTAGTTGGAAAATTAGATATGGAAATCATAAATTTTCCTTCTCCCATGAGCATAAAAAAAATCAAACTGCTCTATCAAAACAGTATTGGGGATTAAAAAATAAAGGGTTAACCCCTGACATACAATGGTCCATATTGAAAAGATCTAGTACCCCAAAATCTTTCGATAGTAGGTGCAACCCGTGTCTTGAAGAAAAAAATCCACATTTTGCTTTTTCCTGAGCCAAAAAATTATTAAATAAGAGAAATGAACTAATAGCTAGGTGTAGACATAGGGCTAAATTTAAACTATAAATATTTAACCAAATTTTTTTTATAAAAATATAGAGTTAATTTTGAGAATAAATAAAATAAATTGTTAGATAGAAAATTGTGAAAAAGCATATAATACATACGTACTACGCATAAAAAGTGGAACTGATTAATGCTTTCTAAATATTTTTGAAATGTTAAAATATAGTAAATAAATTAAATATTTGTTTTTGTTTTTAGTTTTAATATATCTATTACTGTACCTTTACGTGAAGTTATTATTTAAAGTTTAAATCTAATTCAATAAAAAAAATCTGTAATTTAGGTCTAAATATAATTAAAAAATTATTAATTAAAGAAAAGTTTTTTTTTTAAAAACAATTTTACTACATTGCTAACCGAAATTTAAATTTACAACGGAAGTGGGCTTAATGAAGAGGTAACTCTTCACCCCTCTTCTATCCCCTCCCACTCTTATGTGTCTATTCTAGTTTTTTTATTAAAAAGATCTGAAGAAGTCCTGTTAATTTTTTCGTGTTTTTGGAAATTTCAAAAATGCGTAACAGGATTGAAATAAATTTATAATCCTATGTGACCGGTTTCGTTGTTTTTTCTTAAAGTATATATATATATACAACTGTTGTGGGTGTGTGGATGCGTGTACGTGTGTGTGCATGTTTTCGTTGCAGGAAATAGATTCAGAGACCCATGTTCAAGAAAGATACAAATAAACAAATTAACAAGATACCTAGCAGTCCCAGCCAATAGGAATTATAAAAGTTGCACTTTGCGAAATTGCTCATCTCCTTGGGAGAGTACTATGAATGTAACTGAAAAATATTACCTAAAGAGGTAGCAGAAAACATAAATTCATAGAATACATATAATTACTACATTCTATAACCCAAGATATTTGTTAAAGAACTGGGGAAAGATTGAAAGAAACCAAAAATAAAAATTGAAAGTTCGCTTAATCTAAGCCTTACGATCACTAATTTGTTCATTTTGTCTCTGTGTTTATTATCAAACGGATATGTGTAAATCTGAAGTTGGAGTGCTGTAATATTCCTTAGAATTTAGAATACTACGGCCAAAACTTGAAAAGCAGAAAGAAAGAGCGGGGAGGAGAAAACGTGGTAAGAAGTGTTAGCTGTAAAATGAATGCGAAGCGAAGTAGCAGCACGAATTACTAAGATCAAGCCAAAAACCTATGAATAAAGAGTTTTGTGGACTTTAACTACGTGAAAATTTAATTATCTTACAGGAATATGTATAACCTATTTTTATTAATTTTTTTTCGGATCCTTAAAGAGTCTGCTCACTATAAAGAATACAACTCCAGGCTCTGGTAAGTTCACGTTATGCTACCTATGAAAAATGTTTAATCGAAATCCAAATCTACGTGGATCTCAGATTACACATGTGAGTGTCATGATCAGCTGATGTTCCCTTGATAGCCAACTTGGGGAATCCTGCAGCTGCTGGTGCACAAGAGACCAAAGCAACAGTTCAACCGAGAGACACCAACGAAAAAAGAGAGAGATGACAACAGAAATGTACTTCAGTTATTTTAAGAATAATCATGTACAAAGCGGGTGTAGAAAAAGAATGATAGAAATTTAGAAAGAATAGGCTTGCTGACCAAACTAGAATGATTTATGACCAGGAGATTCCTGATTATGTAAACATGTATGTTGTGAAAAATATGAACAAGAAGCCCGTACTAGAATTGATACGTAAATTGCTGAAAACGGAAATACACCAGACTTCAAAGCTATAAAATCAATGTTAATGCAGGAAAACAGAATAAAAAAGGTCAAGGTAGAAACTGAAGAGGTAAATAAATTATTGAAAATATCCTAACAGGCAACATCACTGAACTAAATGAGCTTAATTTATATAGGAGCGAAATCAGTCTGTGATAAAAGCAGTGTTTCCCAAAGGAACCCAAACAAAAATACAAAACCTGAATGGAAAATTAGACTAGAAAGACTGATAAGAAAACTGCCACAAGCGAAAGAACTAAGGGATGAAAAAATAAATAAATAAAATAAAACAGCAAACAAATTGATGGCTAGAATCAAGGCCTTACAACGTAGACATCTAGTAGACAGATTATATGTATCAAGAAAAAAGAAGGAAGAGGACTTCATAGCTTTGAAGATATCGTGAATGCATCAATATGAGGACTGCAAGACTACATTAAAAAGAACAAAGAAAGACTAATTACAACAGCTAGTAACAACACTGGCAAAAAATACTCGACAGAAAAACAATAAAATTTAGGAAACAGAAATGGGAAGAAAAACAACTGGGTGGAGATTTCAGGCGACAACCTGACGAAATTGTATACGAAAAAACTTGGACATGGCCACGAAAAGGAAATCTTAAGAGAGAAACTGAATCTCTTCCAATAGCAGTGTACAACATCACCTTAAGAACCAATCATATCAAAGCGGAAATCGATAATACGCAACAGAATAGCCAGTGTAGATTATGTGGAGAAAAAGATGATACAGTTAATCACGTGATAAGCGGATGCAACAAACTAGCACAAAAGGACCAAGCATGACTGGGTGCGAAAGAGGATCCTCTGGAAATTGTGCAAGAGATTGAAGTGTGATCATATTATCAAATGGTATATGCACGAACCAGAATCAGTCCTAAAAAAATAAGACGCATAAAATTCTCTGGGATTTTGAGATACTTGCGGATCATCTAATCCTAGCCAGAAGAACAGACTTCGTGATAATTAGCAAAGAAAAAAAAGAATTTACCATCTGGCAGTTTTTGCCATTCTGGTAAACTAGAGAGTGAAAATAAAAGAAAACGAAAAAATAAACAAATTCTAGGACATTACCAGAGAATTAAAAAAGAGGAAGAACTTGAGGGTCAAGGAAATATTAATTGATGTTGGTGCGTTCGGAACTGACCCGCAGAGCCTAGGAAAGAGACTCGAGGAACTGGAAATCAATGGGAAAATCGAAACCATCCAGACTGCAGCATTTTTAGATCGTTAAGAATTCTCAGATGAGACCTGGAGACCTGAAGAGACTTGCTGTCACTTAGACTCCAAAGAAAGACCACTGCTGGTATAAAAAAAACTGGCAAGGAGTAAAATAATAATAATAATAATAATAATAATAATAATAATAATAATGACCTCCTCAAAGGAACCGCCCCAAACAACTATAGACCCATAACGTGCCTAATGGGGATGTGGAAAATACTAACGGCACAAATTAGGTAGAATATCTAGTACTCATTGAAAATCCGCGGAATCTTCCCTGAACGGTTTATAAATAAAAGTGTATCTTTTCCCCCATCGACTAGAAAAAAAACTTCACCACGTCCTCCTTTTAAGATTAGTCCAAATAAATAGGTGACATCGGGAAACAAACATGGGCGTTTTTCGTAACTAGAGAGTCTGTTATTCTTTCTTGCGATTGAGATCAAGTGATAACTAACTTCCTTTAACACACACTATCACATTGTACAATAGAAGGCGCTTGCAACGTGACGTTATTGTAAGAAATGAACTCAGCGACCTGAGTTCGTATCCTACATATGGTTGCTTGCATTTCACATCGTGCTTATACGCTTGGGAATGGTATGAATCCAACTATTTTCCCCCAGCTATAGATAAATGGTTGGATCATTAGCCTTGTTAAGGAAACAAGTCTAGAAGAAGAAAGAAAACTGAATTCAAACCGTGGTAAAGGGGTTGGGTAAATACCTATATTATAGATGAGTATTTTCAAATGCATGTCTACTTTCAAGGAAAGTACATATAATGTAAACTTTATATATAAACAGATGAAGGAGAAGTCTCAGTGGCATAGGGGCTTAAACGCTGGATTGCAACATCGCAGTAAGTGAGTTCAAACTCCAGTCGCAGTCTTTCGTTCAATTTCGGACAAATAGCATTGGGAAAGATATAAACTCCCTTATCCCCACCTCCAGCTGTTGGTTAAATAGAACCATTACAATTCTTCAACGAGGATGGCTTTAGCGTTAAATAACCCTTGATGGTTGATATACCATTATAGAAGGAAACCGAAACTAAATGAAACCAAAAAATAAGTTTCCTTATAAAGACAGTATACGACATCTTACCAATGCCAGTGAATATGAATTTTTGGATGTCCAAAAAATCTGACCGATGCAATTTTATGTGGGTGGGAAGATTGCTAGCGTCAAACATATTCTCACGGTTTGTGGTCTTTCTGAAAAGCTGCGCTTAGAGACATAACCAGGTGTTGCAAATTTCCAAATCTACAAAAAGATGTGAAATTGTCAATAGAATTTCGTAGAGTAAACAATTAATAAGAGGAAGAAACATTCGAGGAATTGCTGTTTCAAATAAGTATAATTATTTATTTCATGATGGTTACACGATCTGGAGCGTCGTTTTAGATTTGGAACGTCATCTTGTCTTTCCAGCCGAGATAACATTAGCTTCATTACGTCCGGATCTTGGAATCTGATTAGTTAAATCAAAAAGAGTTTAGTCATTGAGTTAACCGTTCCTTTTGAAGAAAATATTGACTAGACACATCGACATAAGCTGGAAAAATAGGATACGAAGAATATGCGAGAGCAATGCGTACAAAACGGCTGAACTATCGATATATTTCCTGTTGAAGTTGGATGCCAAGTTTATGTTGCTAATTCGACCTCTAAAAATCAAACTAAACTCGGCTTATCACCGACTGAAAAACGGGAATATTACAAAGAGGTTACAAGATCAGGCATTTATTGCATCTGTGACACTATAAGCTTTTCCGACCCTAAGTGCGCATATTTAGGTGCAATACTGCACATGCGTTCGTAGCAGGTAGAGGGAGACGCCAGACCAAGCCGTGGATTACTTCAGGGTTAATGGAACTGAAGCTTCGGCCTTGAAACCATTGCAAACCATAGGCTTGGTGAAGGTTTTGTTGGCGACCTTGTTGCTGTTGTCTTTGTTGTATTTGTGTTTGTTTGTTTGTTTGTTTGTTTAGGTTTATGGCATATCAACCTTTATAGGTTATTTCATGCCAAATCCATTTTTAGCTAAATAAGCCATTCTATTTCAAACAATTCAGTTGAGCGTAAGTACACAGTTTAATGGTAAAAAACAGTTCTATTTCAAGCTATTCAGGTTAGTCAAACAGTTCTATTTCAAACAATTCAGTTTAGCATAAGAGCAGTTTCAATATCAAAAACAATTCTATTTCAAACAACTCAGTTTAACATAAGTACGCAGTTTAAATCTCAAAACAATTCTATTTCAAACAATTCAGTTTAGCATAAGTACTCAATTTAGTTCTATTTGATCCATAGATAGGATCCTACCACGTGCTACCACTCTGAATCAGGGTGGACCAGGGAACGATGGCAATGAATGCCTACTCCACATTCCCCAAAGCTTCAGCGTTACTAGAACCTCACCATCAACTTGTTTAGTGTCATAAACAGGACACTCGTTAGAGGGGGGATCTTACCCCTCTGCAGAGAAGCAGTTGGTGTATTTTGCAGCCCTAGCTGACTGGGCAAGTCTTAGTTGTAGTTGTATGAACTTATTGTTTTTCATTATGTTATATTTCATACTACTACAGCTGCATAAACAACAGCTGTACCCACCAACAAAATTTTCATCTGATGATGTCCCTGAGGACTGACATGGATTCAGAAGGGAAAAGAACATAAATACATACACAGACTGACTCAGCAATACATTACGATAACATCAGACATTTTCTGGCTTTCAGTGAGTGATGGAAATATAACCTCGTCCTATATTTCTTCATTACATTCTTACACAATGGTTTAGTTTGGTTTCTTTGTTTAATGGCATATCAACCTTCATGGGTTATTTCATGCCAAAGCCGTCCTTTTAGAAAAACAGTAGTAGTACTATTTAAACCTTAGTGGGGTGGATAAGGGAGTTCATATCTTTCTCAAGGGTATTATTTCGAAAATAAATGCAATAGCACGACTGACGCTCGAACTCGTTTTTACGCCATAGAGAATCCACACTTTAACACACACACACACACACACACAGAGAAAAAAGCACATACACACACAAACGCAAATAAATGATTTCTTAACATTCTCGATTATAAAAACATTGCTGAAAATTATAAGCCGCAAGATATGCGCAAAAGTCCCCAGAAGTTCTCTTTTGTGAAAACTAGAGTCTGAATACCCTGCAAAAACATGTTATCGTTATTTTTTATATCAAAAACACATTGATAATTTTGTACATGTAAGTTGTGTGCAAAAGTTCCAAGCTTTCTTTCTTTCTTTTTTTTTTTTTTTTTTTTTTCTTTGAAGACTAAATATTTAATATACTGTTGACAATCGCTTTTTCGCAGGACATTTTTGTACATGCCTAAAACAGAACATTCCTGTTAATAGGCCCAGACGCACAATCGAACCGATTTTTTAAGAACTAATTCAAACATCGCTTATTTGCTCCGCCTACTATGATTAATTCGCCGTTTATTTTGACCAATGAGAAGTAAGACTGAATAAAAATTTTTTGAATGAAAGTCTGATAGAATAATAAAAATATATTTCTTTCTTTCTTTTTTTATTTTACTGATCAGAACAACAGTTTTTCAAATATTTTAGATTTCGGTTTCTTTGTTTAATGGCATAACAACCTTTGTGGGTTATCTAATTCCAAAGCCAGCTTGATCCGATTTAACTTATAGCTTGAGAGATAAAGGGTTCATACCTTTCCAAAGGATATACGTCGGAAAGTGAACGTAATAGCACGATTGGAGTTCGAACTCGCTTACTTCTAAGCCACTGGGAACTTGCTTTTAAATATTTTAGCTCATAATTAAATATATATAGGAAATAATCAAATTCTTAAAAACATAACTTACTTCTTACATGAGTTTATGAGTTTTCTAAAATAAATATATATTTTCATAGAAAATTATGTTTTGTTAATCAGACCAGCCTGTTATCAGATCCAAAATCGTTGATTCCAATGCGGTCATATTATCTATATTATTGTAGGTTACATTCAAATCTTAATTCCCCTCATTTTTTTTTTTTTGTCAATGCTCCAGCATTTCTGTACAAAAATCATGACGTGCGATTTTTTTCTGGTCACTTAAACTTTGTAATAACTAATTTTTTCTGGAATCATTTTCAAAGATTTCTAGAAAATATTACTGTCTTACGTGAAATTTTTACCTTACAATATGCTTACCTTGTAGATTTCTGTGGGCTACGAAGATAATTAGCAGGAACATGAACAACTTTTTTTGTTTTTATTTTTGTTTTTGTTTTTCTGTGTGTTTTCCTATACTAATAGTCTTCTAGAATGTTTACCTTAATATAAACATCGTATCGTTTCAAATTTCTTGTACCAACCGTAAATGATTAGTTTAGTCGGTGATAATGGTAATTTGTTGAAAACGTGTTTCAAAAGGCCATTGCATATTAGTAAGAAGTTTTTGTTTTTTTTGTTGCTTAATTCAAGAACACGAAATGCCTTCTCAACAGCTACAGTTTTTGGTTCTGTGACTAACAACGGAATCACCAAGTGTTTCCGAAATTTTAATGATAAAATTAAAGTATTTCTTTACAACACTGTATCATATGTATCAATATCTTAATTTTAAATTTAAGTTTTTAAATAGATTTTAAATGATTTTTTTTATAAAGTTTTTTGATAAGTTTTTAAATAATCCTAAAATATTTATTTGTTTAATAATTATTCATACTATTAAATGATTTTAAATTTAATTTTTCAAATAATTTTTTGAAACTATGTAATTCTTTGTAAGCAAATTGTATAAATACTAAATTAATTTTAATTCCTCGTTCATGAACATTGATTTAAAGATTGTAAAGTTTAATTGATTTATTGATTGATCTTAAAAACATGTCAAGCTGTCAAAGAATATTTTACCCATTTTTGTGTAGTCGTTTTTTCGGAGATTTTTTTGTTTTATTTTTGTTTTGTTTTTTATTTGCATATGGTCCAATCGAAAACGATTAACTTTTAAACAGATCTATTTGACCCAAGGATGCGACCCAAACAAGTTGGAGTGGACCTGAGAGTAATGGTAATGAAGAAGTACTCCACACTCCCGTAAAGTTCAAAACTGAAATCTCACTGGATGTAGTTTATGCCATACCCAGGACAAACCTGTTTCTTTGTCTGACCTCACTGCAGGGGGACATAATCAGAGTATTCGCCGACGGGGCTCTGGTAAATAATATAAAAGTAATATTGAAAATATTAATATGAAAATATAACATTAATACATAAAAATGATATTGCCATCAACGTTTTGAATTTTCAGTTTGTTTTCTATGGTTTGCACAACAAACACACACGCACACACACACACACACACACACACACACTCTCTCTCTCTCTCTCTCTCTCTCTCTCTCTCTCTCTCTTCATATGGACTGCACAGGTCGTAGTATGGAACAGCCGATCTGTATAAGCAGAATCAGTAAAAAGAAGAAATTCTATATGAATAAGGTTTGAAAAAATACTCGAATTTTGAACAAATTTCATTTCTTCCTTTTTCTTGTGATCTTATTTTTTGTTTGCTTGTCTTTTTGTTATGTTTGTTTGGTTGGGTTTTTTTTTTTTCGTTTTTTGTTGGTTTCTTTTGTGAGGGATTTTGTAGCAACTGTTTTGTTATTGTGAGTGTTTATCTACCCACCCTGTTGATAGGACGGGATACATTATCTGTTTAACGCAAGGTGCCTACCAGGAAGCGAGGCTCCTGTAAATATTGTCTTTGCCCTGATCGGATTCACATCTATGAGCGCCCCTCCGGAAAGCAAAGACTCCGGCAAAACGGTAACTGTCCAGACAACGAATTTTCCATTTCTAAGGCCGACAGAGATCCAAAGAAATTGAGACGTTTTAATACAGAGAGAAAAACAAATATCTGGAAATAAAATTTGATATGATCCTCTTTTTAAAAAAATTAAATGTTGCTAACCTTTTTCTCAGCATTGATTTTTATTGATTGTTTTTATTACGTTGATGATTTTCAAATATGTTTTTAATCCGCTTGTTTTTCTTTTTTAATGGGAGGGTCTCAGATTCTTTTATCAAATTTCGTTGGTTATTTAGCGCAAAATCCATCTCTGTAGAAAGACATTAGTGGTACTATTTAATCAATGGCTGGGAAGATAAAGGGGTTCATACTCTTCCTAAGCGTATTTGCCCGAAAGTGAACATAATAGAGTGACTGGATCATGAACTCACTCACTATCATCTCACAGTCTAGCAGTTTAGCCATTACGCCACGGAGATTCCCCAATACCTTTTGTAACGTTGTTGGAGGTTTCGAAAATGTTCAAGGCGAAAAGGAAGTCTCTTGATCTCAGTAATAAGAGAACAGAAAAATACGTTTTTGCAATTTGGTTTACATGTTTAATAATGTTTTAATAATTCTAGCCAACCATTTCAGTGAGTTTCCAAACCGTCTTACATGGGTAGGAGAAAACTTTTTCGATCGTATAAGGAAAACATTTTGATACATTTTGAATTATCTAAGACGTTAGAAAAAAGTATATATTTTTTAGACATTCTAAAAAATTGATTTTTTTTTAGTTTAATGCATGAAACCAAAAATGTAACTCCTAAAACTCAAAATACAATTTTTTTGATCGCTTGCTTTAATCGAAGTTACCTCTAACCCAAAATCTGTCGGTAAAACGTACTTTCCCAATTGAAAAACACTCTAAGGTCCAAGAATTTATTTGTTTTATTTGTTCATTTTGTTTTAGTATATTTTGCTCCTTTTTCGTTTATTTATTTATTTATTTTTATTTTTCATTTTATTTCTTTTTTTCTTTTTTTTTTTTTTTCCTTATGCTTCAGAAACATATGAAAATTATAAAACATATACGCTCTTAAGTAAATACTTTCGGCTTTTTATCAGAGCAAATTCATTCGCTATACGTTAAACAAATAAGAGTCAGTATCAGTATATAATATATGTATTTAGCTAATCCCTCCACCATTAGCAGGATGCGATACAAGGTCATTTATAAGCGAAGTTTGGCAGGTTTGAATTCAGAGTTTTCCTTCCAGACTGGTTGCCATACCAAGGTCAAATAGTCTACTCTACTATTTATCCATTACTGGATGCATACTTTTCCCAAGGGTATTAGCGCTAGGTGAATTGCAAACAGCCTTGTCCAGGTTTTGAATTTGAGTCGCCGTGCCCATTTCTTACGACGATAGCCATTTCACCACAACCGCCTCAATCATTATATAATTAGAAATAATATTCCCTCTGACAATGTGTGTATAGATACTAATGTAGATATCAAACTGGAGTCTGGAGTCTGGCGCCTACATCGACACCAACTCAAAGGATCGCTTTGAAGTCATCTTGTGGTCGGCTCGATATGTCGATTCTGGGGTGGCTTATAAGACAAATTCTTACGTGGATACCGCAGAGTCAGTAGGAGCAGGAAACTGTTCTTGGAAATCGAGACAGTTTCGTATGACGCTTGTGCTCTAGTTTTCTTCTTTTTTTTTTACAAAAATTCTCGGGACTTTAAAGTGCTTTGTGGTCATGTTTATGAGCCAAGTTTCTTTGTTGAGGTAGTTCAAACCCATGGCTTTCAATTCGACACTAAACTGCATCCAGTAGCGATACTGCAGTTATGAAGCTTTAAAAGGAAGTGTAATCACTCCTTTATTGCCATTACTTCCCGGACCACTCTTACTTGACTACTAGGTTCCTTTTTATGGATCAAATCTGTTTGGTATTATGTTGAAAATGATTTTGAACTGCGTTTGTTTTTTAAAACATTGCTATTATTACAAATGTAGTACGTCGTTAAAAAAACTACTTTTTATTGCTTTGATTTGGTTTCTTTATCTTATAGTATATCAACATTTGTGCGTTTATTGATTGTGTTATCATTCAGATGCAATATATAACTAAAAACCCCCGTAAAAATTCTGAATCTAAAAAAGGAGTTCCACACGAATTTGTGACCAAAAGAATATATGGTTAATATTTCATTGAAAATATATCTGAATATTCAAGAATATATCACGTTTTGTTCTTTTTTTTATTCTTCCGTTCAAATGTCTGGCATAATAGAAGATAATTATTTTACTTCAACATTACTCATTCGCTTGCACACAGTCAAATAGTTCCAAGTACTGCTAGAGTTAAATGGTCAAAGAGTTCTATTTCTACCAATTCATTTTAACATCAGTAATTTGCTTATATTTCAAACAGTTCTATTTCGCCCATAAATGGAACCCTGTCAAGTACTACCATTCCTGGTCAGGGTGGATCTGGGAGTAACGACAATAAAGAGGTATTTTACATTCTCCATAGCTTCAGGTTTGAGCCTCTCCATCAGATGGTTGAATGTCATATCCTGGACACTCGTTGGCAGTGGTGGTGGGGGAGTCTTACCCCTCTGCAGAGATAGAGTCGATGTATTAAGGAATTCCATGGTATACCTCTGTTTTCACATCAGATGCCATTTTTTTTATTTATCATTCCGCTGCTATCTGTCACAAGGCAAAAATTAAAGTAAAATAAAATAAAATGAAATAAAAAAGAAAGTTATTTTACGGAAAGCTTCAACTTCTACAGTCAGATTACCAACCAAAGCTTTATTTCTGTAATTTATCAATATTTTTATCTGTTTTACTCTTGGATAGGGTTACATAAGAAAATATGCATTTAAAATGCATAATTAATGATGTAACAACATTGAGTTGTTTAAGTATTCAAGTTGGTTTTCTTGTGTGACGATGTATTATATGATTAGCACTGTGTATACAACATTTAAATGTATGAAACTAAAAACGTGAAATGATGGCTAAATTTGAATTCAGCTGTTCGAATTTAGTTCAGTTTAAATTTCTTTGGCGAAAAGATCATTATTATAACTATATTTTCTTCTTGAGAGTTTTTCACACCAGCGTTAGCTGGTTTTCCACTGGAGTTTGAGTGACAGCAAGTCTCCTCAAGCCTCCAGGACTCCTCTCAGTATTCTGACCTTTCTCAAAAATGATGTAGTCTCCACCCGTCCCATAATTTCGAAATCCACCAGTTCTTGTAGCAAACCTTTGGTGACCGTACAAAGAACACCAATTACAATTGGTATAATCGTCACTTTCATATTCCACAGTTTCTTCAATTCCCTGGCAAGGTTGAGGTACTTATCCCTCTTTTCGCATTACTTCAATTTTACTCTGTAGTCAGCCAGGTCAGCAAAGTCAACAGTTCTGCAAGTTCTCTCTTTTTTGTTGATCATTATAAGATCTGATCCGAGATTTTCTGATCCGTTTGTATGTCAAAATCTCAGAGGAGTTTGTGCGTCTCATTCTCCAGGATAGATTCTGGGTTGTACATATTCAACTTTTTGCGCAATTCCCAATGTATCACCTTGCCCACCCAGTCATGTTTAGTTTCATACGCTTGCTGTCCTAGGTTGCTGCATTCGCTTATTTTATGATTGATGGTTTTGTCTCTATCACCACATAAACTATATCTGCTGTTTTATTGCGTCTTATCCATTCTCACTTTGATATGGTTAGTACTTATGGCGTTGTTTTGTGCTGGTATTAGAAGAGATTCAGTTTCTCTCTTAATGTTTCCTTTTCTTAGCCACGTCCACGTTTTCTCGTGTGAGATGTTGCTTGTCAGTAGCTTAAAACATCAATAGAGTTGTTTTTTTCCCATTTTTGTTTTCTAGTTATTGTTATTCAGTTGGTCTTTGTGTTGTCAGTATCGTTTCTGGTGGCTGTAGTCAGTCCTCCTTGGTGCTTTTCTGTGTTGTCTTCGAGTCGTTGTATCGATGTGTCAACGCTGTCTTCAATGCTGACAAGTCCTCTTCTTCCCTCTGTTCTTGACACTTATAGTCTGTCAAGTCATCTCAGGGATGCAATGGCTTATGCATGGTCATTAGTTTTCTTGTTTTCTAATCCACTTCAATAATAGTCCTGAGTAACTTATGAGGGGGCGGCCATGGTATTTATTCTTTTGTCAAGGTTCCTGCAATATAGTTTTGTCTCGAGTAATATTCTGTTTCTTTTGAGATACTCTTTTTTAATTTTTTCTTTCATTTCTATTAGTTTGATGATGTCAGCTTCTAATATCCCCAAGTATTTGCAGGTTTCCTGTTCTCCGAGCGTTCTGATTACTACTTGATTTGGTAGTTCGACTCCTTCCGTCATGTATCGTTTGCCGCTTTTCATTACTAACACGGCACATTTTTCTCTGCCAAATTCCATTCTTATATCTTGACTGTATATTCTTGCAGCTTGTATTAGGGTTTCTATTTTTTTCTTTTTTTTTTTTTTCTTTTAGCAAAAAGTTTGATGTCGTCCATGCATATTAAGAGGTTGATCTTTTCCTGCGATTTACTAAGATTGTATCCGGCTGTGCATTTCCTAAGGATGTGGTCGAGTGGCATCATGACTATCACAAATAGTAATGGTAATAGTGCATCTCCCTGGAATATACCTCTTTGGATCATTAGCTATACAAAACTTGGTTCTCCTGCTGTCAATCCTATTCTCCAGGTTTGCATGGTCTTCTCGATAAACTGTACGACTTGGTCGGGTATTGTATACATTTTGAGACAGATTTGGCGGAACATATCGTAAGCCTTTTTGTAGTCAATCCAGAACTTAACTAGATTTTTCCGTCTCATTTTACTCATGTTGAGGATGTATTGATCTATACATAGTAATTCCTCTGATCCTCTGGTTCTCTTTCGGCATCCTTCCTGTTCCTAGCGGAAGATTCTGCGGCTCATCAATGAGTAATAGCTCTTCTCCCTTTGTGAGTATCTTTTTGGATTAGAATGGTCTTCCGTTTTGTTATCCATTCAGGGATCTCAGTTTTCTGTATGCATTTATTCATTTCCGTAGCAAGTCTGTCATCTGTGGAGGTGATTTTTTAAAACCAAAATTCATGTATGCCGTCAAGGCCCGGGGTTTTCCAGTTTGCTATCTTTTTAAGAGTTGAATTGAGCCCCTCAGGGTGTATGTTCACCTAAGTCCCTTCTTCGAGCATTCGCAACTCTGTTTTCATGTTGTTTATCTATTGAGCTTTTTTGTTATGATCTTTCCGTTCTCATATTTTACTCCAAAATCTCCGTGCCTCTCTTGCATCCGGTTGTTGATATGGCTTCGCCCATTCTCCACCTAATTGTTGGTAGAATTTTTTTCGTTGTTTTAGAACGTCCTGTTTTGTCTATATGGTTTAGTCTTGTCTTGGTATCTTTTTAGTCTTCTTTCTTTCACTAGTATTTTTTTTTGTTGGTTTCCTCAAACATTTTTTTAGTTCTTGTTGTCATGCTTTTTCAGTTTCGTCCGAAAATTTCTTAATGTTCCATTTTAGTATTCTTGTTTGTTGTCATTCTTGTTGTTTGTCTGTGATTCATTACTGAGTTCCCACACGGGTTTTGACTTTCTGTCTGTGGTCTCCAAGGGGACCCCGATTTTTTCACAGACTAATTTTGCTCCCGTGTATATTAAATCGTTTAACTCCGTGATGTCGTTTGTCGGGATATTTGTCAATAAGCCGTTCACTTTTTCGGTTTCAGACTTGAATTTTCTCCAGCCTTGGTTCTTGAGAGAAAGCAATATGTTTTTTTTTCAGTCATGATTCTTTTAATGGCATCTACATTAGTTTTTTCCTATTGGGTCAGTGTGTGCGATTGGGCATTTGTGGTGCATAATTCTTTGCCATGTGGCGTTTGGTTAGGAGTCTCAGGCTTTTCTGTATTTATTGTCTCGGTTACAGTGTTGGGATTTGTTGATGTGTTTGCTTCTATATTTGTTGGTGGATTTCCAGTATTTCAAGGTCAGAAAACCAACCATTATTTGTTATTGTCCTAACCTGGTCAGCAAGCCTGTGGTTTGTTGCCTTAAATCTACCGAATCCTGTCCAGATTCCCATCATTTTTTTCTATAACCTATTTTTGCAGGGTTGCTTCTAAAATAACAGTATAATGCTAGTTTGTTATCTTCCCTAGTCCATTTTTTACACTGTGGTCTCTGGTGTGAGTGATCGATTTGTTCATCCTTTGTGTACCTGAAAAAAGAATTATATGTCTACCTGGAAGAATAGACAAGATTCGCAGGATGCCTGTTAGGTCCCCCATGTTGGCTATCAAGGGAGCATTTGACACCCAAACCTGTCGTCTGGGTCCCATGTTGATTTAGGTTTCGATTTGTCCTTTTTCATGGGCAGTATATTGTGGCTATTCCAGTTCAGGGATTGTTTATTAACTGCGCGCCTGACACAGATGTGATTGAAAACAGTTACGGTAAATGTTCATGAACAGCAGGTCACAAAAAAAATTTAAATAAATAAGTAATTAAGTTTTAACTTAGTTAAAGTCCATTAACCTCCTATATTTATACTTTAATTCTCACAATAAGTACCTGAGCTAGTTTTAGGTTTTCCTGTGTCACCTTTTTGGTTTCACTTTTACTGCCCGTATTTGAGACTTTATTTTCACTAAGGCTAGTCCTTTCATAGTAAAGAGTAGGCTCTTTATATGTCTTTCTGGTTTCATTGGGATCGATAATTGTTCTTGATTAACATTTTCAGATTATATCAGATACATATATATTTATCAATCAAGAGAAGTCATCCGTAAACCATATAGAATTTAGCTCGGAAAATTTAAACGAATCTAATTCGTGATTTCGGAATAGTTTAGCTGAAAAAAATTCTGGAAAAAATGCCTTCATTTAAATCATAAATATTCACCAAAAGATTTCTCAAGCCACGAAATCTATTATGCATTTTAAATTAAAGACCTTCTTCGAGTCCTTCTAATTCTTTTGCCATGTTGCTTATCCATTCGGTTTTTTATTATGTTTTCTCGTTGCAATATTTTACTCCAAAATTTTCGGTTGCTCTGGCATCCACTTGTTGGCATATTTGTCATCTCCACTACCACTTGTTGGTAGAATTTCCTTTCGTTGTTTTGGAATTTTTTTTTTGTCTGTATTGTTTTACTCTTTCTCGATTTTTTTTAAAGCTTCCTTCTTTCACCAGTATTTTCTGTATTGTTATTTTTTCCTGTGATGCCTTTTTTGTCCCTACATGTTCCAGAGTTTTTTCTTTGTTTTACCATTTTTGCCTGTTTTCGTAAAAAAATTTTTATCTACGTTTTCAGTCGAATTTCCCATCCAGGTTTTGATTTTTTCTTTATGCTTTTTGAGGGGATCCCGATTTTCTCACAAACTTATTTCGCTCCGGCATAGATTAGTTCATTTAATTCAGTTTTATTATTTGTTGATATAAATGTTAGTACTTGATTTATTTTTTCCTTTTCTGTCTTAACTGTTCTCTCTTCTATGTTTCTTAGTGATGGTAGGGTAGTCTTTTTTTCCATTCAAATTCTCTTAAAATTTTCTAAATTGACTTTTTATTCTTGTGTAAGTGTTTGTTCCGTGTTGTTTGGTTGTGTATCGTTTAGTTGTGTGGTGTTTCTATTTTCAGAAGTTGGCGGTTCGTTTCGGTTAGACTTGTCCTTCCCACCCGTACTTTCCTTAAGTTTTAACTTAGTATATGTTCACATTTATGCTACTTTTGAAATTCAGAGGTATTTTAGGTACCGAGCAACTGACTAGTATTTCTGGGTCATCGTATGTGCTTACGCTATTTAAAGAAGTCAAATTGCAGGAACCAGTTATTGTAAGATTAAGCCCTGTAAGGAATATTTCTATCTGGTCACTCTTAGACCCACAAATGTTTATAAAGATAATATTCAAACCAACGACAGAAACCATGCATATTAATACCAACATTTGAGCGATAATTTAGTTACCTTCAGGAATCATCAGTTTTGGATTAATGCACAATAGCAGCCTCTATCGACTGGTCCTACTTTAGACTTAGCTTCTAAGAACATTTCTGCAAGCATATATGTCCCTTCCCACTTGTTTTTTTTTTAACCTTTTTTTAGTTTTACTATTATTATTATTATTATTATTATTATTATTGTTATTCCGAGTTATCCATGGCTATGAATTGTTCGTTATAAACTTTTGTCGATTCACGTTCCGTAATTAAGTTTTCAAACATCTCAACAAAAAAATTCGCATACAATAGTTTAAAATTTATTCTTAATCCAGTCCTGATGGCTCAACGATCAGTGTTGTTACTTTATCAAATATGCATTTTAAATACGTATTTTCCCATGTCATTCTATCCAAGAGTAAAACAGATAAAAAAATATTGATAGATTACAGAAATAAAGCTTTGGTTGGTAATATGATAGTAGAATTTGAAGCTTTCTGCAAAATTACTTTGTTTATCATTTCTTTATTTTATTTTATTTATTTTATTTTTTGCCTTGCGACAGATAGCAGCGGAATGGTAAACAAAAAAATGGTATCTGATGTGAAAACAGAAGTATACCATGGAATTCTTCTATGCAAAAAAAATTTTCTCATTGACATCCATTGACGCTTCTCGAACATTTACAGAGACGAAACAGTGTAAGCAATAATGATCATTAAAAAATGCTAGTCAAGGAATTCACCAGTCCTCAACCAATTAAAGGCTTAAGGGGAACATATTATAAAACATCTGGTCGAATGGTAAACCTCCTGTAGTAACTGGTCACAGTGCAGTGGGCAGTCACAGTGGAGGGGGTGGTCACATTAGTGGAGGTGGTCACAGTTGATGTTTACAAATTAACGAAAAATTTGGTTAGTGCCTGATAGTAACTACCGCCGGAGAAGCAACCAAAATTTGCATTTTTCCTTTCTTTTACATTGCAAGGTTAGGTTATTTGGTTTGAGGGTATATCAACACTTGAAGGTTATTTGATGGCAAATCCTGTTAACATATATGATTTTAAGGGAATAGTTTATAGATACCATTTTAAGATTAGCCAAATTCCATTTGTTTACACATTTAAATGAGTTCTGCTATTTAACACAAATAGTTCTATTTACACATAGTTAAATTGTTTCAAGTATTGCGATCAAATACTAATCATTCAATTTGATATTAATCATCATCATCATCATCATGTCGTGCCGCTAGCACGGATATCCCTGACCCTCTCTCGCCACTTCTCCCTATCATTCATCGCTTCTGGCAGGTCTTCAGGGCTACATCCTGTATCCTCACACAGCTGCTGTATGTATGTTGGAGCTGGTCGTCCTGCTTTTGCTTGGCCATATGCAGGGGTCCATAGGAGTACATCACTGATGAGTTCGTCTTTGCATCTCCAGCAATGTCCTGCATGTCTGGTTCATCTAACTTGGATAGTTTTCTTGATGGGAGGCAGGTGGCCGTATAGTTGGTGCCTTGTGGGGTGTTGCCGCCTGGACTTGTTCAATATTGCTCGCAACATTCTTGTGTAATTGCTGTCTAGCTTCTTCTTCAGCTGTTTTGTTAGCGTCCAAGTAGTGCATCCATATAGCAGTATCGATACGACTGCTGCCCGGAAGAAATTGCATTTCATTTTATCAGTCAGGTCAGATTTCCATATGATCGAGAGCCTTTCGATAGCTGCCCATGCCTTCGTTAGCCGTGTGTCGATGTCTTTTTCGGTTGATGAGACGCTGCTTCCGAGGTAGGTTAATTTGTCTACTGGTTTCAGCGAGGTAACGTCTTGTGTGGAAATGTCGCCTGTTTGGTTATAACACATATATTCAGTTTTGTGTGCATTGACATGGAGGCCAATGCCTGCGGCGGCTCGTTCCAAACTATTCAGTAGTGTTTCGGCTTGGTTGGGTGTATTCGCCAGTAACGCTATGTCATCGGCGTAGTCGGCGTCGGTAATTGTTTTTGAGGGGTACCTTCTGCTTCTTTTCTTTGTCAGCTCGAAGCCATTTTCTCTGGTTTTGTCGATCGAAGTTCTAAGCACGTAGTCTGGACAGATGATAAAGAGGTATGGGGCTAGCGTGTCCCTTTGTAGTACTCCTGCTACAATGTCGAAGTGTCTCCATCCGGTGAACGTACTTTCACTTTGGTGTTTCTGTAGAGAATTGTTATTGCTGCTACGGTTTCTTTTGGTAGGCCGTATGCTAGTAGGATTTGTTCCATCTTCCCTCTGTGGATGGAACCGAAGGTCTTGGTAAAGTCGACAAATAGTAATGTCACCTGAAGGTTTTTTGCCCGAACGCCTTCAAGGATTCTACGGATGGTCAATATTTGTGAGGTTGTGGATCTATTTCTTCGGAAGCCATTTTGGTTTTTCCTAAGGATGTTGTCGATTTTGGGTTCTATGCGGTTTCGTAGTAGGGCATTGTAGATTTTGGCTGCGATGGATGTAAGTGTTATACTATGGCTAACCCGAGGTCACTCTTTTTAGGGAAAGAAAGGATTCATCCCTTCATCCATCTGTCTATCGTATTTTGATTATAGACTGCGTTGCATTGTCGGAGCAGTATGTCGTCGAATTGTCTGGTCTTCCATACTTCTGGGGGGATATCGACAAGCCCGGCAGCTTTCCTGTTTTGAATTTTTCTAAGAACCGAGTCGAGTTCTTCTTTGGTGAACGGACCTAGTTTAATGTCTAATTGCTTACTGATAATTCTGGTGATCGGTTCCTGCGTGATTTTCGGCGGGTTTCCTAGTAGATTTTCGAAATGCTGTTTCCACAGTTTTATTCTTTCTTGTTGGTTTGCAGCTATCAATTTTTCTTTGGCTGTGCTCTTCCTTCTACTCACTTCGTTTAATGTTTGCCAGGCTATCTTAGATTGCCTATCTTCCACCGAGTCTCTAACCTTATCTATCTTATTTTGTATGTATTCCGTCTGTTCTTTTAGATATATGCCTGCTATTTGATATTGTGCCTTTTCTAGTTTTCGGGCATTTGTGTTTGTTGGTTTTTTTCGATAAATTTTTCTCATGGGACTCTATATTTAGTTCTAGGTTGTTGTTAGAATACACTTTGATGCCGCCTCGAGGGGTGCATCAACGAAATTCTGATATTCGTCATTTGGGGTACCTTTTTCTGTCTTCTCTAGTAGTGTCTCGAATCTGTTTCTCAATTCTAATGCATATTTATCTCTAATATCTCTGTTGTTAAGTAGGGCCTAGTCATAGTGTTTAGTGGCCGCTGTTCTTGTGGCGTTTTTTCGTAGGCTTAGTCGTAGTTTGGCCGTGACTATTCGATGATCGGAGGACACACCCTCGAAAGAGGAGTTTGCCTCGCAATTCATCGCGCTATTTTTCCATTTCTTGTTAATAAAGACGTAGTCTATCTGTACTTTACTATTGTTCGCGTATGTGTAGATCCATAATTTTCCCTCCCTTTTTTGATAGTTTGTAAAGTTCATCAAAAACTATTTCTCTAAAGTCTTATGTTGCTTTTTTCAGATGTGTTTTGGGAAGATAGCAGAAATCATTCATTTATATATATATATATATATATATATATCTGTGTGTGTGTGTGTGTGTGTGTGTGTGTGTGTGTGTGTGTGTGAGTGTACGCGCAAGTGTGTAAAGTCGAATATAGGACGATGCATCAATTGTCTTTTAAAACTTATCTAACATTACATCGTAACAAGCCCTTTAGCATGACTATCAGTTTTATTATATGAATTTATCAGATTTTTTTCTGTTTATTCATGAGCACCGATTGCAACCATCACCGCTTCCACGAAGTTGAGAGTCAAATTACCAATTTACGTAGTCGCGACCACAAATATTTGCTTATACAATTAAATCTCGACCGAAAAAATGGAGGGGTAATAATAATGATAATAATAATAGTTTTGACAAACAAACGCATCACTTAATCTCAGCCAGACGGCCAGACTTTATAATAATCAACAACAAAAAAGAGAACTTGAAAAATTGTGGACTTTGATGTTCTGGCTGACCACAGAGTAAAATTGAAAGAAAGCGAAAAGAAGGATAAATACCTGGACGTTGCTAGGGAATTGAAAAAAAAAACTGTGGAACATGTAAGTGACGTTTACACCAATTGTAATTGGTGCTCTTGGAACAATGATCAAAGGATTATTAAAGGGACTGGAGGATTTAGAAATAAGAGGACGAGCGGAGACCATCCAAACTACTGCATTATTGAGAACGGCTAGAATACTGAAAAGAGCCCTGAAGACTTGAGGAGACTTGCTGTCACTCAAACTCCAGTGCGTTTCATTTTCTATGACATAGTATATAGTATTTGTCAGCATGGCCAAACTTTGATCTCTTGCACAATTCCCAATGGATCTCATTTCCCTTCCAGTCATGTCTCCGCTTATATTTATTCGGTGCTAGTATGCAGTATTATTATTATTATTATTATTAAGAACCGGACACGTCCTTCAATCACTATAAACAGTCCTGACGTTATCGAATAAAGACATCACTTTATCTACATGTTTTGAATAATTATTTAAAAATGGAAGGATGATTTGAATGGCTGTGTATTAGCATATCTCCCATTGCATTTATTTATGCTTCATTTGCCTTTGATAGTCGTTCGCAGATATATACGCTTTTGATAAGCATGGCCGAATGAGCGAATAAAATACTTTGACATTAAACAATGAATTGAGAGCAGTAAACCCTGCTTGTATAATGTCAAGATATAGGTTCTTCTAAGTAAAATTTTATCGAGTAAACAGGAAGCTTCCTCATGGCGCAAAGAACGAGATTTTTCTTTAATCCTAATTGACAGCCACTTCCCACAATGATACTGAAACATATTTCTGGTTGAAAGAATATTAATCTTAGATGCGTCATGGGTTGTAGATATTATTTGTAAGTCTTTGTTGGCTCAACTTAAAAATGTACTCATTTTGTAAAAGAAAATAACACAGGTAACATTTTGAATCTTGTCAATGTTTTACTTCTGATATTCTATAGATCTGTAACCGCTGTTTTCTTTTACTTAACTTTTGTGTATATATATATATATAGATATATATATATACAAAAGGTTATTTTTCAGACAGATCTCTTAACGAATTGAGCACTCTGGTATCCGCTAGGGTATCAAATGTAAACAAAACGAACGCTGCTGCTGTTGCTACATAATACCTTATAATTCCCTAAGCCGACATGGTACGCTTGTTGGCCGAGCGGTTTGATACTAAGTCTAACGTAAAGTTGGGTGGGTTTCGATTCCAGCTTCAAGCGTCCTACGTGTCTGACCACAGTGAAGAGTTGTGATACAACGAAACAGTCTGTCTGTGAATGACAATATATACGCTCCCCCATGGGGGTTGAGCACTCTGGCGAAAGAATTTTCGGTTGCCGCTCGCATAATGCAAAGCTCTTCAAACGAACTGAGCACTCTGGTATCCGGTAGGCTATTAAATGTAAACAAAAACGAACGCTGTTGCTGCTGTTGCTGCATAATACCTTATAACTTCCTAAGCCGACGTGGTACGCTTGTTAGCCGAGCGGTCTGATACTAAGTCAAACGTAAAATTGGCGGGTTTCGATTCCAGCTTCAAGCTTCCTACGTGTCTAGCCACACTGAAGAGTTGTGATACAATGAAACAGTCTGTCTGTGCATAACAATAGATATATACGTGATGTCTGTCTGAAAAGTGACGGAACTGGGTGTGCTGTGTGAGCTATGGCCAAGCGTGATAAACTGAATGTGTTATCATCTAAAATGATATCCTGGGAGTATATAACAGTAACCTTAGCTTTCCGCAATCATTGTATTTTTCACATGATTTGTTTACATCACCTTTTTTTTTTTTTTTTTTTGAGGTCGTTCAGCTATGAACGGAGAGGAACGAATAAACCTAATTTTTTTGTCCGGTTGGGGAAAACACCGTCACAAGCACTTGAAATACTTCTGCAAGTATATAGAGATAACTATAAATAAAATATAGAGACAGAATAAATCCATTTGTATCTACAAAACCATATAACCTTTTATATACATCATATACATTGTAATGGAATTAAAAAAGAAGACACAAGTGTGTCTTAACAGCTAGAAATATACACATACTATTCCATGAACAACCGGAATGTGGAAGGGGTAAAAAATAGAAAAAGGGCTTACTTAATGATTGTAAATAATGTAGCCATGTGAAAGGGGTAAAAAATAGAAAAAGAGGTTACTTAATGATTGTAAATAATGTAGCCATGTGAAAGGGGTAAAAAATAGAAAAAGGGCTTACTTAATGATTGTAAATAATGTAGCCATGTGAAAGGGGTAAAATATAGAAAAAGGGCTTACTTTATGATTGTAAATAATGTAGCCATGTGGCTTTACTCTTCCCTGTCAGTATCAGAAACAACGTCTCAACTTTTGAAAGAAAAGAATCAAATAGCAGTTAAGAAGGGTTTTTTGTTACTGTCATATGACTTCCCCAACATACATGACAGTTCTCTTAGAGAGAAAATCACTTGTAAATCCCTACAAGTATCCCTTCTGTAAACAGGTTCTAGAACCTGTAACAAGCCGTCTTGCTTATAGTGCGATAATGAAAAAGTGTGGTAGCACATAATTTGTAAACAGAAAATTCGAAATGAATCATTCAATACAGTAAAACGATATTTGACGAATATTCATTCACTAGTAGTGAAAGGAAGAAAGTTCCTTCAGAATACCTACAGTCATAGAGATACATTCAAAGTAGAAATAAACATTTTAAGAATTAATCAGTCACCGACAGCCTTTGACTATTTACCTGCTAACAATAATAAATTGGTAGTTGCATGTTATGTGGCACTAAATTGTTGTCCTTTTGTTAAAGGTTTCTTCTTTACTTAGCTCAGTTGGCTGCATCTCTGCTGAGGGGTAGAACCTCCAATGAGCGTTCTGGATATGACACTAAACCGTCTGATGGTGAGGCTCAAATTCTGGAGCGCTGGGGAATGTAGATTACCCGTTCATTGCCATCAACCCCAAGTCCACTCTTACGCAGAGTTTTAATACCTGTAAGGATACCATTTATGGATCAAATAAAACTGTTTAATCATTAAACTATGCGCAAACAAATGACTGATTGAATTGTTTTTATTGCATAGTGATGCTTGAAACCCTTTAACTGTGTGCAAATAAAATTATTGAAGTTTGATAGCAAAACTTGAAACCATTTAGATGTGTGCAAACAAAGGATTAATAATAATCAGAATTATTACCGTTAAATATTAATGCTTGAAACAGTTTAACTGTGGGCAAAAATTGAATTATTGTTATTACTTGGAATCATCTGACTTTTCAAATGAATGAATAGAGTTGAATAGGATTATTAGTGTTAAATAGCAATACTTGAAATTATTTAGCTGAGTCCAAACAAATTAGATCTTTATTTTTTTAATAAAATGACCGATATATATATATATATATATATATATATAGGATTTGACACAAAATAACCGACAAGGGTTGATATGCCATAAAATCCACCCAACCGACCAACGAACCAACCAACCTTCTTTACTAGCAAAAGAAAATGAGAAGATTTGTACATTTAATTTCGATGATGCACTAAACAAAGCAAGACGAGAATCGGAGCCAATATTTAAGCCGAAGGTTGACTGATGAATAAAGTCTTCTTATTGTGAAGATAGAAACCTGTCAGAACATGTAGTATATAAAATACATGCTAAAAAGAGTTAAATATCAGTTCGCTGCGTGACAGTGATGAGCAATATAGTCCGTTGGTTATGGACATTGTACCTGATTTACATAGGAAGAAGCGATCAGTAATAGAACAGTCATTTGCACGGAATTCCAATCACTGCAAATGATGACTGATTCGGTGGGACATTTCAAAACTAAAACAACGTATCCACTAAATGAAACCTGAAAGGAAATCTTTCATAACATCATGACAAAGAAAGTTTTAAGTTCTTTGTTTAAAGGTATATCATTATTCGTGAGTTATTTTATTCCAAACCCAGTCTTGAAGAAGAACAGTTGTGATACTATTTAAACCATAGCTGGAGAGATAAAGGGAGTCATACCTTTCCTAAGGATATTAGTCTGAAAGTGAACCAAATAGCGCGAGTGGAGTTCGAACTCACTCACTTCGAGTCCGTTGTCCAGCCATTACGTCACGAGGACTCCCCGACAAAGAAAGAATGGGTAATAGTTCAAAATTAGTGCAAATGGGGTAAAGCCCGACAAATCACATTCGTTGCACACCTTCCAGACAAATCTGTTTTGGCACGACCAGACTGAAATTTAAAGGGGCGATGAATTGACAATATTTTTCTTTTTTATTCGATATCGATTTTGACGTTTCTGTACATAGTTGAAACAAAGATAAACTTTCATTGACGGAATAAATATTACAAAAAGATAGAACGTTTAAAATAATGTATAGAACTATGCGGAAAAATAGGTTAATTTGGTATGGAAACGAACTTACTTATCAATCAACCCCTGGGCTGGGCATCGGTAAAACTAGTTTTGTCAATTATGGTATGACTAACAGAAGTTCCTGGTGTTGCCTGGGAAAAAAAGCAAAGACGTAACATGAACTGAGGTAGTGTTTACATACAAATGGAATACCCTTTCCATAGACAATGTATTCATATTAGTTCTGAAAGTGGTGATAGTTTATGTAAGAGTGCAATAGTTATTTTGGCATTCGATGACTTCCTAGACTTTGTCGCGTTCACTCTACCTTTTGTTAATTCAAAAAACAGTTTGTAATTCTTTTACGAGGTAAAAATACACTTTTGCTCTTCATTCATGAACTCAAAAACATTTTTCTGCTTCATTTATGTGGTCAAAAGAATTTGTTGTGCTTCATTTATGAGGCAAAAAAATGTACTTCATTTACGAAGTCAAAAACATTTTTGTACTTCATTTATGTGATCAAAAATATTTTTGTGCTTGATATCAAAATAGATTTCGTTGGATAAAAGAAATCTGCTGACTCCAAAGAGAAAACCAATATGAACGTTCAAGATGTAAAATTGATTTACTGTTTCTTGTTTCACAATTAAATATACAAAAACCTACCTTTCATCTGTTCAAAATCAGTGACAGCCTTCTAATTTGGTTTTAGTCTTCCTCAGAAAATAAAAAGTTCCGAAATACAGATCCTATTATAGGACTTTCCACTTAAATCGCAATTTTAATGAGACTTCTATTACGAACAATTCACTGTTGGAAATAGTTATCCTGTCAGTACAATAAAATATCTAAAACAGGTGCATTACCCGTTTAAAGTAGGAAAATACCTGACAAAGAGTACTGAATCGATTTTGTCAGCAGATGGCTCCATTCTCCGAACATATTTTTTCACAGTAAAGTAGTGGAACAGGTTGCTATAAGCCTCAAATCAGTCGAACTCATTGAAGAAAACACACAACCAAAACTTTCAATGAAATATGACGTAAACAGCATCTTTTTATTGATTTTCATTTTTAGATAAAATATTGTCAACTCTCAGTTTTAACTACTATTTTCTTCCATCTTGATCGCTTTTAGTTGTTTCTATGGTGGGCTCTTGGAATACGCCGACTGCATTCTCTAAAAAATAGAAATACCTCCTCACCAAAAAGGATGACAAACACAGACTACGCATATGATTTAGCGTTTGTCGCAAATACACCAGCCAAAGCCGATTCCCTACGGTATAGCTTGGAGCAGGAAACCGAAGGCATTGATATCTACGTGAGTGCAAATAAAACAGAATTCATATGTTTTAGGCAAGAAGGAGCTATTTTCAAATCAGTAGACCAGTTCACATATTTTGGCAGCAATATATCATATACTGAAAGTGATGTCAACATACACATCGTGGGGGTATGAACTACTATTAAAAGATTGTCGATCATATGGAAAGTTCTTTCAAGCCGGGGTTGTGTCAGTACTACTGTATGGGAGCACCACATGGACACTAACGAAATGAATTGAGAAAAAGATTGATGAAAACGACAGAAGAATGTTACGTGCTGTTATGAACAAAGCAGCACCCTACAAAACAGCAGATATACAACCACTTACCACTCGTCCCACAAAACATTCAATAAGACGAACAAGATATGTTGGGCACTGCTTGAGAAGTAAGAGAGAATTTTCAAACAACGTTCTCTAATGGACCCCTATGCATGGATGCGCCATACATCATCTCTATGTGGACACTGGATGCAGTTTAGAGGACCTGCCAAGAGTGATGATCGATATGGATTTATGGCAAAAGAGAGTCAGGGAACATTATGGTTGGTTGGTCGGTTGTTTGGGTTTTATGGCATATCAACCTTTGTTGGTTATTTAACACCAAATCCATTTTTATACAAATAATCAGTTCTATTCTAAACAATTCAGTTTAGCATAAGTACGCAGTTTAGTTTTATTTGAACCATAAATAGGACTCTATCAAGTGCTGCCACTCCGGACCAAAGTGAACCTGGGAGTGATGGCAATGAAGGGGTACTCCGCGTTCCCCAAAGCTCCAGCATTACTGGAACCTCACCATCAGATTGTTTAGTGTCATATCCAGGACATTCATTGGGGGAGGGTCTTACCCTCCTGCAGCGATGCAGTCGGTGTATCCTACAGCCCCAGCCGACCGGACAAGAATATGAATCTGTCGTCAGACTGACAACCAAACACTAAAATGTTCGCACTGGATTTCCGCGGTAAACGCCAACAGTACTGCGTGCTGTTTTCCAATTTCTAGAAGATTGAATTATGTCTTGGTGTTGCTTTCCACACAGACAGTGCCCGACTGACTGTAGTTTGCTGTACAGTAGACAAAACCTGGAAAAAATGAGAATGCACGAAATTAATAATTCAAGATGGTGACAATTTATCCATCGTACACACACGCGCGTGCGCGCACGCGCACGCACACGCACACACCTATATATTGTATTTCTCTCCACGACTTGATGATAATGAATATTATTAGTTATTTGAAACCAAATAATTACTTGCGAATTATTAGTGTTAATAAAGATAAAGATTATATATATATATATATATATATATATATATATATTATAGTTGGCAGTTGTACGTTAATGTATATTTTATTTCAGCATGTGCAAAAGAATCTGTGTGTTCCTTTCAATCTCCTTATAAACTCTTGCAGAAAGGTACGAAATTATGTCCGAAAGCAATGAATCCAAAATGTTTGGAAATTGCTTATATACTGACACCATGCCTACATTTCTTGGTAGGAAACCAAAAAAGGTAAAGTATTTAATATTCATAGTTTACTTCTCCCTCTATATCTTTATCTTTCATTTTCGTTCTCACTCTATCTCTCTACAGAGAGAGAGAGAGAGAGAGGTTAAATCTCTCAAAATATTCCAACAACTCAAGTTTCTGAATGTTGATTCCCTGGTAGATAACAAAATTATATCATTAATAATTGGCGCAATGCTTGAAAACAGAAACTGTTATTAAATTATTCGTATTTGATAGGAATACTTGATATCATGTCACTGTGCAAAAAATGATGAGTGCAATTTTAAAATAAGAGTGCAATTTTAAAAAGCTAAGTAACATTGAAAATATAGTTATGATTACAATCAGAAATTTAAGGATTAACCAAATGTAGGCATTAGATTAGCAATGAGGAATTGAAGAGCCATTAAAAAAATAAACCAAAGCAATCCTGATTGCATATAGGAACGCAGAGTACGATTAGGCCTCACCAGTCACCTCCAGACCCACAGTTACTGACCAACTAATTAAAAACGAATTCATGGTCATCTTCGACTCTAAAGAACGAATCTGATAGATAGATAGATAGATAGATAGATAGATAGATAGATTCAGTTTGGTGTATTTGTCTTCTGTCATAGGAAATCGAATTTACTATTCCCTCACCATTTTCCAGTGGGTTCTGCTCTATCGTCCACTACCGAAAGATGTCTTAACGTTTGGTAATCCTACAGTTCAAATGGAACATATAATACCGAATATATCACAATATTGATTTTCTTAACATGAAATGAAGTCAGAAGAGTGATGTGGTATGTCATATAGATGAGCAAGTCACTTTTTTTCAGACATCGTTATTGTTTTTCCGATAAAAAAAAAACCGTGACTGAGCATTGATTTCTGACTTAGACAATCATACAAAATCAGTGAATCAATGCAAGATGCAAAAGAATTCATTGATCGAAAAAAAGTGTTATTGTTTGGCTTAATGGCCATTATATTTTAATGACATCTGCTTGAAATGCTTTTGGGATACAAACTGTGGACGTAGCGTTTCTGTTTGCTTGCCAATGTCCCAGATTGGATTTTCTCACTGAAGAAATAGACTGACGTTATTTTCCACCATTTCTTCTATGAAAAATATTGAATAAATAATCTAAAAACCTCTAACTAAACAAATATAGGGAATTTTTGTTATTATTTTGTTCTTGATACAATGAGACGAACTCTGTTGATACAATTTACATGAATTTAATGTTTTTTGATCGTCCATGTAAGAGAAAATTTTGAAGATTTTTTTGCACAGTCGGTTAGGACTATAGAATACGCCACTCTATGTCTGCAGAGAGATAAGACCTCCTCTCAACGAGTGTCCTGTATATGACACTAAACCATCTGATGTTGAAGCCCCAGCCCTAGAGATCTGAGGAATGTAGAATATTTCTTTATTGCCATTACTCCCTTGTCAACTCTGATCCAGTTAGAGTCCCATGTATGAGTCAAAAAGAACTATTTTATCATTTAAATCATTTAGATGAGTGCAAACAAATGAGTTGGCTCGTTAAAAATGTTGTCTACGAACTATGCGGTGAAAAATCAGGTATTAATAGGATTTGGCATTAAATAACCTGCAGTGATTGATATGCCATAAAACACAACCATGCCAACTTATGAAGATTTTTTCTGTTAGAGTGAATATTATGAAGGACGCCCCAAAAATAGCAGTTGTAGTAGTTTACTGTTCCTGCATATTACAGAGTGAAAATGAAAGAAAATGAACAGCGAGATAAATACTTGCACCTTGCCAGAGAGCTAAAAAATGCTGTGGAACATGAAGGTGATGATTATCCCGATTTGAATCGGTACGCTTGGAACGGTCTCCAGGAGCTTGGAAAAGAGACTGGAGAAATTGGAAATCAAAGGAAAAATCGAGACTATACAGACCTTAGCACTATTAAGATCAATTAGAATACTTAAAAGAGTCCAGGAAACCCGAAAAGACTTGCTGTCTCTCAAACTCCAGTGAACACCGATGAGAAAAACTCGTAAGGAGGGAAATAAGGGTTTTTTTAAAGTTTGCGACATGATCCCCCAAACATGTATAATAAAACGTCAAAAAATGCTCAAGGCACCAGAAAAAGTTAAAAACCTGTGTTACGGAAAATTGGTAAGCAGAATTATCAACTGGAGAACAAACCCTAGCTGAGGTAAAAAAATCTAAGGAAATCACTGTCACCTCTATCATTCGTTATTGCAATAATACCATTGAATCATATACTTAAGAACTGCCCAAGACTTAACAGAATTACATAGTTACAAGAAAAGATAAATCACCTAGTGTATATGAATGATATTAAGATTTTTACCAAGAATGAAAAAGAATTAGAATCGTAAACATAATTTTTTTTATATTCTTCAGCTAAGTTATGGGAATGGAATTTGGAATTGAAAAAGGCAACATGTTTGTAGAAGAAAAAGGAAAAGAGAAATAATTGAAAGAATAGAAATGCCGAATTTAAAAAAAACATCAGACACTTGAAGAAAAAGAAAATTACCAATATTTGAGAATATTAGAAGTGGCAACTATCGAACAGAGATGAAAGAAATCTTAAGAAAGTAGTACCACTAAAGATCAAGAAAACTTGTCGAAACCAAATTCAGCCGCAGAAATCTAATCAAAGAAACAAATACTCGAACTGTCTCTCATGTAATATACTCTGGATCCTTCCTAAATTAGACAAGGGAGGAAATCAGATAGATGAACCAAAATTGATGAAGCTTTGCACCTAAGAGATAACACTGATATGAAAAGAAAAGAAGAAAGAAGAGGGCTGGCAAGCAATGAAGACTGCACAAATGGAACTATACAAGGATTTGAAGAAATATTGATTACAGCAGCCTGTAATTACAATAACATAACAACAGAAAACAAAAAATCTAGAAAATAAAAATGGGAATAAAGACAACAATATGGATACTTTAAGTGACAAATTAAGGACTTTGCACATGAGATGACCGGGAAAAGGTTACGAAGGAAAAAACCTTAAGACATAAACTGAATTTCTTATAATAGCAGTACAACGTAATACCATCAAAACTAATTATGTCAAAGCAAAAATTGATAAAACACAAGAGAATAACAAGTGTAGCTTATTAAGTGTAGCTGACGCTGATGTGAAAAACTCAAAAAATTAAAATAATAATAAACAGTTCTATGGATACTTCAAGTAACAAATTGGGTTGATTGCACTGGAGATAACCTGACCATG
Source organism: Sepioteuthis lessoniana (assembly GCA_963585895.1). Taxonomy (NCBI): domain Eukaryota; kingdom Metazoa; phylum Mollusca; class Cephalopoda; order Myopsida; family Loliginidae; genus Sepioteuthis; species Sepioteuthis lessoniana. The sequence continues at coordinate 13,830,286 of OY757923.1, forward strand.
GTTACGAACGGAAAATCTCAGTAGAGAAACTGAATCTTATTAAATAGCAGTATAAAATAATAATATAAGGACCTATTATGTCAAAGTGAAAATCGATAATACGCAACACAATAGCAAATGTTGATTATGTGAAGATAGAGATGAAACTGTTCATCACATAATGAACAAATGCAGCACTAATACCCTTGGGAAAAGTATGAATCCAATTATTCTCCCTCCAAATATGGGTGAATAGTAGGGCAGACTAGGTTCTTCAGCTTTGGTAAGGCAACTAGTCTAGGAGAAGCAAAACTCTGGATTCAAACCTGTTAAACTCCGCTTAAAAATTGACCTTGTGTCATATCCTGCCCGAGCGAAGGGGTTGGGTAAATATGATGAAAAAATGCAGCAAATAAGCAGAAAAAGAGGTGAGAAGTAGGTGAGAAAGATAATCCACTGGGAAATGTGCAATAGATTAAAATTTGACCATACTCTCAAATGGTTCAAAAACAAACGAGAATCTGTTAAAGAAAATGAAACGCATAAAATTCCCAGGGACTTTTGGATACAAACGATCACTGTATCCCGGCCAAAGGACTAGACCTTGTGTTAATTAGCAAGAACAAAAGATCTTGTCATCTAGTGATGTTTGCTGTTCCAGCGGACAGCAGAGTGAAAATGAAAGAAAGCAAAAAGATAGAGAAATAGTTGGATCTTGCTACAGAGCTAATCGAGCTTTAAAACATGAAAGTGACGATGATACCAATAACATCTGACGCGCTAGAAACAGTCCTCAGGAGTTGGGAAAAGAGGATGGGGAAATTGAAAATCAGAGCAAGAATCGATACTATACAGACCACAGCATTTTTAAGATCGGCTAGAATACTGAGAAGAGTCCTAGATACCTAAAGAAACTTGCAATCACTCAGACTCTAGAGAAAAACTGTCTGTAGATCCTGGTATGAAAAATTCCCAAGGAGTTAATTTCAATATGTCAGGAGATTCACATCAAGACCTTTTTCCAATTCTGAAATCTTAAGCAATGCTCTCTCATTTTAAAAACTTTCAAATAGAATATGCCTCCAATTGTTCTTTTGTATACTACGTATCTAGGATTCCTGTCAGATAAAAATACTCGTAATTTACACAGAATTTATTTGATTTCCAGAAACAATTTTTAATCGAGTTAATTTGCTCACAGATGTATAGTATCAATTATTCCCATCTGATACAAATAATTTTTCAAACAGATCTAGTTGAACAATATATGGGACCCTGACAAGTGTGGGTTAGAATGGACCTGGGATTAAAGTCAATAAAAGTGCAAGTACATTTTAGTGTTATATACAAAATAATCCCTGATTTTATGGAGGGTACCCCCTCTGCAGGGGGGATATAATCGGGTTATTCTAAGCTCCACCGATAACGTATTCTTCATAATTGGTTTACTATTACCCATCTCGTAAAAATGATGTAACAATGAGAAACGGGGCAAATTTGGAGAAGTAAGTTTATATGGTTTCTTTGTTTAATGGCTTATCAACTTTTGTGGGTTGCTTAATACTAAAGCTATCCTTATAGAAGAACAGCAGTAATACTATTTAATCCATAACTGGGAGGTTAAAAGGTTTCATACCTTTCCAAAGAGTATTAGTCCGAAAGTGGATGTAATAGCGTGATTGAGGCTTCATTACTTCAAGGCTGCAGTCCAATACTTTAACCATTATGCTACGGAAACGCCACTCGCAAAGAACTGGAGTAGATGAGGTGAAGGAAAATCTTTTCTCTAGTGTGTGTTTCAAACATTTAGATTTGCATGGATACCTTTTCGAAAGATCAGTGAAGCTTACTATTTTCAACAATAACTAGTGTCGTATTTCCACTTGTTAATATCTTTCTGAATGTATTGTTTTATAACAACACATCGGGATAAACAAGAGATTTTATATCCCACGAATGAGTCAGCCTGTATTTGATACAAGCAAAGACTTCTTATTCTGTAGTAAACATTATCTCTTTTGCTGAATATGGTTATGATAGTCTCACTTAGAGATAAGCAGCTGTTCACTTCAGTTGCTATTATGGCGTGGAATGATGAACATGATTCGTTTGTAACCGAAACTTATTTCAGATTATAACAACGTCTATTGGCCAGCTCGTTCACCAGATCTATCCCTTTAGTCTACGGGAGATACCTAAACGTTTAAGTCCTTAAAAGTCAGTCACAGGCAACAGCAGAACTGAAATGTTTTATTCGTCATGAAATCACAGAAGTACTTGAGACAGTTACTTGAACTTCAGGGTGAGACTTCAGGAGTGTGTATCTCACGATAGCAAGCATTTAGATTATATAATCTTTAAAACAAAGATATGACAAAAAGACAAATACTGTTCTTTCTTATAATAAAATTGAATTTTAAATCAAATCTTGGTTGCCTATTTCATTTTACATTACAAGATATCATTCTGCCGGACTCTGTAGATTTAATTTCCCGTATTATCTGTGTTTTGTCGGACATTCGTCATATCTCTTGAAGTCTCTACGGGAATCTTTTGAAGGAACTTAGCATCTAGTGAAGATTAACTCCATTCCCCCACCATTACAGTAAAAACATAGCCTGAAGGAGTAGCATGCTCTACAACAAACGCTCTGATATATATTTCATGTTTTACCAAAATCATCAAGCGAGAACTTGAATGTCAGTGACTTGACTTCCGGTATTATGAGAAAAAAATTAAAAACGTGACATATGTATAAACACGTAACTGGGATAAAAAGGTATTCGTAAAACTGACCAATAAGGTTTGGTTTGGTTTGGTTTGGCTGTTTAATACCATATAAACATTCAAGGGTTATTTAATGCCAAAGCCATCCCCATAGAAGAACAACAGCGATATTATCTAACCTATCGCTTGGGGGATAAAGTTTTTACCTTTGCAAAGAGTATTAGTTTGAAAGTGAACGTAATATAGGGGAGTGGAATTTGAACTGACTTGTCCCAGTTCAGCACATTAGCCGCTGCGCCACAAGGACTTACCCTCATCGACCAAATAAATAATTATTTGATTAGTTAATTAATTAATATATTTACGTATTATATTCATTTTTTTTTCACATCATGTACTTAATCAGAGGGTAGATGAAACAAAATAGATTTATTCAGGTATCTGCACTTGGATACCGATTCGGTTTTCTTATTCAGCAATTTGTTACAATGTACAAAGTTTTTCTTTTAAGACACTGCTTGCAGCCGATTTTGCCGACTTTTTATGCTGGATAGATTTTGCTTTTTTACAATTTCCAATTTAATCATTGGTGACTTGCTAGTTTTATCTTTCTCTTCCCACATCTTTCTCTTTCCGATAATCTAGTATTATTAGAATATTTTCCGTTGGCAGAACTCCAGTTGAAATTATAGATTCCTTACTTCCAATTCAGTTCTGTTGCTCTAATATAGATACTTTCATCATTGTTGTTCCCTTCATATATATATATATATATATATATATAAATATATATATATATATATATATATATATATATATATTATTTGGACAGGTTTGGTCAAATTTTACGATCTTAATTTTTTTTTCTTTCTTGCTAATTTCTTTGTGTTAAGTTCAAGTTGATAGAGTAGTTGCTTTAAATTCTGCTCCGATGACAACTATGATTGAAATCGCTTGGGAGCAGAACTAAGGAAAACACATCTACCAACTGGAGTCAGACACTGATAAACTAGCTAGAGGAAACAAAATAAAATTGTAAAAATGGAAAGTTTCATAGCCTTTAACCAAACTTCTCTAACCAAATTATATATATATATATATGTGTGTGTGTGTGTGTGTTTGAGAGAGAGAGAGAGAGAAAGAGAGAGAGAGAGAGAGAGTTTGTGTGTGAAAATGTACTGAGATGAAAAGACATGCGATCTTCAGAGGATAATTTTATTAATTGAATCATTTGCCAATATTAAACTTTTCAGGTTTTAGACCTTCATCAGGGCGTTTGAGTTATTAAAACCAAAAATGATTAGAAAGTTTTTAAATATTCCATTTCCGTTGGTAGCGTTCTGTTTTAAATTTGTATATTGTCATTAGCGTTGCAAAATTTATCAAAAAATAATCCTTATCATATCAATCTATTTTTATATCTATCAATATGTTTATATTTATATCATTTAGTTCGTATCTACCTATAATAAACATTCCAAGACATTGTCTTTAACAATGCTAGTCTTTTTCTTTCTGTCTATTTTGGATATATATATATATATATATATATATATATATATATATATATATATGAGTCATTCAATGAATAAGGTGTTTTTAACGAAAAAATAATTCTTTTTCCGAATCATTCTCCATGAGTGTAAACCCTGCATTGTTTTGAATAGGCTTATAGCAAAAATTATTTTAATCTGGCAAAAATATTTCTTTTGATACTATTCAAAATAGTAGCAAATCAAACAGAGACCTCCGAATTGGGCAAAGGTCTGTCATCAAATTTTGGGATGCTGAGGAATGCAAATCATGTAAAATATTCAGGATAATCTGTGATATGTACGGAAGAGCCTGTTTTAGTGAAAAAATTTTTACAAATGTGATTATATGCATGGGTGAACATATGTGAGTGTTTGAGTGTGTGAGTATGTCTATATGTGTGTGAGTGTGAGTTTCTATATTTGTATGTACGTGGAGGAAGTTAATGTGTGTGAATGTGTGTATGTGCATGTGTGTGAGTGTAAGTTTATGTGTGTGTATGTGTGAGTATATGAATTTGTGTTTGTTTGTATGTATGCGTGTAGGCAAGCGTTTTACTTTGCGCGTGCGTGTGTGTGCATGTCTGTAAGTATATTTTTGTGTGTATGTAGCTACGTGGTGTGTGTATCTATGTTTGATATATCCACTCTGTTTAATATATTTACTCTGTTTGATATATTCACGACGGAAACAATCATCTGACAAAGAAGGAGATTATGTTAAAAGCTAAACACTTATTATGTTGGATAGATAATACTTTCATCAATAGGCAACAAAGTTTTTGATGGGCATGTGTAGATTAAGGATTTTAGTTTTTATATAATTCTTTATTTATGACAGTATGAAAACAGATATTTTTTGTAAATTTCTAAATCTATCAATCAAATACATACAAGGATTCATTAAACCTTTATGACATCATCAGTGTATCAATTTCTAGAAACAGTGACACCATAGCCAAGACTTCTTGTTTATGTGTTTGGTGTTGGTAACGTGTCGTTAGTTTTACACAACGTCAATATTACAGTCAGGTTGTTCCCAAAGGATGCTAATCGATGCTGTTAATGTCTGCATAGTATTCAGTTTATTTCTTATTGAAAGTGACCCGTCTGTTGGAACTGTGGATGACAGATTACATAATCAAGACAGACGATATTGTTGTTGTGATAAGTGCTTACAAAATAAGGTTCTAACAGATTGATCTCCAGGATTTAAAACTGCTAATGCACAGGTTCAAGTAGCGTTGAAAATTTTGCTCGTATGTCGTTGAGCAGCCATTCATTTCAATTCCTATTATGGCATAGAATGGTGATCATCGTGCGTTTGTGTTTAAAACTTATCTTAATTGGTGACGTTCTGTGAGCGCCTCGTTCACCAGATCTATTTCCCTGTCATTTCTTCCTCTATGAAAAAGTGAAGGTTTAACTCTTTAAATGTAGGTCATAGAAAACTGACCAACTGAAAGATTTCATTCAGCATGAAATCGCAGTGTGTGTGTGTGTGTGTGTGTGCGAGCGCATACGTTTATGAATTATTTTGTTCACAGTTTGAAACGGTTCTTTATTTATTAGAGTATGAAAACTTCAATAATTTATCAATCAAATACATACAATGATTTATTAAATCCCTTTGACATCCTCAGTGTATCAATTTCTAATAGTTTTGAGCTATTGTTTCTAATAGTTCTCCAATTACACTTGGATAAAACGCCTTAATAGGAATCAATGACCTTGTCACTCTTTACAATCAATAAGTCTGTCTACTTGTTTATTAGCCTGCTTAGTTTTATTTCATGTTCAATTTGAAATATATGATTTATTTTCAAGAAGATCTCATGATGACTTTATGTCCATATTCTTTATTTAAGTACTATACTTCTTAACAACTCAAATGTAACCACTGTATAACTTTCACTGTGTTCGGGAAAATTTTATACATTTTTCTCTATAAGTAGAACGAGACTGGCATAATTTATCGATAAAATACAGAGATGTTTGCTTTACAAGTTGATTTAGTTAAAATTTGTAAAGCTTCCATTGCCATGTGCGACTATAGTCGAATTCCAAGCAGCCATGCTGTGTAAAACTATAGTCGAATTCTTAATGCTATGCCGTATGCCAATATGTATTTACCCAACCCCTCCGATTACGTGGAGTAAAGCTGCTTTGAATTCAGAGTTTTCTTTCTTGACTGGTAGCCTACGAAAGGATAATGAACCTAGTTTGACCAACTTTTACTCATAGCTGAAGGGGGAACGGATGGATTCGTGCCTTTACCAACACTATTAGCGTGAAGTGAAACGCAAACAGCTTCGTCCAGGTTTGATTCTGTTCACTTATTCTGTTCCTATGACGATAACCGTTACGCTGAGTTCGCTTCTAATATTGCCTATTTTCATACTATTTACCGTATGCTGGTCTGTATTTTCCACCTCTTAGAGAGTTTTGCAGAGAGTTTTCGTGTTATTGGACGACAAATATGACTACTTTTGCCATGTTTTCCTTCAGAATCCGGCATTTTTTCATAGTTTCTGAAAATGCAGCAATGGGAGCTGCGGACAATTAAGAAAATGTGGTAGTAGAACAGTTAATAACTGTGTGACAGTTCGATTGATGATCCTCTTATCTTGCCAGCTAATTGAAGTCTCCCCAACGTTTTCTTTGTTTGTTTGTTTGGGGTTTTTTGTGTTTGGGGGGGGAGGGGGCTATGTTTTTTTGTTTTTTTAAGTTTTTGTTGTGTTTTTTTAAGATGTCATCCGCCAGTTTTAATCAAAACTGTATAAGCCACAGGTCACCGTAATTTTCTTTTTTTAATTTTTATAGAACAGAGAATACACAATCGAATGGCCGTCTTTTTTACTCTAACTCTTTGAGACAATCTTGGAGTGCGGTGTGTTGAGTAGACTCTATCACAATATAAACGGCGGAAGAGGCTTAGGGACTGGTCATTTCTCAATCACATAACATCTAACTGCTCACTGCTATTTTTGGCGACCCACTACTTGGTCTGTTAGCCCTCTCTTCCTACGTTTAACGGCCGAATTCTATCCGCCGCACTTGGTCTGCTACTACTCTTAGACTCGACCTGTTTCTTCGAATAGATGGGGCATTAACTTCCAGAAAAGAAAACCGCTTTTTCAAATTGGACTTGCTTGTACTAAAATACATTTAGAAATTACGAGATCTTTTTCTACTGTCTTGTAACCGCATTAAAACTGAAGTTTATTATAGACATTAAGAAATAATCCTTCCATTCTCGTCTTTTTTCTATTTTACTATCTTTTAAAATCTACCGACCCCACCTAGCTTATTTAGCAACTCCTTTAAACTATTACGCAGATACATTATTATGGACATTAAAAAATAACCCTTCCATTCCTGTCTTTTTTTTTACTATCTTTTAAAATCTACCAACAACTCTAGCTTATTTAGTAATTCCTTTAAACTACAACACAGACACATTCATAAATAAACGCTATTATTCTGCCTTCATGCACCCATGAAAATATATATGCTCACACCCACAAGCACTTACATATATATGACACTTATATACAAACATACTAATATAGATACTTTTGCACCTTCATGCATATACATTATTTCATCCAGATATGTGCATCTACCGGCAAAAGAGTTGATAGTGTCACAGTCACGGATGAATTAAAATCAAAGGAATAAAAAAAAAACAATAAAAACTATCAAAAATCTTGTAAACAGATGCTCTCTCACAACTATATCGGTGCATTCCTTGCAAAAAAGCATAGAACAACCGTTTTTCCGCTCTCCATTAGCCTAGACATTGCATCCTTTGTATTTATTTTCGAATGCAAACTCAGCTATTTGGATGTTTTTTTACTATAATTCCACTTTCCCTGCGTTGCTAACATGTTAGAAAAATTGTTGTTACCAATTTCTTCTTTTGGACCTTCCTGCAAATAACTCATATTTTTAGTTTTCTTACAAACAGGAGCTAAGTAACAGACTGGTAAAATGGCGTCTGGCATGAAAGTGCGTATAAAGTAGAGGTGTATAGCTGGAAAAAATTGAAGCGCTTGAAACGAAACAATTACCGGTGTAGGAAATGTAGTCGACGCCCGAGTTCAAAGCGACGTGGCTGTTTGCATTTCACTTCGTGCGAGTGCTTTTAGGAAAAGTGTGAATTCATCTCTTCTCTCACCAGTTATGAACCAATAGTAGGGTAGGCTGAGCTCGTTAGACTGGGTAAAGCAATCAGTCGAAGAGAAGTGAAATTCTGAATAAAAAAACCATCTATACTCCGCTTAAAAATTGACCTAGTGTTTCATCCCACTTCTGAAAGAGAAGTGGGGTAAATACACAATCTATACGGAAAAAATTACGCCCACTGACTATATCTTCGCTTGCTGAATGTTTACAGAGACCAAACAACATATCTGAGCATAGTTACGCGGTGGTTAATGCGTTTCAACAGTAGCAATAGCAAACTGACTGACTAGCTACATTGTGGAGAGCTCTGCACACCCGTCAGGCCATGATATGAAAAAAGGCCTGAATTAATTTATCTACTCGAGCATGAAATTACAAACGAGTACAATTCCAATTTAATTGTTTTGGAAAGGTTGTTTGCAATGTTAGCTTATTGCAGAGTTCTTACAGAGTTTATCACACGGATACTTACGGCAAAACAGAAAGGTCACTAAATGCAAGACTACCAGTTACCTCTGAACCGCTTTATGCGCCGTGTGATTCATGGTGACGAGCCATGGTGTTACTGATATGAACCAGAATCAAAAAGAACCGTCTGGAGCGGTGATGTGCGAATACTTCATCTGACAGAAATTTTTACGAGCGCAGTTTGAACTCCTATATTCCTTGTTGGGGGAGACTATGTGGAAAAATACTGTTTTATTGCTGAAAACTTGCCATTTCCGGCGGTGTTGTTTTGCTCATGGTGTAAAGTAGCTTCGGTAAAAATAGATAGGAGGTATTAGTTTCAGAGTGCGTTTCATCACCATAGAAAATGGAACAGATGACGAGAGTTCAAAGCCTGGATGGGGTGGTTGCGTTACCTTTGGTAAAACATGAATCCATCTGATCTACTCCCATCCCACTCCAGCTACGGATAATTTGCAGAAAAGACTGAGCTCTTTGATCTTGAATAGGCAACCAGTCTAAGAGAAATAAGACTTTGAATTCAAACTATCTTTACTCTGCTAAAAAAATTGACCTTATGCCACATCCTATTCGTGGTGAAGAGGTTGGGTAAATACATTATTTCGGGGCGTCATGTGTGAATTCTAAGATGTATTCTATTTCAATATACTCTGTTTTCCCCCTAATTGCGGTTAATCCAATGCGTTGTATCATGAATCCTATTGATATGATATGGGACACAGGCACTGGCCGATGATAAGGTCAGAAGTGGATGTTGGTGGTATGGCAGTAGGGTGTGATCACAACACTTTTTTTTGTCTTGATACAGATAGCGGATGAACAAAAATCTTTTAGTTACCAATATATCAACCATTATGGGTTATTTATTGTCAAATCCTGTTTGTTTATATACATACACATACATCAACCACTCCACATGAGCAGGGTGTGATACAAGGTCAATTTTTTAGCAGTGTTTAATTGGTTTGAATTCAAAGTTTTCCTTTGTTTTAGACCGGTTGCCATTCCAAAGTTAAAGAGGCCAGTCCGGCTTACCCAGAGCTGGAGGAAGAAAAGTCGGATGCATACTTTTCCCGAGTGCATTAGCGCTATGAGAAATTCAAACAGCCTCTTCCTGGATTTGAACTCGGGTCACCGTATCTATTTCCTATGACGGTAACCATTACATCACGAACTCCCCAATCATTATATATATATATATATAATGATTTGTAAGCGTATAGTCTGTTGGTAACATTATCTTTAAACGATTTAGAGCCCATTTGTTTGCACACAAACGGTTTCAAGTATTGCTGTCTAACGCTAATTATTCAATTCAATATCAAACATTTTTTGCACCCAGCTTATATGGTTTCATGTGTTGCTATCTCAATGTAATCAACCCTTGGCCACTGCTTTCGATCGCCTTTTAGATAAAATAGGTTTGGGTACTTGTTTGTCACAAGAGCAATTTGAAGAATTCTGTCGTGATAATCATATAGGTACCGGGTCTTGACATGACAAGCTGATTAGACTTACTGGCCATACTTTATGTGTGTGCGTGAAAGTTCATGTGAGTGTATTCGTGTGCGTGTGTGTGTGTGTGGTGTGTGTGTGTGTGTGTGTGTGTGTGTGTGTGTAGTACACTGTTTGTCGTATAGAGATTATATATTGTAGCCTTGCTGTGGCGTAAAACTTTTAAATTGCTCGAATATTATCCATTGAAAATTTATATTGACCGAAATGAGTTCGATTGTAGCCCCTGTATTATAAAGCTTCAAAGTTTTGGTTTCTAAGTTACTGCATTTTACCGTTTACTGCGCTCAAAATTTCACGCTAAGATGTGCCATTTTGCTGGATTACAGTTAGTCCATGTTAAAAGGAGGAGTCCTCGTGGTTAAGTGGCTGGTGTGTTGGACTGCTACATTTTAGTAAGCGTTCAAACCTCGATAGCGCTATTATTTTCACTTTTGGATTAATACCCTTGTGAAAGGTATTAACGCCTGCTTCCCCTAAATATGGATTAAATAGTACTACTACTGTTCTACAAGGACGAATTTGGCATTGAATAACCCACAAAAGTTATGTTATTGAAATAAAAATAACAATCAACCAGGTTAAAAGTACGATAAGAATAACCCGAACCCTAACTATTTTAGACCTTAACATATTTATTTATTTATTCATTTCTATTTTTTCAGAAAATTAAGGTCTAAAAAATTCACCTTTGAGTTATCCTTACTGCGCTTTTAATCTGGATTAGGTAGTGTATATTCAAAAATGGGATCATTATGGTATAGATTGTATCAACTATGCGATAACTCATCTTACTGAATATTATTAGACCATAAATGAAATTGAGAATGAAATATTGGTTCGTTCAGTATTAACAAAACATTGAAGAGACATCAATGAACTGGTTGAGCACTTTCTTTTTCAATCAATCAGATCAGCTCACATTTTTCTAATCTACCGAGTTGTTGTTAGGATACGGTTCATCCAATGATTGAGTCCTTAATCAAAAGAGCTTAGACGTAATTTGTTCCGTGATTATCTCGTAATTCTTCTAATATGCTAATATGTCCTCTAGGAATTGATATTAATCAGAGGGATTCGCAAAGGTTCTTAAAATACCTAATAGCAGCATCCAGTCTTTAGATCAGGTGCACTGACAAAGGAATCATTAAACGTCTTGGTTATTTTGATCATATATATTCATTTTTTTTTCTTTAGCAGCTCTTTCATCGACCTAATTGTAAACATATTAGCTATGGGCAAATCCTTCAAAATTGAACTTTTAGAATATAAGAAATGTGCACGTAAAACCCATCATAGCAAGAAATTTATACGACCCGCAGGATGTGACACATGGTCTATGTTATCGTGGAGTATTATTGGTTTGAATTCAGAATTTTCCTTCTCGTGGACCGTTTGGTGTAACAAGGGTAAAGAGCCTAGTCTGCTCTATTATTTACCCATGACTGGGAGAAAAGTTGAATTCATCCTTCCTAAGGTTATTAGTGTTATGTGAAATATAAATAGACTCATCCAACGACGATAACCATTACGCCACGAGCACCTCCTCTATAGATATCTATGTCATGTATCCATTGACTATAGTGTTGTGGAAATATGAAGGATGTGTTACGTAGAACTCGCAAGTCGGAATAACTTCTCTATCAAGAAGATCATCATTTGAACCTTTAAGGTTTAGATAGATAGATAGATAGATAGATAGATAGATAGATAGATAGATACCTATCCAGTCAATATTAGAGGAGGGTTCGTCAAATATTATGGATTCATTCTGTAGAACTTACAACTATTATCCTATGGAAATTACTGCTCATATGTATTTGAACAAACAAAATCTGTTTTTATTGCCAAGCACTGAAATTAATGAGATTTTAATAACTGTTACGTTTGTATTAACGCAACAATTGATGAAAATATTACTTTTACCTGGTAAGCTAAATAGTTCGACTATCTTTTTTGACAGTCTCAGGAAAAACTGATTAAGGACTTGATACTCTAAGGGCCTTAATAGATATGGAATGTATATGATTAGTGAATAGAAAAAACGGGGAAACAAAATTAAAAACGTATAAGCGAGCACATTTTCGAATTCGACATTTGTACAAGAAAAAAAAACGCATTCAAAACGAGATTGATCTTCTCAAAAAGTTTTGGCGAAATTCCACAAAAACTATCAAAATTCATGTATTTATTTACCCAACCCCTCCATCATGGACACAATGTTACACAATTTTAAGCGTTTGAATTAAGAGTTTTCCTTTTCCCGGACTAGTTACTTAACCATATTTTTGAGGACTTGTAAGTTAATGAACGTCGTCGAGTGGTTAATGTTTCTGCCCTCTGTACTCGTACAACAAATGTAAGTGCCATTTCAAAATTATAAGAAAAAGATCATAATTTTTGTGATTGGCAGGTGTTGCTATATTTATGCTTAGAGGAATTTTAAAGATCTGTGCTCTGTAATAAATAAAGAAAATAAGGATTCGGTTTTGGCGTGTATTTACACCTGAACCAGCTTAATATCATACCTAGGAGACTATTTTTAGAGAGATCTTAACCTAATACAGGAAATGCAGTCGACATATTCTAGTCTCGACTGATTGAGAGGCAAATAAAAGGAAGAACTTTTATTAGACCGACAGACATATAAAAACACAGGATATTTAACCAATTGATTATTGTGATACTTGATTGATTGATTGATTGATTTTAACAGCATGTCAACACGACTAGGCTAATGACTAGGCTGTCTTTGAGGACAGGAAGCCGCTTTACGCTCATGTTGATATTTTTGTGTTGTATCTTAAGAATTTTTTACTCGTCATTATCGAGTACTAATGATTTTAAATAGATTTTTTTACCCTTAAATGGGACACTAAGTGGTACTACCATTCCGGGTTTGAGTGAACCTGGGAGTTGTGGCAATAAAGAGGTACTCAACATTTACCAAATTTCCTGAACTGAAGCCTCTCTATCAAATGCAGTTTAGTGCCCTACGCTGGACAGTATTTGAAGTGGGGCCTAAAATCGATCTGCAGGGAATACAGTTTACTTATTCTAACCCCCACCATCAGGAAGATGTTCTACTTGAGATGTTCGAAAAGAAGTATGAACAAGCTGAAAAAAAGTTGCAAGGGAAGACCTTCGGTGCCTAAAATTCACGTTTTCTTATGTAGTGGAAAGAACGGTCATGTGGTATTAAGGTTTTGTTTAATACCATATCAACCTTCATCGGTTATCCAATGCAGGATAAGGGGTTCATGCCTTTCTATAGAGTATTAGTCAGAAAGTGGACGTAACAGCGCAACTGGAGTTCGAACTCGCTAACTTCGAGGCTGTAGTCCGGCACTTTAGCCATTAGACCATAAGGACTTTCCCATCTTGCATTATGAAATATTCATAAATATCTATGCATTTCTAATATGACACATTTTGTACTGCTATAAGCAAGACACGGTTTACCGTAAGCCTCAAGGTAGAAGCAATATGAGCAATTGGAAATGCCAAGAATGTTGTCACTTGATAACTATGGCAGGATGATTTACTATAATTACTGTTTTACTCCTTGCAACTTTTTCCACTTAGTTGGTGAGTTTCACTGGAGACTGGGTGACAGCAAGTCTCCTCAGGGCTCCAGGACTCTTCTGATGGTTTGGTTTGGTTTCTTTGTTTAATGGCATATCAACCTTTGTAGGTTATTTAATGCCAAGGCCATTCTCCTAGAAGAACAGTAGTGGTACTATCTAACCCATTGCTGGGAGGATAAGGGGGTTCATACCTTTCCCAAGGGTAATTGCCCGAAAGTGAACGTAATAGCGCGACTGGAATAGGACTCTTCTGAGTATTCTGGCCAATATTAATAATCAGGATGGTCTTGATTTTTTCTCCGATTTCCAACTGTTCCAATCTCCTTTCAAATTGTTTGGGAACTGTTCCAAAGACACCATCTACAAATTATATCAAAGTCAACTGCATGTTCCACAGTTCGTTTGTTTTTAGTTTTCTGGCAAGGCCCAAGTATTTGTCTCTTTTTTCACTATCAATTATTTTCGTTTTTGGGCTACTGGAACGGCCTGTCTTAAGTGATCACAGGGAATTCAACGTGTCTTATTTTTTAGGATTGGTTCGGATTTGCGCGTATACCATTTGGTAGTATGGTAAAATTTCAATCTATTGCACAATTCTCAGTGGATTACCTTTCCTACCTAGTCATACCAAGTTTTTTACTCCTTCTGTACTAGCTTGCTGCAATCACTTACAATTTGCATAACCTACACGTGCTATTCTGTTTCGTCTTATCGAATTTTATTAAAGAAGATTCAGTTTCCCTCATAATGCTTTCCCTTTCTTGGCAATGTCCATGTCTTCTCATGTGAAATCTCACCAGTTTGTCGCTTGAAATATCCATAGAGCTGTTTTTCTTCCTGTTTCTGCTTTCTAGTCTTTGCTGTTTTTCTATCTATGTCGATATGTATCAAACCTCCTACCAAGCCAAAATACGGTAAAAACCATTTTATTGTGGAAACTTGGCACGGTAGACATAAAAATACTTGGCCCCGTCGGCATTCCCTAAATGGGCCGGTTCGGGCACCGAGCAAGCAACTCAACCCTGTAAATCAAGTAAAGCCTGAGGGACGGCTCCTTGAGATCAAGTATTTAAAAGATAATTCTAACTACCCAGTACGAATACCAGGTGCGCCTTCCCGGAGACCAGTGTGTTGTGTCAAATAGATGCATTCTGTTTATGTCATCTCTCTGATGTAACACCTTTTGCATAGTCATCAATTTTCTTGACCATTTTTCTGAGTTCCGCCTTTGTTTTAACAATGATGTATCTTAAAAGGGAAATTGCCCGGGTGTTTATCCATCTGATCATATTTCTGCTGCAAAACATGGTTTTGAGAAGCTTCTTGTTCTTCTGGCATACACTTTTCTTATTTTTTTTTCCTCATCTCTACTCTCTTGATGGGTTCTTCTTCCAAAATTCCCAAGAACTTATAGTTTTCGCAGGATTTTGAAAATTTGTTGCTTCCAGTATTTTTCCAAAGTGGTTGAGTGGCATCATTGCTATAACGAATAGCAGTGGTGAGAGCGAATCTCCCTCGAAGATGCATTTTTACCTCAGCTAGAGTTTAACCTCCTGCAATCGATTCCACTCTCCAATTTCCCATGGCATTTGTCATGAAGTTTATGGTTTTGTCGGATATTTGGCACATTTTCAAACACTGTATTATCCAAGTTTCCAAACCATATAAAAAAGCTTCTTGTCGTCAATCTATGTTATGGCTACATTTTATCGCCTTATTTTGGCTTCCTTAAGGACGTGCTGGTTTATATATAGTAAGTCATTAGTTCCTCTTGTTCCCTCTACGGCATCATTTTTTTTCTTTTTTTTTTTTTGTTCTTCCGGGAAAGGTCCACGGCATTCAAGCGAATTAAAGATTTCTCTTATATCTGTGTTGTTAGGATTTTCCAGCTCATAGGTAAACAAGTTATCGATCTACAGTTGCTGGGGATGGTTGTTTTGTTTTTGTTTTTGTTTGTTTGTTCGTTTGTTTGTTTGTTTTTTTTTGGGGGGGGGGTTGGAGGGGGGTACTCCATCTGGATCAGAGTAGTTTTCACTTTGGTCATATGTTCGAGAATGTTTACTTCCTGTACGCAATTATTCAGTTTCAGGGTCAGTCTATCACGGATGAACGTGATTTTTGTAAACTTGAATCCATGTATGCCATCGGGGCTTGGCATTTTCCAATTTTCTTGAGTTTGCTCTTTGCGAGTCCAGGTGTATGTTCTCCTCGACACCTTTCCGAGTTCTTCTAATTCTTTTTTTCCTATTATTTCTTAATTCAGCTTTTCCGTTAAATTCTTTGCTTCTCAATGTTTTACTCCAAAATCTTTTGTTTCTATTACTTCTTGATTTTTCTTTGTGCATTACTGTGACGGCAAATTAAAATACAAAGATCCCCGGATGAGCAACCATATAAAAGCGTATGGGAACTGATGCATTTAAATATTGTTATCACCAAACGGGGAGTTTATTTTTTTCGCACGTGTGAAGAGGGGGCGGTCTGGCACTTGATCCCTCGTTCAGAGTCCTTTCTCGGGCATATAGGAACTGGCATATTATGTGGGGGTTAATTTAGGACTAGACTGACCGTCGCTGGCAAGGGGTTTCCAAATTTCACGTTACACATACACCCACCAGGCCACTAGCTCTTCCACCCCTAGATTTATGGAAGGTATGGACCTCTAGGTTTAGATATTATAATATTAATTATAGTAGTCGACAACTCCGGTTTCCCGTATAATATTTTTAAAGGAATGCATAGGACAATTTAAGCGAGAATAACATAAGGCGAATAGAAGCTGAAAAAGAAACATGAAATAGCAACTTGACACAAATGAACAACTTCAACACGTGGGAACATCAAGATATATCAATCTTTTTACTACACACGCGGATACACATATACAACGTGTCGGCTATATTATTAGCGGACAATACATGATTCTAAATGACTTTCTTCCTTTTTTTCTTTCCTTTAGTCTTTCTTTAAACTGAGAGAGAGAGAGAGAGTATATAATTGGGTACAGGGAGAAACAGTCTTATGATTTACTTATCTTTTCCGATGGATTCCTGTGGAGAATATTTTCTCTTTTACGGGCTGACGGACTTTATGTTGTATCTAGTTCTGGTTGGAAGGTATGGCTTCTTCTCCTCTTGTCCAGGATTCTTTCCGCTTTGTTTACCCGGAGTCTTGGCATGAGACTCGCGTCCTCTCACGACGACCTCATCTTCAAAACTGATTTTCTTTTTCCCTATTTGCGCTGACGGGAAGAAGGTGCCACTTCCGTTTTAGGGTCCTAGCCAATCATTTCGCTTCTATCTTCCTTTCCCTGGTCACTGAGTGCAAACATCTGTTAGCTTTCACTCTGACCCACATTCTTTACTTTCTCCGACAGGCCGTGAGGAATTGACCTATATTACTATCCTGTCTTAACGGTCATTCTTTGGGTGGCCTACTAACTCAAACACGGAGGGGTAGGGGACATTCTTTATCTCTCTCCCCTCAGTGGTCGACCACGTGACAATTACCAACCAATCTGGTAGTTGAATTTTCTTTCGTTATTTTAGAAGTTCCTTATTTGTTTGCATTGTTTAACCCTGTCTCGGTACCTCTCTCTTCTTTCGCCAATATCTTTTTGATTTATTTCTTCCACTTGTGTTCTTAGACTTTTCTGCGATTGTCTTTTGGAGTTCTTTTCTTTCTCCTCCCATAAAGTTTCGCTTGCTGTCGCAGTTTCTTTATTTGTCCTTCTAACCTCATTTTTCATCCAAATTTTGTATTTCTATTCGGATTCCGTAAGGAGATAGCTATTTTATCACTGACTAGTTTTTCTCCGGCATAGGTTAACTCGTTCAGTTCGGTGATGTTGTCCGTTGGGATATGTTACAATATGTTAGTCACTTTTTCGGTCTCTACCTTGATTTTTTTCCAATCTTCATTCCTTAAGGATGGTAATGTTCTGTTCATTCATGGTTTTTTTATTAATCGTACATTTGTTCTGTCTTCTTGCGTTAATATTGATGAATTCCCGGGTTCAGTGACGATTTACTTTTATGCTTCAATTAGATTAGGGAACTCTCTTTAAGTACGTTTCAATATTTACTTGTCCACATACTTCTAGTTTCGCAATTTCAAGCAACCAGCCTTTCTTTAAAACCAATCTCGCTTGGTCGACAAGTCTTTGTATTAGATTTATCGGATTCTGCTGAGATCTCCACCATCTATTTCTTATATCCTTTTTGCGCAGGATTACTTTAAAAATAACCGTGGATTACTTTTTTGTTGTCTTCTCTAGTCAATTTTTTCCTTTGATGTTTCTCAGATGCATTATTGCTTTGGTCTTTCTTTGTGTATGCGAAACAAAAACATTTGCAGGATGCCGCTGGGTCCTCGTAGTTGGCTATCAAGGGAGCACCTGCTGATCATGATACCCAGACCTCTTGTCTGGGTCCCACGTTGAACTGAATTTGGATTTGTCATTTTTCATGAGTAGGATAAAATGGCTATTCCAGACCCTGGGGTTGATTAATATCTGTGCTCCTGCAACAGATATGAACAGGTATTCTTTTAACAAAGAGGACACTAAAGCCGGGCACAAAAAAATCATTTGCTTTTAAAATACTAAGTTCTAACTTAGTATAAACCCAGCAGCCACTTTTTGTCCGGATTTTAGGGTTTACGAATTTCTAGTAAACTACTAGATTTCACGAGAGTTTGCTTTGGACCGTTACTAATGTTTAGAAACTTTCACGTTAGACGTTTTTTGTCCAATAATACCTTGCCTTCGCTGGACTTCTGAATCTATGGTTTTTTTCCATTTCTTAAAAGATAGTTTGTTCCTTTTTACCTATCTATTACCCTTCATTACTTACTTTTTGTGGGGAGGGGGTCAACTTTTTACCTTTTGTTTCCTTATGCTCTTTTACTTCTTATCATATTTCCAGCTTTCTAAAAACTAAATTTTAATTCAGTAGCAAGGCAAAAATTGTTGCAATTTTTTTTACAAACGGGTAAATTTCAATTATTATTAACGAATATAAAATTAGAAGGTTCAGATCTTCTTACCATAAGTTTTCATCATCTTTATTCTCAAACATCGCACCTCACTGTCATTGAACATTCTTTCCTTAAGACATTTTGTTCATTTATCACCTTTAGTAACCTACTTTTGCAACCGTTTGTCATGCCTCCTTGGGTATCTCCCATTTTTACTATATTCTCATGTAAGCCTATAAAAAATCTTTGCACGGAACATATACACAGTTGATGCAATATCTATAAACAGGTCAAATTCTGTTGAGTTATTCAATAAACAGTTCTCAAAAGTGCCTTCTTCAAATCTTATTCTTACCATTTTTCTGAAATCATCCAATTTAATCTTAAATATTTTACACTATTATTATTGTTGAGCTGATTAAGCAATTTGTTCCCAAAATATATTACACAATTAGCAAAAAATCCAATTAGACATTGACCTTTTTTAACCTGTCTTAACACTAAATAGCGACCACAATCAGAAATCCCCCTAATTATTTTGAAAGTTTCAATTAGAGCACCTCTAATTCTTCTTTCAGGTAGGTAGTAGGTAGTTAATCCTCAATTTTCTTGGTTTAGTTTAATTGTTTAACGTCATATTAACCCTTTATGAGTTATTTAATGCAAAAATTTGATTAAATTGTAAATGTTTGATTGTTATTATATTTTCATTGTTCCATGGCATTTTTTTTAAACTGCCTTCTTTTATTTGTCTATTTTCACACAATTATATAATATCAAGCATTCCTATCAAATGCAAATAATTTGCACATAGTTATATGTTATCCACTATTCTTATCTTATACAAATAATTTGTAAACAGATTTTTTTTATCCATAGATCAAACCAATAGGCACTACCACTCCGGGTCAGAGTGAACCTGTGAATAATAGTAATGAATGGGTGACTTCAAATTTTCCTGTACTCCGAAACCTGAGCCTCACCACCGGATGTGTTATGCCCAGGACACTACTTTTGGAGGAGTCTTACCCATTTGCAAAGGTATATTTTAGCCCCACCGACAGAGGGACAAATATTTTACTTAATTATATGATTTCAAGTAACTAATAATGATCCTTTCAAAATAATTTTAGCTTCAGGTAACCAATTAATTTGCATTGTTAAACTGCTTCAAGTATTCCTATCTAACATTAATAATTCTATTTAAAAATAATTTGTTCATGGTTTCGTGTATTCCTAATACTTATAATTTTCTGGCATATTTATGTAGCCCATACATCGGATCTTAACAGGTATTACCACTCCGATACAGAGTGGCCTTGGGAGTAATGGAAATAAAGGGCTACTCTCTATTCCCCAGAGATCTAGAAGTGGAACCTCCCATGCAGTTTAGTATCATGCACAAAACATCTTTCTTGGGGGTGGTCTTACCTCTCTGAAGAGGATGCTGTCGCCAAGAGGACTTTCTGCGGGCAGAAAAAACGACTGGCCCATTGGTCACGAAAAGCACATACGTTTATTGCAGAATGTCTCTGGAGCAGTCCTAAAATGAAGTGGAATGGCTTTGACCAATCAATGTTAGCGGAAAGGGATACCTTTTCATCAATAAACAGCCCCCCAAATGAGGGTCACTTTCACCTGAAGCCTAAATTGCTCAACTTTACTCTTCAAGTCTCGGTCACAAATGATTTCTCTAAATCTCTCAAATCCCATTTGATTTTCTATAGCCAATGAACAAACGCCTATGCGATTTTTCCTTTCTCAGTCTTAGGCCGTTCATACATGTGACCTGTTTCCTGCTAATTATACCTTTGCAGATGTTCGACACATCCGCCATCCAAAGTTCTGAGGGTTATAGGATAAATTACAATACAAAAGAGTAACAATTTTCTACTTCCATTTCTCACCTTTCACTGTCCGAAACAATGGAAACAAAAATAAGAGAAAGAGAAAGAAAAAGAGAAAAAATCCGACTGATATTGATTTTTCTTGCAATTTCCAGTAAAGTCTACTTAAAGCTGATATTCTGTCATTAAAATTTTTCTTCTTTTTTATTTGATCGTCTTTCACATTAATTTGTCGCTCTATAAAAATGATCACCTCCTAATAAGAATTGTTTACCAGAGTCATGTCCAAACCTGTCTGACTAATAACTAATTGTTACTTTTTTTTATATTGATCTGCTTGTCTAGCCTATAAATAAAAAGTATTGACAGTTAATTGAAGAGCAGCTACTTTCTCACGAGCATTCAATAAAGAAGTTAACTCTGACGATCAAAACACACTACTTGATCAATTTACAAACTAATCCCATAATTTTCGACCTCAAAATCTTCATTTTAAAATGAATTTACCATTTCCCAATTGTTTGCATGTGTTTATTTAACTGCTTTATGTTTCAATCTGCTAGTATGAAACAGTTACTTAACTTTGTTAGTAGGGTTTAGAATATGCGACTGGACCCCCCTGTCAAGGAGGAAGACTCCTCCGATAAAAAGGATTTTACATTAAACGACATCCGGAGCTCTGGGAAGCATGCAGTCACCCCTTAGTCAGGTTATGATTGCCATTACTCCCAAATCCATTCTGACCTGGAGTTGTAGTACTTGTTACTGTCCCATCTATGGCCCTGTTTAAAAATGATTTATATGAGACAGAATCTTTTGAAATCATAAAACTGTATTAAAATTATTTGCATTGAGAATAGCTATTTGTTTACAAAGGATTATAATTTGTTAGCTGAAGCCATATAATTCCTTGCAAATTATTGTTGTTATATAGGCATACTTGAAACCATGTAACTGTGTCTGAATAAATTATTTACGCGTTTAGAGTTTTTCACATCAGTTTTAGCTGATGATCTTTCACGAAAGCCTGAGTGACAGCAAGTCTTCTCAAGTTTCCAGGACTCTTCTCAGTATTCTGGCTGTTGTCAGTAGTGCTGTACTTTGGATTGTTTCCACTCATCCTCCAACCTCCAAGTCCTCCAGTCCCTTTAATAATCCTTTAGTTACTGTACCAAAGCACCAATCACGATTGGTACAACTATCACTTTCATATCCCACAGATTTTACAAATTCCCTAGCAAGGTCCAAGTACTTATCCTTCTTTTCACATTCTTTTAGTTTTATTTTGTGGTCAGCCGGCACAGCAAAGTCCATAATTTTGCAAATTCTCTTTTTTCTGGCCGAGATTAAGTGATCGATGTGTATGTCAATGTCCCATAGGAGTTTATATGTATCATTCTCCAAGACACCTGCTGGGTTGTGTATATACCATTTATTCGTATGGTCAAATTTTCATTTTCTTGCGCATTTCCCTGTGGATCACCTTGCCAACCCAGTTTTGTCTAGTTGTGACGGTTACTGTATCTTTCTTCGGAGGTTACATTATCCTGGAATGTCGGGGAGAATGTCCGACGACAGCCCCGTACCACCCAAGCTCTGAATATTCTCCGTAACTAATTATATTTTATTGATAGTTTTGAAAGCCCATATAACTAGTTAAGTATAAAGCTTCCGTATAGGTTTAATTTTTCGAGATACGGACGAATGAGGATGTGTCAAAGGTAAAGAGGTCGACGTGGTATAAATGAACACGTGAACCGGACAAACAATATGACGCGTAGTTGTTTTTCTTCTTTTCTTTATATATGTATCTTTCTTACATATTTTATTTTAAAGAAAGCACAATTATAACAACAAGAAAAAAAAACAGAAAGCAAAACAAATACAAAAAAAAGAATACAGAAATATGGAGGGCAAGTCGCTTCCAGTAGTATTTGACTATGCCCTTCCAATAAGCCAAAGTTCTTTTTTTTTCTTGCTCCCTTTACAATTAAAGGGAGGGAACTTACTCGTTCTTTCATATATTTGTTTACTTATTTTTTTTTCTTCTGTTAGCGAAGAACAAAAGTCTCTCCTCTTCGTCTTTAAAGTGAATATACAAATTTAAACAAATATGTTTTCCACCGAAACTGGCTGCTAATGAACAACTGCAAAAATGTTTCTTTGGATAGTTTTGATACGAACCTTTATTTAGGTTACGTATATTATTTGTAATAAAATTTTTGACTAACCTTTTTCTTTCCTTTCTTTTGTTATTTTTTTTATATTCGTTAATTTCTTATTAACGAGTCGCAAGGCACCAGTTTTTTTTTTCTTTTACGTTGAGCCTCAGTTTCTTACCCAACGGAGTTGACGGCTTCTATTAGGCCATTCTGTGACGAGAATTTCCCCTTTCACCGGACCACGTGAAAAGGCGACCTTTTTCTTCCTTGGCGAAGTTTGGAACTGACTTTTTGGCTTTCGTTCTTTTTGGCGGTAAAACGCCCTCCCTGCCTCGACCAATGGCATGTCTTTTCCCTATCTGGGTCAAGACCTTTGCACCTTCTCGGTTGGTCCTTCACTGTTGCTAGGGCTCGAAAACCCGCCAATCGCCTGCCTTACTTCCGGTTCTCATAGTAGTCCTTGCTTTCCTGCATTTTAAACGTACCGTGGCCGATGGCCGTAGCACTAGTATTATGCTCCTTCTGTGCTAATTTGCTGCTTTCCCTTATATGATTAATGGTTTAGTCTCAATCACCATATAACCTACATAAGCTATTTTGTTGCGTTTTATCTATTCTCGCTTTGATATGATTGGTTCTTATGGCGTTATCCTGTGTTACTATTAGGAGAGATTCTGTTTCTCTCTTAAAGTTTCCTTTTCTTAGCCATGTCCAGGTTTCTCGTGTGAGATGTTGTTTATTAGTCGTTTATAACGTTCATGTAGTTGGGGTTTTTTTCCGATTTTTGTTTCCTAGTTATTGTCATTCTGTTGTCCATTGTGTTGTCTGTCTCGTTTCTGATGACTGTAATCATTCCTCCTTCGTGTTTTCTAGGTAGTCCTCGGGTCGTTGTATTAATGCGTCAAAGCTGTCTTCAATGCTGGCAAGTCCTCTTCTTCCCTCTTTTCTTGATACATATAGTCTGTCAACTTCGTCTCTGGGATGTAATGCTTTATGCATGGTCATTAGTTTTCTTGTTCTTTGGTCCATTTGTTTAAGTTCTTCTCTAGTTCACTTCAAAAAAGGGTCCGTAATATCTAATGAGGGTTACAGCTATTTATTCCTTTGCTGAGGTTTCTGCTTGACAGTTTTTTCTCGAGTAGCTTTCTAGTTCTCCTGAGATATTCTTTCTTAATTTTTTCTTTCATCTCCACTTATTTGATGGTGTCAACCTCCAAGATGCGCAAGTATTTTTTGGTTTTCATCTCTCCGAGCGTTCTAATCTTGTCTTGGTTTTGTAGTTCCATTCCGTCTGTTAGATGTCGTTTGCCACTTTTCATTACTAGCATGGCACATTTTTCTATACCAAATTCCATTCCTTTGTCCTGACTGTATATTTTAACTGCGTGTATTAGAGTTTCCAATTCTTTTTCATTTTTTGCAAATAGTTTGATGTCATCCATGTACATTGGGTGATTGATCTACTAAGTTTGTATCCGGCTGCGCATTTTATAAGTATGTGGTTAAGGGGCATCGTGGTAATTATGAATAGTAACGGTGATAGTGCATCTCCTTAAAAAATACCTCTTTGGATCTTTGCTTCAGCTAAGCTTCTTCCTCCTGCTGTCAATTCCACTTTCGAGGTTTTCATGGTTTTCTCTATAAAGTTTATGACTTCATTTGATATTTTGTACATTTTGAGACAGTTTATTATCCAGCTTTGCGGGAACATATCATATGCTTTAGACCATTGCTAAATTTTTACTGTCTGGTCTTGCTCTCGTTGAGGATGTGCTGGTCTATGTAAAGTAACTCTGCTGTGCCTCTGGATCCTTTGCAGCATCTTTCTGCTCCTCAGGGAAAAATACGCGGCTTGTTAGAGAGCAGTAAATTTATTCCTTTGTTTGTGCTGTTCATATTTTTCTCATCATAGGCAGGCAGGTTATGGGTCTATGGTTGCTGGGGGCGGTTCCCTTGCTTGGGTCCTTTTGGATCAAGGTGGTCTTTCCTTTGGTCATACATTAGGTTACGTGTGCTCCTTGTAGGCATCTGTTAATTTTTAGTGCTAGTCTGTCGTGAATGGAGGTGAATTTCTTGAACCAGAACCCATGTATTCCATCATGGCCTGGCGTTTTCCAGTTTGATATTTTTTGTGTCGTTTTGCGTAAATCGATGTGTATTTCTGCTTTCGGACCTTCTTCGTTTCCTTCTAATTCTTTTGCTATGTTGCTTATCCATTCAGCCTTTTCATTGTGTTTTTTGGTTGCCATATTTCAGTCCAAAATCGTTCGGTTTCTTTTGCATCCGGTTGCTGGTATGTTTTCCAATAATCTCCTCTCAATTGTTGATAGAATTTTCTTTCGTTGTTTTGGGATGTCCTGTTTTTTCTATACAGTTTTACCCTTTGTCGATATCTCTTTAATCTTCCTTTTTTCGCCAGTACTTTCTGGTTTATTCCCTCATCTTGTACTGATATCTTTTCTTGTGTTGCTTTTTCCTTTTTGTTCCTACATATTCGAGTGTCTTTCTTTTGTTTTATTATTTTGGCCAGTTTTCGTAGATTTTTTTACCTGCGTTTCCAGTTGAATTTCCCATCCTGGTTTTGATTTTTTCTTCGTGCTTTTTGAGGGGATCCCGGTTATTTCACAAACTAATTTTGCCCCTGCATAGATTAGTTCATTTAATTCGTTTATATTATTCGTTGATATATAAGGTAGTACTTGATTTATTTTATTCGTTTCCGTCTTAACTGTTCCCCATTCAATGTTTCTAAATGATGGTAAGGTAGTCTTTTCACAGTTCATAATTCTCTTTAAACCTTCCAGGTTTAACTTTTGTTCTTATGATACTGTTTGTTTTGGGTTGTTTGGTTGTGTGGCGTTTCCATTTTCCGAAGTTTACGGTTTATATCTGTAAGGTTGTTTTTGTTTGTTAATTTTTGATGTGTCTGGTACTGAATTATTATCTCGTTCATTATTTATTTTGATTTATTTCAGGTTAGAAAACGAACCTTTCTTTATTATTGTTCTGACTTGATCGCAAGTATTTGGCTTGTTGTTTGAAACTAGCATATTCTTGCCAGATCTCTATCATTTTTTCCTATATCTTATTTGTGGAGGGTTGTTCCAAAAATAGCGGTTTAGCGCAAGTTTGTTGTCTTCCCTCGTGCATGCTTTGCGTTTACGTCTCTGGTTGTTGTGGTTCCTTAGATCGTCATTAGTGTAACTGAAATAAAAATAGCCAACATTCGCAGGATGACGGTCAGGCCTCCCATGTTAGCTGTCAGGAGAGCACCTGCCGATCATGACATTCAAACCTGTTGCCAGTGTCCCACGTTGTGTCATATTTTGATTCAACATTTTTATCATGGGTGGTATATAGTGGCTATACCAGACCCAGGGGTTGTTTATTATCTGCGCACCTGACACAGATGTGACAGAGAATAGTCACTGTGACTATTCCTGAACAGCGGGTCACAAAAAAAACCTAAGTTTTAACTTAGTTAAAGTCCATTATCTTGCTATTTTTTATCTTATTTCTCGAACTAACCTGAACTAGTTTTAGGTTTTCCGGTATCACCTCTATGGTTTATATTTACTGCCCTATTTTGAGACTATATTAAAATATGAAACATTTCAGGTTCCTACTGTCTTTCCGGTTGTATTGGGGACAGTAGCTGTTCTTACTTAACGCTTTAAAACAATATCAGTTACATATTTTTCCCCGATTGAGAGAAGTCATGAGTCATAGAGTTTAGTGTGGTAATTTAAGCAAATCTTTTTCCTTCTTTCTTCCTACCATCCACATTACCACTCTCTTTATAGCAGTAACACGTAAGTCAGAGTTGAACTCGGTAAATGTAAACAAATCTATTTCGTGATTTCGAAATAGTTTAGCTGAAAATAATTTTGGGAATTAAAAACTCTTCATTTCAACTACAAAAGTTCACCAAAAGATTTTTCGACAAACGGAAACTCAATGATCTAACGTACGAGGTGGGAGTAATCAACTAGTGTCTTACTGGTACCATGTAACCTAGTACTATATGCTTCTTAGTAGAGTGGTCAGCCACAAAGCCGGTTGCCCCACGAGACTTACCTGATGAAAAGGGTGGCTGCACAAAAGAAATAAAGTGAGGAAATAACCTTCTTGAGGGATCAACAGCCAATAACAAGAGGGAAGAGGGCATTATTTGCATCGAATCTTTCTCTGACTGTTCTCTGCAACCTGTTCTTCATTACTTTTTTTCAGACTCGCACACATCGACTTCTGGCTTTCGGAATGAAATTCCTCGACAAGGTATGTTATCGAATCTAGCGAGACGCGAGAAAACAAGAAGAGCAATCCTGGATTCCATGAAACTCTGTTCTTGAACCAGGGATATTTTTAGCCTTCCATATGTACATGCCTTTGTGTCCACCAGTTGAAATAATCATGTGTCGCATAATACAAATTTTTTGGATAAGGTTTTTTAGTATATGTTCATCTATATAATAAGTACAATGAAATTGGTTTTTGTTGTAAAGTTTTATAAGTTGTTTATGGTTTAGAGTATTTGTGATATTGTTCCGTTTTATATGAAATGTTTAATTTCTGTATCAACAATCTAGTTGGGAACCCTATTATTAGTAAGTGTTTGTTTTATATTTTTAAGTTAGTTAAGGAAGATAGTTCGAGAGGATGAGATTAATTTAGCTCTCGAAATAAGTGTTTTTATGATGGTTCGTTTATAACAAGAGGCATTCACTACGAAAATTAAAGGTGCAGGGATTAATATTGATATTTTTTTTATATGCAGAAGTCGTAAATTTGTTAATAGTGATTTTATTGTTGATATTAAGTTTTTATGTAAAGTTAAGAAAAGTCTTTTGTATTATGTTGATTTCATTAGTACTATTAGTGAGAAGCAGTATGTCGTCGACATACCTTAAATAGATAAATAAATAATAAACATTAGGTATTATAATTATATAACATGTAAAAGTTACAAAAAATAGGTCCCAAAACTGACCTATTTCTAACCCTATCCTGGCGAAAAATTTTAAACAATTTCATAATTAAAAATAATTTCAATAAACTTTTATTTTTCACAATTTACTGAAAAAATTTTAGTGAATAATTTTCGAAAAAGCTACATACTTTTAATTCTAACTTTTATTTATTCTCGAAAAATTTCGTGATAAAAGAATCTAAACACACACGTATTACAATATTATTTTATTTTAGGAATTATTTTTTGGTTCGTTTACGTTTAGAATATCATTTAAAAAAAACGTAACTTTAAACTCATGAGAAACATTATTGGTTTTTTTCTTTTTTTTTTTTAAGTCTTTTTGTTGGGTGGTACTCCTCTGCAGAGATGTAGACGGTATATTCTACAGCCCTAGCCGACTGGGATATTTATATAAACATATGTGGGCGGGTGCTAGACCAGACCTTTTTAAGCTGCTCAGCAATGCATACATCTTCATTTGAATTTTGAACATGTAAATAAAAATTTCAAGATGTAAATAGTCAATCTCGATATTTTTTTATCACTCTTAATATGTATAGATAAAAGAAATCGTTTTGATTTTGATAAGTTAATGATGTCTACTCCAATACTCGAAACCAAATCGGCTTGATGAAACATGTTTAAAAAAGTATAAACAATAAATTTACGCTTTCTAAATGCTGAAAAATATTCTTTCAAGTAAATGATTTTCGATCAAACATCGTAATGACACTCAATTGTTTAAACTCTCTCTCTCTCTCTCTCTCTCTCTCAATCCTCACATGTTTTTATATGTGTGCGTGTACTTACGATTCGATTAGAGTATTTAAACACAAATCATCAAAACAATCGGATATAAATCAAAGTTTTGATGAATCCGTTGCACAATAAAACTATCTGCGTTCAATGTTTTTTTTCTCTTTTCTTTTGTCTGCTTTCCATCTAAAACCCTGTCAAATAAAATGATGTCCATCTTTTTCTTCTTCCTCTTTTTTACTCTCCCGTCGTTCAAAGACTTCAAATGAAACTCAAGCATTCATTCAGTGTTAGAACATCAAATCATTGAACCATAAGAAAATGATGTTGGTGTCTGGAATAAGCTGAGATTATTAAGTACATATGGGTGCGCCAACTGAAACAAGAATATTTTGATGTATATAATAAAGACCCTGAGGATTAAGCAAAGATTGGGACAAGGCTAAATTGAGATGGGTGAGCTGTCAGGTACGCAGTGAGTTTAAAATTCATTGCCAATGACTTTTCAAAATTAGTATTCTGTACACCGATGATCGAGTATATGTAGTTTTAATTTCTGACTTATACAACACAAACACACATATATATATTTTTTTAATTTTTATTTTTCACAATTTACTGAAAAAATTTTAGTGAATAATTTTCGAAAAAGCTACATACTTTTAATTCTAACTTTTATTTATTCTCGAAAAATTTCGTGATAAAAGAATCTAAACACACACGTATTACAATATTATTTTATTTTAGGAATTGTTTTTGGGTTCGTTTACGTTTAGAATATCATTTAAAAAAAAACGTAACTTTAAACTCATGAGAAACATTATTAGTTTCTTTCTTTTTTTTTAAGTCTTTTAAGTGTGTGTGTGTGTGTGTGTGTGGTAGTGACAACTCTGGAGATAAGGCTTTGCGATCTGAACCCTAAAAGCTATTCACTCAAGTCTATTTAGAAACGATAAAAATTTCTTCAGGACAAGTCGTTTGTCCTTGAACTATCATAAATAATTATTTTAACTCTCAAACTTCTATGCTTCTGTTTTATTTTCCTGCTTTAAGATATTGATTTAGATCACTTTTGCTGGTGATGTTCATAATAATCTTACACAAAAAAGGAGGCTAGTTATTCTGAACCCGTAAAAATCAGCCTTAAAAATAAACAAAACCCTTCTAATATGTCTCAGACAAATAGAATTCTGTTTGAAATAATAAAGATAATCTTTACAAACATCGAACGCGTTTTACTTCGCGTTTTTCTAGTATCTTTTAAGTTGATTCTCAATTTTGACAGTAAATAATTTTTTCTGTTTATTAAAATATTACATGTTGGAAATTTAAGAAGATATCAGTTCCAAATTATTTGTTTCCCTTCTAAGTCCCGTGATTGTGCGTGCGTGCGTGCGTGCGCGTCTATGTGCGTATGTATACCTGTGATCTGTTCGGCTAACCTTCTCATTGAGTGGTTAACGTCAAAGGTTCTACTGGTGACTGAGACAAGCGTTGAACCTGAATCAAAGACATTTGCAGCCCAATCGGCTGGGGTGGTAGAATACACGGACTGCATCTCTGCAGAGGGCTAAGACCTCCCCACCAAAGTGTCCTGGATATGACAAAAACTATCTGATGGTGAGGTTTCGGGCCTGAAGCTTTGGAAAATATAGAGTACCCCTTCATTGCCGTTACTCCTAGGTCAACTAAGACTTGGAATGGTAACACCTGATAGGGTCCTTATCTTCTGGTCAAATAGAACAGTTTGACATTTAAACTGTGCCAACAGATGATTTGTGTTCAAACAAATGATTTATGTAGAATTAAATTCTTAAAAACAGAACTCTTTTTTAAAAATGAGATTACTTACAAACTATCTACTTACAAATCATATATATATATATATATATATATATATATATATATATATATATATATATATATCCATTTAAATATGTGCAAACAAATGACTTATGTTAAATAGTTAGTGTTACATGGCAATACTTGAAACCATCTATGCGCAAACAAACGATTATTAGTAAATAGAATTATTCATGTTAAAAATATTTGAAACCATTTTACTGAGTGCAAAGAAGAGCTCAGACTCGTATAAAAATAGCATCTACAAAATGTGTTTTCAATTTTTTATATATTTGATATATATGTATATACGAGATTTGGCATTAAATAACCTACAATGGTTGATATGCCATAAAACCCAACCAAACTAAACTAAACTAAAGATATTTGTCTTGAACTATACTGCAGATAAAGAGAAAATGTCTTTTTTTTTTGTTGTTGAATCGTCAGTTGTCAAGTATCAGCTGCATAAGCCGAGATTTGTGGAACTGTATTTCGAATAAAACATGTAATTAGATACTCAAATTCTTCCTATATCCGAGATTATCCATTTCGTAAATTATGTTAAAGTTATGACCCCATGTAAAATTGATGACCTAAAGTCGCCACTGAAAGTGCTTTCAAAGTTCTACAGCTTATATATATATATATATATATATATATATATATATATATATATATATATATATATATATATATATATTCACGCTTATCATTTATTAATAACCCAGTCCCCTGG
Source organism: Sepioteuthis lessoniana (assembly GCA_963585895.1). Taxonomy (NCBI): domain Eukaryota; kingdom Metazoa; phylum Mollusca; class Cephalopoda; order Myopsida; family Loliginidae; genus Sepioteuthis; species Sepioteuthis lessoniana. The sequence goes on from OY757923.1 coordinate 13,861,577, forward strand.
GGTAGTAGAATGAGCTTAGACCATCTTTACAGAGGGGTAGGAACCCACCCACCCAACGAGTGTCCTGTATATGACACTAAATCCTTTGACAGTAAGGCTCCTGGCCTGAAGTTTTAGGGAATCTGGATTACTTTTTAATCGCTATTACTCCTAGGTCCACTTTGGCCCAGAGTAGTAGATCCTGTTAGAGTCCCATCTATGAGTCAAATAGAAATGTTTAACCCTTTAACTATGAGCAAACTAATGACTGATGTTAAATTGAATTGTTAGTGTTAAACAGAAGTACTTGAAACCATTTAAATGTGTGCAAACAAATTATTAATTCTAAATAGAATTATCCATGTTAGATAGGAAAACTTGAAACCATTCAAACAATTGATTGATATCAAATTAATGACGTTAGATAACAATACTTGAAACCATTCAACTGTGTGCAAGCAAATGAGCTCTGGCTCGTTTAAAAATGTTGGCGACAAACTATTCGATTACAAATCATATATATTTGATATATGTATGAACTGGATTTGGCATTAAATAAACTACAAGGGTTGATATACCATAAAATCCAACCAACCAACCATTCATTGATAAGATCTTTTTATATTTCTATAACACTACATCACCAGATGTGGAAATAGTCACAATTTTGCTTTCAGCACAACTTAATAATAATAATAATAATAATAATAATAATAATAATAATAATAATAAGAAGAAGAAGAAGAAGAAGAAGAAGAAGAAGAAGAAGAAGAAGAAGAAGAAGAAGAGACCTGGAGATTTGAGAAGACTTGAGCAGACTTGCTCTCACTCAAGACTCCAGTGGAAAACCATCAGTAAACGTTGATGTAAAAAATTTTCAAATGAGTAGAATAATAATCTTCATCAGCTACATATACATATATTAGGTCTGAAGACCAGTCAACTGGTCTTCGTTGTCGTCACTTGTATTATCAATATATCTTGTGGTAGAAGTGTTAGTTACATTTCTCCTTTTTCATTGGGTTTCTAACATTTTTAGTACGGGAGACCGTTGAGATTAGATGAATTTCATCGAAGCGGCTCAACAACTGGCCTAAATAAAGAGAGTCTAAGGGTATCTCATAACTATTAATAAGATCGTAGCTAAGTGTTGTTTGATGGACACCCTTTTACAGTTAAGGTGACATTAAGACATGGAAGAGTCAGATGCTACCTAAAAATCAGTCTGTGTAGGATATCTCAGTATAGTTTAAAACCTTTGCAGTCATTACTAACAATTTGTAAAGGTTTAGTTGAAATCTGGCCAAAAATAGCGGAGCTTTAGCTGTACGGACATTTTAATAAACCGTTTCTTCTACGTTAGAGTTGGAGAAATATCAAACAATCTTTAGTTTTTATGCGTTGGAAATGGAAGCTTTCCTCCAAAAAATAGAAACTAAGAATTAGATTTTAAAAAAAACTCTAGTAAGACCTTATATTGAATACTGTACACAGAGCTGAACTCCAGTGTCAAGACATGGAATTTGGAGTGAAATAGTGAGACTGGAGCGCATACAAGGAAGGATGATAATGATAAAAAAATGTACAAGATTACAGTTATCAGGAGAGATTAGAGAAATTAGAATTAACTATTTTAATAGAAAGAAGAATGAAAGGCGATCTAACTGAAACTTTCAAAATAATTAATGGAATTTCTTATTATCGCAGGTATTTTCCAATATTTCTCCTCGAACTGAAAATTTACTGTCAAGACAGATTTCAAAATCTAAATCTACTTACCAATTGAATTTTTTATTAAATAGAGTAACACATTTTTGGAGCAATTTGCCTAATCAGACCAGAAATAGCAATAGTGTAGAAAAAATAAAATTAAATTAGTTGATTTGAGAAAAATGTTAAGAAAAAGAATTTAAGAGGGTATTTGGGGGAACTATCAGATGAATTACACAATAGAATTTAATCCGTGTATAGATATTGTATCAATAGTGTATGTGTTCGATGCAAAGATTTTTTAGGTTTATCTAAGAAGATAGTAAAAAGCATACATGCCGAAGGAGGCCGAAAAATCAAATAAACAACCTATTCATTTTATTCTCTCATTGACACGCCCGGTTGCAACCAACTATTTTTTGCTGCTTTTTTTATGGAAGGTCACCAGTCGACAACTTAATGGTTTGTAACCAAGTCTCAGACGAACTGCACGATTTGTTATATGAATTGGCTGTCAGATAGACCCTTTATGATAAGTGAAGCGTGCCAAGGTAAATGGAATTAATATATTCTTGTGGAATAATTAAAGCAGGATTACAGGATACATACAAACATTACTTACGCAACTTGTTTGAAAATTTGGGTAACTGCGTATTTCAAGTACATCTTTGTTGTCCTCGTGTTGAGTCTAATAAAAGCCATTATTTCGAACACTGATTTTAGAGGCATTCAAGTTCTCTTCACTTATATCAACACCCTCAACTTATTTTGCCAAAATTCAAACCAGCTGTACTCCGCTTAAAAATTGACCTTATGTCGCATTTTGCGTAGGGATTGAAACAAAAATACAACTTTCAAATCCTTTCATTCACAGCGTTATTAGCAATCATAAGTATAACTTCGAATGTTTTTTGTTTCCTAACTTTTAGGTCAGAGTTCCTGATTACGTTGCCAGACAACCTCATAGAAAATCGTAACATTCCCCAATATTTCTCTTCCTTGCTGATGAGGTTTAGAATACGCTGACTATCTCCTTTTATCTCCCCAAAAAGGGGTGTCCTTTGTATGATAGCAAACTGTATCTGATTGTGAGGCTCTAGTTTTTGAGCTATTTGGAGTGAGAAGTATCCCTTAATTGCCATTACTCCCAAGTCTACCTGAACTTTGAAACTTTGAAATTTATTCGTGTTTTAATTGGACTATATGCAAAAAAATATATACAAAAAATGTAAATATGAACGTAGAATGAACACTATTCCCCAACATCTATGTATAAAATAACCCTAGAAGAGTGGACATGCCGTTAAGATCAATCAACCAACCAATATGTTTTCCAAAGTTTCCTTGGTTTACCTAATTTAGACGAGTAAATGAATACAGTATCACCAATGAATGATAATATACCCTTAACAATTTTTATGAAAATAAATTTTCTTTCAGCATTTTTAAATCTTTCTTGTGGATTATTATACAACTAAAACGGATATCATTAGCTATTGTCTTCTACAAAACTTAACACCATTGAAACTTAGTCAACAAAATATATGAATACGCAGTAGCCTATAAAATAAATACACCTCTAAATATGTAATAATGCAATTTTATTTTTAGTAACAGAATTTCAATGCTGTGGAGTTTGGCAAAAGGTAATACCTAATGATATCCGTTTTGAATGTATAATATCCCGCTAAAAAGAATAACATTTTAGTTTCGAAGAAAATTAACGTTGGTGTGAATTGATTTAAAGTGATTCAGTATATATTTTTTCTGTAAATTATGAGTTGTTCTCTATTACCGGGCACACATCGTATTCCCACGTACGCAAGTTAATCAATATGACCTAAAGCTCGACACATTTCAAATTCTATAAAAAGAAATTAAATTTATTTTGCCTGCTTCTCTAGTCACATGTTAAATTGCATATATATAAGTGGTGTACTTAGTTTGAGACTGCAATATATACACCTTTTTGGTTTCGTTCTGTCTTGTTTATTCGTTTAAAGACACATAACTCCTTATGGGTTATTTAAAACCAAAATTTGATTAATTTCTAAATGCTTGATAATAATCATAACCATTTATATTTTCAAAGTTCTATTGCAGTTATTTTTTGTTTAATGGCATATCAATTCTCTAGGGTTATTTAAAGCCAAATCTATTCTTGTACAAGAACAACAGTGATACTATTCAACCCATAGCTGGGGAATAAAGGATTTGATACCTTTTCCAAAAGTAGTTGTCCAAAAGTGAACGTAATAGCACCACTAGAGTTCGAACTCGCTTACTTCGAGGCCGCAGTCTAGCACATTAGCCATTATACTGAGGGGAATCCCCTCAATAACTCGTATTCAAACAATTGTATGGTTTCAAGTATTCCTATCCCATACTGATAATTTTTAGAAAGATCTATATGACACCTAGATGGAATTATAATAGTTACAACCACTCCGCTCCAGGGTGGACCTGGGAGTAATGGCAAACTTCCCAGATCTCCAAATTTGGATTCTTGCCAGTAGATGCAGTTTAGTGTGCGACCAAATACACCATATATAGATTATTGTAGCTATAGAATTTGGTAATAAATAATGCCTAATATTAGTGATGCAGACTAAGCGGACGAATTAGTAAATACACCTGCTCAAGCCGGGTTTATGCTGTTTAGCGTTAAGCAAACAAGAAGAAACATTAGTCTCTACATGAATTCGGATTAAACAGTTCTTTTTAATCAAGATGGTGCCATCTCCTCATTAAATGGCGAGCCTCTAAAATTAATTAACCAGTTCATATATCTTGGCAGCAACATCTCATCGACAGAAAGTGATGTCTACATATTCATTGGCGAGGCATGTACTGTTATTGATAAGCTAGCGACCATATGGAAATCAAATCATTCTGATAGAATAAAACGGGAATTCTTATAAGTTGTAGCCATGTAAGTGGTACTTTATGGCTGCACAACCTGAACTACGAAACTCATGGAGAAAAGGTTCGATGGAAACTACACGAAAATGCTACGTGCTGTTTTGAACAAATCCCGGAAATAGCACCCTTCAAAAAAGCAGCCGTACATCCATTTACCTCCCATCTCACAAACCATCAAAGTAAGTCGAACAAGACATGCTGAGCAACGTTGTAGAAGTAAGGACGAACTTGTATGTCACATTCTCCAATGGATTCCTACACATCTCTACAGAAAGAATTAATGAAATCTGAGCTCTCGATGCATCTTAATAACAATAAATAATATTCGTTTTGATTATATAATTAATAACAATTAAATAATTTGAATGCTTATTATAGAGTGTTTATTTTTTAGTTATTTATTTGCAATTTATTTGAACACTATTTCACATAATACGCAATTAAAATATATTTATGAGGAGACGCTATCAGCGTAACAGTTATCATCGTCGGAAATGGACTGGGTGACCTGAGTTCCGATTCTAAACTAGGCTGAGAAAGGCATGAACCCATCTCTTCTTCACACCTTCCAATTATGGGTAAAGAGAATGGCCGCCTGACATGGATCCCAAGTTGCCGGTATTCATGTCACGCGCGCTAAGACCGGTGCTCCTTGGGCCTCAGGGGGCTATTTCCCAGGCGCTAGCTTTCACCGGAGGCTCCAGAAGCGCCTCTTCTTAGGGGAATGCCGACAGAGCTCAAGGCATATTTGGAACCGCCGGGTATGTATGGCTACGGTTCTGCGCCTGGTACCCACAATAAAAAGGCGTGGTGCCAAACCAGTACGTTCGTGGGACGCTTGATAAATACCATGATCAGTGTCAAGTCAAGAGGATAATAGGTCGTACGCATCACTAACGCTCCAATCCCACCTTAACTATTACTGCCGACCTCAGCCAACCCAACAGGTTTGAATAGAAGACTATGTTTTAAAAGATATATCTTAAAGGGCTTTAAAATATGAAAATGTAATGACCGGGAAAATGCACCAGTTTTGTAAAATTAATTCAGCAAAATAAATCGATACTTTTTTTTAATAAATTTAAACTTGATTCAAACGCGTAGTGTATGTTATAATAATATTGACAAGTGCTTGAATAACTCGTAGTTGCAGACGAAAAAGAAACATGAAAAATGATTTTTCCTCCACATGTTTTGTCGAAACATTTCACCGGCACCTCTCACCAACCCGATGCCTCATCTATAGAATTCTTGAGCAGCATCTTCATATTGGTTTCCTTTTTCTCTAAGCAAATAGCAGCACGTTTCATATGGCGCCGGGGTATTCATTTTCGATCACGATCGGCGCTATTCTTATCTTTCATGGGATATGTGGACCTGCAAATTGCAAAAGGTTCGATTGTAAATATTGTGCAGATTTTATCATTGAATTACAATAACGTGTCAAAGATATTTACAGATGGATAATTTTTTTTTTAGATTGTTCTGTTTGATCCTTAAAATCTGAGCATCTATTATTTGTGGCCCTACCTAAAAGGACACATGCTCAAGCAGCCTGAATTCGAATAGCGCTCTTTATCGATAAAAAAAAAGTTAGTCTATCCTCAACAACCGAAAGGTTTCATGTAAGACATATTAAATTCAGTATCCTTACTTATTAGGTCCAGGAGAAGATTTTTCCGAGAACAATATTTTGCTCAGCGTGCAGAAAAATAGTTCTCATCGAATAAACTCTGACAATAGATAATAACCAGTTTGAAATTTAAATTGAAAGTTTTCCTTCTCATCTACTTACCAAGACTGAAAAACCAAGTCTGTCTACCTATTTTTCTATTGATAAGAGGGATAAACAGAGGGATTCCTCTCCCCCCGAGAGCATTAACGAAAAATTGAACGCAAACGGTTTCGTCCAGGATTTAAACTTTTGTCACCGATTCAATTTTCTACGAAGATAACCGTTAAGGTCAGCGCGCCTCCGAGACATCTTAATGTAAAACTACCAAAATTGCTAACAGACATAACTAACTGTATGCAACTTGAAATTTCACACTTTCAAATTAATTATTTGTCTTAACTGAAATAATTATTTACAAATGATTATTCGCGTTTAATAAAATACTAATAGTTTGGTATAAATAAAATGCATCTTATGTTGAAGCTCTTGTCCTGGTGTTCTAGGGAATGTGGAGTAACCCTTCATTGCCATTTCTCCAATGTCCACTCTGAACTGTAGTAGTAGTATCTGATAGGGTCCTATCTATTGGTCAAAAAGAACTATTTAAACATTTGATATACTTGTAACCATTTAACTGTGTACAAACAAATGATTAATAGCATATTGAATTATTAATATTTGATAGCAATACTTGAAACTATTTGAGTGCAAACAAATGAATAATTTTGAATAGAATTATTAATATTAGATAGCATTACTTGAAACTATTTTGTATTATGGGTAGGACATTAAACTGCACCTGATGCTGAGACCTCAGTTTTGAAATTTTGGGGAAAGTGGAGTACCTCTTTCTTACCATTACTCTCAGCTCCACTCAAACCCGGTGTGGTAATATCTGTTAGGGTCCTATATGTACATCAAATAGAAATCTTCAATCTTTTATTAGGGATTATGACTGGTTATTTGAAACCATACAACTGTGTGCAAGTTATTTGTTTTAGATAGGAATACTTGATAAATTGAATTACTAATGTTGAATAGCAATGCTTGAAATCATTTAACTGTTTGCAAACAAATGATTAATGTTGAATAGAATAGAATTATAAGTATTTGATAGCAACCATTAAATAGAATTATTAGTATTTGATAGCAACCATTAAATAAAAAGAATTATTAATGCTAAATAGCAATACTTGAAACCATTTAACTGTATGCTAACAAATTATAAATGTTAAATAACGATATTTGAAACTATTTATCTATGTACAAACAAATAAGCTCTAACTCGTATAAAAATTAAGTCACCTATAAACTCCTTGCTTATAAATCATATGTATGTCTAAACAGGATTTGGAATTGAGTAACTATCAGGTTTTGAATGCTATTAAATAACTTGACCGCGTTTATCTTCTTCTCTTAGGGAATAAAACATACATTTTTAGTAGAGGTAGATCGTCATGTTCGTTAAACAGTAAACAAATATTTCTGAAAAAAATCACGTTTTTATGACTAGACACCTATCATTCCAATGTGCTTCGCAGTATTATTACTTAGATAGGATTGTAATGATTGTCTTTCTTTGGATTGTGTGCGAGACTTCCCGTGCCACGTGTTCGTTGGTCACGCACAAATTTAGACCCCTCATTCTTTCTCTTTTGTTGTGTTCATTAAATGGGTAAGACCTACTAGGAGTAGCCATCGCTCGTGAAGCGAAACGAACGTGTTTTTCTTTCTGTTCGTTGAACAGAATAAAAAGCGTTGTCAAAACTTCAACAAGATATTTTATTTCACCTTGCCAAGAAAACCATTTATACTTACGATTTTTAACTCCTTTCATATATACTTCTGCTTGGAATAATGTGTACTTTTATCTATTTTAGAACAAATTTGTTATATTTTATATGTACTTATTAAATATTTTAATTGCGTATATGAGTTTATCTTCTATTTCCTTTCCATTTATACACTGTTTGTATATCAGCAGATACACTAATGCTTATGTCGGTACCTGGTGTGTAGTAAACAATTAAATATCCTTCCTAACACCAAATAGCCGGTAAAATGTAACTGGCAAAATCATACCAATATGACAAACAATCTTGACAAACAAATAAAATTCTTAAATTCATGTGTTGACGTAAAAAATTTTGGGAAATTTTTCCACTCTTTAACGAATATAATGTCTCTTTTCCCTGAGGAAATGTTACTTTTCTGTCAGCTGGAAGACAAGCGATATCAAATTTGGAATGACTAGGAAGGGTCTGCGTGATATCCCTAAGCAGGGACAATTTATCCTTGTGGGTCGAGGAACTTTATATGTATTTTTACATATAAAATTGTCCCTCACTTTATTCGGCAGGGTTCGGTTTACTGCCAGACTCTTGAGGAATGCCGACGAGGCCCAAGGCATTTTTGAACCGCTGGACGTGTCTAGGCTACGGCCCTGCACCTGGCTTCCACATTAAAAAGGCCTTATACCACACTTTTGCCTGGAATGATGCTGTTCAAATAATGACTTCAGTCATAGCATGGCCGGTAAACTCTTGATTCAACACAATCCTATAACTCATCTAGGTAAAACTGTAGTGTTACGGATAGTAACGATATTTGGTGTCTTATTTTCTGTTTAACGTATTAATTTCAGTTAGAATGAAATACGTATGCTTTTAGTAAGTTACCTTTTCTTCGATACGTTATGTACTTGTAAGTGTTACAAAAAATATCAGTATCTCTTTCAAAATTCCATATCTACATTAAATCCATGTTTGTGTGTGTAATTTGTGGTTTCATTTAATTTCTTGCTTTTTATGTATATACACGGATCCGAACCCTGAGTCTCCTTGAACACATTTGATGTTATCCAAAGTGTGTCCGGGCATATTAAAGTGTTTGACCACAAAGGAGTATAGGGATTTTTTGCGAATGGTTGGTTTATGGTTGGTGAATCACTTTAAAAGGTTTTTCAAACTTGTGAAAAAAGATAGATTCATAATGCTCCTTTTCTAACTTTCCTCCAAGCCACTGGAGAAAAAGCAAATGTTCCTTCCCTGTGATAGATGTGGATTGTCTCTTCACCGAACGTTAATACACCAAGGATCCAAGTTAAAGTCAAATATTGCTTATATAGAAATAAAAGTCCGACAGTTCCTTCTATCTCGTACTTACCTTCAAGTTTGCAGGAAGAAATGGATTTTGGGACTCCTTTTCACGACTGTCACAGAGAGCAATCACAGACACACAAGAAGCGTCTCTCACTTTCTTTTCTCGCTCGCCACGTTACCACGTTCGTCCTGTAATACTATGTGGCCATTCATTGTGTTGGGTGTGTGTGTGTGTGCGCGCGCCGGTCAGAGAATCTTTTTGTCTGCTTTGGTGCGAAACCCACACAAATGGCCTAACGGCGAGACCGGAAGTGGAGGAGGGAAAGAAGGTCCGAGAGAAGACAGAGGATCAATTGACAAATAAAGACAGAGAGAAGCAGTTGACAATGAAGGGCAGAGGAGGATAATCGGCTGATAGAGCAGTCAGGAGAAAAAGGCAGGAGAAGATGGAAGCAGGGCAGAGAAGAGAGTCAGCAGAAGTCAGAAAGGCGACTGCTAAGACCTGATGATCTACAGAGGCCGGGTTAAGCAACGCGAGAAGATGTCAGCATTGTTAGTGGCTTTTGTAGAAGTTTCGCGAAAAATACACGTCCGCGATAGTCTACAAATGCACGGAGAATACAAAGTGTCACATAGACTTTTCCCTTCTTGCACTTGGAGCTGACCCAAGTCCATGTGTGTTCGTTTGTTCTTCCACCCTCTCGGTAATCACAGTCCAACCGTCAGCAAGAACGGTAACCAGATAATCTGCTTTTATGCCAGTCCAGGCTAGCCAAAATTTTCATGAGCGCAACTCTTGTCTCGCAGGAGACGAGACAGGTGTCCAAAAATCGCGCCTCCAAGAACGGCCATGTTTCTTTCCCAACAGTACCCTCCACGCGAGACATGTTCGTGTTCTCTTCGAACTCCGTCATAAGTCATTTCTCTCGTTATAGTTTAATGGTAATAAAAAGTTTCCCTCCGCTAAATCGCCACCTCCGCCAGAATACTTTCTTATTTTATATTTGTTACTAGTACACTAACTAGCAAGTGCACTTAGTATGACAGTTAGAGTCGTTGGAAATGGAGTCTATGATTCGAGTTCAAATCCTGTACGAAGCTGCTTGCGTCTCTATCCGCACTAATTCACTTGGTAAAGGCATGAATTCATCAGTTTTCTCTTCCGTTGTGGGTAAATAATAGTGAAAACTGGGCTCTTTAAACTTGGTAAAACAGCCAATCTAGAAAAAGAAAAACTCTGAATTCAAAACCATCTGTACTTGACATTAAATATATCGACTTATGTTGCATCATTTTCCTGGGGGATAAGTTGGGTAAATATATGTATACATATCAAAATGATATTTAATGGTTATATCCCTTGAGGACCTATAATATTCAGAATGAAGGTAAACAAATACTTCAGGCCAATTTTTTTATCGTTTGGGTTGCTTTATTCTTTAATCTGTACCATTTTAACGCAATTGGGGTAACACAGATCTCGCTAGGATGTGTTATTTTTTATATTTAATATATAAACGTTCACACATCGGATCATTACAAAGTAGATAAACCGCTTTGAACTTGCCTCCTTTCTATTGATGTTTTTTTAAATAATCAACACATATTAATTACCGCAAATTTATTCTAATGTAATTCACTTTTTGTCAGCTTTTATGATGATTCAGTACCTTAATCAGCAGGAAACTATACAAATGTTATTTTAACCCTCAGGGTCGTGAACGGGAGAAAAATAATCAAGAGACAATATTCGATGGAACGGAAACCAATTATCTAATTATTCTTTTTGATTCTAATGGTCGAAGCTGCTGTAGATTTTATCTTGTACATTTATTAATCGCCTTAGGATACCAGTTTTCATCCTTCGATGTCAGCAGGTCAAAATGAAGAGACGAAACAATTGTAATATTGTAAGCGAGTGCAAAAATGAAGGGGTTGTTGGGTACAAATAGATAGGTTACAATCAATACGCTAGTCATGACATCCGGGCAAACTTTGGAGGTGTAGATGAATAATACCCACAGAATGATTGTTCTGAGCATACTGCATCCGGTGATGAAGTTTCAGTTCTGGAGCTATTAGGAGTGTGAAGTCACCTCTTCATTTTTATTACTCCCAGATCCACTCTGATCCAAATTATAGAACCTGTTAGTGTCCTATCTATGGGTCAAATATTTTTTTGATTATCCGTATTAGATAGGAATATTTGATACCATATAACTCTGCGTAAATTGTTTCTATTGAAGCTATAATTATTTCCATAGAATTAATGTCGTTAATAACTTGAAACCATTTTGCTGCTTACAAATGATTTGTATTATGAATATATGAAACTAAAAATCCTATGGTACGTGTAAAATTTTAGAACAACTTTAAGTACAGCATACATTGTGAGTTCTAAAAAAGGGGCCCTTTTGTCATGTTTTGTCAGAGAAACTCTGAGATAAAAAAGCAATAATGAGGAATAAATCAAGATTGTAGACAACAAAGAAGAAAAAAAAACAAAATGGAGAAAAAAAACAAAAACGTTTACTTTGAGGGTTCTTTTTTTTCTTAGACTAAGATTTGGTTGTTGTATACTCAGTCTGGTTGAGCAAAAGAAGATTGTAGAAACCCTTTTGCTAGCAGAGAGTAGGTTGGTATTTAGTGATATAGAACACCTCCAGCACTGACAACTGTAATTAGAGGTTTCAAGAATAGTGAACATGTTAGGGTTATACGCATTCACACCAGGTGCAACAGCCAATAGGTGTTGAGTTATAGAAGGCGCATTCTGATTGCATGAGTCAGTTGAGAGGGTTAAACCATTTGATAGGATAGCAGCTGGCACATGTTGCTTTATTCTAGTCTCCAATATTTGGATAGTACGGCCATTATAGTAAATGCCACATTCGTAATGAAATTTATAGATTAAGAAACTTAAGAAGTTTCTTAATCTATAAATTTCATTGCAAATGCTTTCTTTTACTTTAAGTTTGAGGTCTGCAGGAACGGAAAAATCAACAAGTTGATAAGTTCTTATTAATCAATTCTAGATTTAGTCTCCTGGTCGGAATTGAGGGATTTGTTTGTATCTAAAAATCCAAAAGAATTTTTTCCGTCTTATTTTCTCGGGCAGGTTCTGGTTTGTGTGTATACCATTTGTCTGAAGGTTATGGGAAAACTTCAGTCTCTTGCGTTATTCCCAATGGATTACCCGGTCCCGTATTCCTTTAGTGCCAGACTATTGCGCTTGCATGTTATGTGATTGACTCTCTCTCTCTCTCTCTCTCTCTCTCTCTCTCTCTCTCTCTCTCTCTCTCTCTCTCTACATAGCTTCTTATCAATTAACACTTGCTCTGGTCTTCTGACCGGAATTTGGTGGTTCATTTGTATTTCAAAGTCCGAGAGAATTGTATGCTTCTCTTTTTCTGGAATATATTCTGATTTGTGCATATATCATCTGTGAGCATGCCCAAACATTATCCCCTTATACAATTCTCAATTGATCCCTTTTTCCACCTAGTTACGTTTACTGTTTCTTTCTTTCGAGGCATTTTTCACTGATAATATCATTATCATTATTTACTCATTTGAGAGGGGGGGTTCACCGGCATTAGCTGATTGTTTTTCACATGAGCTTGAGTGAAAGGTCTCCTCAAATCTCCAGGATTCTTCTCGGTATTGTAGCCGATCTTAATAATGCTGTTGCCTGGGTGGTCTCTACTTGTCCTCTTATTTCCAAGTCTTCCAGTCCCTTTACCAATCCTTTGGGGATTGTCCCAAGTGCACCAACCACAATTAGTATCATCGTTACCTTCATGTTCCATAGTTTTTTAGTTCTCGAGCAAGGTCTAGGTACTTATCTCTCTTTTTGCTTTCTTCTATTTTCACTCTGTAGTCTGCTGGGACAGCAAAGTCCACTATTCGACCAGTTCTCTTTTTTCTTTTTTTTCTTTTTTCATTTTCTTTTTTTTTGTTTTTTTGTTTTTTTGTTGACAATCACTAGATATGGTCGTGTGGCTGAGATTAGATAATCCGTTTGTATCTCAAAACCCAGCGAAGTTTGTGTGTCTCATTCCCCAGGAGATATTCTTTATTGTGCAGATACCACTTGTATGTATTTTAAAATTTAAATTTTTTGCACAACTCCTTCCCCACCCAGTCGTGTCTAGTCTTATACTCTTTTTGTACTAATTTACTGCATTCTTTTGTGATTACTTTATTATTATATCAAGTCATTATCATTACTGTTAATTTTCATCTTTTATTTGGCTTAGATATGTGTTAACATTCTGGATCTCAAGTCCACTGAAGGATTATGTTAGGGTTATAAATCTAATTGCAAATGCTTTCTTTTACTTTAAGTTTATAGTCTTCAAGAATAGCATCTTTTATTTGGCAGATACATGTATTGACATTCTTTATCTCAAGGCCACTAAAGTAATTACTTGTTTGCTTTTCCGCAAGTCCACCCTTGTTGGTTTATTTAATGCTGAAGTATTTTTTCAAGCAATTATATAGTTTCAAGTTACTACTGATAATCACTTGTAGCTTCAATTTATCGCTAAAATTAACTACTCTTAATTTATAGAAAATATTATGGTTTCAATTAACTATTCCTATTTAAAAATAATCATTTGTTTGCACATAGTTATATGGCTTTAAGTATTTCAAGCAGTTAATGGCCCGGAAGACCGGGGTTCCGTCCCAGGTCAAGTAATACCAAAGACTCAAAAAATGGTTCTTGATGCTGCCTTGCTTAACACTCAGCATTATAAGGTAAGGATCAAGGGTAAAGTGGAACAATCCAGGGAATGGAGTTGCGCCCTCCTTTACACCTCGGTGTAGTAGCTATCGAAAAGGGAGCTTTCAAGTCCCCCTCGACTAAGATTGCCAACTTTACTTCTTTATATGGTTTCAAGTAACTAGTAATAATAATCCTCAAGTAACTCTTCGTAATACAAATTAATTGTATACCATTATATGTTTTTAAATATTCTCATCTAATACTATTTTCAAACCTATCTATCTAACGCACGGGTGGGACCCTAACAGTCAGAGTGGATCTGCGAGTAATAGCAACGAAGGGAGAACTACAAATTCCCCTGTTTAGTTTCATGCCCAGAGCATCATCTTAAGAGGGTTGCTTATTCCTCTGCCAGGGATATAGTCGGAATATTCGAAATTCTGCCGACAGGTGGATCTGAAGCAGCTGATAGGAAGTGGAGGGAAGTGAATCTGTATTTGACTTTACTGTTTAAAACCCGATAAAGCGTTCAAAGAGCGATGGCTAGTTCCTTTAAAAAAAAGAAAGAAACAAAACTGGACGGCTATCATTTGGTTGTTATATTACTTTAGAGGACTATCAACACTTAAAAACTTTCAGGAGTACTAGGTTAATCAAACATAAAAAAAAACATACAAGAGGTTCCTCGCGTGAGGTTCCTCGCATGAGGTTCCTCGTAAACAGTTGATTAAAAAAACGTAAATATCAAATTGGAACGAAAGTTCTGTCCAATTTTTTCATGGGAAACACTGAACACGTTTCCCAAAACCCAATTTTTAACTGCTCTTCGCCTATGTCTAGATAAATATCTCTTTTATTTTTCTTTGATTTTTTTTTTTTGTTTTTTGTTTTTTTGTGTTTTTTTTTTTTTTTTTTTGGTTTTTGTTTTGGTTTTTGTTTTTCTAAGAGTCCGTGAAAATTATTTGAAAAACTTTCAAATTTACCCAAGTAAAGAACATGTGTCATGCCATACTGTATGAATTTCAGACAGAATACTTTTTGACTTTTAATGACATATCAACCTTCGTGGGTTATTTGACGTCAAAGCTATCCTTGTAGAAGAACAGTAGCAGGGTAGAATAAAAAGATTCGTACCTTTCCCAAGGGTATTAGTCCGAAAGCAAATATAATAGCGTGAGTAGAGTTCGAACTCGTTTACTACGATGTCACAGACCAACACGTTAACTACTACGCCATGGGGAATCCCCACTCCTCAGTGAAAATAATGCAATAAAATCAATCAAAAGGATACATGGTGATAGGATAATGTGTAAATGAACATGTAGGAGATAACTTTACTGTTTCAGAAATGTGCACTTCACTCATTGACAACGTTGGAGCCGAATATTGCAAAACTAGCAAAGCAGTATCAACAACAAGGTTTGTATTAAATAAAGTAGTACTAAAGTAGCATCTTTTACAAAAGTAAATATGTCTTTGGATTACATATTGACCTTTGACAGACCAGTCAGTTACAAATTTCATTAGCAGGATGCACCTGTATGGATCGGGGGACGGTGCAAGCGGGTCACGTAACTTAAGAAACGAAAGGAAAACGGGTGGGCATTATAAATGTAATATAGGCACACAGTTTCAAGCCCAACGGAAAAGGAAGCCAGTCAGGCAAAGCAAGGAGTCAGAGCAGAAGCCACCTTGAACATGACCAAAGGGGCCTATGGGGGCGGAGAAACAGAAGAAATAAGGTTCTGAATATGGACACATAACATGGGTTAAGAAAATATGGTATCCATGAAATCCGGTGGATGATTCAGAGAGAAAGGAGCCTGAAACGAGGAAACTTACACGAGGAATAATTATAAAGAAGATTCATTGAAAAATATTTTCAACACAGTTTTCAAAGGAAGGACTCTCAAACAGATTCACACATGGTAAAGAGGTAAGGATTCCTGGCTTTAAACCAGGCAGCCCCGGTTCGATTCCCGGTGTGGCAAAATGGCAATTGGAGGATTTGCTATGATAAGGCAAGGCCAATAAAATAACAAACAAATGTCTGTCTTGCCACCGATGATGACGTCATTGAGACGTCTTATAAAACAGAGAACGTAAGACAAGGACAGAAATGTAAACTTGTAGAACGTTATGTCGATTGTAAACGTGATCGGTAATCATTGAGATTTTCCCTTGAAAGACAAAACTTACACGTATAAAACGAGTAAAATGAATAAATAAACGACCCTGACGAGATCTGAACTCGCAATCATCGGATTCGAAGTCAGACGCCTTGTCCATTAGGCCTCGCGGTCACTTGCGTGTCGCAGGAGGCTACATTAAATTCAAACGAAATATTCTCTTGGCAAAGTAGAAAGAAGCCATTGCATGGATGTTAGGGATTTTTTTTATTATTTAGCCATCACGCAATTGTAATAATCAAAATGTCTTCAACTTGGAAGATTGTCACAAAATAGACAATATGATAGAGGAAAGTTGTCTTTTTTTGTTAAGGTTGATTTCGTTTTTGTTTGTGTCCTTTTTTTTGTTTTTATTATTGTTTGTTTGTTTGTTTGTTTGTTTGTTTTGCTATTGTAATATTTGTGAGTTGGCATTAAATGTGATAATTCCTGAGTGGATGTAAGGTGAAATAAGAAAATGCGATATTGAGATGATGTGAGGCCAAGTGTGGCGCTTGTGTCGTCCCACATGGTCTAGTGGTTAGGATTCCTGGCTCTCACTCAGGCGGCCCGGGTTCGATTCCCGGTGTGGGAAAGTAAGCAACTTCCCATGAAGTGTGTTTTTGCTTTCTAAGATTTTCTAATGAAATCACTCTCACTTGATTTTACTTTGGTTCAGAAGAAAATATTTCTCAAAATCCACTGGCCGTTTCAGAGAGAAAGCAGCCTGAAACGACAAAACTTATGCGAGCAATAATTATAAAGAAGATTCATTGAAAAATATTTTCAACAAAAATTTCAAAGGAAGGACTCTCCAACGGATTCCCACATAGTCTACTGGTGAGGATTCCTGGCTTTCACCCAGGTGTCACGGCTTCGGTTCCCGGTGTGGCAAAATAGTGTCTTTTTATTGAAAATTGACGACAATAAGAAGCTGGAATTTTCAAATGAAATCAAACTTTTACCGTTGCAATTGCTTTTAATCATAGAAGCATCTTTCTATATTGTTGATGTTTTATGAATGTCCTTTAAAAATGTGTAATACGGAGACTATTGGTGATTTCTCAACAGTCGGTTTACGGTTTTTCAACAATCCGATCATCAATGTGAGCATAGGTTCTTTTCCTTGCAAAAGTTAAACCTTCTTGCTTTCTTGGCTGTTCCTTTTTCAAAAGCGAACATTTGTGACGAGTGGGATTTGAACCGATGCCGGGAAGAACTATTTACGATCAGAACGCAGCGTCGTAAAACACTCGTCCATTCTAAGCAGACACTACTGAAATGACAGCTTTTCTTTGCTGCTTTCTTAAAACAGCTTTTCCGTTTTAATGAAACTTTTCACAGTTGATCATTGTTTGATGTTAGTCACATTCCGACAAGATCTTCTCATGAAATTACCATCTTTCCATTCATTTCCTACTGACTGCAGTCGCTGAGAAATTACTTCGAAAACAAGACACGCACCAATTCTGCGACAAGTCTATTTTCCAAGCAGATTTCTTTCCATTACACGGACATCGTGTGATTTCATGCGATCAACTCTCAATGAAAAGCTTTTCTTTTCGAAAAGAACAACGATATAGAGAAGAAGGAGAAGGACCAGCCAGAAACAAAAATTCTATGAGATTTGAAGGGCTTAGTATTTTCAGCGGAGAAATTGGATGATTTGCTATGATAAGGCATAACAAACGAATGTCTGTCCTGCCACCTATGATGACGTCATTGAGACGTCTTATAAAACAGAAAACGCAAGACAAGAACAGAAATGTAAACTTGTAGAACGTTATGTCGATTGTAAACGTGATCGGTAATCATTGAGATTTTCCCTTGAAAGACAAAACTTACACTTATAAGACGAGTGAAATGAATAAATAAACGACCCCGACGAGACTCGAACTCGCAATCTTCTGATTCGAAGTCAGACGCCTTGTCCATTAGGCCACGCGGTCACTTGCGTGTCGAAGGAGGCTACATTAAATTCAAACGAAATATTCTCTTAGCAAAGTAGAAAGAAGCCATTGCATGGATGTTAGGGATTTTTTTATTATTTAGCCATCACGCAATTGTAATAATCAAAATGTCTTCAACTTGGAAGATTGTCACAAAAGCGACAATATAATAGAGGAAAGTTATCTTTTTTTGTTAAGGTTGATTTCGTTTTTGTTTGTGTCCTTTTTTGTTTTTATTGTTGTTGTTTGTTTGTTTGTTTTGCTATTGTAATATTTGTGAGTTGGCATTAAATGTGATAATTCCTGAGTGGATGTAAGGTGAAATAAGAAAATGCGATATTGAGATGATGTGAGGCCAAGTGTGGCGCTTGTGTCGTCCCACATGGTCTAGTGGTTAGGATTCCTGGCTCTCACTCAGGCGGCCCGGGTTCGATTCCCGGTGTGGGAAAGTAAGCAACTTCCCATGAAGTGTGTTTTTGCTTTCTAAGATTTTCTAATGAAATCACTCTCACTTGATTTTACTTTGGTTCAGAAGAAAATATTTCTCAAAATCCACTGGCCGTTTCAGAGAGAAAGCAGCCTGAAACGACAAAACTTATGCGAGCAATAATTATAAAGAAGATTCATTGAAAAATATTTTCAACAAAAATTTCAAAGGAAGGACTCTCCAACGGATTCCCACATAGTCTACTGGTGAGGATTCCTGGCTTTCACCCAGGTGTCACGGCTTCGGTTCCCGGTGTGGCAAAATAGTGTCTTTTTATTGAAAATTGACGACAATAAGAAGCTGGAATTTTCAAATGAAATCAAACTTTTACCGTTGCAATTGCTTTTAATCATAGAAGCATCTTTCATATTGTTGATGTTTTATGAATGTCCTTTAAAAATGTGTAATACGGAGACTATTAGTGATTTCTCAACAGTCGGTTTACGGTTTTTCAACAATCCGATCATCAATGTGAGCATAGGTTCTTTTCCTTGCAAAAGTTAAACCTTCTTGCTTTCTTGGCTGTTCCTTTTTCAAAAGCGAACATTTGTGACGAGTGGGATTTGAACCGATGCCGGGAAGAACTATTTACGATCAGAACGCAGCGTCGTAAAACACTCGTCCATTCTAAGCAGACACTACTGAAATGACAGCTTTTCTTTGCTGCTTTCTTAAAACAGCTTTTCCGTTTTAATGAAACTTTTCACAGTTGATCATTGTTTGATGTTAGTCACATTCCGACAAGATCTTCTCATGAAATTACCATATTTCCATTCATTTCCTACTGACTGCAGTCGCTGAGAAATTACTTCGAAAACAAGACACGCACCAATTCTGCGACAAGTCTATTTTCCAAGCAGATTTCTTTCCATTACACGGACATCGTGTGATTTCATGCGATCAACTCTCAATGAAAAGCTTTTCTTTTCGAAAAGAACAACGATATAGAGAAGAAGGAGAAGGACCAGCCAGAAACAAAAATTCTATGAGATTTGAAGGGCTTAGTATTTTCAGCGGAGAAATTGGATGATTTGCTATGATAAGGCATAACAAACGAATGTCTGTCCTGCCACCTATGATGACGTCATTGAGACGTCTTATAAAACAGAAAACGCAAGACAAGAACAGAAATGTAAACTTGTAGAACGTTATGTCGATTGTAAACGTGATCGGTAATCATTGAGATTTTCCCTTGAAAGACAAAACTTACACTTATAAGACGAGTGAAATGAATAAATAAACGACCCCGACGAGACTCGAACTCGCAATCTTCTGATTCGAAGTCAGACGCCTTGTCCATTAGGCCACGCGGTCACTTGCGTGTCGAAGGAGGCTACATTAAATTCAAACGAAATATTCTCTTAGCAAAGTAGAAAGAAGCCATTGCATGGATGTTAGGGATTTTTTTATTATTTAGCCATCACGCAATTGTAATAATCAAAATGTCTTCAACTTGGAAGATTGTCACAAAAGCGACAATATAATAGAGGAAAGTTGTCTTTTTTTGTTAAGGTTGATTTCGTTTTTGTTTGTGTCCTTTTTTTGTTTTTATTATTGTTGTTTGTTTATTTGTTTGTTTTGCTATTGTAATATTTGTGAGTTGGCATTAAATGTGATAATTCCTGAGTGGATGTAAGGTGAAATAAGAAAATGCGATATTGAGATGATGTGAGGCCAAGTGTGGCGCTTGTGTCGTCCCACATGGTCTAGTGGTTAGGATTCCTGGCTCTCACTCAGGCGGCCCGGGTTCGATTCCCGGTGTGGGAAAGTAAGCAACTTCCCATGAAGTGTGTTTTTGCTTTCTAAGATTTTCTAATGAAATCACTCTCACTTGATTTTACTTTGGTTCAGAAGAAAATATTTCTCAAAATCCACTGGCCGTTTCAGAGAGAAAGCAGCCTGAAACGACAAAACTTATGCGAGCAATAATTATAAAGAAGATTCATTGAAAAATATTTTCAACAAAAATTTCAAAGGAAGGACTCTCCAACGGATTCCCACATAGTCTACTGGTGAGGATTCCTGGCTTTCACCCAGGTGTCACGGCTTCGGTTCCCGGTGTGGCAAAATAGTGTCTTTTTATTGAAAATTGACGACAATAAGAAGCTGGAATTTTCAAATGAAATCAAACTTTTACCGTTGCAATTGCTTTTAATCATAGAAGCATCTTTCTATATTGTTGATGTTTTATGAATGTCCTTTAAAAATGTGTAATACGGAGACTATTAGTGATTTCTCAACAGTCGGTTTACGGTTTTTCAACAATCCGATCATCAATGTGAGCATAGGTTCTTTTCCTTGCAAAAGTTAAACCTTCTTGCTTTCTTGGCTGTTCCTTTTTCAAAAGCGAACATTTGTGACGAGTGGGATTTGAACCGATGCCGGGAAGAACTATTTACGATCAGAACGCAGCGTCGTAAAACACTCGTCCATTCTAAGCAGACACTACTGAAATGACAGCTTTTCTTTGCTGCTTTCTTAAAACAGCTTTTCCGTTTTAATGAAACTTTTCACAGTTGATCATTGTTTGATGTTAGTCACATTCCGACAAGATCTTCTCATGAAATTACCATCTTTCCATTCATTTCCTACTGACTGCAGTCGCTGAGAAATTACTTCGAAAACAAGACACGCACCAATTCTGCGACAAGTCTATTTTCCAAGCAGATTTCTTTCCATTACACGGACATCGTGTGATTTCATGCGATCAACTCTCAATGAAAAGCTTTTCTTTTCGAAAAGAACAACGATATAGAGAAGAAGGAGAAGGACCAGCCAGAAACAAAAATTCTATGAGATTTGAAGGGCTTAGTATTTTCAGCGGAGAAATTGGATGATTTGCTATGATAAGGCATAACAAACGAATGTCTGTCCTGCCACCTATGATGACGTCATTGAGACGTCTTATAAAACAGAAAACGCAAGACAAGAACAGAAATGTAAACTTGTAGAACGTTATGTCGATTGTAAACGTGATCGGTAATCATTGAGATTTTCCCTTGAAAGACAAAACTTACACTTATAAGACGAGTGAAATGAATAAATAAACGACCCCGACGAGACTCGAACTCGCAATCTTCTGATTCGAAGTCAGACGCCTTGTCCATTAGGCCACGCGGTCACTTGCGTGTCGAAGGAGGCTACATTAAATTCAAACGAAATATTCTCTTAGCAAAGTAGAAAGAAGCCATTGCATGGATGTTAGGGATTTTTTTATTATTTAGCCATCACGCAATTGTAATAATCAAAATGTCTTCAACTTGGAAGATTGTCACAAAAGCGACAATATAATAGAGGAAAGTTGTCTTTTTTTGTTAAGGTTGATTTCGTTTTTGTTTGTGTCCTTTTTTTGTTTTTATTATTGTTGTTTGTTTATTTGTTTGTTTTGCTATTGTAATATTTGTGAGTTGGCATTAAATGTGATAATTCCTGAGTGGATGTAAGGTGAAATAAGAAAATGCGATATTGAGATGATGTGAGGCCAAGTGTAGCGCTTGTGTCGTCCCACATGGTCTAGTGGTTAGGATTCCTGGCTCTCACTCAGGCGGCCCGGGTTCGATTCCCGGTGTGTGAAAGTAAGCAACTTCCCATGAAGTGTGTTTTTGCTTTCTAAGATTTTCTAATGAAATCACTCTCACTTGATTTTACTTTGGTTCAGAAGAAAATATTTCTCAAAATCCACTGGCCGTTTCAGAGAGAAAGCAGCCTGAAACGACAAAACTTATGCGAGCAATAATTATAAAGAAGATTCATTGAAAAATATTTTCAACAAAAATTTCAAAGGAAGGACTCTCCAACGGATTCCCACATAGTCTACTGGTGAGGATTCCTGGCTTTCACCCAGGTGTCACGGCTTCGGTTCCCGGTGTGGCAAAATAGTGTCTTTTTATTGAAAATTGACGACAATAAGAAGCTGGAATTTTCAAATGAAATCAAACTTTTACCGTTGCAATTGCTTTTAATCATAGAAGCATCTTTCTATATTGTTGATGTTTTATGAATGTCCTTTAAAAATGTGTAATACGGAGACTATTAGTGATTTCTCAACAGTCGGTTTACGGTTTTTCAACAATCCGATCATCAATGTGAGCATAGGTTCTTTTCCTTGCAAAAGTTAAACCTTCTTGCTTTCTTGGCTGTTCCTTTTTCAAAAGCGAACATTTGTGACGAGTGGGATTTGAACCGATGCCGGGAAGAACTATTTACGATCAGAACGCAGCGTCGTAAAACACTCGTCCATTCTAAGCAGACACTACTGAAATGACAGCTTTTCTTTGCTGCTTTCTTAAAACAGCTTTTCCGTTTTAATGAAACTTTTCACAGTTGATCATTGTTTGATGTTAGTCACATTCCGACAAGATCTTCTCATGAAATTACCATCTTTCCATTCATTTCCTACTGACTGCAGTCGCTGAGAAATTACTTCGAAAACAAGACACGCACCAATTCTGCGACAAGTCTATTTTCCAAGCAGATTTCTTTCCATTACACGGACATCGTGTGATTTCATGCGATCAACTCTCAATGAAAAGCTTTTCTTTTCGAAAAGAACAACGATATAGAGAAGAAGGAGAAGGACCAGCCAGAAACAAAAATTCTATGAGATTTGAAGGGCTTAGTATTTTCAGCGGAGAAATTGGATGATTTGCTATGATAAGGCATAACAAACGAATGTCTGTCCTGCCACCTATGATGACGTCATTGAGACGTCTTATAAAACAGAAAACGCAAGACAAGAACAGAAATGTAAACTTGTAGAACGTTATGTCGATTGTAAACGTGATCGGTAATCATTGAGATTTTCCCTTGAAAGACAAAACTTACACTTATAAGACGAGTGAAATGAATAAATAAACGACCCCGACGAGACTCGAACTCGCAATCTTCTGATTCGAAGTCAGACGCCTTGTCCATTAGGCCACGCGGTCACTTGCGTGTCGAAGGAGGCTACATTAAATTCAAACGAAATATTCTCTTAGCAAAGTAGAAAGAAGCCATTGCATGGATGTTAGGGATTTTTTTATTATTTAGCCATCACGCAATTGTAATAATCAAAATGTCTTCAACTTGGAAGATTGTCACAAAAGCGACAATATAATAGAGGAAAGTTGTCTTTTTTTGTTAAGGTTGATTTCGTTTTTGTTTGTGTCCTTTTTTTGTTTTTATTATTGTTGTTTGTTTATTTGTTTGTTTTGCTATTGTAATATTTGTGAGTTGGCATTAAATGTGATAATTCCTGAGTGGATGTAAGGTGAAATAAGAAAATGCGATATTGAGATGATGTGAGGCCAAGTGTGGCGCTTGTGTCGTCCCACATGGTCTAGTGGTTAGGATTCCTGGCTCTCACTCAGGCGGCCCGGGTTCGATTCCCGGTGTGTGAAAGTAAGCAACTTCCCATGAAGTGTGTTTTTGCTTTCTAAGATTTTCTAATGAAATCACTCTCACTTGATTTTACTTTGGTTCAGAAGAAAATATTTCTCAAAATCCACTGGCCGTTTCAGAGAGAAAGCAGCCTGAAACGACAAAACTTATGCGAGCAATAATTATAAAGAAGATTCATTGAAAAATATTTTCAACAAAAATTTCAAAGGAAGGACTCTCCAACGGATTCCCACATAGTCTACTGGTGAGGATTCCTGGCTTTCACCCAGGTGTCACGGCTTCGGTTCCCGGTGTGGCAAAATAGTGTCTTTTTATTGAAAATTGACGACAATAAGAAGCTGGAATTTTCAAATGAAATCAAACTTTTACCGTTGCAATTGCTTTTAATCATAGAAGCATCTTTCTATATTGTTGATGTTTTATGAATGTCCTTTAAAAATGTGTAATACGGAGACTATTAGTGATTTCTCAACAGTCGGTTTACGGTTTTTCAACAATCCGATCATCAATGTGAGCATAGGTTCTTTTCCTTGCAAAAGTTAAACCTTCTTGCTTTCTTGGCTGTTCCTTTTTCAAAAGCGAACATTTGTGACGAGTGGGATTTGAACCGATGCCGGGAAGAACTATTTACGATCAGAACGCAGCGTCGTAAAACACTCGTCCATTCTAAGCAGACACTACTGAAATGACAGCTTTTCTTTGCTGCTTTCTTAAAACAGCTTTTCCGTTTTAATGAAACTTTTCACAGTTGATCATTGTTTGATGTTAGTCACATTCCGACAAGATCTTCTCATGAAATTACCATCTTTCCATTCATTTCCTACTGACTGCAGTCGCTGAGAAATTACTTCGAAAACAAGACACGCACCAATTCTGCGACAAGTCTATTTTCCAAGCAGATTTCTTTCCATTACACGGACATCGTGTGATTTCATGCGATCAACTCTCAATGAAAAGCTTTTCTTTTCGAAAAGAACAACGATATAGAGAAGAAGGAGAAGGACCAGCCAGAAACAAAAATTCTATGAGATTTGAAGGGCTTAGTATTTTCAGCGGAGAAATTGGATGATTTGCTATGATAAGGCATAACAAACGAATGTCTGTCCTGCCACCTATGATGACGTCATTGAGACGTCTTATAAAACAGAAAACGCAAGACAAGAACAGAAATGTAAACTTGTAGAACGTTATGTCGATTGTAAACGTGATCGGTAATCATTGAGATTTTCCCTTGAAAGACAAAACCTACACTTATAAGACGAGTGAAATGAATAAATAAACGACCCCGACGAGACTCGAACTCGCAATCTTCTGATTCGAAGTCAGACGCCTTGTCCATTAGGCCACGCGGTCACTTGCGTGTCGAAGGAGGCTACATTAAATTCAAACGAAATATTCTCTTAGCAAAGTAGAATGAAGCCATTGCATGGATGTTAGGGATTTTTTTATTATTTAGCCATCACGCAATTGTAATAATCAAAATGTCTTCAACTTGGAAGATTGTCACAAAAGCGACAATATAATAGAGGAAAGTTGTCTTTTTTTGTTAAGGTTGATTTCGTTTTTGTTTGTGTCCTTTTTTTGTTTTTATTATTGTTGTTTGTTTATTTGTTTGTTTTGCTATTGTAATATTTGTGAGTTGGCATTAAATGTGATAATTCCTGAGTGGATGTAAGGTGAAATAAGAAAATGCGATATTGAGATGATGTGAGGCCAAGTGTGGCGCTTGTGTCGTCCCACATGGTCTAGTGGTTAGGATTCCTGGCTCTCACTCAGGCGGCCCGGGTTCGATTCCCGGTGTGTGAAAGTAAGCAACTTCCCATGAAGTGTGTTTTTGCTTTCTAAGATTTTCTAATGAAATCACTCTCACTTGATTTTACTTTGGTTCAGAAGAAAATATTTCTCAAAATCCACTGGCCGTTTCAGAGAGAAAGCAGCCTGAAACGACAAAACTTATGCGAGCAATAATTATAAAGAAGATTCATTGAAAAATATTTTCAACAAAAATTTCAAAGGAAGGACTCTCCAACGGATTCCCACATAGTCTACTGGTGAGGATTCCTGGCTTTCACCCAGGTGTCACGGCTTCGGTTCCCGGTGTGGCAAAATAGTGTCTTTTTATTGAAAATTGACGACAATAAGAAGCTGGAATTTTCAAATGAAATCAAACTTTTACCGTTGCAATTGCTTTTAATCATAGAAGCATCTTTCTATATTGTTGATGTTTTATGAATGTCCTTTAAAAATGTGTAATACGGAGACTATTAGTGATTTCTCAACAGTCGGTTTACGGTTTTTCAACAATCCGATCATCAATGTGAGCATAGGTTCTTTTCCTTGCAAAAGTTAAACCTTCTTGCTTTCTTGGCTGTTCCTTTTTCAAAAGCGAACATTTGTGACGAGTGGGATTTGAACCGATGCCGGGAAGAACTATTTACGATCAGAACGCAGCGTCGTAAAACACTCGTCCATTCTAAGCAGACACTACTGAAATGACAGCTTTTCTTTGCTGCTTTCTTAAAACAGCTTTTCCGTTTTAATGAAACTTTTCACAGTTGATCATTGTTTGATGTTAGTCACATTCCGACAAGATCTTCTCATGAAATTACCATCTTTCCATTCATTTCCTACTGACTGCAGTCGCTGAGAAATTACTTCGAAAACAAGACACGCACCAATTCTGCGACAAGTCTATTTTCCAAGCAGATTTCTTTCCATTACACGGACATCGTGTGATTTCATGCGATCAACTCTCAATGAAAAGCTTTTCTTTTCGAAAAGAACAACGATATAGAGAAGAAGGAGAAGGACCAGCCAGAAACAAAAATTCTATGAGATTTGAAGGGCTTAGTATTTTCAGCGGAGAAATTGGATGATTTGCTATGATAAGGCATAACAAACGAATGTCTGTCCTGCCACCTATGATGACGTCATTGAGACGTCTTATAAAACAGAAAACGCAAGACAAGAACAGAAATGTAAACTTGTAGAACGTTATGTCGATTGTAAACGTGATCGGTAATCATTGAGATTTTCCCTTGAAAGACAAAACTTACACTTATAAGACGAGTGAAATGAATAAATAAACGACCCCGACGAGACTCGAACTCGCAATCTTCTGATTCGAAGTCAGACGCCTTGTCCATTAGGCCACGCGGTCACTTGCGTGTCGAAGGAGGCTACATTAAATTCAAACGAAATATTCTCTTAGCAAAGTAGAAAGAAGCCATTGCATGGATGTTAGGGATTTTTTTATTATTTAGCCATCACGCAATTGTAATAATCAAAATGTCTTCAACTTGGAAGATTGTCACAAAAGCGACAATATAATAGAGGAAAGTTGTCTTTTTTTGTTAAGGTTGATTTCGTTTTTGTTTGTGTCCTTTTTTTGTTTTTATTATTGTTGTTTGTTTATTTGCTTGTTTTGCTATTGTAATATTTGTGAGTTGGCATTAAATGTGATAATTCCTGAGTGGATGTAAGGTGAAATAAGAAAATGCGATATTGAGATGATGTGAGGCCAAGTGTGGCGCTTGTGTCGTCCCACATGGTCTAGTGGTTAGGATTCCTGGCTCTCACTCAGGCGGCCCGGGTTCGATTCCCGGTGTGGGAAAGTAAGCAACTTCCCATGAAGTGTGTTTTTGCTTTCTAAGATTTTCTAATGAAATCACTCTCACTTGATTTTACTTTGGTTCAGAAGAAAATATTTCTCAAAATCCACTGGCCGTTTCAGAGAGAAAGCAGCCTGAAACGACAAAACTTATGCGAGCAATAATTATAAAGAAGATTCATTGAAAAATATTTTCAACAAAAATTTCAAAGGAAGGACTCTCCAACGGATTCCCACATAGTCTACTGGTGAGGATTCCTGGCTTTCACCCAGGTGTCACGGCTTCGGTTCCCGGTGTGGCAAAATAGTGTCTTTTTATTGAAAATTGACGACAATAAGAAGCTGGAATTTTCAAATGAAATCAAACTTTTACCGTTGCAATTGCTTTTAATCATAGAAGCATCTTTCTATATTGTTGATGTTTTATGAATGTCCTTTAAAAATGTGTAATACGGAGACTATTAGTGATTTCTCAACAGTCGGTTTACGGTTTTTCAACAATCCGATCATCAATGTGAGCATAGGTTCTTTTCCTTGCAAAAGTTAAACCTTCTTGCTTTCTTGGCTGTTCCTTTTTCAAAAGCGAGCATTTGTGACGAGTGGGATTTGAACCGATGCCGGGAAGAACTATTTACGATCAGAACGCAGCGTCGTAAAACACTCGTCCATTCTAAGCAGACACTACTGAAATGACAGCTTTTCTTTGCTGCTTTCTTAAAACAGCTTTTCCGTTTTAATGAAACTTTTCACAGTTGATCATTGTTTGATGTTAGTCACATTCCGACAAGATCTTCTCATGAAATTACCATCTTTCCATTCATTTCCTACTGACTGCAGTCGCTGAGAAATTACTTCGAAAACAAGACACGCACCAATTCTGCGACAAGTCTATTTTCCAAGCAGATTTCTTTCCATTACACGGACATCGTGTGATTTCATGCGATCAACTCTCAATGAAAAGCTTTTCTTTTCGAAAAGAACAACGATATAGAGAAGAAGGAGAAGGACCAGCCAGAAACAAAAATTCTATGAGATTTGAAGGGCTTAGTATTTTCAGCGGAGAAATTGGATGATTTGCTATGATAAGGCATAACAAACGAATGTCTGTCCTGCCACCTATGATGACGTCATTGAGACGTCTTATAAAACAGAAAACGCAAGACAAGAACAGAAATGTAAACTTGTAGAACGTTATGTCGATTGTAAACGTGATCGGTAATCATTGAGATTTTCCCTTGAAAGACAAAACTTACACTTATAAGACGAGTGAAATGAATAAATAAACGACCCCGACGAGACTCGAACTCGCAATCTTCTGATTCGAAGTCAGACGCCTTGTCCATTAGGCCACGCGGTCACTTGCGTGTCGAAGGAGGCTACATTAAATTCAAACGAAATATTCTCTTAGCAAAGTAGAAAGAAGCCATTGCATGGATGTTAGGGATTTTTTTATTATTTAGCCATCACGCAATTGTAATAATCAAAATGTCTTCAACTTGGAAGATTGTCACAAAAGCGACAATATAATAGAGGAAAGTTGTCTTTTTTTGTTAAGGTTGATTTCGTTTTTGTTTGTGTCCTTTTTTTTGTTTTTATTATTGTTGTTTGTTTATTTGTTTGTTTTGCTATTGTAATATTTGTGAGTTGGCATTAAATGTGATAATTCCTGAGTGGATGTAAGGTGAAATAAGAAAATGCGATATTGAGATGATGTGAGGCCAAGTGTGGCGCTTGTGTCGTCCCACATGGTCTAGTGGTTAGGATTCCTGGCTCTCACTCAGGCGGCCCGGGTTCGATTCCCGGTGTGGGAAAGTAAGCAACTTCCCATGAAGTGTGTTTTTGCTTTCTAAGATTTTCTAATGAAATCACTCTCACTTGATTTTACTTTGGTTCAGAAGAAAATATTTCTCAAAATCCACTGGCCGTTTCAGAGAGAAAGCAGCCTGAAACGACAAAACTTATGCGAGCAATAATTATAAAGAAGATTCATTGAAAAATATTTTCAACAAAAATTTCAAAGGAAGGACTCTCCAACGGATTCCCACATAGTCTACTGGTGAGGATTCCTGGCTTTCACCCAGGTGTCACGGCTTCGGTTCCCGGTGTGGCAAAATAGTGTCTTTTTATTGAAAATTGACGACAATAAGAAGCTGGAATTTTCAAATGAAATCAAACTTTTACCGTTGCAATTGCTTTTAATCATAGAAGCATCTTTCTATATTGTTGATGTTTTATGAATGTCCTTTAAAAATGTGTAATACGGAGACTATTAGTGATTTCTCAACAGTCGGTTTACGGTTTTTCAACAATCCGATCATCAATGTGAGCATAGGTTCTTTTCCTTGCAAAAGTTAAACCTTCTTGCTTTCTTGGCTGTTCCTTTTTCAAAAGCGAACATTTGTGACGAGTGGGATTTGAACCGATGCCGGGAAGAACTATTTACGATCAGAACGCAGCGTCGTAAAACACTCGTCCATTCTAAGCAGACACTACTGAAATGACAGCTTTTCTTTGCTGCTTTCTTAAAACAGCTTTTCCGTTTTAATGAAACTTTTCACAGTTGATCATTGTTTGATGTTAGTCACATTCCGACAAGATCTTCTCATGAAATTACCATCTTTCCATTCATTTCCTACTGACTGCAGTCGCTGAGAAATTACTTCGAAAACAAGACACGCACCAATTCTGCGACAAGTCTATTTTCCAAGCAGATTTCTTTCCATTACACGGACATCGTGTGATTTCATGCGATCAACTCTCAATGAAAAGCTTTTCTTTTCGAAAAGAACAACGATATAGAGAAGAAGGAGAAGGACCAGCCAGAAACAAAAATTCTATGAGATTTGAAGGGCTTAGTATTTTCAGCGGAGAAATTGGATGATTTGCTATGATAAGGCATAACAAACGAATGTCTGTCCTGCCACCTATGATGACGTCATTGAGACGTCTTATAAAACAGAAAACGCAAGACAAGAACAGAAATGTAAACTTGTAGAACGTTATGTCGATTGTAAACGTGATCGGTAATCATTGAGATTTTCCCTTGAAAGACAAAACTTACACTTATAAGACGAGTGAAATGAATAAATAAACGACCCCGACGAGACTCGAACTCGCAATCTTCTGATTCGAAGTCAGACGCCTTGTCCATTAGGCCACGCGGTCACTTGCGTGTCGAAGGAGGCTACATTAAATTCAAACGAAATATTCTCTTAGCAAAGTAGAAAGAAGCCATTGCATGGATGTTAGGGATTTTTTTATTATTTAGCCATCACGCAATTGTAATAATCAAAATGTCTTCAACTTGGAAGATTGTCACAAAAGCGACAATATAATAGAGGAAAGTTGTCTTTTTTTGTTAAGGTTGATTTCGTTTTTGTTTGTGTCCTTTTTTTGTTTTTATTATTGTTGTTTGTTTATTTGTTTGTTTTGCTATTGTAATATTTGTGAGTTGGCATTAAATGTGATAATTCCTGAGTGGATGTAAGGTGAAATAAGAAAATGCGATATTGAGATGATGTGAGGCCAAGTGTGGCGCTTGTGTCGTCCCACATGGTCTAGTGGTTAGGATTCCTGGCTCTCACTCAGGCGGCCCAGGTTCGATTCTCGGTGTGGGAAAGTAAGCAACTTCCCATGAAGTGTGTTTTTGCTTTCTAAGATTTTCTAATGAAATCACTCTCACTTGATTTTACTTTGGTTCAGAAGAAAATATTTCTCAAAATCCACTGGCCGTTTCAGAGAGAAAGCAGCCTGAAACGACAAAACTTATGCGAGCAATAATTATAAAGAAGATTCATTGAAAAATATTTTCAACAAAAATTTCAAAGGAAGGACTCTCCAACGGATTCCCACATAGTCTACTGGTGAGGATTCCTGGCTTTCACCCAGGTGTCACGGCTTCGGTTCCCGGTGTGGCAAAATAGTGTCTTTTTATTGAAAATTGACGACAATAAGAAGCTGGAATTTTCAAATGAAATCAAACTTTTACCGTTGCAATTGCTTTTAATCATAGAAGCATCTTTCTATATTGTTGATGTTTTATGAATGTCCTTTAAAAATGTGTAATACGGAGACTATTGGTGATTTCTCAACAGTCGGTTTACGGTTTTTCAACAATCCGATCATCAATGTGAGCATAGGTTCTTTTCCTTGCAAAAGTTAAACCTTCTTGCTTTCTTGGCTGTTCCTTTTTCAAAAGCGAACATTTGTGACGAGTGGGATTTGAACCGATGCCGGGAAGAACTATTTACGATCAGAACGCAGCGTCGTAAAACACTCGTCCATTCTAAGCAGACACTACTGAAATGACAGCTTTTCTTTGCTGCTTTCTTAAAACAGCTTTTCCGTTTTAATGAAACTTTTCACAGTTGATCATTGTTTGATGTTAGTCACATTCCGACAAGATCTTCTCATGAAATTACCATCTTTCCATTCATTTCCTACTGACTGCAGTCGCTGAGAAATTACTTCGAAAACAAGACACGCACCAATTCTGCGACAAGTCTATTTTCCAAGCAGATTTCTTTCCATTACACGGACATCGTGTGATTTCATGCGATCAACTCTCAATGAAAAGCTTTTCTTTTCGAAAAGAACAACGATATAGAGAAGAAGGAGAAGGACCAGCCAGAAACAAAAATTCTATGAGATTTGAAGGGCTTAGTATTTTCAGCGGAGAAATTGGATGATTTGCTATGATAAGGCATAACAAACGAATGTCTGTCCTGCCACCTATGATGACGTCATTGAGACGTCTTATAAAACAGAAAACGCAAGACAAGAACAGAAATGTAAACTTGTAGAACGTTATGTCGATTGTAAACGTGATCGGTAATCATTGAGATTTTCCCTTGAAAGACAAAACTTACACTTATAAGACGAGTGAAATGAATAAATAAACGACCCCGACGAGACTCGAACTCGCAATCTTCTGATTCGAAGTCAGACGCCTTGTCCATTAGGCCACGCGGTCACTTGCGTGTCGAAGGAGGCTACATTAAATTCAAACGAAATATTCTCTTAGCAAAGTAGAAAGAAGCCATTGCATGGATGTTAGGGATTTTTTTATTATTTAGCCATCACGCAATTGTAATAATCAAAATGTCTTCAACTTGGAAGATTGTCACAAAAGCGACAATATAATAGAGGAAAGTTGTCTTTTTTTGTTAAGGTTGATTTCGTTTTTGTTTGTGTCCTTTTTTTGTTTTTATTATTGTTGTTTGTTTATTTGTTTGTTTTGCTATTGTAATATTTGTGAGTTGGCATTAAATGTGATAATTCCTGAGTGGATGTAAGGTGAAATAAGAAAATGCGATATTGAGATGATGTGAGGCCAAGTGTGGCGCTTGTGTCGTCCCACATGGTCTAGTGGTTAGGATTCCTGGCTCTCACTCAGGCGGCCCGGGTTCGATTCCCGGTGTGGGAAAGTAAGCAACTTCCCATGAAGTGTGTTTTTGCTTTCTAAGATTTTCTAATGAAATCACTCTCACTTGATTTTACTTTGGTTCAGAAGAAAATATTTCTCAAAATCCACTGGCCGTTTCAGAGAGAAAGCAGCCTGAAACGACAAAACTTATGCGAGCAATAATTATAAAGAAGATTCATTGAAAAATATTTTCAACAAAAATTTCAAAGGAAGGACTCTCCAACGGATTCCCACATAGTCTACTGGTGAGGATTCCTGGCTTTCACCCAGGTGTCACGGCTTCGGTTCCCGGTGTGGCAAAATAGTGTCTTTTTATTGAAAATTGACGACAATAAGAAGCTGGAATTTTCAAATGAAATCAAACTTTTACCGTTGCAATTGCTTTTAATCATAGAAGCATCTTTCTATATCGTTGATGTTTTATGAATGTCCTTTAAAAATGTGTAATACGGAGACTATTAGTGATTTCTCAACAGTCGGTTTACGGTTTTTCAACAATCCGATCATCAATGTGAGCATAGGTTCTTTTCCTTGCAAAAGTTAAACCTTCTTGCTTTCTTGGCTGTTCCTTTTTCAAAAGCGAACATTTGTGACGAGTGGGATTTGAACCGATGCCGGGAAGAACTATTTACGATCAGAACGCAGCGTCGTAAAACACTCGTCCATTCTAAGCAGACACTACTGAAATGACAGCTTTTCTTTGCTGCTTTCTTAAAACAGCTTTTCCGTTTTAATGAAACTTTTCACAGTTGATCATTGTTTGATGTTAGTCACATTCCGACAAGATCTTCTCATGAAATTACCATCTTTCCATTCATTTCCTACTGACTGCAGTCGCTGAGAAATTACTTCGAAAACAAGACACGCACCAATTCTGCGACAAGTCTATTTTCCAAGCAGATTTCTTTCCATTACACGGACATCGTGTGATTTCATGCGATCAACTCTCAATGAAAAGCTTTTCTTTTCGAAAAGAACAACGATATAGAGAAGAAGGAGAAGGACCAGCCAGAAACAAAAATTCTATGAGATTTGAAGGGCTTAGTATTTTCAGCGGAGAAATTGGATGATTTGCTATGATAAGGCATAACAAACGAATGTCTGTCCTGCCACCTATGATGACGTCATTGAGACGTCTTATAAAACAGAAAACGCAAGACAAGAACAGAAATGTAAACTTGTAGAACGTTATGTCGATTGTAAACGTGATCGGTAATCATTGAGATTTTCCCTTGAAAGACAAAACTTACACTTATAAGACGAGTGAAATGAATAAATAAACGACCCCGACGAGACTCGAACTCGCAATCTTCTGATTCGAAGTCAGACGCCTTGTCCATTAGGCCACGCGGTCACTTGCGTGTCGAAGGAGGCTACATTAAATTCAAACGAAATATTCTCTTAGC
This sequence comes from Sepioteuthis lessoniana, assembly GCA_963585895.1. NCBI lineage: Eukaryota > Metazoa > Mollusca > Cephalopoda > Myopsida > Loliginidae > Sepioteuthis > Sepioteuthis lessoniana. The sequence goes on from OY757923.1 coordinate 13,896,120, forward strand.
AAAGTAGAAAGAAGCCATTGCATGGATGTTAGGGATTTTTTTATTATTTAGCCATCACGCAATTGTAATAATCAAAATGTCTTCAACTTGGAAGATTGTCACAAAAGCGACAATATAATAGAGGAAAGTTGTCTTTTTTTGTTAAGGTTGATTTCGTTTTTGTTTGTGTCCTTTTTTTTGTTTTTATTATTGTTGTTTGTTTATTTGTTTGTTTTGCTATTGTAATATTTGTGAGTTGGCATTAAATGTGATAATTCCTGAGTGGATGTAAGGTGAAATAAGAAAATGCGATATTGAGATGATGTGAGGCCAAGTGTGGCGCTTGTGTCGTCCCACATGGTCTAGTGGTTAGGATTCCTGGCTCTCACTCAGGCGGCCCGGGTTCGATTCCCGGTGTGGGAAAGTAAGCAACTTCCCATGAAGTGTGTTTTTGCTTTCTAAGATTTTCTAATGAAATCACTCTCACTTGATTTTACTTTGGTTCAGAAGAAAATATTTCTCAAAATCCACTGGCCGTTTCAGAGAGAAAGCAGCCTGAAACGACAAAACTTATGCGAGCAATAATTATAAAGAAGATTCATTGAAAAATATTTTCAACAAAAATTTCAAAGGAAGGACTCTCCAACGGATTCCCACATAGTCTACTGGTGAGGATTCCTGGCTTTCACCCAGGTGTCACGGCTTCGGTTCCCGGTGTGGCAAAATAGTGTCTTTTTATTGAAAATTGACGACAATAAGAAGCTGGAATTTTCAAATGAAATCAAACTTTTACCGTTGCAATTGCTTTTAATCATAGAAGCATCTTTCTATATTGTTGATGTTTTATGAATGTCCTTTAAAAATGTGTAATACGGAGACTATTAGTGATTTCTCAACAGTCGGTTTACGGTTTTTCAACAATCCGATCATCAATGTGAGCATAGGTTCTTTTCCTTGCAAAAGTTAAACCTTCTTGCTTTCTTGGCTGTTCCTTTTTCAAAAGCGAACATTTGTGACGAGTGGGATTTGAACCGATGCCGGGAAGAACTATTTACGATCAGAACGCAGCGTCGTAAAACACTCGTCCATTCTAAGCAGACACTACTGAAATGACAGCTTTTCTTTGCTGCTTTCTTAAAACAGCTTTTCCGTTTTAATGAAACTTTTCACAGTTGATCATTGTTTGATGTTAGTCACATTCCGACAAGATCTTCTCATGAAATTACCATCTTTCCATTCATTTCCTACTGACTGCAGTCGCTGAGAAATTACTTCGAAAACAAGACACGCACCAATTCTGCGACAAGTCTATTTTCCAAGCAGATTTCTTTCCATTACACGGACATCGTGTGATTTCATGCGATCAACTCTCAATGAAAAGCTTTTCTTTTCGAAAAGAACAACGATATAGAGAAGAAGGAGAAGGACCAGCCAGAAACAAAAATTCTATGAGATTTGAAGGGCTTAGTATTTTCAGCGGAGAAATTGGATGATTTGCTATGATAAGGCATAACAAACGAATGTCTGTCCTGCCACCTATGATGACGTCATTGAGACGTCTTATAAAACAGAAAACGCAAGACAAGAACAGAAATGTAAACTTGTAGAACGTTATGTCGATTGTAAACGTGATCGGTAATCATTGAGATTTTCCCTTGAAAGACAAAACTTACACTTATAAGACGAGTGAAATGAATAAATAAACGACCCCGACGAGACTCGAACTCGCAATCTTCTGATTCGAAGTCAGACGCCTTGTCCATTAGGCCACGCGGTCACTTGCGTGTCGAAGGAGGCTACATTAAATTCAAACGAAATATTCTCTTAGCAAAGTAGAAAGAAGCCATTGCATGGATGTTAGGGATTTTTTTATTATTTAGCCATCACGCAATTGTAATAATCAAAATGTCTTCAACTTGGAAGATTGTCACAAAAGCGACAATATAATAGAGGAAAGTTGTCTTTTTTTGTTAAGGTTGATTTCGTTTTTGTTTGTGTCCTTTTTTTGTTTTTATTATTGTTGTTTGTTTATTTGTTTGTTTTGCTATTGTAATATTTGTGAGTTGGCATTAAATGTGATAATTCCTGAGTGGATGTAAGGTGAAATAAGAAAATGCGATATTGAGATGATGTGAGGCCAAGTGTGGCGCTTGTGTCGTCCCACATGGTCTAGTGGTTAGGATTCCTGGCTCTCACTCAGGCGGCCCGGGTTCGATTCCCGGTGTGGGAAAGTAAGCAACTTCCCATGAAGTGTGTTTTTGCTTTCTAAGATTTTCTAATGAAATCACTCTCACTTGATTTTACTTTGGTTCAGAAGAAAATATTTCTCAAAATCCACTGGCCGTTTCAGAGAGAAAGCAGCCTGAAACGACAAAACTTATGCGAGCAATAATTATAAAGAAGATTCATTGAAAAATATTTTCAACAAAAATTTCAAAGGAAGGACTCTCCAACGGATTCCCACATAGTCTACTGGTGAGGATTCCTGGCTTTCACCCAGGTGTCACGGCTTCGGTTCCCGGTGTGGCAAAATAGTGTCTTTTTATTGAAAATTGACGACAATAAGAAGCTGGAATTTTCAAATGAAATCAAACTTTTACCGTTGCAATTGCTTTTAATCATAGAAGCATCTTTCTATATTGTTGATGTTTTATGAATGTCCTTTAAAAATGTGTAATACGGAGACTATTAGTGATTTCTCAACAGTCGGTTTACGGTTTTTCAACAATCCGATCATCAATGTGAGCATAGGTTCTTTTCCTTGCAAAAGTTAAACCTTCTTGCTTTCTTGGCTGTTCCTTTTTCAAAAGCGAACATTTGTGACGAGTGGGATTTGAACCGATGCCGGGAAGAACTATTTACGATCAGAACGCAGCGTCGTAAAACACTCGTCCATTCTAAGCAGACACTACTGAAATGACAGCTTTTCTTTGCTGCTTTCTTAAAACAGCTTTTCCGTTTTAATGAAACTTTTCACAGTTGATCATTGTTTGATGTTAGTCACATTCCGACAAGATCTTCTCATGAAATTACCATCTTTCCATTCATTTCCTACTGACTGCAGTCGCTGAGAAATTACTTCGAAAACAAGACACGCACCAATTCTGCGACAAGTCTATTTTCCAAGCAGATTTCTTTCCATTACACGGACATCGTGTGATTTCATGCGATCAACTCTCAATGAAAAGCTTTTCTTTTCGAAAAGAACAACGATATAGAGAAGAAGGAGAAGGACCAGCCAGAAACAAAAATTCTATGAGATTTGAAGGGCTTAGTATTTTCAGCGGAGAAATTGGATGATTTGCTATGATAAGGCATAACAAACGAATGTCTGTCCTGCCACCTATGATGACGTCATTGAGACGTCTTATAAAACAGAAAACGCAAGACAAGAACAGAAATGTAAACTTGTAGAACGTTATGTCGATTGTAAACGTGATCGGTAATCATTGAGATTTTCCCTTGAAAGACAAAACTTACACTTATAAGACGAGTGAAATGAATAAATAAACGACCCCGACGAGACTCGAACTCGCAATCTTCTGATTCGAAGTCAGACGCCTTGTCCATTAGGCCACGCGGTCACTTGCGTGTCGAAGGAGGCTACATTAAATTCAAACGAAATATTCTCTTAGCAAAGTAGAAAGAAGCCATTGCATGGATGTTAGGGATTTTTTTATTATTTAGCCATCACGCAATTGTAATAATCAAAATGTCTTCAACTTGGAAGATTGTCACAAAAGCGACAATATAATAGAGGAAAGTTGTCTTTTTTTGTTAAGGTTGATTTCGTTTTTGTTTGTGTCCTTTTTTTGTTTTTATTATTGTTGTTTGTTTATTTGTTTGTTTTGCTATTGTAATATTTGTGAGTTGGCATTAAATGTGATAATTCCTGAGTGGATGTAAGGTGAAATAAGAAAATGCGATATTGAGATGATGTGAGGCCAAGTGTGGCGCTTGTGTCGTCCCACATGGTCTAGTGGTTAGGATTCCTGGCTCTCACTCAGGCGGCCCGGGTTCGATTCTCGGTGTGGGAAAGTAAGCAACTTCCCATGAAGTGTGTTTTTGCTTTCTAAGATTTTCTAATGAAATCACTCTCACTTGATTTTACTTTGGTTCAGAAGAAAATATTTCTCAAAATCCACTGGCCGTTTCAGAGAGAAAGCAGCCTGAAACGACAAAACTTATGCGAGCAATAATTATAAAGAAGATTCATTGAAAAATATTTTCAACAAAAATTTCAAAGGAAGGACTCTCCAACGGATTCCCACATAGTCTACTGGTGAGGATTCCTGGCTTTCACCCAGGTGTCACGGCTTCGGTTCCCGGTGTGGCAAAATAGTGTCTTTTTATTGAAAATTGACGACAATAAGAAGCTGGAATTTTCAAATGAAATCAAACTTTTACCGTTGCAATTGCTTTTAATCATAGAAGCATCTTTCTATATTGTTGATGTTTTATGAATGTCCTTTAAAAATGTGTAATACGGAGACTATTAGTGATTTCTCAACAGTCGGTTTACGGTTTTTCAACAATCCGATCATCAATGTGAGCATAGGTTCTTTTCCTTGCAAAAGTTAAACCTTCTTGCTTTCTTGGCTGTTCCTTTTTCAAAAGCGAACATTTGTGACGAGTGGGATTTGAACCGATGCCGGGAAGAACTATTTACGATCAGAACGCAGCGTCGTAAAACACTCGTCCATTCTAAGCAGACACTACTGAAATGACAGCTTTTCTTTGCTGCTTTCTTAAAACAGCTTTTCCGTTTTAATGAAACTTTTCACAGTTGATCATTGTTTGATGTTAGTCACATTCCGACAAGATCTTCTCATGAAATTACCATCTTTCCATTCATTTCCTACTGACTGCAGTCGCTGAGAAATTACTTCGAAAACAAGACACGCACCAATTCTGTGACAAGTCTATTTTCCAAGCAGATTTCTTTCCATTACACGGACATCGTGTGATTTCATGCGATCAACTCTCAATGAAAAGCTTTTCTTTTCGAAAAGAACAACGATATAGAGAAGAAGGAGAAGGACCAGCCAGAAACAAAAATTCTATGAGATTTGAAGGGCTTAGTATTTTCAGCGGAGAAATTGGATGATTTGCTATGATAAGGCATAACAAACGAATGTCTGTCCTGCCACCTATGATGACGTCATTGAGACGTCTTATAAAACAGAAAACGCAAGACAAGAACAGAAATGTAAACTTGTAGAACGTTATGTCGATTGTAAACGTGATCGGTAATCATTGAGATTTTCCCTTGAAAGACAAAACTTACACTTATAAGACGAGTGAAATGAATAAATAAACGACCCCGACGAGACTCGAACTCGCAATCTTCTGATTCGAAGTCAGACGCCTTGTCCATTAGGCCACGCGGTCACTTGCGTGTCGAAGGAGGCTACATTAAATTCAAACGAAATATTCTCTTAGCAAAGTAGAAAGAAGCCATTGCATGGATGTTAGGGATTTTTTTATTATTTAGCCATCACGCAATTGTAATAATCAAAATGTCTTCAACTTGGAAGATTGTCACAAAAGCGACAATATAATAGAGGAAAGTTGTCTTTTTTTGTTAAGGTTGATTTCGTTTTTGTTTGTGTCCTTTTTTTGTTTTTATTATTGTTGTTTGTTTATTTGTTTGTTTTGCTATTGTAATATTTGTGAGTTGGCATTAAATGTGATAATTCCTGAGTGGATGTAAGGTGAAATAAGAAAATGCGATATTGAGATGATGTGAGGCCAAGTGTGACGCTTGTGTCGTCCCACATGGTCTAGTGGTTAGGATTCCTGGCTCTCACTCAGGCGGCCCGGGTTCGATTCCCGGTGTGGGAAAGTAAGCAACTTCCCATGAAGTGTGTTTTTGCTTTCTAAGATTTTCTAATGAAATCACTCTCACTTGATTTTACTTTGGTTCAGAAGAAAATATTTCTCAAAATCCACTGGCCGTTTCAGAGAGAAAGCAGCCTGAAACGACAAAACTTATGCGAGCAATAATTATAAAGAAGATTCATTGAAAAATATTTTCAACAAAAATTTCAAAGGAAGGACTCTCCAACGGATTCCCACATAGTCTACTGGTGAGGATTCCTGGCTTTCACCCAGGTGTCACGGCTTCGGTTCCCGGTGTGGCAAAATAGTGTCTTTTTATTGAAAATTGACGACAATAAGAAGCTGGAATTTTCAAATGAAATCAAACTTTTACCGTTGCAATTGCTTTTAATCATAGAAGCATCTTTCTATATTGTTGATGTTTTATGAATGTCCTTTAAAAATGTGTAATACGGAGACTATTAGTGATTTCTCAACAGTCGGTTTACGGTTTTTCAACAATCCGATCATCAATGTGAGCATAGGTTCTTTTCCTTGCAAAAGTTAAACCTTCTTGCTTTCTTGGCTGTTCCTTTTTCAAAAGCGAACATTTGTGACGAGTGGGATTTGAACCGATGCCGGGAAGAACTATTTACGATCAGAACGCAGCGTCGTAAAACACTCGTCCATTCTAAGCAGACACTACTGAAATGACAGCTTTTCTTTGCTGCTTTCTTAAAACAGCTTTTCCGTTTTAATGAAACTTTTCACAGTTGATCATTGTTTGATGTTAGTCACATTCCGACAAGATCTTCTCATGAAATTACCATCTTTCCATTCATTTCCTACTGACTGCAGTCGCTGAGAAATTACTTCGAAAACAAGACACGCACCAATTCTGCGACAAGTCTATTTTCCAAGCAGATTTCTTTCCATTACACGGACATCGTGTGATTTCATGCGATCAACTCTCAATGAAAAGCTTTTCTTTTCGAAAAGAACAACGATATAGAGAAGAAGGAGAAGGACCAGCCAGAAACAAAAATTCTATGAGATTTGAAGGGCTTAGTATTTTCAGCGGAGAAATTGGATGATTTGCTATGATAAGGCATAACAAACGAATGTCTGTCCTGCCACCTATGATGACGTCATTGAGACGTCTTATAAAACAGAAAACGCAAGACAAGAACAGAAATGTAAACTTGTAGAACGTTATGTCGATTGTAAATGTGATCGGTAATCATTGAGATTTTCCCTTGAAAGACAAAACTTACACTTATAAGACGAGTGAAATGAATAAATAAACGACCCCGACGAGACTCGAACTCGCAATCTTCTGATTCGAAGTCAGACGCCTTGTCCATTAGGCCACGCGGTCACTTGCGTGTCGAAGGAGGCTACATTAAATTCAAACGAAATATTCTCTTAGCAAAGTAGAAAGAAGCCATTGCATGGATGTTAGGGATTTTTTTATTATTTAGCCATCACGCAATTGTAATAATCAAAATGTCTTCAACTTGGAAGATTGTCACAAAAGCGACAATATAATAGAGGAAAGTTGTCTTTTTTTGTTAAGGTTGATTTCGTTTTTGTTTGTGTCCTTTTTTTTGTTTTTATTATTGTTGTTTGTTTATTTGTTTGTTTTGCTATTGTAATATTTGTGAGTTGGCATTAAATGTGATAATTCCTGAGTGGATGTAAGGTGAAATAAGAAAATGCGATATTGAGATGATGTGAGGCCAAGTGTGGCGCTTGTGTCGTCCCACATGGTCTAGTGGTTAGGATTCCTGGCTCTCACTCAGGCGGCCCGGGTTCGATTCCCGGTGTGGGAAAGTAAGCAACTTCCCATGAAGTGTGTTTTTGCTTTCTAAGATTTTCTAATGAAATCACTCTCACTTGATTTTACTTTGGTTCAGAAGAAAATATTTCTCAAAATCCACTGGCCGTTTCAGAGAGAAAGCAGCCTGAAACGACAAAACTTATGCGAGCAATAATTATAAAGAAGATTCATTGAAAAATATTTTCAACAAAAATTTCAAAGGAAGGACTCTCCAACGGATTCCCACATAGTCTACTGGTGAGGATTCCTGGCTTTCACCCAGGTGTCACGGCTTCGGTTCCCGGTGTGGCAAAATAGTGTCTTTTTATTGAAAATTGACGACAATAAGAAGCTGGAATTTTCAAATGAAATCAAACTTTTACCGTTGCAATTGCTTTTAATCATAGAAGCATCTTTCTATATTGTTGATGTTTTATGAATGTCCTTTAAAAATGTGTAATACGGAGACTATTAGTGATTTCTCAACAGTCGGTTTACGGTTTTTCAACAATCCGATCATCAATGTGAGCATAGGTTCTTTTCCTTGCAAAAGTTAAACCTTCTTGCTTTCTTGGCTGTTCCTTTTTCAAAAGCGAACATTTGTGACGAGTGGGATTTGAACCGATGCCGGGAAGAACTATTTACGATCAGAACGCAGCGTCGTAAAACACTCGTCCATTCTAAGCAGACACTACTGAAATGACAGCTTTTCTTTGCTGCTTTCTTAAAACAGCTTTTCCGTTTTAATGAAACTTTTCACAGTTGATCATTGTTTGATGTTAGTCACATTCCGACAAGATCTTCTCATGAAATTACCATCTTTCCATTCATTTCCTACTGACTGCAGTCGCTGAGAAATTACTTCGAAAACAAGACACGCACCAATTCTGCGACAAGTCTATTTTCCAAGCAGATTTCTTTCCATTACACGGACATCGTGTGATTTCATGCGATCAACTCTCAATGAAAAGCTTTTCTTTTCGAAAAGAACAACGATATAGAGAAGAAGGAGAAGGACCAGCCAGAAACAAAAATTCTATGAGATTTGAAGGGCTTAGTATTTTCAGCGGAGAAATTGGATGATTTGCTATGATAAGGCATAACAAACGAATGTCTGTCCTGCCACCTATGATGACGTCATTGAGACGTCTTATAAAACAGAAAACGCAAGACAAGAACAGAAATGTAAACTTGTAGAACGTTATGTCGATTGTAAACGTGATCGGTAATCATTGAGATTTTCCCTTGAAAGACAAAACTTACACTTATAAGACGAGTGAAATGAATAAATAAACGACCCCGACGAGACTCGAACTCGCAATCTTCTGATTCGAAGTCAGACGCCTTGTCCATTAGGCCACGCGGTCACTTGCGTGTCGAAGGAGGCTACATTAAATTCAAACGAAATATTCTCTTAGCAAAGTAGAAAGAAGCCATTGCATGGATGTTAGGGATTTTTTTATTATTTAGCCATCACGCAATTGTAATAATCAAAATGTCTTCAACTTGGAAGATTGTCACAAAAGCGACAATATAATAGAGGAAAGTTGTCTTTTTTTGTTAAGGTTGATTTCGTTTTTGTTTGTGTCCTTTTTTTGTTTTTATTATTGTTGTTTGTTTATTTGTTTGTTTTGCTATTGTAATATTTGTGAGTTGGCATTAAATGTGATAATTCCTGAGTGGATGTAAGGTGAAATAAGAAAATGCGATATTGAGATGATGTGAGGCCAAGTGTGGCGCTTGTGTCGTCCCACATGGTCTAGTGGTTAGGATTCCTGGCTCTCACTCAGGCGGCCCGGGTTCGATTCCCGGTGTGGGAAAGTAAGCAACTTCCCATGAAGTGTGTTTTTGCTTTCTAAGATTTTCTAATGAAATCACTCTCACTTGATTTTACTTTGGTTCAGAAGAAAATATTTCTCAAAATCCACTGGCCGTTTCAGAGAGAAAGCAGCCTGAAACGACAAAACTTATGCGAGCAATAATTATAAAGAAGATTCATTGAAAAATATTTTCAACAAAAATTTCAAAGGAAGGACTCTCCAACGGATTCCCACATAGTCTACTGGTGAGGATTCCTGGCTTTCACCCAGGTGTCACGGCTTCGGTTCCCGGTGTGGCAAAATAGTGTCTTTTTATTGAAAATTGACGACAATAAGAAGCTGGAATTTTCAAATGAAATCAAACTTTTACCGTTGCAATTGCTTTTAATCATAGAAGCATCTTTCTATATTGTTGATGTTTTATGAATGTCCTTTAAAAATGTGTAATACGGAGACTATTAGTGATTTCTCAACAGTCGGTTTACGGTTTTTCAACAATCCGATCATCAATGTGAGCATAGGTTCTTTTCCTTGCAAAAGTTAAACCTTCTTGCTTTCTTGGCTGTTCCTTTTTCAAAAGCGAACATTTGTGACGAGTGGGATTTGAACCGATGCCGGGAAGAACTATTTACGATCAGAACGCAGCGTCGTAAAACACTCGTCCATTCTAAGCAGACACTACTGAAATGACAGCTTTTCTTTGCTGCTTTCTTAAAACAGCTTTTCCGTTTTAATGAAACTTTTCACAGTTGATCATTGTTTGATGTTAGTCACATTCCGACAAGATCTTCTCATGAAATTACCATCTTTCCATTCATTTCCTACTGACTGCAGTCGCTGAGAAATTACTTCGAAAACAAGACACGCACCAATTCTGCGACAAGTCTATTTTCCAAGCAGATTTCTTTCCATTACACGGACATCGTGTGATTTCATGCGATCAACTCTCAATGAAAAGCTTTTCTTTTCGAAAAGAACAACGATATAGAGAAGAAGGAGAAGGACCAGCCAGAAACAAAAATTCTATGAGATTTGAAGGGCTTAGTATTTTCAGCGGAGAAATTGGATGATTTGCTATGATAAGGCATAACAAACGAATGTCTGTCCTGCCACCTATGATGACGTCATTGAGACGTCTTATAAAACAGAAAACGCAAGACAAGAACAGAAATGTAAACTTGTAGAACGTTATGTCGATTGTAAACGTGATCGGTAATCATTGAGATTTTCCCTTGAAAGACAAAACTTACACTTATAAGACGAGTGAAATGAATAAATAAACGACCCCGACGAGACTCGAACTCGCAATCTTCTGATTCGAAGTCAGACGCCTTGTCCATTAGGCCACGCGGTCACTTGCGTGTCGAAGGAGGCTACATTAAATTCAAACCAAATATTCTCTTAGCAAAGTAGAAAGAAGCCATTGCATGGATGTTAGGGATTTTTTTATTATTTAGCCATCACGCAATTGTAATAATCAAAATGTCTTCAACTTGGAAGATTGTCACAAAAGCGACAATATAATAGAGGAAAGTTGTCTTTTTTTGTTAAGGTTGATTTCGTTTTTGTTTGTGTCCTTTTTTTGTTTTTATTATTGTTGTTTGTTTATTTGTTTGTTTTGCTATTGTAATATTTGTGAGTTGGCATTAAATGTGATAATTCCTGAGTGGATGTAAGGTGAAATAAGAAAATGCGATATTGAGATGATGTGAGGCCAAGTGTGGCGCTTGTGTCGTCCCACATGGTCTAGTGGTTAGGATTCCTGGCTCTCACTCAGGCGGCCCGGGTTCGATTCTCGGTGTGGGAAAGTAAGCAACTTCCCATGAAGTGTGTTTTTGCTTTCTAAGATTTTCTAATGAAATCACTCTCACTTGATTTTACTTTGGTTCAGAAGAAAATATTTCTCAAAATCCACTGGCCGTTTCAGAGAGAAAGCAGCCTGAAACGACAAAACTTATGCGAGCAATAATTATAAAGAAGATTCATTGAAAAATATTTTCAACAAAAATTTCAAAGGAAGGACTCTCCAACGGATTCCCACATAGTCTACTGGTGAGGATTCCTGGCTTTCACCCAGGTGTCACGGCTTCGGTTCCCGGTGTGGCAAAATAGTGTCTTTTTATTGAAAATTGACGACAATAAGAAGCTGGAATTTTCAAATGAAATCAAACTTTTACCGTTGCAATTGCTTTTAATCATAGAAGCATCTTTCTATATTGTTGATGTTTTATGAATGTCCTTTAAAAATGTGTAATACGGAGACTATTAGTGATTTCTCAACAGTCGGTTTACGGTTTTTCAACAATCCGATCATCAATGTGAGCATAGGTTCTTTTCCTTGCAAAAGTTAAACCTTCTTGCTTTCTTGGCTGTTCCTTTTTCAAAAGCGAACATTTGTGACGAGTGGGATTTGAACCGATGCCGGGAAGAACTATTTACGATCAGAACGCAGCGTCGTAAAACACTCGTCCATTCTAAGCAGACACTACTGAAATGACAGCTTTTCTTTGCTGCTTTCTTAAAACAGCTTTTCCGTTTTAATGAAACTTTTCACAGTTGATCATTGTTTGATGTTAGTCACATTCCGACAAGATCTTCTCATGAAATTACCATCTTTCCATTCATTTCCTACTGACTGCAGTCGTTGAGAAATTACTTCGAAAACAAGACACGCACCAATTCTGTGACAAGTCTATTTTCCAAGCAGATTTCTTTCCATTACACGGACATCGTGTGATTTCATGCGATCAACTCTCAATGAAAAGCTTTTCTTTTCGAAAAGAACAACGATATAGAGAAGAAGGAGAAGGACCAGCCAGAAACAAAAATTCTATGAGATTTGAAGGGCTTAGTATTTTCAGCGGAGAAATTGGATGATTTGCTATGATAAGGCATAACAAACGAATGTCTGTCCTGCCACCTATGATGACGTCATTGAGACGTCTTATAAAACAGAAAACGCAAGACAAGAACAGAAATGTAAACTTGTAGAACGTTATGTCGATTGTAAACGTGATCGGTAATCATTGAGATTTTCCCTTGAAAGACAAAACTTACACTTATAAGACGAGTGAAATGAATAAATAAACGACCCCGACGAGACTCGAACTCGCAATCTTCTGATTCGAAGTCAGACGCCTTGTCCATTAGGCCACGCGGTCACTTGCGTGTCGAAGGAGGCTACATTAAATTCAAACCAAATATTCTCTTAGCAAAGTAGAAAGAAGCCATTGCATGGATGTTAGGGATTTTTTTATTATTTAGCCATCACGCAATTGTAATAATCAAAATGTCTTCAACTTGGAAGATTGTCACAAAAGCGACAATATAATAGAGGAAAGTTGTCTTTTTTTGTTAAGGTTGATTTCGTTTTTGTTTGTGTCCTTTTTTTGTTTTTATTATTGTTGTTTGTTTATTTGTTTGTTTTGCTATTGTAATATTTGTGAGTTGGCATTAAATGTGATAATTCCTGAGTGGATGTAAGGTGAAATAAGAAAATGCGATATTGAGATGATGTGAGGCCAAGTGTGACGCTTGTGTCGTCCCACATGGTCTAGTGGTTAGGATTCCTGGCTCTCACTCAGGCGGCCCGGGTTCGATTCCCGGTGTGGGAAAGTAAGCAACTTCCCATGAAGTGTGGTTTTGCTTTCTAAGATTTTCTAATGAAATCACTCTCACTTGATTTTACTTTGGTTCAGAAGAAAATATTTCTCAAAATCCACTGGCCGTTTCAGAGAGAAAGCAGCCTGAAACGACAAAACTTATGCGAGCAATAATTATAAAGAAGATTCATTGAAAAATATTTTCAACAAAAATTTCAAAGGAAGGACTCTCCAACGGATTCCCACATAGTCTACTGGTGAGGATTCCTGGCTTTCACCCAGGTGTCACGGCTTCGGTTCCCGGTGTGGCAAAATAGTGTCTTTTTATTGAAAATTGACGACAATAAGAAGCTGGAATTTTCAAATGAAATCAAACTTTTACCGTTGCAATTGCTTTTAATCATAGAAGCATCTTTCTATATCGTTGATGTTTTATGAATGTCCTTTAAAAATGTGTAATACGGAGACTATTAGTGATTTCTCAACAGTCGGTTTACGGTTTTTCAACAATCCGATCATCAATGTGAGCATAGGTTCTTTTCCTTGCAAAAGTTAAACCTTCTTGCTTTCTTGGCTGTTCCTTTTTCAAAAGCGAACATTTGTGACGAGTGGGATTTGAACCGATGCCGGGAAGAACTATTTACGATCAGAACGCAGCGTCGTAAAACACTCGTCCATTCTAAGCAGACACTACTGAAATGACAGCTTTTCTTTGCTGCTTTCTTAAAACAGCTTTTCCGTTTTAATGAAACTTTTCACAGTTGATCATTGTTTGATGTTAGTCACATTCCGACAAGATCTTCTCATGAAATTACCATCTTTCCATTCATTTCCTACTGACTGCAGTCGCTGAGAAATTACTTCGAAAACAAGACACGCACCAATTCTGCGACAAGTCTATTTTCCAAGCAGATTTCTTTCCATTACACGGACATCGTGTGATTTCATGCGATCAACTCTCAATGAAAAGCTTTTCTTTTCGAAAAGAACAACGATATAGAGAAGAAGGAGAAGGACCAGCCAGAAACAAAAATTCTATGAGATTTGAAGGGCTTAGTATTTTCAGCGGAGAAATTGGATGATTTGCTATGATAAGGCATAACAAACGAATGTCTGTCCTGCCACCTATGATGACGTCATTGAGACGTCTTATAAAACAGAAAACGCAAGACAAGAACAGAAATGTAAACTTGTAGAACGTTATGTCGATTGTAAACGTGATCGGTAATCATTGAGATTTTCCCTTGAAAGACAAAACTTACACTTATAAGACGAGTGAAATGAATAAATAAACGACCCCGACGAGACTCGAACTCGCAATCTTCTGATTCGAAGTCAGACGCCTTGTCCATTAGGCCACGCGGTCACTTGCGTGTCGAAGGAGGCTACATTAAATTCAAACGAAATATTCTCTTAGCAAAGTAGAAAGAAGCCATTGCATGGATGTTAGGGATTTTTTTATTATTTAGCCATCACGCAATTGTAATAATCAAAATGTCTTCAACTTGGAAGATTGTCACAAAAGCGACAATATAATAGAGGAAAGTTGTCTTTTTTTGTTAAGGTTGATTTCGTTTTTGTTTGTGTCCTTTTTTTTGTTTTTATTATTGTTGTTTGTTTATTTGTTTGTTTTGCTATTGTAATATTTGTGAGTTGGCATTAAATGTGATAATTCCTGAGTGGATGTAAGGTGAAATAAGAAAATGCGATATTGAGATGATGTGAGGCCAAGTGTGACGCTTGTGTCGTCCCACATGGTCTAGTGGTTAGGATTCCTGGCTCTCACTCAGGCGGCCCGGGTTCGATTCCCGGTGTGGGAAAGTAAGCAACTTCCCATGAAGTGTGGTTTTGCTTTCTAAGATTTTCTAATGAAATCACTCTCACTTGATTTTACTTTGGTTCAGAAGAAAATATTTCTCAAAATCCACTGGCCGTTTCAGAGAGAAAGCAGCCTGAAACGACAAAACTTATGCGAGCAATAATTATAAAGAAGATTCATTGAAAAATATTTTCAACAAAAATTTCAAAGGAAGGACTCTCCAACGGATTCCCACATAGTCTACTGGTGAGGATTCCTGGCTTTCACCCAGGTGTCACGGCTTCGGTTCCCGGTGTGGCAAAATAGTGTCTTTTTATTGAAAATTGACGACAATAAGAAGCTGGAATTTTCAAATGAAATCAAACTTTTACCGTTGCAATTGCTTTTAATCATAGAAGCATCTTTCTATATCGTTGATGTTTTATGAATGTCCTTTAAAAATGTGTAATACGGAGACTATTAGTGATTTCTCAACAGTCGGTTTACGGTTTTTCAACAATCCGATCATCAATGTGAGCATAGGTTCTTTTCCTTGCAAAAGTTAAACCTTCTTGCTTTCTTGGCTGTTCCTTTTTCAAAAGCGAACATTTGTGACGAGTGGGATTTGAACCGATGCCGGGAAGAACTATTTACGATCAGAACGCAGCGTCGTAAAACACTCGTCCATTCTAAGCAGACACTACTGAAATGACAGCTTTTCTTTGCTGCTTTCTTAAAACAGCTTTTCCGTTTTAATGAAACTTTTCACAGTTGATCATTGTTTGATGTTAGTCACATTCCGACAAGATCTTCTCATGAAATTACCATCTTTCCATTCATTTCCTACTGACTGCAGTCGCTGAGAAATTACTTCGAAAACAAGACACGCACCAATTCTGCGACAAGTCTATTTTCCAAGCAGATTTCTTTCCATTACACGGACATCGTGTGATTTCATGCGATCAACTCTCAATGAAAAGCTTTTCTTTTCGAAAAGAACAACGATATAGAGAAGAAGGAGAAGGACCAGCCAGAAACAAAAATTCTATGAGATTTGAAGGGCTTAGTATTTTCAGCGGAGAAATTGGATGATTTGCTATGATAAGGCATAACAAACGAATGTCTGTCCTGCCACCTATGATGACGTCATTGAGACGTCTTATAAAACAGAAAACGCAAGACAAGAACAGAAATGTAAACTTGTAGAACGTTATGTCGATTGTAAACGTGATCGGTAATCATTGAGATTTTCCCTTGAAAGACAAAACTTACACTTATAAGACGAGTGAAATGAATAAATAAACGACCCCGACGAGACTCGAACTCGCAATCTTCTGATTCGAAGTCAGACGCCTTGTCCATTAGGCCACGCGGTCACTTGCGTGTCGAAGGAGGCTACATTAAATTCAAACGAAATATTCTCTTAGCAAAGTAGAAAGAAGCCATTGCATGGATGTTAGGGATTTTTTTATTATTTAGCCATCACGCAATTGTAATAATCAAAATGTCTTCAACTTGGAAGATTGTCACAAAAGCGACAATATAATAGAGGAAAGTTGTCTTTTTTTGTTAAGGTTGATTTCGTTTTTGTTTGTGTCCTTTTTTTTGTTTTTATTATTGTTGTTTGTTTATTTGTTTGTTTTGCTATTGTAATATTTGTGAGTTGGCATTAAATGTGATAATTCCTGAGTGGATGTAAGGTGAAATAAGAAAATGCGATATTGAGATGATGTGAGGCCAAGTGTGACGCTTGTGTCGTCCCACATGGTCTAGTGGTTAGGATTCCTGGCTCTCACTCAGGCGGCCCGGGTTCGATTCCCGGTGTGGGAAAGTAAGCAACTTCCCATGAAGTGTGTTTTTGCTTTCTAAGATTTTCTAATGAAATCACTCTCACTTGATTTTACTTTGGTTCAGAAGAAAATATTTCTCAAAATCCACTGGCCGTTTCAGAGAGAAAGCAGCCTGAAACGACAAAACTTATGCGAGCAATAATTATAAAGAAGATTCATTGAAAAATATTTTCAACAAAAATTTCAAAGGAAGGACTCTCCAACGGATTCCCACATAGTCTACTGGTGAGGATTCCTGGCTTTCACCCAGGTGTCACGGCTTCGGTTCCCGGTGTGGCAAAATAGTGTCTTTTTATTGAAAATTGACGACAATAAGAAGCTGGAATTTTCAAATGAAATCAAACTTTTACCGTTGCAATTGCTTTTAATCATAGAAGCATCTTTCTATATCGTTGATGTTTTATGAATGTCCTTTAAAAATGTGTAATACGGAGACTATTAGTGATTTCTCAACAGTCGGTTTACGGTTTTTCAACAATCCGATCATCAATGTGAGCATAGGTTCTTTTCCTTGCAAAAGTTAAACCTTCTTGCTTTCTTGGCTGTTCCTTTTTCAAAAGCGAACATTTGTGACGAGTGGGATTTGAACCGATGCCGGGAAGAACTATTTACGATCAGAACGCAGCGTCGTAAAACACTCGTCCATTCTAAGCAGACACTACTGAAATGACAGCTTTTCTTTGCTGCTTTCTTAAAACAGCTTTTCCGTTTTAATGAAACTTTTCACAGTTGATCATTGTTTGATGTTAGTCACATTCCGACAAGATCTTCTCATGAAATTACCATCTTTCCATTCATTTCCTACTGACTGCAGTCGCTGAGAAATTACTTCGAAAACAAGACACGCACCAATTCTGCGACAAGTCTATTTTCCAAGCAGATTTCTTTCCATTACACGGACATCGTGTGATTTCATGCGATCAACTCTCAATGAAAAGCTTTTCTTTTCGAAAAGAACAACGATATAGAGAAGAAGGAGAAGGACCAGCCAGAAACAAAAATTCTATGAGATTTGAAGGGCTTAGTATTTTCAGCGGAGAAATTGGATGATTTGCTATGATAAGGCATAACAAACGAATGTCTGTCCTGCCACCTATGATGACGTCATTGAGACGTCTTATAAAACAGAAAACGCAAGACAAGAACAGAAATGTAAACTTGTAGAACGTTATGTCGATTGTAAACGTGATCGGTAATCATTGAGATTTTCCCTTGAAAGACAAAACTTACACTTATAAGACGAGTGAAATGAATAAATAAACGACCCCGACGAGACTCGAACTCGCAATCTTCTGATTCGAAGTCAGACGCCTTGTCCATTAGGCCACGCGGTCACTTGCGTGTCGAAGGAGGCTACATTAAATTCAAACGAAATATTCTCTTAGCAAAGTAGAAAGAAGCCATTGCATGGATGTTAGGGATTTTTTTATTATTTAGCCATCACGCAATTGTAATAATCAAAATGTCTTCAACTTGGAAGATTGTCACAAAAGCGACAATATAATAGAGGAAAGTTGTCTTTTTTTGTTAAGGTTGATTTCGTTTTTGTTTGTGTCCTTTTTTTTGTTTTTATTATTGTTGTTTGTTTATTTGTTTGTTTTGCTATTGTAATATTTGTGAGTTGGCATTAAATGTGATAATTCCTGAGTGGATGTAAGGTGAAATAAGAAAATGCGATATTGAGATGATGTGAGGCCAAGTGTGACGCTTGTGTCGTCCCACATGGTCTAGTGGTTAGGATTCCTGGCTCTCACTCAGGCGGCCCGGGTTCGATTCCCGGTGTGGGAAAGTAAGCAACTTCCCATGAAGTGTGTTTTTGCTTTCTAAGATTTTCTAATGAAATCACTCTCACTTGATTTTACTTTGGTTCAGAAGAAAATATTTCTCAAAATCCACTGGCCGTTTCAGAGAGAAAGCAGCCTGAAACGACAAAACTTATGCGAGCAATAATTATAAAGAAGATTCATTGAAAAATATTTTCAACAAAAATTTCAAAGGAAGGACTCTCCAACGGATTCCCACATAGTCTACTGGTGAGGATTCCTGGCTTTCACCCAGGTGTCACGGCTTCGGTTCCCGGTGTGGCAAAATAGTGTCTTTTTATTGAAAATTGACGACAATAAGAAGCTGGAATTTTCAAATGAAATCAAACTTTTACCGTTGCAATTGCTTTTAATCATAGAAGCATCTTTCTATATTGTTGATGTTTTATGAATGTCCTTTAAAAATGTGTAATACGGAGACTATTAGTGATTTCTCAACAGTCGGTTTACGGTTTTTCAACAATCCGATCATCAATGTGAGCATAGGTTCTTTTCCTTGCAAAAGTTAAACCTTCTTGCTTTCTTGGCTGTTCCTTTTTCAAAAGCGAACATTTGTGACGAGTGGGATTTGAACCGATGCCGGGAAGAACTATTTACGATCAGAACGCAGCGTCGTAAAACACTCGTCCATTCTAAGCAGACACTACTGAAATGACAGCTTTTCTTTGCTGCTTTCTTAAAACAGCTTTTCCGTTTTAATGAAACTTTTCACAGTTGATCATTGTTTGATGTTAGTCACATTCCGACAAGATCTTCTCATGAAATTACCATCTTTCCATTCATTTCCTACTGACTGCAGTCGCTGAGAAATTACTTCGAAAACAAGACACGCACCAATTCTGCGACAAGTCTATTTTCCAAGCAGATTTCTTTCCATTACACGGACATCGTGTGATTTCATGCGATCAACTCTCAATGAAAAGCTTTTCTTTTCGAAAAGAACAACGATATAGAGAAGAAGGAGAAGGACCAGCCAGAAACAAAAATTCTATGAGATTTGAAGGGCTTAGTATTTTCAGCGGAGAAATTGGATGATTTGCTATGATAAGGCATAACAAACGAATGTCTGTCCTGCCACCTATGATGACGTCATTGAGACGTCTTATAAAACAGAAAACGCAAGACAAGAACAGAAATGTAAACTTGTAGAACGTTATGTCGATTGTAAACGTGATCGGTAATCATTGAGATTTTCCCTTGAAAGACAAAACTTACACTTATAAGACGAGTGAAATGAATAAATAAACGACCCCGACGAGACTCGAACTCGCAATCTTCTGATTCGAAGTCAGACGCCTTGTCCATTAGGCCACGCGGTCACTTGCGTGTCGAAGGAGGCTACATTAAATTCAAACGAAATATTCTCTTAGCAAAGTAGAAAGAAGCCATTGCATGGATGTTAGGGATTTTTTTATTATTTAGCCATCACGCAATTGTAATAATCAAAATGTCTTCAACTTGGAAGATTGTCACAAAAGCGACAATATAATAGAGGAAAGTTGTCTTTTTTTGTTAAGGTTGATTTCGTTTTTGTTTGTGTCCTTTTTTTTGTTTTTATTATTGTTGTTTGTTTATTTGTTTGTTTTGCTATTGTAATATTTGTGAGTTGGCATTAAATGTGATAATTCCTGAGTGGATGTAAGGTGAAATAAGAAAATGCGATATTGAGATGATGTGAGGCCAAGTGTGACGCTTGTGTCGTCCCACATGGTCTAGTGGTTAGGATTCCTGGCTCTCACTCAGGCGGCCCGGGTTCGATTCCCGGTGTGGGAAAGTAAGCAACTTCCCATGAAGTGTGTTTTTGCTTTCTAAGATTTTCTAATGAAATCACTCTCACTTGATTTTACTTTGGTTCAGAAGAAAATATTTCTCAAAATCCACTGGCCGTTTCAGAGAGAAAGCAGCCTGAAACGACAAAACTTATGCGAGCAATAATTATAAAGAAGATTCATTGAAAAATATTTTCAACAAAAATTTCAAAGGAAGGACTCTCCAACGGATTCCCACATAGTCTACTGGTGAGGATTCCTGGCTTTCACCCAGGTGTCACGGCTTCGGTTCCCGGTGTGGCAAAATAGTGTCTTTTTATTGAAAATTGACGACAATAAGAAGCTGGAATTTTCAAATGAAATCAAACTTTTACCGTTGCAATTGCTTTTAATCATAGAAGCATCTTTCTATATTGTTGATGTTTTATGAATGTCCTTTAAAAATGTGTAATACGGAGACTATTAGTGATTTCTCAACAGTCGGTTTACGGTTTTTCAACAATCCGATCATCAATGTGAGCATAGGTTCTTTTCCTTGCAAAAGTTAAACCTTCTTGCTTTCTTGGCTGTTCCTTTTTCAAAAGCGAACATTTGTGACGAGTGGGATTTGAACCGATGCCGGGAAGAACTATTTACGATCAGAACGCAGCGTCGTAAAACACTCGTCCATTCTAAGCAGACACTACTGAAATGACAGCTTTTCTTTGCTGCTTTCTTAAAACAGCTTTTCCGTTTTAATGAAACTTTTCACAGTTGATCATTGTTTGATGTTAGTCACATTCCGACAAGATCTTCTCATGAAATTACCATCTTTCCATTCATTTCCTACTGACTGCAGTCGCTGAGAAATTACTTCGAAAACAAGACACGCACCAATTCTGCGACAAGTCTATTTTCCAAGCAGATTTCTTTCCATTACACGGACATCGTGTGATTTCATGCGATCAACTCTCAATGAAAAGCTTTTCTTTTCGAAAAGAACAACGATATAGAGAAGAAGGAGAAGGACCAGCCAGAAACAAAAATTCTATGAGATTTGAAGGGCTTAGTATTTTCAGCGGAGAAATTGGATGATTTGCTATGATAAGGCATAACAAACGAATGTCTGTCCTGCCACCTATGATGACGTCATTGAGACGTCTTATAAAACAAAAAACGCAAGACAAGAACAGAAATGTAAACTTGTAGAACGTTATGTCGATTGTAAACGTGATCGGTAATCATTGAGATTTTCCCTTGAAAGACAAAACTTACACTTATAAGACGAGTGAAATGAATAAATAAACGACCCCGACGAGACTCGAACTCGCAATCTTCTGATTCGAAGTCAGACGCCTTGTCCATTAGGCCACGCGGTCACTTGCGTGTCGAAGGAGGCTACATTAAATTCAAACCAAATATTCTCTTAGCAAAGTAGAAAGAAGCCATTGCATGGATGTTAGGGATTTTTTTATTATTTAGCCATCACGCAATTGTAATAATCAAAATGTCTTCAACTTGGAAGATTGTCACAAAAGCGACAATATAATAGAGGAAAGTTGTCTTTTTTTGTTAAGGTTGATTTCGTTTTTGTTTGTGTCCTTTTTTTGTTTTTATTATTGTTGTTTGTTTATTTGTTTGTTTTGCTATTGTAATATTTGTGAGTTGGCATTAAATGTGATAATTCCTGAGTGGATGTAAGGTGAAATAAGAAAATGCGATATTGAGATGATGTGAGGCCAAGTGTGGCGCTTGTGTCGTCCCACATGGTCTAGTGGTTAGGATTCCTGGCTCTCACTCAGGCGGCCCGGGTTCGATTCTCGGTGTGGGAAAGTAAGCAACTTCCCATGAAGTGTGTTTTTGCTTTCTAAGATTTTCTAATGAAATCACTCTCACTTGATTTTACTTTGGTTCAGAAGAAAATATTTCTCAAAATCCACTGGCCGTTTCAGAGAGAAAGCAGCCTGAAACGACAAAACTTATGCGAGCAATAATTATAAAGAAGATTCATTGAAAAATATTTTCAACAAAAATTTCAAAGGAAGGACTCTCCAACGGATTCCCACATAGTCTACTGGTGAGGATTCCTGGCTTTCACCCAGGTGTCACGGCTTCGGTTCCCGGTGTGGCAAAATAGTGTCTTTTTATTGAAAATTGACGACAATAAGAAGCTGGAATTTTCAAATGAAATCAAACTTTTACCGTTGCAATTGCTTTTAATCATAGAAGCATCTTTCTATATTGTTGATGTTTTATGAATGTCCTTTAAAAATGTGTAATACGGAGACTATTAGTGATTTCTCAACAGTCGGTTTACGGTTTTTCAACAATCCGATCATCAATGTGAGCATAGGTTCTTTTCCTTGCAAAAGTTAAACCTTCTTGCTTTCTTGGCTGTTCCTTTTTCAAAAGCGAACATTTGTGACGAGTGGGATTTGAACCGATGCCGGGAAGAACTATTTACGATCAGAACGCAGCGTCGTAAAACACTCGTCCATTCTAAGCAGACACTACTGAAATGACAGCTTTTCTTTGCTGCTTTCTTAAAACAGCTTTTCCGTTTTAATGAAACTTTTCACAGTTGATCATTGTTTGATGTTAGTCACATTCCGACAAGATCTTCTCATGAAATTACCATCTTTCCATTCATTTCCTACTGACTGCAGTCGCTGAGAAATTACTTCGAAAACAAGACACGCACCAATTCTGCGACAAGTCTATTTTCCAAGCAGATTTCTTTCCATTACACGGACATCGTGTGATTTCATGCGATCAACTCTCAATGAAAAGCTTTTCTTTTCGAAAAGAACAACGATATAGAGAAGAAGGAGAAGGACCAGCCAGAAACAAAAATTCTATGAGATTTGAAGGGCTTAGTATTTTCAGCGGAGAAATTGGATGATTTGCTATGATAAGGCATAACAAACGAATGTCTGTCCTGCCACCTATGATGACGTCATTGAGACGTCTTATAAAACAAAAAACGCAAGACAAGAACAGAAATGTAAACTTGTAGAACGTTATGTCGATTGTAAACGTGATCGGTAATCATTGAGATTTTCCCTTGAAAGACAAAACTTACACTTATAAGACGAGTGAAATGAATAAATAAACGACCCCGACGAGACTCGAACTCGCAATCTTCTGATTCGAAGTCAGACGCCTTGTCCATTAGGCCACGCGGTCACTTGCGTGTCGAAGGAGGCTACATTAAATTCAAACGAAATATTCTCTTAGCAAAGTAGAAAGAAGCCATTGCATGGATGTTAGGGATTTTTTTATTATTTAGCCATCACGCAATTGTAATAATCAAAATGTCTTCAACTTGGAAGATTGTCACAAAAGCGACAATATAATAGAGGAAAGTTGTCTTTTTTTGTTAAGGTTGATTTCGTTTTTGTTTGTGTCCTTTTTTTGTTTTTATTATTGTTGTTTGTTTATTTGTTTGTTTTGCTATTGTAATATTTGTGAGTTGGCATTAAATGTGATAATTCCTGAGTGGATGTAAGGTGAAATAAGAAAATGCGATATTGAGATGATGTGAGGCCAAGTGTGGCGCTTGTGTCGTCCCACATGGTCTAGTGGTTAGGATTCCTGGCTCTCACTCAGGCGGCCCGGGTTCGATTCCCGGTGTGGGAAAGTAAGCAACTTCCCATGAAGTGTGTTTTTGCTTTCTAAGATTTTCTAATGAAATCACTCTCACTTGATTTTACTTTGGTTCAGAAGAAAATATTTCTCAAAATCCACTGGCCGTTTCAGAGAGAAAGCAGCCTGAAACGACAAAACTTATGCGAGCAATAATTATAAAGAAGATTCATTGAAAAATATTTTCAACAAAAATTTCAAAGGAAGGACTCTCCAACGGATTCCCACATAGTCTACTGGTGAGGATTCCTGGCTTTCACCCAGGTGTCACGGCTTCGGTTCCCGGTGTGGCAAAATAGTGTCTTTTTATTGAAAATTGACGACAATAAGAAGCTGGAATTTTCAAATGAAATCAAACTTTTACCGTTGCAATAGCTTTTAATCATAGAAGCATCTTTCTATATCGTTGATGTTTTATGAATGTCCTTTAAAAATGTGTAATACGGAGACTATTAGTGATTTCTCAACAGTCGGTTTACGGTTTTTCAACAATCCGATCATCAATGTGAGCATAGGTTCTTTTCCTTGCAAAAGTTAAACCTTCTTGCTTTCTTGGCTGTTCCTTTTTCAAAAGCGAACATTTGTGACGAGTGGGATTTGAACCGATGCCGGGAAGAACTATTTACGATCAGAACGCAGCGTCGTAAAACACTCGTCCATTCTAAGCAGACACTACTGAAATGACAGCTTTTCTTTGCTGCTTTCTTAAAACAGCTTTTCCGTTTTAATGAAACTTTTCACAGTTGATCATTGTTTGATGTTAGTCACATTCCGACAAGATCTTCTCATGAAATTACCATCTTTCCATTCATTTCCTACTGACTGCAGTCGCTGAGAAATTACTTCGAAAACAAGACACGCACCAATTCTGCGACAAGTCTATTTTCCAAGCAGATTTCTTTCCATTACACGGACATCGTGTGATTTCATGCGATCAACTCTCAATGAAAAGCTTTTCTTTTCGAAAAGAACAACGATATAGAGAAGAAGGAGAAGGACCAGCCAGAAACAAAAATTCTATGAGATTTGAAGGGCTTAGTATTTTCAGCGGAGAAATTGGATGATTTGCTATGATAAGGCATAACAAACGAATGTCTGTCCTGCCACCTATGATGACGTCATTGAGACGTCTTATAAAACAGAAAACGCAAGACAAGAACAGAAATGTAAACTTGTAGAACGTTATGTCGATTGTAAACGTGATCGGTAATCATTGAGATTTTCCCTTGAAAGACAAAACTTACACTTATAAGACGAGTGAAATGAATAAATAAACGACCCCGACGAGACTCGAACTCGCAATCTTCTGATTCGAAGTCAGACGCCTTGTCCATTAGGCCACGCGGTCACTTGCGTGTCGAAGGAGGCTACATTAAATTCAAACGAAATATTCTCTTAGCAAAGTAGAAAGAAGCCATTGCATGGATGTTAGGGATTTTTTTATTATTTAGCCATCACGCAATTGTAATAATCAAAATGTCTTCAACTTGGAAGATTGTCACAAAAGCGACAATATAATAGAGGAAAGTTGTCTTTTTTTGTTAAGGTTGATTTCGTTTTTGTTTGTGTCCTTTTTTTGTTTTTATTATTGTTGTTTGTTTATTTGTTTGTTTTGCTATTGTAATATTTGTGAGTTGGCATTAAATGTGATAATTCCTGAGTGGATGTAAGGTGAAATAAGAAAATGCGATATTGAGATGATGTGAGGCCAAGTGTGGCGCTTGTGTCGTCCCACATGGTCTAGTGGTTAGGATTCCTGGCTCTCACTCAGGCGGCCCGGGTTCGATTCCCGGTGTGGGAAAGTAAGCAACTTCCCATGAAGTGTGTTTTTGCTTTCTAAGATTTTCTAATGAAATCACTCTCACTTGATTTTACTTTGGTTCAGAAGAAAATATTTCTCAAAATCCACTGGCCGTTTCAGAGAGAAAGCAGCCTGAAACGACAAAACTTATGCGAGCAATAATTATAAAGAAGATTCATTGAAAAATATTTTCAACAAAAATTTCAAAGGAAGGACTCTCCAACGGATTCCCACATAGTCTACTGGTGAGGATTCCTGGCTTTCACCCAGGTGTCACGGCTTCGGTTCCCGGTGTGGCAAAATAGTGTCTTTTTATTGAAAATTGACGACAATAAGAAGCTGGAATTTTCAAATGAAATCAAACTTTTACCGTTGCAATTGCTTTTAATCATAGAAGCATCTTTCTATATTGTTGATGTTTTATGAATGTCCTTTAAAAATGTGTAATACGGAGACTATTAGTGATTTCTCAACAGTCGGTTTACGGTTTTTCAACAATCCGATCATCAATGTGAGCATAGGTTCTTTTCCTTGCAAAAGTTAAACCTTCTTGCTTTCTTGGCTGTTCCTTTTTCAAAAGCGAACATTTGTGACGAGTGGGATTTGAACCGATGCCGGGAAGAACTATTTACGATCAGAACGCAGCGTCGTAAAACACTCGTCCATTCTAAGCAGACACTACTGAAATGACAGCTTTTCTTTGCTGCTTTCTTAAAACAGCTTTTCCGTTTTAATGAAACTTTTCACAGTTGATCATTGTTTGATGTTAGTCACATTCCGACAAGATCTTCTCATGAAATTACCATCTTTCCATTCATTTCCTACTGACTGCAGTCGCTGAGAAATTACTTCGAAAACAAGACACGCACCAATTCTGCGACAAGTCTATTTTCCAAGCAGATTTCTTTCCATTACACGGACATCGTGTGATTTCATGCGATCAACTCTCAATGAAAAGCTTTTCTTTTCGAAAAGAACAACGATATAGAGAAGAAGGAGAAGGACCAGCCAGAAACAAAAATTCTATGAGATTTGAAGGGCTTAGTATTTTCAGCGGAGAAATTGGATGATTTGCTATGATAAGGCATAACAAACGAATGTCTGTCCTGCCACCTATGATGACGTCATTGAGACGTCTTATAAAACAGAAAACGCAAGACAAGAACAGAAATGTAAACTTGTAGAACGTTATGTCGATTGTAAACGTGATCGGTAATCATTGAGATTTTCCCTTGAAAGACAAAACTTACACTTATAAGACGAGTGAAATGAATAAATAAACGACCCCGACGAGACTCGAACTCGCAATCTTCTGATTCGAAGTCAGACGCCTTGTCCATTAGGCCACGCGGTCACTTGCGTGTCGAAGGAGGCTACATTAAATTCAAACGAAATATTCTCTTAGCAAAGTAGAAAGAAGCCATTGCATGGATGTTAGGGATTTTTTTATTATTTAGCCATCACGCAATTGTAATAATCAAAATGTCTTCAACTTGGAAGATTGTCACAAAAGCGACAATATAATAGAGGAAAGTTGTCTTTTTTTGTTAAGGTTGATTTCGTTTTTGTTTGTGTCCTTTTTTTGTTTTTATTATTGTTGTTTGTTTATTTGTTTGTTTTGCTATTGTAATATTTGTGAGTTGGCATTAAATGTGATAATTCCTGAGTGGATGTAAGGTGAAATAAGAAAATGCGATATTGAGATGATGTGAGGCCAAGTGTGGCGCTTGTGTCGTCCCACATGGTCTAGTGGTTAGGATTCCTGGCTCTCACTCAGGCGGCCCGGGTTCGATTCCCGGTGTGGGAAAGTAAGCAACTTCCCATGAAGTGTGTTTTTGCTTTCTAAGATTTTCTAATGAAATCACTCTCACTTGATTTTACTTTGGTTCAGAAGAAAATATTTCTCAAAATCCACTGGCCGTTTCAGAGAGAAAGCAGCCTGAAACGACAAAACTTATGCGAGCAATAATTATAAAGAAGATTCATTGAAAAATATTTTCAACAAAAATTTCAAAGGAAGGACTCTCCAACGGATTCCCACATAGTCTACTGGTGAGGATTCCTGGCTTTCACCCAGGTGTCACGGCTTCGGTTCCCGGTGTGGCAAAATAGTGTCTTTTTATTGAAAATTGACGACAATAAGAAGCTGGAATTTTCAAATGAAATCAAACTTTTACCGTTGCAATTGCTTTTAATCATAGAAGCATCTTTCTATATTGTTGATGTTTTATGAATGTCCTTTAAAAATGTGTAATACGGAGACTATTAGTGATTTCTCAACAGTCGGTTTACGGTTTTTCAACAATCCGATCATCAATGTGAGCATAGGTTCTTTTCCTTGCAAAAGTTAAACCTTCTTGCTTTCTTGGCTGTTCCTTTTTCAAAAGCGAACATTTGTGACGAGTGGGATTTGAACCGATGCCGGGAAGAACTATTTACGATCAGAACGCAGCGTCGTAAAACACTCGTCCATTCTAAGCAGACACTACTGAAATGACAGCTTTTCTTTGCTGCTTTCTTAAAACAGCTTTTCCGTTTTAATGAAACTTTTCACAGTTGATCATTGTTTGATGTTAGTCACATTCCGACAAGATCTTCTCATGAAATTACCATCTTTCCATTCATTTCCTACTGACTGCAGTCGCTGAGAAATTACTTCGAAAACAAGACACGCACCAATTCTGCGACAAGTCTATTTTCCAAGCAGATTTCTTTCCATTACACGGACATCGTGTGATTTCATGCGATCAACTCTCAATGAAAAGCTTTTCTTTTCGAAAAGAACAACGATATAGAGAAGAAGGAGAAGGACCAGCCAGAAACAAAAATTCTATGAGATTTGAAGGGCTTAGTATTTTCAGCGGAGAAATTGGATGATTTGCTATGATAAGGCATAACAAACGAATGTCTGTCCTGCCACCTATGATGACGTCATTGAGACGTCTTATAAAACAGAAAACGCAAGACAAGAACAGAAATGTAAACTTGTAGAACGTTATGTCGATTGTAAACGTGATCGGTAATCATTGAGATTTTCCCTTGAAAGACAAAACTTACACTTATAAGACGAGTGAAATGAATAAATAAACGACCCCGACGAGACTCGAACTCGCAATCTTCTGATTCGAAGTCAGACGCCTTGTCCATTAGGCCACGCGGTCACTTGCGTGTCGAAGGAGGCTACATTAAATTCAAACCAAATATTCTCTTAGCAAAGTAGAAAGAAGCCATTGCATGGATGTTAGGGATTTTTTTATTATTTAGCCATCACGCAATTGTAATAATCAAAATGTCTTCAACTTGGAAGATTGTCACAAAAGCGACAATATAATAGAGGAAAGTTGTCTTTTTTTGTTAAGGTTGATTTCGTTTTTGTTTGTGTCCTTTTTTTGTTTTTATTATTGTTGTTTGTTTATTTGTTTGTTTTGCTATTGTAATATTTGTGAGTTGGCATTAAATGTGATAATTCCTGAGTGGATGTAAGGTGAAATAAGAAAATGCGATATTGAGATGATGTGAGGCCAAGTGTGGCGCTTGTGTCGTCCCACATGGTCTAGTGGTTAGGATTCCTGGCTCTCACTCAGGCGGCCCGGGTTCGATTCCCGGTGTGGGAAAGTAAGCAACTTCCCATGAAGTGTGTTTTTGCTTTCTAAGATTTTCTAATGAAATCACTCTCACTTGATTTTACTTTGGTTCAGAAGAAAATATTTCTCAAAATCCACTGGCCGTTTCAGAGAGAAAGCAGCCTGAAACGACAAAACTTATGCGAGCAATAATTATAAAGAAGATTCATTGAAAAATATTTTCAACAAAAATTTCAAAGGAAGGACTCTCCAACGGATTCCCACATAGTCTACTGGTGAGGATTCCTGGCTTTCACCCAGGTGTCACGGCTTCGGTTCCCGGTGTGGCAAAATAGTGTCTTTTTATTGAAAATTGACGACAATAAGAAGCTGGAATTTTCAAATGAAATCAAACTTTTACCGTTGCAATTGCTTTTAATCATAGAAGCATCTTTCTATATTGTTGATGTTTTATGAATGTCCTTTAAAAATGTGTAATACGGAGACTATTAGTGATTTCTCAACAGTCGGTTTACGGTTTTTCAACAATCCGATCATCAATGTGAGCATAGGTTCTTTTCCTTGCAAAAGTTAAACCTTCTTGCTTTCTTGGCTGTTCCTTTTTCAAAAGCGAACATTTGTGACGAGTGGGATTTGAACCGATGCCGGGAAGAACTATTTACGATCAGAACGCAGCGTCGTAAAACACTCGTCCATTCTAAGCAGACACTACTGAAATGACAGCTTTTCTTTGCTGCTTTCTTAAAACAGCTTTTCCGTTTTAATGAAACTTTTCACAGTTGATCATTGTTTGATGTTAGTCACATTCCGACAAGATCTTCTCATGAAATTACCATCTTTCCATTCATTTCCTACTGACTGCAGTCGCTGAGAAATTACTTCGAAAACAAGACACGCACCAATTCTGCGACAAGTCTATTTTCCAAGCAGATTTCTTTCCATTACACGGACATCGTGTGATTTCATGCGATCAACTCTCAATGAAAAGCTTTTCTTTTCGAAAAAAACAACGATATAGAGAAGAAGGAGAGGGACCAGCCAGAAACAAAAATTCTATGAGATTTGAAGAGCTTTGTATTTTCAGCGGAGAAATTGGATGATTTGCTATGATAAGGCATAACAAACGAATGTCTGTCCTGCCACCTATGATGACGTCATTGAGACGTCTTATAAAACAGAAAACGCAAGACAAGAACAGAAATGTAAACTTGTAGAACGTTATGTCGATTGTAAACGTGATCGGTAATCATTGAGATTTTCCCTTGAAAGACAAAACTTACACTTATAAGACGAGTGAAATGAATAAATAAACGACCCCGACGAGACTCGAACTCGCAATCTTCTGATTCGAAGTCAGACGCCTTGTCCATTAGGCCACGCGGTCACTTGCGTGTCGAAGGAGGCTACATTAAATTCAAACGAAATATTCTCTTAGCAAAGTAGAAAGAAGCCATTGCATGGATGTTAGGGATTTTTTTTATTATTTAGCCATCACGCAATTGTAATAATCAAAATGTCTTCAACTTGGAAGATTGTCACAAAAGCGACAATATAATAGAGGAAAGTTGTCTTTTTTTGTTAAGGTTGATTTCGTTTTTGTTTGTGTCCTTTTTTTGTTTTTATTATTGTTGTTTGTTTATTTGTTTGTTTTGCTATTGTAATATTTGTGAGTTGGCATTAAATGTGATAATTCCTGAGTGGATGTAAGGTGAAATAAGAAAATGCGATATTGAGATGATGTGAGGCCAAGTGTGGCGCTTGTGTCGTCCCACATGGTCTAGTGGTTAGGATTCCTGGCTCTCACTCAGGCGGCCCGGGTTCGATTCCCGGTGTGGGAAAGTAAGCAACTTCCCATGAAGTGTGTTTTTGCTTTCTAAGATTTTCTAATGAAATCACTCTCACTTGATTTTACTTTGGTTCAGAAGAAAATATTTCTCAAAATCCACTGGCCGTTTCAGAGAGAAAGCAGCCTGAAACGACAAAACTTATGCGAGCAATAATTATAAAGAAGATTCATTGAAAAATATTTTCAACAAAAATTTCAAAGGAAGGACTCTCCAACGGATTCCCACATAGTCTACTGGTGAGGATTCCTGGCTTTCACCCAGGTGTCACGGCTTCGGTTCCCGGTGTGGCAAAATAGTGTCTTTTTATTGAAAATTGACGACAATAAGAAGCTGGAATTTTCAAATGAAATCAAACTTTTACCGTTGCAATTGCTTTTAATCATAGAAGCATCTTTCTATATTGTTGATGTTTTATGAATGTCCTTTAAAAATGTGTAATACGGAGACTATTAGTGATTTCTCAACAGTCGGTTTACGGTTTTTCAACAATCCGATCATCAATGTGAGCATAGGTTCTTTTCCTTGCAAAAGTTAAACCTTCTTGCTTTCTTGGCTGTTCCTTTTTCAAAAGCGAACATTTGTGACGAGTGGGATTTGAACCGATGCCGGGAAGAACTATTTACGATCAGAACGCAGCGTCGTAAAACACTCGTCCATTCTAAGCAGACACTACTGAAATGACAGCTTTTCTTTGCTGCTTTCTTAAAACAGCTTTTCCGTTTTAATGAAACTTTTCACAGTTGATCATTGTTTGATGTTAGTCACATTCCGACAAGATCTTCTCATGAAATTACCATCTTTCCATTCATTTCCTACTGACTGCAGTCGCTGAGAAATTACTTCGAAAACAAGACACGCACCAATTCTGCGACAAGTCTATTTTCCAAGCAGATTTCTTTCCATTACACGGACATCGTGTGATTTCATGCGATCAACTCTCAATGAAAAGCTTTTCTTTTCGAAAAGAACAACGATATAGAGAAGAAGGAGAAGGACCAGCCAGAAACAAAAATTCTATGAGATTTGAAGGGCTTAGTATTTTCAGCGG
The DNA here is from genome assembly GCA_963585895.1 of Sepioteuthis lessoniana. Taxonomy (NCBI): domain Eukaryota; kingdom Metazoa; phylum Mollusca; class Cephalopoda; order Myopsida; family Loliginidae; genus Sepioteuthis; species Sepioteuthis lessoniana. Next base: position 13,928,304 of record OY757923.1, read on the forward strand.
AGAAATTGGATGATTTGCTATGATAAGGCATAACAAACGAATGTCTGTCCTGCCACCTATGATGACGTCATTGAGACGTCTTATAAAACAGAAAACGCAAGACAAGAACAGAAATGTAAACTTGTAGAACGTTATGTCGATTGTAAACGTGATCGGTAATCATTGAGATTTTCCCTTGAAAGACAAAACTTACACTTATAAGACGAGTGAAATGAATAAATAAACGACCCCGACGAGACTCGAACTCGCAATCTTCTGATTCGAAGTCAGACGCCTTGTCCATTAGGCCACGCGGTCACTTGCGTGTCGAAGGAGGCTACATTAAATTCAAACCAAATATTCTCTTAGCAAAGTAGAAAGAAGCCATTGCATGGATGTTAGGGATTTTTTTATTATTTAGCCATCACGCAATTGTAATAATCAAAATGTCTTCAACTTGGAAGATTGTCACAAAAGCGACAATATAATAGAGGAAAGTTGTCTTTTTTTGTTAAGGTTGATTTCGTTTTTGTTTGTGTCCTTTTTTTTGTTTTTATTATTGTTGTTTGTTTATTTGTTTGTTTTGCTATTGTAATATTTGTGAGTTGGCATTAAATGTGATAATTCCTGAGTGGATGTAAGGTGAAATAAGAAAATGCGATATTGAGATGATGTGAGGCCAAGTGTGACGCTTGTGTCGTCCCACATGGTCTAGTGGTTAGGATTCCTGGCTCTCACTCAGGCGGCCCGGGTTCGATTCCCGGTGTGGGAAAGTAAGCAACTTCCCATGAAGTGTGTTTTTGCTTTCTAAGATTTTCTAATGAAATCACTCTCACTTGATTTTACTTTGGTTCAGAAGAAAATATTTCTCAAAATCCACTGGCCGTTTCAGAGAGAAAGCAGCCTGAAACGACAAAACTTATGCGAGCAATAATTATAAAGAAGATTCATTGAAAAATATTTTCAACAAAAATTTCAAAGGAAGGACTCTCCAACGGATTCCCACATAGTCTACTGGTGAGGATTCCTGGCTTTCACCCAGGTGTCACGGCTTCGGTTCCCGGTGTGGCAAAATAGTGTCTTTTTATTGAAAATTGACGACAATAAGAAGCTGGAATTTTCAAATGAAATCAAACTTTTACCGTTGCAATTGCTTTTAATCATAGAAGCATCTTTCTATATTGTTGATGTTTTATGAATGTCCTTTAAAAATGTGTAATACGGAGACTATTAGTGATTTCTCAACAGTCGGTTTACGGTTTTTCAACAATCCGATCATCAATGTGAGCATAGGTTCTTTTCCTTGCAAAAGTTAAACCTTCTTGCTTTCTTGGCTGTTCCTTTTTCAAAAGCGAACATTTGTGACGAGTGGGATTTGAACCGATGCCGGGAAGAACTATTTACGATCAGAACGCAGCGTCGTAAAACACTCGTCCATTCTAAGCAGACACTACTGAAATGGCAGCTTTTCTTTGCTGCTTTCTTAAAACAGCTTTTCCGTTTTAATGAAACTTTTCACAGTTGATCATTGTTTGATGTTAGTCACATTCCGACAAGATCTTCTCATGAAATTACCATCTTTCCATTCATTTCCTACTGACTGCAGTCGCTGAGAAATTACTTCGAAAACAAGACACGCACCAATTCTGCGACAAGTCTATTTTCCAAGCAGATTTCTTTCCATTACACGGACATCGTGTGATTTCATGCGATCAACTCTCAATGAAAAGCTTTTCTTTTCGAAAAGAACAACGATATAGAGAAGAAGGAGAAGGACCAGCCAGAAACAAAAATTCTATGAGATTTGAAGGGCTTAGTATTTTCAGCGGAGAAATTGGATGATTTGCTATGATAAGGCATAACAAACGAATGTCTGTCCTGCCACCTATGATGACGTCATTGAGACGTCTTATAAAACAGAAAACGCAAGACAAGAACAGAAATGTAAACTTGTAGAACGTTTTGTCGATTGTAAACGTGATCGGTAATCATTGAGATTTTCCCTTGAAAGACAAAACTTACACTTATAAGACGAGTGAAATGAATAAATAAACGACCCCGACGAGACTCGAACTCGCAATCTTCTGATTCGAAGTCAGACGCCTTGTCCATTAGGCCACGCGGTCACTTGCGTGTCGAAGGAGGCTACATTAAATTCAAACGAAATATTCTCTTAGCAAAGTAGAAAGAAGCCATTGCATGGATGTTAGGGATTTTTTTATTATTTAGCCATCACGCAATTGTAATAATCAAAATGTCTTCAACTTGGAAGATTGTCACAAAAGCGACAATATAATAGAGGAAAGTTGTCTTTTTTTGTTAAGGTTGATTTCGTTTTTGTTTGTGTCCTTTTTTTGTTTTTATTATTGTTGTTTGTTTATTTGTTTGTTTTGCTATTGTAATATTTGTGAGTTGGCATTAAATGTGATAATTCCTGAGTGGATGTAAGGTGAAATAAGAAAATGCGATATTGAGATGATGTGAGGCCAAGTGTGGCGCTTGTGTCGTCCCACATGGTCTAGTGGTTAGGATTCCTGGCTCTCACTCAGGCGGCCCGGGTTCGATTCCCGGTGTGGGAAAGTAAGCAACTTCCCATGAAGTGTGTTTTTGCTTTCTAAGATTTTCTAATGAAATCACTCTCACTTGATTTTACTTTGGTTCAGAAGAAAATATTTCTCAAAATCCACTGGCCGTTTCAGAGAGAAAGCAGCCTGAAACGACAAAACTTATGCGAGCAATAATTATAAAGAAGATTCATTGAAAAATATTTTCAACAAAAATTTCAAAGGAAGGACTCTCCAACGGATTCCCACATAGTCTACTGGTGAGGATTCCTGGCTTTCACCCAGGTGTCACGGCTTCGGTTCCCGGTGTGGCAAAATAGTGTCTTTTTATTGAAAATTGACGACAATAAGAAGCTGGAATTTTCAAATGAAATCAAACTTTTACCGTTGCAATTGCTTTTAATCATAGAAGCATCTTTCTATATTGTTGATGTTTTATGAATGTCCTTTAAAAATGTGTAATACGGAGACTATTAGTGATTTCTCAACAGTCGGTTTACGGTTTTTCAACAATCCGATCATCAATGTGAGCATAGGTTCTTTTCCTTGCAAAAGTTAAACCTTCTTGCTTTCTTGGCTGTTCCTTTTTCAAAAGCGAACATTTGTGACGAGTGGGATTTGAACCGATGCCGGGAAGAACTATTTACGATCAGAACGCAGCGTCGTAAAACACTCGTCCATTCTAAGCAGACACTACTGAAATGACAGCTTTTCTTTGCTGCTTTCTTAAAACAGCTTTTCCGTTTTAATGAAACTTTTCACAGTTGATCATTGTTTGATGTTAGTCACATTCCGACAAGATCTTCTCATGAAATTACCATCTTTCCATTCATTTCCTACTGACTGCAGTCGCTGAGAAATTACTTCGAAAACAAGACACGCACCAATTCTGCGACAAGTCTATTTTCCAAGCAGATTTCTTTCCATTACACGGACATCGTGTGATTTCATGCGATCAACTCTCAATGAAAAGCTTTTCTTTTCGAAAAGAACAACGATATAGAGAAGAAGGAGAAGGACCAGCCAGAAACAAAAATTCTATGAGATTTGAAGGGCTTAGTATTTTCAGCGGAGAAATTGGATGATTTGCTATGATAAGGCATAACAAACGAATGTCTGTCCTGCCACCTATGATGACGTCATTGAGACGTCTTATAAAACAGAAAACGCAAGACAAGAACAGAAATGTAAACTTGTAGAACGTTATGTCGATTGTAAACGTGATCGGTAATCATTGAGATTTTCCCTTGAAAGACAAAACTTACACTTATAAGACGAGTGAAATGAATAAATAAACGACCCCGACGAGACTCGAACTCGCAATCTTCTGATTCGAAGTCAGACGCCTTGTCCATTAGGCCACGCGGTCACTTGCGTGTCGAAGGAGGCTACATTAAATTCAAACCAAATATTCTCTTAGCAAAGTAGAAAGAAGCCATTGCATGGATGTTAGGGATTTTTTTATTATTTAGCCATCACGCAATTGTAATAATCAAAATGTCTTCAACTTGGAAGATTGTCACAAAAGCGACAATATAATAGAGGAAAGTTGTCTTTTTTTGTTAAGGTTGATTTCGTTTTTGTTTGTGTCCTTTTTTTGTTTTTATTATTGTTGTTTGTTTATTTGTTTGTTTTGCTATTGTAATATTTGTGAGTTGGCATTAAATGTGATAATTCCTGAGTGGATGTAAGGTGAAATAAGAAAATGCGATATTGAGATGATGTGAGGCCAAGTGTGGCGCTTGTGTCGTCCCACATGGTCTAGTGGTTAGGATTCCTGGCTCTCACTCAGGCGGCCCGGGTTCGATTCCCGGTGTGGGAAAGTAAGCAACTTCCCATGAAGTGTGTTTTTGCTTTCTAAGATTTTCTAATGAAATCACTCTCACTTGATTTTACTTTGGTTCAGAAGAAAATATTTCTCAAAATCCACTGGCCGTTTCAGAGAGAAAGCAGCCTGAAACGACAAAACTTATGCGAGCAATAATTATAAAGAAGATTCATTGAAAAATATTTTCAACAAAAATTTCAAAGGAAGGACTCTCCAACGGATTCCCACATAGTCTACTGGTGAGGATTCCTGGCTTTCACCCAGGTGTCACGGCTTCGGTTCCCGGTGTGGCAAAATAGTGTCTTTTTATTGAAAATTGACGACAATAAGAAGCTGGAATTTTCAAATGAAATCAAACTTTTACCGTTGCAATTGCTTTTAATCATAGAAGCATCTTTCTATATTGTTGATGTTTTATGAATGTCCTTTAAAAATGTGTAATACGGAGACTATTAGTGATTTCTCAACAGTCGGTTTACGGTTTTTCAACAATCCGATCATCAATGTGAGCATAGGTTCTTTTCCTTGCAAAAGTTAAACCTTCTTGCTTTCTTGGCTGTTCCTTTTTCAAAAGCGAGCATTTGTGACGAGTGGGATTTGAACCGATGCCGGGAAGAACTATTTACGATCAGAACGCAGCGTCGTAAAACACTCGTCCATTCTAAGCAGACACTACTGAAATGACAGCTTTTCTTTGCTGCTTTCTTAAAACAGCTTTTCCGTTTTAATGAAACTTTTCACAGTTGATCATTGTTTGATGTTAGTCACATTCCGACAAGATCTTCTCATGAAATTACCATCTTTCCATTCATTTCCTACTGACTGCAGTCGCTGAGAAATTACTTCGAAAACAAGACACGCACCAATTCTGCGACAAGTCTATTTTCCAAGCAGATTTCTTTCCATTACACGGACATCGTGTGATTTCATGCGATCAACTCTCAATGAAAAGCTTTTCTTTTCGAAAAGAACAACGATATAGAGAAGAAGGAGAAGGACCAGCCAGAAACAAAAATTCTATGAGATTTGAAGGGCTTAGTATTTTCAGCGGAGAAATTGGATGATTTGCTATGATAAGGCATAACAAACGAATGTCTGTCCTGCCACCTATGATGACGTCATTGAGACGTCTTATAAAACAGAAAACGCAAGACAAGAACAGAAATGTAAACTTGTAGAACGTTATGTCGATTGTAAACGTGATCGGTAATCATTGAGATTTTCCCTTGAAAGACAAAACTTACACTTATAAGACGAGTGAAATGAATAAATAAACGACCCCGACGAGACTCGAACTCGCAATCTTCTGATTCGAAGTCAGACGCCTTGTCCATTAGGCCACGCGGTCACTTGCGTGTCGAAGGAGGCTACATTAAATTCAAACGAAATATTCTCTTAGCAAAGTAGAAAGAAGCCATTGCATGGATGTTAGGGATTTTTTTATTATTTAGCCATCACGCAATTGTAATAATCAAAATGTCTTCAACTTGGAAGATTGTCACAAAAGCGACAATATAATAGAGGAAAGTTGTCTTTTTTTGTTAAGGTTGATTTCGTTTTTGTTTGTGTCCTTTTTTTGTTTTTATTATTGTTGTTTGTTTATTTGTTTGTTTTGCTATTGTAATATTTGTGAGTTGGCATTAAATGTGATAATTCCTGAGTGGATGTAAGGTGAAATAAGAAAATGCGATATTGAGATGATGTGAGGCCAAGTGTGGCGCTTGTGTCGTCCCACATGGTCTAGTGGTTAGGATTCCTGGCTCTCACTCAGGCGGCCCGGGTTCGATTCCCGGTGTGGGAAAGTAAGCAACTTCCCATGAAGTGTGTTTTTGCTTTCTAAGATTTTCTAATGAAATCACTCTCACTTGATTTTACTTTGGTTCAGAAGAAAATATTTCTCAAAATCCACTGGCCGTTTCAGAGAGAAAGCAGCCTGAAACGACAAAACTTATGCGAGCAATAATTATAAAGAAGATTCATTGAAAAATATTTTCAACAAAAATTTCAAAGGAAGGACTCTCCAACGGATTCCCACATAGTCTACTGGTGAGGATTCCTGGCTTTCACCCAGGTGTCACGGCTTCGGTTCCCGGTGTGGCAAAATAGTGTCTTTTTATTGAAAATTGACGACAATAAGAAGCTGGAATTTTCAAATGAAATCAAACTTTTACCGTTGCAATTGCTTTTAATCATAGAAGCATCTTTCTATATTGTTGATGTTTTATGAATGTCCTTTAAAAATGTGTAATACGGAGACTATTAGTGATTTCTCAACAGTCGGTTTACGGTTTTTCAACAATCCGATCATCAATGTGAGCATAGGTTCTTTTCCTTGCAAAAGTTAAACCTTCTTGCTTTCTTGGCTGTTCCTTTTTCAAAAGCGAACATTTGTGACGAGTGGGATTTGAACCGATGCCGGGAAGAACTATTTACGATCAGAACGCAGCGTCGTAAAACACTCGTCCATTCTAAGCAGACACTACTGAAATGACAGCTTTTCTTTGCTGCTTTCTTAAAACAGCTTTTCCGTTTTAATGAAACTTTTCACAGTTGATCATTGTTTGATGTTAGTCACATTCCGACAAGATCTTCTCATGAAATTACCATCTTTCCATTCATTTCCTACTGACTGCAGTCGCTGAGAAATTACTTCGAAAACAAGACACGCACCAATTCTGCGACAAGTCTATTTTCCAAGCAGATTTCTTTCCATTACACGGACATCGTGTGATTTCATGCGATCAACTCTCAATGAAAAGCTTTTCTTTTCGAAAAGAACAACGATATAGAGAAGAAGGAGAAGGACCAGCCAGAAACAAAAATTCTATGAGATTTGAAGGGCTTAGTATTTTCAGCGGAGAAATTGGATGATTTGCTATGATAAGGCATAACAAACGAATGTCTGTCCTGCCACCTATGATGACGTCATTGAGACGTCTTATAAAACAGAAAACGCAAGACAAGAACAGAAATGTAAACTTGTAGAACGTTATGTCGATTGTAAACGTGATCGGTAATCATTGAGATTTTCCCTTGAAAGACAAAACTTACACTTATAAGACGAGTGAAATGAATAAATAAACGACCCCGACGAGACTCGAACTCGCAATCTTCTGATTCGAAGTCAGACGCCTTGTCCATTAGGCCACGCGGTCACTTGCGTGCCGAAGGAGGCTACATTAAATTCAAACCAAATATTCTCTTAGCAAAGTAGAAAGAAGCCATTGCATGGATGTTAGGGATTTTTTTATTATTTAGCCATCACGCAATTGTAATAATCAAAATGTCTTCAACTTGGAAGATTGTCACAAAAGCGACAATATAATAGAGGAAAGTTGTCTTTTTTTGTTAAGGTTGATTTCGTTTTTGTTTGTGTCCTTTTTTTGTTTTTATTATTGTTGTTTGTTTATTTGTTTGTTTTGCTATTGTAATATTTGTGAGTTGGCATTAAATGTGATAATTCCTGAGTGGATGTAAGGTGAAATAAGAAAATGCGATATTGAGATGATGTGAGGCCAAGTGTGGCGCTTGTGTCGTCCCACATGGTCTAGTGGTTAGGATTCCTGGCTCTCACTCAGGCGGCCCGGGTTCGATTCCCGGTGTGGGAAAGTAAGCAACTTCCCATGAAGTGTGTTTTTGCTTTCTAAGATTTTCTAATGAAATCACTCTCACTTGATTTTACTTTGGTTCAGAAGAAAATATTTCTCAAAATCCACTGGCCGTTTCAGAGAGAAAGCAGCCTGAAACGACAAAACTTATGCGAGCAATAATTATAAAGAAGATTCATTGAAAAATATTTTCAACAAAAATTTCAAAGGAAGGACTCTCCAACGGATTCCCACATAGTCTACTGGTGAGGATTCCTGGCTTTCACCCAGGTGTCACGGCTTCGGTTCCCGGTGTGGCAAAATAGTGTCTTTTTATTGAAAATTGACGACAATAAGAAGCTGGAATTTTCAAATGAAATCAAACTTTTACCGTTGCAATTGCTTTTAATCATAGAAGCATCTTTCTATATTGTTGATGTTTTATGAATGTCCTTTAAAAATGTGTAATACGGAGACTATTAGTGATTTCTCAACAGTCGGTTTACGGTTTTTCAACAATCCGATCATCAATGTGAGCATAGGTTCTTTTCCTTGCAAAAGTTAAACCTTCTTGCTTTCTTGGCTGTTCCTTTTTCAAAAGCGAACATTTGTGACGAGTGGGATTTGAACCGATGCCGGGAAGAACTATTTACGATCAGAACGCAGCGTCGTAAAACACTCGTCCATTCTAAGCAGACACTACTGAAATGACAGCTTTTCTTTGCTGCTTTCTTAAAACAGCTTTTCCGTTTTAATGAAACTTTTCACAGTTGATCATTGTTTGATGTTAGTCACATTCCGACAAGATCTTCTCATGAAATTACCATCTTTCCATTCATTTCCTACTGACTGCAGTCGCTGAGAAATTACTTCGAAAACAAGACACGCACCAATTCTGCGACAAGTCTATTTTCCAAGCAGATTTCTTTCCATTACACGGACATCGTGTGATTTCATGCGATCAACTCTCAATGAAAAGCTTTTCTTTTCGAAAAGAACAACGATATAGAGAAGAAGGAGAAGGACCAGCCAGAAACAAAAATTCTATGAGATTTGAAGGGCTTAGTATTTTCAGCGGAGAAATTGGATGATTTGCTATGATAAGGCATAACAAACGAATGTCTGTCCTGCCACCTATGATGACGTCATTGAGACGTCTTATAAAACAGAAAACGCAAGACAAGAACAGAAATGTAAACTTGTAGAACGTTATGTCGATTGTAAACGTGATCGGTAATCATTGAGATTTTCCCTTGAAAGACAAAACTTACACTTATAAGACGAGTGAAATGAATAAATAAACGACCCCGACGAGACTCGAACTCGCAATCTTCTGATTCGAAGTCAGACGCCTTGTCCATTAGGCCACGCGGTCACTTGCGTGTCGAAGGAGGCTACATTAAATTCAAACGAAATATTCTCTTAGCAAAGTAGAAAGAAGCCATTGCATGGATGTTAGGGATTTTTTTATTATTTAGCCATCACGCAATTGTAATAATCAAAATGTCTTCAACTTGGAAGATTGTCACAAAAGCGACAATATAATAGAGGAAAGTTGTCTTTTTTTGTTAAGGTTGATTTCGTTTTTGTTTGTGTCCTTTTTTTGTTTTTATTATTGTTGTTTGTTTATTTGTTTGTTTTGCTATTGTAATATTTGTGAGTTGGCATTAAATGTGATAATTCCTGAGTGGATGTAAGGTGAAATAAGAAAATGCGATATTGAGATGATGTGAGGCCAAGTGTGGCGCTTGTGTCGTCCCACATGGTCTAGTGGTTAGGATTCCTGGCTCTCACTCAGGCGGCCCGGGTTCGATTCCCGGTGTGGGAAAGTAAGCAACTTCCCATGAAGTGTGTTTTTGCTTTCTAAGATTTTCTAATGAAATCACTCTCACTTGATTTTACTTTGGTTCAGAAGAAAATATTTCTCAAAATCCACTGGCCGTTTCAGAGAGAAAGCAGCCTGAAACGACAAAACTTATGCGAGCAATAATTATAAAGAAGATTCATTGAAAAATATTTTCAACAAAAATTTCGAAGGAAGGACTCTCCAACGGATTCCTACATAGTCTACTGGTGAGGATTCCTGGCTTTCACCCAGGTGTCACGGCTTCGGTTCCCGGTGTGGCAAAATAGTGTCTTTTTATTGAGAATTGACGACAATAAGAAGCTGGAATTTTCAAATGAAATCAAACTTTTACCGTTGCAATTGCTTTTAATCATAGAAGCATCTTTCTATATTGTTGGTGTTTTATGAATGTCCTTTAAAAATGTGTAATACGGAGACTATTAGTGATTTCTCAACAGTCGGTTTACGGTTTTTCAACAATCCGATCATCAATGTGAGCATAGGTTCTTTTCCTTGCAAAAGTTAAACCTTCTTGCTTTCTTGGCTGTTCCTTTTTCAAAAGCGAACATTTGTGACGAGTGGGATTTGAACCGATGCCGGGAAGAACTATTTACGATCAGAACGCAGCGTCGTAAAACACTCGTCCATTCTAAGCAGACACTACTGAAATGACAGCTTTTCTTTGCTGCTTTCTTAAAACAGCTTTTCCGTTTTAATGAAACTTTTCACAGTTGATCATTGTTTGATGTTAGTCACATTCCGACAAGATCTTCTCATGAAATTACCATCTTTCCATTCATTTCCTACTGACTGCAGTCGCTGAGAAATTACTTCGAAAACAAGACACGCACCAATTCTGCGACAAGTCTATTTTCCAAGCAGATTTCTTTCCATTACACGGACATCGTGTGATTTCATGCGATCAACTCTCAATGAAAAGCTTTTCTTTTCGAAAAGAACAACGATATAGAGAAGAAGGAGAAGGACCAGCCAGAAACAAAAATTCTATGAGATTTGAAGGGCTTAGTATTTTCAGCGGAGAAATTGGATGATTTGCTATGATAAGGCATAACAAACGAATGTCTGTCCTGCCACCTATGATGACGTCATTGAGACGTCTTATAAAACAGAAAACGCAAGACAAGAACAGAAATGTAAACTTGTAGAACGTTATGTCGATTGTAAACGTGATCGGTAATCATTGAGATTTTCCCTTGAAAGACAAAACTTACACTTATAAGACGAGTGAAATGAATAAATAAACGACCCCGACGAGACTCGAACTCGCAATCTTCTGATTCGAAGTCAGACGCCTTGTCCATTAGGCCACGCGGTCACTTGCGTGTCGAAGGAGGCTACATTAAATTCAAACCAAATATTCTCTTAGCAAAGTAGAAAGAAGCCATTGCATGGATGTTAGGGATTTTTTTATTATTTAGCCATCACGCAATTGTAATAATCAAAATGTCTTCAACTTGGAAGATTGTCACAAAAGAGACAATATAATAGAGGAAAGTTATCTTTTTTTGTTAAGGTTGATTTCGTTTTTGTTTGTGTCCTTTTTTGTTTTTATTGTTGTTGTTTGTTTGTTTTGCTATTGTAATATTTGTGAGTTGGCATTAAATGTGATAATTCCTGAGTGGATGTAAAGTGAAATAAGAAAATGCGATATTGAGATGATGTGAGGCCAAGTGTGGCGCTTGTGTCGTCCCACATGGTCTAGTGGTTAGGATTCCTGGCTCTCACTCAGGCGGCCCGGGTTCGATTCCCGGTGTGGGAAGATAAGCAACTTTCCATGAAGTGTGTTTTTGCTTTCTAAGATTTTCTAATGAAATCACTCTCACTTGATTTTACTTTGGTTCAGAAGAAAATATTTCTCAAAATCCACTGGCCGTTTCAGAGAGAAAGCAGCCTGAAACGACAAAACTTATGCGAGCAATAATTATAAAGAAGATTCATTGAAAAATATTTTCAACAAAAATTTCAAAGGAAGGACTCTCCAACGGATTCCCACATAGTCTACTGGTGAGGATTCCTGGCTTTCACCCAGGTGTCACGGCTTCGGTTCCCGGTGTGGCAAAATAGTGTCTTTTTATTGAAAATTGACGACAATAAGAAGCTGGAATTTTCAAATGAAATCAAACTTTTACCGTTGCAATTGCTTTTAATCATAGAAGCATCTTTCTATATTGTTGATGTTTTATGAATGTCCTTTAAAAATGTGTAATACGGAGACTATTAGTGATTTCTCAACAGTCGGTTTACGGTTTTTCAACAATCCGATCATCAATGTGAGCATAGGTTCTTTTCCTTGCAAAAGTTAAACCTTCTTGCTTTCTTGGCTGTTCCTTTTTCAAAAGCGAACATTTGTGACGAGTGGGATTTGAACCGATGCCGGGAAGAACTATTTACGATCAGAACGCAGCGTCGTAAAACACTCGTCCATTCTAAGCAGACACTACTGAAATGACAGCTTTTCTTTGCTGCTTTCTTAAAACAGCTTTTCCGTTTTAATGAAACTTTTCACAGTTGATCATTGTTTGATGTTAGTCACATTCCGACAAGATCTTCTCATGAAATTACCATCTTTCCATTCATTTCCTACTGACTGCAGTCGCTGAGAAATTACTTCGAAAACAAGACACGCACCAATTCTGCGACAAGTCTATTTTCCAAGCAGATTTCTTTCCATTACACGGACATCGTGTGATTTCATGCGATCAACTCTCAATGAAAAGCTTTTCTTTTCGAAAAGAACAACGATATAGAGAAGAAGGAGAAGGACCAGCCAGAAACAAAAATTCTATGAGATTTGAAGGGCTTAGTATTTTCAGCGGAGAAATTGGATGATTTGCTATGATAAGGCATAACAAACGAATGTCTGTCCTGCCACCTATGATGACGTCATTGAGACGTCTTATAAAACAGAAAACGCAAGACAAGAACAGAAATGTAAACTTGTAGAACGTTATGTCGATTGTAAACGTGATCGGTAATCATTGAGATTTTCCCTTGAAAGACAAAACTTACACTTATAAGACGAGTGAAATGAATAAATAAACGACCCCGACGAGACTCGAACTCGCAATCTTCTGATTCGAAGTCAGACGCCTTGTCCATTAGGCCACGCGGTCACTTGCGTGTCGAAGGAGGCTACATTAAATTCAAACGAAATATTCTCTTAGCAAAGTAGAAAGAAGCCATTGCATGGATGTTAGGGATTTTTTTATTATTTAGCCATCACGCAATTGTAATAATCAAAATGTCTTCAACTTGGAAGATTGTCACAAAAGAGACAATATAATAGAGGAAAGTTGTCTTTTTTTGTTAAGGTTGATTTCGTTTTTGTTTGTGTCCTTTTTTTGTTTTTATTATTGTTGTTTGTTTATTTCTTTGTTTTGCTATTGTAATATTTGTTAGTTGGCATTAAATGTGATAATTCCTGAGTGGATGTAAGGTGAAATACGAATATTCGATAATGAGATGATGTGAGGCCATGTTTGGCACTGGCGCTGTTCTACATGGTCCTGTGGTTAGGTGGCCCAGGTTCGATTCCCGGTTTGGGAAAGTAGGCAACTTTCCAGGAAGTATTTTTTTGCTTCCTAAGATTTTCATATCAAATCACTCCCACTTTATTTTACTTTGTTTTCGGAAAGAAAATATTTCTCAAAATCCACTGGCCGTTTCAGAGAGAAAGCAGCCTGAAACGACAAAACTTATGCGAGCAATGATTATAAAGAAGACTCATTGAAAATATTTTCAACAAATTTTGAAAGGAAGGACTCTCGAACGGATTCCCACATAGTCTACCGGTGATGATTCCTCGCTTTTACCCTTGTGAAAACGGCTTCGATTCCTGGTGTGGCAAAATAGTGTCTTTTTATTGAAAACTTGACAACAATAAGGAGCTGTGATTTTCAAATGAAATCAAACTTTTACCGTTGCAATTGCTTTTAATTATCGAAGTATCTTTCTATGTTGTGGAAGTTTTATTAATATCCTTTTAAAATCTGTAATACTGAGATTTTCCTCGATCAAAGCACCTTTATACTCCTCACCACTCCGTTTACTTTTCTTCTAGAATCCGATCATCAATGTGAGCATAGGTTCTTTTCCTTCCAAATGTTAAACATTCTTGCTTTCTTGGCTGTTCTTTTTTCAAAAGCGAACATTTGTGCCTAGCGGGATTTGAACCGATGCCGGAAAGAATTGTTTGCGATCTAAACGCAGCGTCTTAAAACACTTAACCATTCTGTGCAGACACTATGAAATTTCCAAGGAAGAGCGAAGTAAAATTTATTTGAAGGCACTCGAAACAGCTGTTTAACTTAACGTAACCGATAAAGTTTTGGATCTCAGTGAGCGATTTTAAAAAGCCCAATGATTGTCCATCATTCAGTGAAAATGCTTGGAAAAATATCAAGTATTGGAATCTTAGTTCAACATAACCTGTCGATAACTGAACATTGCATGCACATCAGCTTCAACTGCCTTTTTTGGATATAATCATTCATTCGTGTAAGATATGGATACTTTATTACAATGTTAGGCAAGGCGTCAGTAACTTAGTTTTTGTAGAAATTCTGCTCAGCACCCAAGAGCGGATCTTCATTCAAGGAAGATTATTCTGAGTTTATATAGCGATATGCAAGGAATCGTTTATTAGAAGCTGTTAAACAATAATCAAGGAATCACAACCAAATCTATGCTACGGCATTTCAAAACATTTTTGAAGAAAAAAAAAAGTTAAATTTTTGCAAATAGAAAAGTGATTATCTTTCACCGTGATGATGCCCAACTCTACACTATGAATGAGCAAACTTCTGGATAAAATGATTCATTCACTATTTCCCCTGACTTTGCTCCTTCTAAAACCATTTAGGACTAACTTCAAAAGAAGTCAAAAGTGAGTTAGTATCAAAACCTAAAGAATTCTTCCCTCTGTTGATGGAGCTTAGAATATGCATGACCATATCCCTTCCAGTGGGGTAATTAAAAAGTAAAGTAGAGTTGGCGACCTTCGTCGAGGGTGATCCGAAGGCTCCCTTTTCAATTGCTACCACACCGAGGTGTAGGGGAGGGCGCTACTCCATTCCCTGGATTGTTCCACTTTACCCTTGATCCTTACCTTATAATGCTGAGTGTTAAGCAAGGCAGCATCAAGTACTATTTTTTTAGTCTTTGGTATGACTCGACGTGGGATTGAACCCCGGTTTCCCGGACCATTGGCTAACACTCTACTCATTAAGCCAATGATAATTAAGACCTCTAAAAATGGTATCCCTTATACGACACAAACTGTATCTAATGGTCTGACTTCTATTCTGAATATCTACGGAGTATGGAATACCCCTTCATTGTCATTACTCCCTGACACTCTCTGACTCGGAGTAATTGTTCCTGTTAGGGTCCCATTGATAGGTCAAATAGACCTGTTTCAAATTATTGAAATTTGAAGATTAGAACTGTGAGCAAATAAATGATTAATATAATTAAATAGCAATAGTTGCAGTAAAACATATAATTGTGAATAAATTATTATCATTAGACAAGAAACCTTGTTGGCTGTGCTAAAAATACACTGACTATATCCTCTGCAGAGGAACAAGACCCTCCCCCAAAATGGAAGTCCTGGGCATGACACTAAACGACATCTAGTGGTGAGGTTGCAGTGTGGAGTAATCGTTCATTACTATTACTCCCAGCTCCACTCTGACTGAAATTGGTTGTACCTGCTAGGGTCCCATCTATGGGGGAAAGAATATTTTAAAAGTTCTTTGCATTTGATTAAAATACTTGATGCCATATAACTGTAAATTAGTTGCATTAAGATTAGTTACTTGAAGCTATAATTGTTTACTAATAATTATTAGTGATTTGAAACTATATAGATGTGTGCAAGCAAATGATTATTATTAAATAGAAATAATGGCCTTAAACCACTTGAAACCATGTAACTTTGAGCAAATTATTTGTATTTAACAGGAATACTTGATGTCATATAACTGTGCAAAAAACTCTTAAGAAACAACTCCAGAAAAACTGAAAGTATGAATGTTCAATGAATGCGATTCCTTAACCTCTAGGCATAAAATATCATAAATTGGTTGATATGCCGTTAAAATAATCTATCTTAAGTATTTTATTCTTATTCCATTAAAAGGCTGATGGAGTAATATCACTAAAAACAATGGTGACAATATTAATGATTAAATATATTTATAATGACTAATCTATTTATCACAGAATAGAATAGACGGAACTTTCGTTACAACTTGATACTTTTGATACATTGAGTGAGAAGAATGCACAAAACTTTCATTTGATCCCATCAATAAGTTTCCTAAATTTAAGAGTCGCAATGTCCAAGAATAATTTACTCATAATTTTATATGCACCCAAGCTGGTTCGACTAAAACAAATAGGATATAAAACACGGGTCTTAATTATTTAAGAAATATTTCAGCCGAACACGCTTTTAACTAGTTATAGACGCATCAGTTTCGCGCCAACAAAAGTGTTAGCAATGTGTACGTGGTGTATCAAAAAGTTTCGAGACTGAAGCTGTATTTACCTAGACTGAAATGGACAATGAATAAAACATTGATTCTCTTCAAAATGACTGATAAGTTTCTTCAAGATGACTGATAAGTTTCTTCAAAATGACTGATAAGTTTCTTCATCTTGACATTCAACACACTTATTCCAGTGAGATTTTCCTTGATCGAAGCACCTTTAAACGCCTCTTTTGATAACGTTTAAATTTGCTCCTTCATGTTTCTTTTAATGTCCCCAGGATTCTCAAATTTTAGTCTTGAGATGAATTTTCAGTTCAATAAGAGAAACAAAGAAAAAGTTACACAGAACTAGTTCTGAAGTGTATCACAAGTGTTTCACTTGCACAATCCTGTGTTCCGCAAAAATGTTTCGTTCAAAAAGTATCGCTCTCATCTCTTACCTGTTGAAGAATAGACCCTCTTACCAAAGTAAAGGTAATTAATCTATGAAAATGAAAACTCTTGATTCAAACCCTTTACTAGTGTGTCTGGGAAACTTGCCGTGGTAACGTGACAAAAACCAGGAGTTCGAGTTCCTTCGGTAGTTTATTCAGGGAACTCTACTTGTCCTCTTATTTCCGATTCTTTCTGTCCTTTTACCAATCCTTTGAGAATTATTCCGAGTGTACCAACGAGAATTGGTATCACTATCACCTTTATAGTTTTTGTTCTCTAGCAAGGTCTAGATACTTATATCTCTTTTCACTTCCTTTTATTTTCTCTCTGTGGTCCCTCAAGACGGCAAAGTTCACTATCTTTTTCTCTTTTGGGAGTTTTCACACTAGCGTTAGCCAGTTTGAGTGACAGCAAGTCTCCTCAAGTGTCCATGTATTTTCTCAGTATTCTGTCCTATCTCAACAATGCAGTAGTTTGGATGGCCACAACTCACGCTCTTATTTCCAAATCCTCCAGTCCCTAAACCAATCCAATGGTGACAGTACCGAGTGCACCAATCCCAATTATTATTATTATCATTATAAATGTTCAATTTTGACAAAGTAATTAATTTTAGGTTTAGTTTGCCTTACATATTTAACGGTATATTAACTCCTAATAGGTTATTTAATGCTAAAATTTAATTCACATGATTGTAATTATAACTATTTACAACGATTGTTCCATTATATTTTCATTTTAAATTGCACTTTTTTTATTTGTCAATATTTCTTTCTTTCCTGTTACATGATACAATGTATTTCTATCTTATACAAATAATTTTCAAACAAATTTATTTGACCCATAGATAGGACCCTAACAGGTACTACTCAGAGTGGACCTGAGAGTAATGGCAATGAAGGAATACTCCACACCCCACTGACCATTAGAACTGGAGCTTCCCCACTGGATGCAGTATAATGTTATATTCAGGATACCCGTTTTGGGGGGAGAATTACCAACTGCAGAAGGTATAGTTGATGTCTTCTAAACCCCACCGACGCGTATTCATTTTTAATCATTTCGTTGTGTGCTCAGCCAAAATTAAGACATTTTTTTATATTGTCCAATAAAATCGCTCGGTAAGAGAAGGCAAGACAGAACATTAAACTTACTTTGATTAAGACTGATCGGCTAATCAATAATTGACCCAGACTGATTAATCGAGACCTTGTTCAACAAACGTCTCTTAACTTGGAGATTTGTCACGGCCAAAGTCCAGAGAATTTCATTGATCTATCAAAGCAGAGAGTTTGTGCGAATTCAGATCTATCAATTATTAACTGACCTTCCAAAGTCCATTCGAAGAGTGACTGCCTGAGAAATTAAGATGTGTTCCACTTTTTGCAAGCCTCTGAAATTAGAAGATCATTTCGTATACCTCGGTTGCAATATCTCATCAATTGAAAGTAATGTCAACATAGGCATAGGAAAAGCATAGACTACTATTGATAGGTTTGTCATAATATGGTAATCTGAACTCTGATGAAATAAAATGAGATTTCTTCAAAGGAGTGGTTGTGTCAGTACTACTAAATGGATGCACCACCTGGAGAAAAAGCTAGAGGAGGACTACACAAGAATTCTACGTGCTGTTTTAAACAAATCCCTGAACCAGCACTTCACAAAAGAGCAACTGTACGGTCACTTACCTTCCATCTCACAAACTATCCAAGTTAGACGAATAAGATACGCTGGGCACTGCTGGAGAAGTAAGGACAAACCTGTAAGCAGCGTTCTCTTATGGACTCTTACACATGGACACATCAGAGTTCGCTGACCAGCAAGGACTTATATCCATCTGCTCTGTAGGGGCAGTGGATGTTACCTAGAGCACCCGCTAGGAGCGATGAAATAGAGAGACGAAGTCGATAAAACATGATGATGATGATGATGATGATGATGATGATGATGATGATGATGATGATGATGGTTTTGCTCTACATATTTTTATGACCTGAATGAAGGGAATTAATAGCATGAAAGGGGTTCTTCACACTCCCAAGGTCTCTAGTAGTGGAGCCCCACCATCGTATGCATTTTAGTGTCCCTCCCATAACACACATTTTGTTGGGTGGAGTCTTACACCTCTGCACAGGATACGGTCGTTGTATTCAATGCCTCGCTCAGAGGGCGTATTTGTATGAGTCATTTCCAAGCCCCTCGACAGTGCAGAGGAAATTATGTGAAAGGGGAATTTGATTCTATATTTGTAGACTTAAAATCAGACCAGTGAAATAACCTATTGGGGCATTTTAGAATTCCTTTACAGAAGAGTGACCTTCAATAGCTAAAAAAATAACTATTTTAATCTCGTATCCTACTTCATATTTATGATAAATGAGATTTTTCTTTCCTTTTATTAACATGAAATCTAAAAATATGTGAAAAATTGATTAAGAAACAATTCTAAGTTGTGTACATAAAGAAGATTACAAACAATTAGTTATCCAGGTTTCTCATTGGTTACTACTCTTAATTTACTGAAAAAAAATCTTCAGCAGTTTAATTTTTGTTTAAGTTAAAAGGTATAAATACTTTCTTTAAATATATCTTTGTGTTTAAAGCGAGTCAAATATTTTTGGTGCTTCTAAAGTAATTCGGGAACGATTGACTAAATACCTAAATCACTCTTGTAACGACCATTTCCTTATGCAGTAAAAATTATAGAAACTCAATATGTGTTACCTATGCTATGACCACCAAGCTAGTACAAAGATTGCAAAGAGCTGACGAAAATATGTTGCAAACCAAGACAGCAAAGGATAATGGATCGATACGTCAACAAAATTTATCGTTCCCTGTCCTCATAACGCTCATAAATCACAAGAATTAGGCTGGGGAAAAATTCGCAGATGGACATTGTCACAAGGCTGTGTACTCCTCATTTTTATGAATCGATTCAAAGCTGAAAGTAAATTCTAACAAATATGTTAGATAATGTGTAAAAATATTGCCTTGAAGTTTCTGAAATTAGCATAGTCAGCAATAATTATTTTTTATGTAGACGATTAGATTAGGAAAATAATTTTCTTTTAAAATCCAATGTTATATATATATATATATATATATATATATATACAAATAAGTGATGTCCTGATTATGATATCCAACTGCATCCGGTTGTGAAGCTGTAGTGCTGGAGCTCTGAGGAATGTGGAGTACCTCTCCTCTGCTATTACTCCCTGGTCCACTCTGACTCAAAGTGATTCTACCTCATTCCATGATGCATTCTATAGATCAAATAGATATGTTTGGAAATTATTATTATTATTATTATTATTATTATTATTATTATTATTATTATTATTATTATTATTATTTCATATAGGTCTGCGCTACGTGTGTTTCGGATTTTCTCGTCCTCTTCAAGTGATTTGATTGCTAAGTTCAGCTTCTCTTCTTTTAAAGTAAAGATTGTTTTGATAAGTTGTTTCGATTTTATTTAATTTCAGCTTTTGAGACGGAGACTGTCCCATTGGAGTTAAATGTCCGTAAAGATATCTAGTTTACGTAAATCTTTTTGGTGTGTATATATGTATTCTCTGTGTGTGCGTGTGTGTGTGTGTGTGTGTGCGCGCGTGCGCACAAGTATGCATGTTTGTAAACTGATGTATGCATACACACGAAAATACATATTTCTAAGGGTACTGAATAGAATTTTGTTCTTTCACTCCCACTTCTCTTAAATACTTGTGTCTTATTCTATCCAAAAGTTGACATGTCGTTTGTAATTTTTTTCGAGTTCAAGAAAAGGTCTGCATCCATTCTGAAAGAGTGTCAACGTTTTCCGAGCCAATGAGGGCTAATTTCCTTTCTCTACACACCTAATACGGCGGAATGATCTCTCGGGCTTGTAACGTAAATAAAAAGCAACATAGATCTTATTCAAAATTCAATTCTACCGAAAGAACAATATTTGTCATCATTTTGTTTTAAAGATTATATCATACAAATGTTTGCCCTCATTAGTTTTACACTCCTCAAGTCTAAAGCGCCTTGGATGGTGCAATGGTTAGCAAGCTTAACCAGCAAACCTTCACGAATGAATTCGAGTCTCATTGGGTGCTTTATTCATACAGCTTGTGTCCCATCTAAGCAAAAAGCTCAGTAAATTACTACACTCATGAAATCTAACCATGAAATTCTGCAACAGTCGCCGAATCATTGCTTCTAGTATTATCAAAATTTCATGACGAATAAAATCGTTCAGTTCCTCAACAGTATCCTGTATAAATCTAAATACTTGAGACTTCAGGTATCACCAGAGAAAGAAATCACAAAGAGATATATCTGGAAATTAAAATAAATACGATGATACAGCTTTATATAATATTAAAAAAGGGATTTAAGAGGTGATTTGACCAATGGAAAACTCGCTGGAATAAATGTGTTGAATGCCAAGGGGACTATTTTAAAGAAAATGCACGCTTCATTGATTTTTCATTTCTGTCTTGATAAATACAGCTTCAATCTCGATATTCTGAGACGCACCTCACATCATCTGATCGAACATGTAAATTATTTCTCCATTTCCAAGCAAAGAATAATGGTGTTGATCTTCCCAATTGGGAAAGATTTTTGTATCGAGTCTTGTAAAACCTGAGATATGTATAACGTATAACCACTAGCTAAGTTTGTGCTAATACTTTGGAAATAGACTTGCCTTTAGTTTGTCCTAGAAACCTAGCAAAGATTTCAATTGTTGAATTCTATTTACTGCCTAAAATTTGGCAAGGACACTCTTTCCCAAAACATGGTTTACACGTAACATAAATAACCTTTGGATTTATAGTTATAAATACACACCATCACACACAGACTATTTATATAAATTCGTTTCTATTTGTATCACTGCCAATTTTTTTATCTTGGATGTTCTCTAATTCTTAAGATGTTCGGTGCCATTCCAAGACAATAACTATCAAATACAGCAGGATATTTTCAGGAAAGGGAAATAATGTCGCCAGACGTGTTCTATCATCAATGATTCTTCAACAGTAATTGTGATTGTTGACGAATAGATCACTAGAAATTGTGTCACCATCGTCTGCTTGAAGGCAAGTTATGCGATTTACAAAGGATGATAAACAGAATCAAATTTAATCGGCTTTTTCAACGACTCAACTGAAATAAATAAAGAAAGAAAGAAAGAAAGAAAGAAAGAAAGAAAGAAAAAAAATCTTTTTTACCATATATGAAATACAAAATTTGAGAACTTTAAGAGAAGCGTGATCTTACCTTAAAAGGTATTATCCTCCCAACTCACCAAAAAACAATAATTCAAAAAAAAAAGAAACAAAAAGAAATAAAAAAAAATAATAAAAAGCAATAAAGTTCAAGACTTCGCTGTATACAGTCATTCCATCGTACAAGCAATATAATAACTAATCTACAAGACTTCATAAGAAAAAATGTATTTGACTAAAAATAATAAAACTTAAAAATATAGAAAATATTTTAAAAGTATAAAATTTAATATAAAATATGTTAAAAATAAAAAGAAAATTACAGAAATATATGAAAGAAATATTATCAAAAATCTAAAATATTATATAAAATTATATAAATATATAAGTTAAATATATCATATATAGCTATATATAATGATATAAAAATATGTAAAAAGTATTTAAAAATATTAGAAATATTAACAATATGCAAAATAAATAAAATATAAAAAGATATTAAAATATTAAAATAGTTTTGAAATAGTTTTTAGAATTTTAAAAATATCTAAGACTAAACTATTGATATATATTTCGTCTTATACTGACTAACCAATTAGGAAAAATAGAATAGAAAAAAATATAAAGTAGTGTATATCTACAAGCAACAAGACTTCGAGAGAAGTTTATGGTTGAGTTCACCTTTTAATTAAAGATAAGCGAAATCGGTGAGCCAAAAACAAGTTTTTTAAAACTTGTTTCTTTTATGTATGTTTTCAAATAATTCACATCTTACAAATACATGATTAAAACCAAGAAAATAATTATTTTAAAACCCAACGTAATGTATGTGTGTGTGTGTGTGTGTGGTGTCCTGAATATAGGATTAAACAACATCCGGTTTCGAAGCTCTACACTGGTTATACCTGAAAGAGTCCCACCTATGGTTCAAAAAGATATGGTTTAAAATTATTCGGATTAGATGTGAATACTTGATACAATATAACTGTTAATTACTTGGATAGAATAATTACTTGAAGCAATAATTGTTTACTAAGTATTATTGTTAGTTTGTTGAAACCATATAACTATATGCAAACTATTTCTATTATTAAGTAGAAATAATTTCTTGAAACCATATAATTAACAGTATTAGATAAGAATATTCGAACCCATTTAACAGTGTGCAAATAACTTGTATTAAATTAGATTACTTGATAGTATATAAAAGTGTTTAAACAAAAGATCGTTATAAAAAATCTTTAAAAAGTACGCAATGGAACGTTAAAATATGAATAGTTAAAATAATCACGCATGAACGTTAAAATAATCACGCATTTAAATATGAAGTGATGGCATTAAATAACCCATAAGGAGTCCATATGCCATCAAATGAATAAATAAAACAATTCAACAAGAGTGTGATGAAAAATATTGAGACAGATATGAAATAACCCACATGCTAGGTTGGCCGTCGATCATTCGTCCATCTCGTAACGACCCCGTTGTTAAATCTTACATCCAGCCGAGTAGGCATTTCAAAAATTGAACAAAAAAAAAACAATTGAACAGGAGGAGGAAGGAAGAAAAAACAAAACTCGGATTTGATACTGAACCGTAAGAAAGCGAGGCCTGCGACATCTTTAGCACTCTATGTGTGTCTATATGTCGCTATCGCGAAAACTTTGCGAAAAACCTAAACAGCAACCAAAAATGCTGACTCATCCCTCCGCTTAGATCCCGGTCTCTGCTTGGTCATCACTTTCACTGACCCCCCTGTTGCCTTCTAACTTCTCGAGACCCTTCTCTCCTGGGTCTCTCTCTTCGACTCCGAGACTTAGACTTAACTGACCAACGTCCTTGGTCCTTTCCACCTCAACTTCCGCTCTTCCGCGTTAATCGCTCTCTGATAGACTTGCCAACTATTCGGCTTATACCTGTGGAATACCTTTATTGAACCAACGATACAACAGTAATTCTTAGCTGTATCGCGTTGTGACACCCTCTTCCTGGAACGTCGTCTCACTGGCTGATCGACTTCTACCATAACGTTGTGTTTCTTCTTTTGAAAGGAAAATGGCTGCCAGTCTTATTCGAAACTGCAGAAGCCATGGGTCAGTTCTATAAAAAAAGAAACAAAACGAAATCAGTAATAAGGTCACATGGCCGTATTTATTAATGTCTGTTATCCCTGCTTCCCTTCGAACAATGTTTGAACGGCGTGCGTGACATTTAGCTCACCACCAAGTCAAGTAGACCCAACAAAAGCCATATAAATCTTTCGACGGAGAAAACCCATCTCGGCCGTTCTCTCTTTCTCTCTCTCTCTCTCTCTCTCTCATATATATATATATATGTGTGTGTGTGTGTGTGTGTATGCGTGTTTTAAAAATTCCATTCTTCAAGTGACACGATGCTTCATTCGACCTAAATTAATTATATTCAAATATTCATTTTATATACATTAAAATCCTTGATTTTTACGGTCAGTAACTAAACACACTATACGACTTATATATATATTAGGAGGATGCGGACGTATGTAAATGCATTTCAAAAATTGTTCTGTCATTCGACCTATATCAAACATTTGTGAATATTCAATTCGGTTTTTAGACCTTCAAGGTATGTAAGTCAATAAATGAAACGAAAAAGGTGAGAAACTTTTAAAAGATTCTGTTTCCGTGGGTAGCGTTGTTTCAAATTTGTGTGATGAAATTTAGCGTTCCAAAATTTATTTATAAAAAATTCATATCACATCAGTCTATCTATCCATGTTAATATTTATATCATTTAGTTCATATCTACCAGTTATAAACATTCCATATTATACCTATAATTTGGCTTCATCATTTATATATATATTTAAAAAGATAGATAAGCAAATAGTTGAATTAAACAAATAGAGAAAGAAGGCTAGCATTGATAAGGACGGGCAGATATACTATGGAATGATTAGAATAGGTAGATATGAACTAAATATGAATAGTTAACCGGACATTGGCCTAGCGGTTAGAGTGTTCGCCAATCGCCCGGGAGACCTGGGTTCAATCCCAGGTCGAGTCATACCAAAGACTCAAAAAATGGTACTTGATGCCTCCTTGCTTAACACTCAGCATTATAAGGTACGGATCAAGGGTAAAGTGGAGCAATTCAGGGAAAGGAGTAGCGCCCTCCCCTACACCTTGGTGTAGTAAGCTATCGAAAAGGGAGCCTTCGGGTCACCCTCGACTATGGTCGCCTACTTTACTTTACTTTACTTTATAAATATTACCATTGATAGGTAAATGTGATATGGACATTTTATGAATAAATACTTGAAACGTTAAATTACATCATACACATTTGAAACAAAAAGCTACCAACGGAAAAAGAATGTTTTAAAAGGTAGAGATTTGCAGTCCCTAGTGGTTTATGTAACTACTAATACTCAAACGTGTCGACGGAATGCGTACGATATTGTTTACATTTCAACTATAAGTCCAGAAATAGGGAAATCATTGAAAAGTAAGACTGAACCTGGTATGAATAATGATATTAACATAAGTATGGTCACTTCCTACATTCATTTAGATATTCTGCAGACAACTCCCTATAAATCATGATTGCTAGATACAATGATAAGAATATTTCAATAAAGTTTTTTCTAAGACAAAGCAATATTTTTCCCCGATACGATCATTGATTACAGCAATCGCTATTAGGAATGATCAAAAGGAAAGTTTCGAAGCTCACTCAACGATGGAAATTGCCTCTCTGAACAATTATATATATATATATATGTGTGTGTGTGTGTGTGTGTGTGTGTGTGTGTGTCAATTATTATTCGATATGTATTATTACTATACTTATTGTTATTATTATGATTATTATTAGTTTTTCCCAGTAGTGTTAGCTGGTGGTTTTTTCTGAAGCCTGAGAAACAAGTCTCCTCAGGTTTCCAGGACTCTTTTAAGCATTCTAGCTGATCTCAACAATGCTGTAGTCAAGATGGCATCAATTTTTCTTCTAATTTCCAGTTCTTTTAGTCCTTTTCAAAGCCTTTGGGAACAGTTCAAAGCGCTCCTTTAACAATTGGTATTACCATCTCCCTGATGTTCCATAGCTCTCTTTTTTTATTTTATTTATTTATTTTGCTCTCTGACAAGGTTCAAGTACATACCTATCTTTTTGCTTTCTCTTATTTTTACTCTGTGATCCACCAAAATGGTAAAATCCACTAGACAGCAAGTTCTTCTTTTTACGTTTTTTTTTTCTTTTTTTCTTTTTTCTTTTTTTTTTTTTTTTTTTTTTTTTTGTTAATTATCACTAGGTCTGGTTTTCTGACTGGAATTAGGTGATCCGTTTGCAACTCAAAATCCCAGAGAATCTAATATTTTTCATTTTCTTGGACGGGTTCTTCTTGGGGCATATGCTATTTGGTAGTATGATCAAATTTCAATCCATTGCATGATTCCCAATAGATCACCTTCCCCACTCAGGCATGACTAGTTTTGCTCTCTTTTTTGTGCTTATTTGCTAGATTTGCTTGCTACGTGGTGCCTTCAATAAGTTTCCAGGATTTTTGTACAGGCATTTAAGATTGTCGTAGACTCTTGAAAATTCAGTATATTATTGCTATACATCTTATAAGATGATTGACCAATTTTTATGACTTCAGGTTCAAATGAACAGCTACTGCAGGAATTGGAATACACCCTAATAAAGCCTAATTGTCACAGCTGGTGACAACTCCATCTTTGTCACAGACTATTTGACCAAGATGGGCATCAATGCACTTCCTCACCCTCCCTCAAGACCTTGTTCCCTCTAACTTTTGGTTATTCCCTAAGCTCAGAGGCTGTCGTTATGAGACAACTGAGGAGATGAAAGAGGCTGTGACGAAGGTCATTGACACGCTCACACAAGAGGATTTCCATGGGGCCTTCCAGAAGGTGTAAGAACGGTAAAACAAGTGCATTGCAGTCGGAGGAGACTACTTCAAAGGGGACTAGAGTTTCATGTGTGTACTATCAATAAAAGCGCCCATACGAAAAAAGTCTGGAAACTTATTTAATGATACTCGTATGTGATTAATCGTTTTCCTTTCTTACCCAACATAATCTACACTTGCTATTGTTATATCTAATCAATTTTCGCTATAACGTAATTGGTCCTTCTACTGTTCTTTTATACCACTGTTAGAAGATATTCAGTTTCTCTCATGAGATTTGCTTTTCGTAACCATATCCACGTCTTCTCGTGAGCAATCTCGTCAGTTTGTCGCTTAAAATATCCTTACAGTTGTTTTTCTTCCCATTTCTGTTTGCTAGTTTTTATTGTGTTTCTGTTTAAACTTATTTTGCCAATTCTGTTGCTGACTGTCGTACCTAAACTTTCTTTGCTCTTGTCAACATTGTCCTCGAATTCTTGAGTTGATACATCAACGCAATCCAAATTACTAGCGAGTCTCTTCTTCCTTCTTTTCTTAACGTACACTTTGTTTATGTCTTTTCTCAGATATAAAGCCTTGTGCATATTCATCAACTTTCAAGTCCTTTGGCCAATTTTTCTGATTTCCTATCTAGTCGATTTTAAGAATAGTCTTGAGTATCTTACAAAGGTGACTGCCCACATGTTTATCCCTTTGAGGAGATTTTTAAATTCATCCCTCTCCACTCCATCATATTTCTGATCAACGCGTAGTTCAATTCGAACTCCGAGTAAAATCTCACTCTCTACACAGCTGTCGGTATGTTATTTTACAGCACCAAATATAACGTTGTACCGTTACACATTAAATGTACGGTTGTAACTTCATCGTGGGAATAGGTAACAAACATAAAAAACACTGTCTTAGTTCACTAACACAAAAGTTTATTCGCTACTACACTTTTTTTTAAGTAGTCGCCGAGAAAAAGAAAGTATGAAAGCTGAGTCGACCGCATTTGCTGAACAAAGGTAAACAACATGTCGTAATGAGAGAAAGAGAGGAGACCTTGAATTTTTTTTCCTGGTTTTCTGTTGTAGTTCTAACAAACTTGTTCGATGGTTTCGTCTTCACTGGTTCGCGTCTGGTGCGGGACTCCTTTTTGAAGTTCACCCGAAATTGGGGACTGCAACCCTCGGTTGTCTTCACACGGCCGTTGCTAGTCTTCAACTGACTGTCTTTACGTCATTGCGTCTCCCAGCCAGCTCACTTTCAAACTCGAGACGTCCCCTTACTTCTGCCTGGTGTCGGAGGGAGGATATATCAGTTTCTGGTGGTTCTATACCTGCGCACAAGATTTGTTTTTTGTTTTTTTGTTTTTTATTAGTTATTTCTAATTACCGTAGTTGACCGTAGACTCTTTGTCTGCTTTTTCTTATTGCTATTTTCTTTTCTTCTCTTTCTCTTTGTCCAGAAATTTACCTCCCGTCCCTTTCTAACTTCGACACTCCATATCTTGGTACATATCTTCCTTACGACTATTCTCAAATTTTTACCCCGTAAAAATTTTCTAAACTATGCTCCTAGCATTGTTAGCTCATAGATATACGCAATTATTTATTTAATCCTTGATCTGGTGTTGTTAATTTGTGTTCGTCTCAGCAATCCCATCTAACCAATATTAATGTCATTTTCCGCGATAAACAGTTTAAAAACAGCATCTCAATTGAAATACAATAAACTATCACATGGCATCTATAATTATACAAAACAAATTATGGTCTGGACAGGCCATATGTGCGTCAGTCTTAAGTTAACTTTATCAACTTAGTGAAATGTTGGAGCCATTCTCTGATGAGTGCGTGGGTATGTGAGTTGGAGTTTTCCCTCGGCTTATTGTTAACGAAATTGCATAGCTGCTCCTGCTTCCCTCAATACCAGTCAATCTGTTAGCATTTTCTCCAAAGGTTTTACTAAGTGCATGTAGTGCAACCATACTGACACGGATATAGTTTGGAAGAAGACTCGTTTTATTTTATCCGAGAGATCAGTTTTCCTTATGACAGCCAGTTAATAGCAATTCATCCCTTTTCTATGAGTATACTGATATCTCTTTCTGTAGATGAGATATTGCTGCCGTGGTATGTGAACTGGTCTACTAATCTCAAAGGCTCGCCATTTAATGTGGAGGTGGCACCATTTTGTTTAAAACCTATCAACTCTAAGCTAATATAGTGGCCAATGCCTCTTGCTGCCTGGACCAGGCAAAGCAGAAGGGATTCCACTTGGATAGGTCTGTTTTTAAGAAGCGCAAGACCATCTGTATCCATGATAGTTTCTGCGGGATATCGTCTGCTTCTTACCTTTTTTAGTGTGAAACCATTTTCTTTCATTTCATTATATATATATATATATATCGTCAGAAAGAAATGTCACGTTTTAGTTTAAGTAATTATTAGATAAACTGCCATAGTTTTAAGTTTAAGCGAACAGGCCCAACGAAATTCTTTCCTCTGACAGTACAGTATCCACAGGAAAAGATTTAGACTACCACTACCCACCAAAAAATTCATCCAGCGGCAAGGCTACAGATTTCTAATGAATTTTAAGCCATTCATTGTCATTACTCCTACTTTTATGCTGACCCAGAGTGATACGCCTCTCTATATGTCTTAGAATACGCTGATTATATAAAAAAAACAGGTGTCCAGAGCATAACACTAAACTGATTTTGTGGCTCCAGTTCTACATAGCTGGAGAGTATGGCGTGTTCAATTAATCTTTGGTTCACTTTGACCGGTACTATAAAGGCCAAACAGTTCTGTTTAAAAATTATTCGTATCCGATAAGATAGAGTGTAAAAAAATAATTCAATAATAATGTAAAAAAATAATTGAATAATAACTACACAATGCCCTTAAGATCAATCAACTAGAATGATTGTAGATATCAGTGTCTTATCTATGGGTCAAATAGATCTGTTTGAAATAAAATTGTGGACAACATCAATACGTTGGCTTTTAAAACGTTGATATTGCACCTAAATATGAAGTGTTTACCTGTTTAAAATGAGTGTGAAGTTGTACTTTTGTACCGTATATAGTTGTAAGGTATAATTATTAAACAAAATTTGAGAAAAGAAGACCCATGAACGGATTCTATGTTATAAAACCAAACAACTAACCAATATATATATATGTGTGTGTGTATAATAATTCAGACTTATGGAATATTCGCCAACCCGAGAATCGTAGTTGTGAAAATCTGAGTCACGAGCTTTTATCCTTTTTACATCTGTTATATTTTTTTACTATTAAAATATATTGTGACATTGCCATGCATTTTCATGCATTGAGAACTGTGAAGATTGAATAATTAAAACCGTTTTCAGCCTTAAATTTAGGTTTATTAACTTAATCTTTGACTCAACAAAAATTAATCACAGATAATCTCTTTCATTTGTCGAGGTTTTATTTGAGTTTATTTGCAATTTTTGAAAAATGACAACTGTATATATTCGAGTATGAATCAGATTCTGAAGGACAAATTTTCAAGCAAAATTTGGTGTCGAATTATCTTAGTAATAATATGTTAAGTTTAAAATTCAAACTTAATAAAAGGAACTATGAGCAATTCTTGTCTTTAGTAATTATTCTCTAAATTAATAAAGTACGCCCTTTTCACTAACTCGACTTACGCAAAAGTTTGCAAGGTTTATCAAGTAACCTTCTGCTTCAAACGCATTTTTACCCTTCCCAGCAGGCATATGTTTTCTATAAAGGTAGTGTGACTGTCTTTACAACGGCTAAAAATAAACGTCAGCCCTTGATAACCTTTGCTTTGTTGCAAGACAGCTGTTCAATAAAATATGCATTAATGAAGAAATTCTGCCCCACTATATATATAATATATTAAGAATTTGTTAAATTTTTCGAATAAAAAAAATTAATATAGGATTCCATATGCAAATATTTTCTTCGCCATTTGATGATTAGATACAACTCATGAAAATGACAGTAACGCAAAGAGCTTCTATATGAAATCCTCATTTTGTTTTTGTTTTTTGTTTAGTTTTGTTTTGATTTTTTGCACATTAAAATGAAATTAACATAACTCTTCATAATTATGTCATCCTGCGCAAGCAGCGAAGTTCCTCATTATTCTCAAACCAAAATTGATTATTTCTTTCGGCAGCTTATTTTATTTATTCATTCATTTATTTATTTATTTATTCATTATTTTCTATTTTTTGATCGGGCACCGAACGAAATACGAACTCACTCGTGAACGTTTTCTAGTCTTGAGATGCAGTCGGTGTATTCTACAGTCCCAGCCGACTGAGCTATTTATCAGTTTGTGGTAAGTGGAACACCGCCGACTGCATGTCTAGACTAGCAAACCTTCACGAGTGAGTTCGAGTCTCGTTGGGTGCCCAATTCATACAGCCTTGTGCCACATCTAAGCAAAAAGCTTCATAAATTACTACACCGACTGTATGTCTAGACTTGCAAACCTTCACGAGTGAGTTCAAGTCTCATTGGGTGCCCCATTCATACGGCCTTGTGCCGCATCTCTGCAAAAAGCTTAGTAAATTTCTACTACACCGATTGCATCTCTGCAGAGAGGTTATAACACTAAACCATTTAATGGTAACGCTCCAATCCTGCAGCTTTGGGGAATTTGATGTACTCCTACATTGCAATTGATACCATGTCCACACTGAAATGATGGCAGCTTTTAGGGTCCCATTTATGGGTCCAATAGAATTGTTTGACCATTTGATAGTGTGCAAACAAATAACTGATGTTCAATTGTCGGTGTTATATAGCAATACTTGAAACCGTTTAACTGTACAGACGAATGAATAATGTTGAATAGAATCATCAAAGTTGAATAGCAACTGTGACGTGGTATGCTACAGAGAGAGGGAAGGGGGTGCAATTCCCTTACCCTTCTGTATTTGAATCAACAGGGACTAAGACTGACCGTTGAAATGGTATATGAAAGAAGGTCAGCTACCCGCACTCGAGTATCGTGACCAGACGGGATAGTGGAAGAAGAAAAAATCGAATGATTGGCCCACAGACCCTTGGCGCCAAAATGCCATTTTCCGTTAGAAAAATTTGGAAAAGTATCTTCAGTTTAGGACAGAAGTCAGCGTTAGAAAGATATGCTGATTTTCAGCCGACTCCGGGGAAAGTCACCCGTAAAAGGAGTAGAACAGAGTTTTGGACAGAAGTCAGCGAGAGAAACACGCTGATCTCAGCCGACTCCGGGAAGGTCACTCACCCGTAAAAAAAAAGAGAGAAATAAATCCGAACATTGAAACTCGTCAAAGATAAGTACAACTTAAACTATTTTCCTTCTACAAATTCCAAAATTTACATGTATTCAATATTCAAATAAAGAAAGAGAGAAGCTGAAAAGATTCTATTTCCTCAATAATCAAATTTATTAAATGAACACTACTACAAGTATCGGTCCGGCACATTAGACACTATACTCAAGCAAGAGAAAAGGAAAGAAAGAAAATTAATATTGCCGGTATTTTAAAAAGAAAAGAGAAAAGAAAAAGGAACTGTTTCTTAAATCTTATCATTATTTGTCTGGTCGTCGCTTATTAAAAGTTTGTCATATTTTAAATGCACCCTTGTGTTGAAATCTTTTGGTTGTGTCATTTCCTCTATCGATTCGTCTTCTTTTGCACGTATCTGTTTCAGCGTCGTATCGCTTTCATTAATTCTTGCTAAACGTCTGATTGCCACCTTAAAACATTACAAGGGGATTTTGGAAATTTGACTATAGTTAATACTTTATAACCTCGAAGTCCGTTTTTTCCACTATCTAAGGGGGTAGGAAGACAAAGGACTTGGTGGTTTATGTGAAAGTGAATTGGTACCCCCTTACCAGCGTCTGAGATCAGTCTAGCCCCAAATTAACCTCCACATTATTTGCCGGTTTACCATATGTCCGAAATAGGAGTCTTGACTGGGACTTATTTTGTGGAGAGTCAAGTGCCAGACTGCCCTCGACGTCACATGCGCTTAAAATGAACACTCGTCCTGGGATAATAATGCAACGTCACAAAACTCTTGAAACCATTGAAGTGTGAATGAACTGTGTTGAATTGAATTATTTGTGTTTAATAGCACTATTTGAAACCACCAAACTGAGTAAACAAGTGATTGATATCAAAATGATTGACATCAAAGTGTTAGGTAGTAATATTTAAACCATTTACCTAAGCAAACAATAAATATACTTTATTATGTGCAAACAAACAAGCTATAACTAAGTTTGAAATAAAATCACCTACAAACTGTTCATATACAAATTATGTTTATAAGCATTTAAGTGTGTGCAAATAAATGACTGATAAAAAATAAAATTCTTGAAACCATTTACCTGTATACAAATAAATATTTGATATTAAATAGAACTTTTTAGTGTTAGAGAGAACCACTTGAAACCCTTTAACTATGCGCAAACAAATGAGTTATGACTCGTTTGAAAAATATATCTACAAACGATGCATTTACAAATAATATATATATATATATAAGATTTTACATTAAATAACCTATAAGTGTTGGTATGCCATAAATTCCACCCAACCTAACAGAAGAATACAGCAGGTAGTGTAGAGTTATCGTATTTCGTATAAAATATATGGCAATCCTAAATCTTCGATAGAACCATAACCAATTATAAGAATTGTTTATTCAAATGATTTTTCTTTGTTTTTTGTTGCGTTTTTAAAAATAAATCTCTGATACCCATGTGGTACGAGTAACACCGTTTGAAGACGTGAAAAATGTTAATAGGAGGAGTCGTTTTCTTTGCGATGAAAAAAGTAAAAATAAAAATTACCCCTTCATAAATGGTTCTCCCCCGCCCGACTGAAGTAGAAATAATGATGGTGCATATCCTCTTGGTATTTCCGTTAGCTTCACTGTTGGAACTAGATGAGAGAAATGCTTCATCTTGAAATCATCTGCACTTGTTGTCATCATTGAAGTACATAGAGCTAACTGTTACACTCAGCCCAATACATCCAGTTTATGCGCTTCTTAGTGTATAAAAGCCGTTTATCTACTTCACCATCAGCTCACGTCTAATCTTAAAAGTTTTATTCAAAAAGTAGATATTTACCCAACCCCTCCACTACGTACAGGATGCGACAAAAGGTCAATTTTTCAACGGAGTAATACTGGTTTGAATTCACAGCTTTCATTCTCCTAGACTTGTCGCCGCACCAAGACTAAAGAGCCTAGTCAGCCCTACTATTTACCCATTGATAGTGGGGGCAGATGAGATAAATTTATGCCTTTCATCAAAGGCATTAGGGCAAAAAATGAAAAAACGCAAAATGTTTCGTCCAGTCCTCAGATCACCGTTTCCATTTTCGAAGATCACAATCGTTACTCCACGTGCATCAACAAGTTGATGCATGCATTTACGCAGAAAGTCAATTTCTATAGACAACATAGAGATGGTTTAAATTCAAACTTTTCCTTCTTCTTGACTGGTTAAAATTCAAAGACTAAAGGAATTTCACAGATAGGAATTCAGAGTTTTCCTTCTCCTAGGCCAGTTGCCATACCAAAGCTAAAGACCCTAATCTGCCCAGCTAATTGCCTATAGCTGGAGGGAGAATAGTTGGATCCATACCTTTCCAAAGAATATTAGTTCTGTGTGAAATGCAAACAGCCTCGTCCAGGGTTTTAACTCGGCTCGCCGTATCCAATTCGAATGACGATAACCATTACACCACGAGCACATCTATAAAACATTCTGTCACAGAGGTAGTCTCCGTGGCGTAGGAATTAACGTGTTCGATTACGAGATCGTAGTAAGCGAGTTCGAACTCCAATCGCACTATTACATTCATTTTTAGACTAATACTCTTGGGAAAGGTATAAACCCCTTATCCCCACCCAGCTTTGGGTTGAATAGTACCACTACAGAGCTTCTATAAATGTTGTATAGCCACATACAACTGCACGTATACAAATATACATGGGAACATAATCAACTGTAATGATGACTTCAATAACGAACGAATACACTTCTTTATAAAAATATAAATCTCTCACACTTTATTTTCGAAAGGGTGATGTTTGTTGTGTGTGAGAAATGAGTGGAGACAAGGACGGACTGCTACATTGACCCAAGTTCTTCCTCGACCATAGCAGCACTTCTTTCGCATCTTGGCTGGGGTTGATCAACCGGGGGTCACTGAGGGCCACAAAGCCCTCAGTCTGCAAGCTGGTTCTCACGCAGGCATCCTGTCTCCAACTGACTCAAACTGTCCGGGCACCTGGTTATATTATTTTCTAATTTCCACCTGCTTCCGCTGTCCTTCCACTTATTTACACTGGTGCATCTCTTGATTGACGGCTCGGTCGAGGGTCAATATATAACATAAAGATGGTTTTGGAATTAAATAACCAACGGAGCTAGATATGCCATTAAGCAAAGAAACCGAAACCGAACTATTTTGCAACGTGTTTGTGTATGTGTGTGTGTGTGTGTAACAGCCTCGTCTGGGATTCGAACTTGGCTTGTCAAGTTTATTTTATAAGATGATAACTGTTATACATAGAGCTCTTTCACTTCGCTTCCAGTTTATTTCCACGGACACTATAACAGATACAAAAAACAAAACAAAAAAAAAACACTGTTGGATAGAGCAAGTTTTCAGCTACAAAATGCTTTTTCCATATAGTCACCACTATTGATGATATATGTTTTTACTAGCGATCAACAAGAATCTGCATGCCACACTCGTAAAAATCTACACCAGTAGAGGCGACACATGTTTTAGGCTGCTTAAAATCCTTTCTGTTACTAATCGGTCCCTCATCTCAATACTAAACAGTCTCATCACCACTTAACTTCCGTGGTTATTATGAAGAGAGGTGCTTTTGCGCTTTTTACATGACTTGACCATAAGTCGAGGCAACCTATTTATTTTGTTTGGAAGAAAGATTTTTTTATCGAAAATTGTTAGTTGTATACTTATTGATGGGTGATATATATTGATCAAGCCTTTTTTCCTCCAACTAACGTATCGGGTTTGGACGGATAGTTTTTGTAATTTTAAAACCTATTTTTAATGGTTCTGTTAAAAATAAAGTAAATGACATAAAATTACTCAGGACAATGAATATAAATATCAGATTTCGTTATAATCTTTTTACACTAAAACAAAATTAACGTAAATTTTCATTGGTGGGCTATTTAGTACAAACACCGAAACTTCGGATGGAAAACACAGACCTTCAAATAAGGGAACGTAGTGTGGCATTGCAAAGAGGGAGAGATTTTACCTGGGGCACGATGAAATAATCGAGAGATAGTCAGGATACATTGCCGTTCGGTGAAAAGACAATTCCATCTCTTTATCGAGGAAGGGCTGCTTATTTCTTTGGTTGTAACGTGATTTTCTGTGAGGAAGGAAATTCAGAAATGAATCTCTTTAGAAGTTTAAAAAGATTTTTATTACTCTCTCTCTCTCTCTCTCTCGTTGAGATCACATCATTTCAGTCGGAATCAGTTTTCTTCTGCTGTTTTAAAGTCAATGCAAGTTAGTTTAAAATCCCAAATACGACTTTCTGACTTTATTCTTTTATATATATATATATATATATATATATATAGAGAGAGAGAGAGAGAGAGAGAGAGAAAGAGAAAAAAACACTTGTGGCAAAACGGTTATCGTTATAGGAAACGGGCTCGGCGACTAAAGTTCAAATCCTGGACGATGCTGTTTGTGTTTCACTTGACGCCAATGCCCTTTGAAAAATATATATCTATCTCTTCTTCCCCTAATTAAAGGTAAATAGTAGGCTAGACTGAATTCTTTAACCTTGGTACAGTTACCAGTGTTACATCCTTCTCATGGTGGAAGACTCGCCTGTTTCTTATACTGAGTGTTTTCTCAGACATCTACATTACCGTAGTATGAAATGCCACTATATTTTTGCACATAGTACGACGCTAGGAATTTGACTATAGTCGCACACGCAAAAGTGTGAGTGTTAATAATTATTTCATGTAGAATTCTTACAGTTATTGTTTTAAGAGTGTATTGATTTGTTAACCGAATCTATTATATCTGATAAAAGATTACTCAAAATTTAAGATAGCAACATTACAGCTTTTTTCTGGCGGTAATTACAGAAAGTGATTGACCAAGTTAATATTGCTTACATTTAGAAGGAATGACAGACTCAAAAAAAGCTCTCACGTTTATTTTCCGATGTCACATTTTTCTTTGAACTCGTATCAAACGGAAGATATGGTGAAGCTTTGCTCAGTTGATGGTGGAAAGTTGACACCCTTTCATTTTTGATCCGTTGAACCCTCCAAAATTGATGAAAGTCCCAAACAAGTCGATTTTATTTCTTCAAATCTCGGTTTCAACTGCCTTGAATTTCGTATCTCTCGAAGTCTCACGAAACTGTCTCAAGCTAATGAATGAACACCGGCGTTGTTTCAAGATATTTTTGGAGTTTGTTGGTTTGTTTTGGTCTTTGTTTTTGTTTTTTTGTTTTTTTTTTTTATTTTTAGATTATGATCTCTGACCTGTGATATGCTGTAAATTATTCTCCCACAAATGTCCGATACATCCACCTTCCAGAATGTCGTGGGTGGTTAGGAGGTATTACGTCACAAAAGTTCAACAATATATAATGATAATATTTAAATGAATTTAACTTAAGTTTGTTTTTATATCCTCTCTATTTATATATATATATATATATATATATATATATATATATATATATATATATATATATATTGTGAGTGTGAGCAAGGAATTTCATCTTCATTGAATGACCAATACGTGTGACATGTTGTCAAATATCAAACTACGCTCAGTTTTTAGTTTTTTAAGGCATCTCAAAGTGGTGTAAAGGTTGGCAATCTATTCTCACAAAATCCATTGTGATAAAGTCGTGAGTTCGACCCTGACTTGGTGCCCCATTCTAAAAACATTTTGCCAAATATAAACTATGCTTACTTTTTTGTCTTTTATGGGCACCCTATGTGGTGTAATGAATCGTAAACAAGTCTCGCAGACGTTTGTTTGAACATTTGATTCTCCACACTTCTGACTTTGTGTCAACTTAAGTTAAGTTTAATTAGTGACTCCAATTAAAACAATATTTCGCTCTGCTGGTGAAGCTCAAAATGCGCTGACTATATCTCCTGAAGAGAGGTAAGACTCCCTCTCAAAAAAGGAGGGTGGCTTGAATATGACTCTAAACTGTACCGGATGGTAAAGCTCCAATTCTGAAGATCTAAGAAGAGTGGAGAAACCCTTCATTGTCATTACTCATCGGTTCACTCTGGCCTGGAGTGATTGTACTTATTAGGGTCGCATCTGTGGGTCAAATAGACCTATTTGAAAATTACTCATATTTTATGCAATAAAAAAATATTTAAAAACCACTTCACAAGAAATTTAAATATGAGTGAACGAGAGTCGTCGAATAAATAAAATGAATTTTACAATATAACGACTTACTTTTTACTCAGAAAAAAATTTTTTTTTTTCAATATTATCTTATTCATCTAAAACACTTTTTTCTTATCAGTAAACAAGCTTTTGTATTCTTTTCACATTGAAATCTTTGGACTGAGTTTTGAGCTATTTGATCACGGTGTTTATCACTTCCTCGTTGCTTGAAAACCTTGCTCAAAGCATAAATTCTTAGAAGGAACTAAACAAGTAGAAATCAGAAGTAGAAGTAGATCTGCATTGTAAGGAGGGTGTGGCAGCTGTTCACAACCAAACTGACTCAATGTTTTCAATGTTCTTACTATGCATTGTTCCGGTGAAACCCAATGACAACTAACCTTAGAAAAGGAAAAGTTATGATGCACAACTTTATGTGCTGTATCCACAGAATTTCCCAGCTCCAGAAACGTCCTATATTGTAACTCTCCTGTCAATCAAAATAAACGCATTAACTGAATACACCATTTCAGGTGAGCTCTCCATTGTGGGCCTGCCTGGCTTCTTTTCATCTTAAATATAATTAAAACAATTTAACCCATTTGTAAACATTTTTAATAAAACATGATTCTCCATACACATTGCACATTCTTCTGTAAATTTTACATGGTTTGCACTTCTCAACCACCAAAAATTTGATGACAGAACTCTATTCAAACCTGAAACACTCTTTTTGATCTACCAACATTTTTGAGAGCTTCAAAACAAATATTTTTGAGAGATTAAAATAATTTTTGCTTTAAACCAATTCCAAATAATGCATAGTTTTATGGAGAAAAATGCATAGTTTTATGGAGAAAAAATTCTGAAAAAAAATTTTGCGTTCTTCAAAAAAAATTACAGTATCAATTAAATGATACTCGGACTAATGAATGCTATTCCTCAACCTTTAGGTATAAAATAACCCTAGATGGTTTGATATGCCGTTAAACTTTATCAGTCATAAAACGATATGTTATAGGACGTGTTAGAGCAACACATTTTTAAAAGTTAATGTCAATAGGATATCAATACCCAATTCGTAATTCGATATATACTGGATCTTTGAATTACAAAAATAAACTTACAATAGAGTAGGAAAAAAAGCAATGCGAGATATTGATATTCCTTTTATAAAATCAAGAGATGCAAGGTGTAGCTATATCTAAATGTGACACATGTTAACAATTATTCCCGGTAACACAAGCTCAATTTATAATGTTCAACGATGCACGACTTAAGCATATTTCGACCAAAGTATATTTCAAACAAATCCCAAAAGGCTGCAACATATTATTTTACCAGATGGTCCACTAACAATATACCAAGGATAACAGGGAAATATACATGGTAGTTTTACAAAACTGAACATTTGTTCCGTGTAATTTATTCGAATAAAGCCATATGTTTGTTTTTAAAAAAAGTATTAAAATCAACATCAGAAAACTAACAGATCGAACGTTTAACAAACTATGGCGAATGATTCATAAATGACGTATCGAAACTTGCAATTTTTACACCCAATAAAAGGATGAAACTGCTATCAAAATGAAACAAATTTATTCCTTTTCAAAATTATTTGTTCCTTTTCAAAATTATTTATAATTAGTTTATATCTCAACATCGGTACTATTTAGGACGACATGTTCTTTAAAAGAGTCTATCCATTTTTTCCTTCTATCCATAAAGAAATTTTTTTCTTTACTTTAGATCCAATAACGCAGATGCGAACATGAACTTATAAAATATGAACAGGTTGCAGCCCAGATATAAGTCACAACTTTCAATCGTGCAAAATTTGGTATCAAAATATACCTAATGATATTCATTTTAATTGTATAATGTTTCATTAGAAATAAAATCCTGGTCTCTTTCATAAAGAAGAAAATTAAGTTTTTATAAAAACTGTTTACGGAGTTCTTATTTATGCGTGTTAATATATATATATATATATATATATATATATATATATATATATATATATCTGTAAGTAAGTATATATATATATATATATATCTGTAAGTAAAAATAAAATTGCACACACACACACACATATAGATATATATATGGGTGTGTGTGTGTGTGTGTGTGTAAGTGTGCAATTTTATTTTTGCTTACAGAGATTCAATGCTGTAAACTTTGGTGATAAATGGTACCTAATAATATTCGTTTGATTTTATAATGTTCCACTAAAAATAATGAAATCGTGGCATCCTTGGATTAGAATTAAAAAATTATTTGCGGTATATTTATCTATGCGTGATATTATATATATATATTATATATATATAATCCAGCATCTCTCTCTCTCTCTCTCTCTCTCTCTCTCTCTCTCTCTCTCTCTCTCTCTCTCTCTTCATCTTGATCTCTGTATTCATTCCCTAAGTTTAGCATAACGCAAGACCAGAAGTATAGCGCAACCAGTGAGAATCGAATTTTTTCAACGAGCACGATGTGACACAGGCAAACTACAGTTGGTTTAGATTTAGTTTTCCTTCTTCTAGACAGGTTACTATAACAAGTCAAAAGAGCCCAGTCAGCCCTATTAGTTGCCCATGACTTAGCTTATTTTAGTACAAAGTCAAAATTATTTGTCACCATTACACCACGCGTGACACTTGCTCATTTACTAAGCTTTGCTTGGTTTGGCACAAAATAGTTATATAGGGCCCTCAGAATTGAAATCATTAACAATGGCCTGCAAGCTTGTTAACTATTGCACCACACTAGGTACACAAACCTAACATATTAGATGGCAATACAGTATAAGTCAAAAGGAATATTCCGTAAAACCAAACGTTTTTGGTTTTTATTTGTGTATTTACACAACCCCTCAGCTGGATGCAACATAAGGTCAATTTGTTTGAATTCAGGGTTTTTCTTCTCCCAGGCCGATTGCTGTACCAAGGTTAAAGTGCCCAATCTGCCTTACTATTTACCAATAGCTGTGAGAGAAAAGGTATCTTTCCCAAAGACAATAGCGCTAAGTGAAACACAAACAGACTCGTATTGTTTACTGTGCCAGACTGTGTTGAAGTATATACACGTGTGATTAAATATCTGATATTGTGATATTCCAACACTAAGTACTTCACTAACCCCAACAAGTCTAATAAACTCTAGAAATAACCCATGCAAACATTAGCAGAATAGCTTTACTACAAAGGAATAAAATGAGCGGTTTCTGACAAGATTCATATTCACCAAATTACATCTACTAATTTTGACTGTTTTTTTTTTCTTTTTTTTCCCCCCAATAGGTTGTTGGTGATAGATATTTCAATAGCAGAACGTCATTTTTCCTAATTTGCCCTCAGAATATATCATTGACTTACAATAATAGCTCTCATGTCAGACAGAATGAAAATTATTCACCCCGAGACAAACTATGGACGCGATAGACACGCTCAGTGCGTCAGCGAGAAGGAAAAAATTGCAAAAATCGCCAGGTATTTATTCACCTTGCTAGATGCACATTAGATAGTTACGTGAAGATTTTGCAAAAGAGGGCTAAGGGTTTGTTTGACTGCCAGACTGTATCGTTTTTGTATTGTGCGAAAAATATGGTAAAGCCAGCGAGAAGTAGCATTGGATTATGATGTTTTCTGAAGTCTCAGTAAAGTACCCGACAATTTCGATTCAAGAGAGACGCTCGAGGAGTGACAGAAAGAAAAAAAGAAAGAGAATTAATCCAGCAGAAGTTTGAAAAGAACCGAATCATTAGTGATTGAAGTAGCTGAATTCATTCGTTCCTTAGCGGCTACTTTTAGACACATGTTTGGGTAAGAGCTTAAATTCATTCTCTCTCTCTCTCTCTCTCTCTCTCTCTCTCTCTCTCTCTCTGTACACACACACATACACAAACACATACACACACACACACACACACACATATATATATATATATATATATATATATATATATATATATATATATACAAAAGATAGACAGGGAGAAAGACAGAGAGTGAGTGAAATAGATATAGATACATATGCACATAGCTAAACGTTCGCACGCACACACACACACACACACACACACACATATATATATATATATATATATGTGTGTGTGTGTGTGTGTGTGTGTGTGTGTGTGTGTGTGTATAAAAAAACGTTTTTATGAAAATGTAAATTTTCCACTAAACCAAAGATTAGAGCATTTTATTATTTTTCAAGAACATTAAACAATCAATACGGATATTATTAGGTATTATTTATTAACAAACTCTGCTGCAAAAAAATTGAATTTGAATATCTACCAGTTCAAAAAAAAGTACACTGCTTGTATATTTTTATACAATTTCATCTTGGTTTCAATACTATAGAGTTTCGTGGCAAATAATACCTAATAATGTCTGTTTTATAGTTCAATATTCCACTCGAAATAATAAAATTCAATCATTTTCACTATTGAGGATTTTTTTTCAATTGTAAGGATTTATTTATGGTCGATTATATATATATATATATATATATATATATATATATATATATATATATATATATATATATATATATATATATATATATGAGACTGGAACTAATGTAATTTTCGATTTTAGAGTATATATTATTCTGTAATCTTTTAAACAAGTAATAATCAGAAAGAGGAGGGTGGTTATTATTTTAGGACCAAGCAGTTTATTTCAACTGATATCCTCGAAGAGATCTTTAAAACAATTAGAGAGCGATTCCCTTTCTGTTGATTAAGATGAGAAGTAAATTGTCCAAAGCTGTTTTCAAACGATGAAGTTGATTGCAGTCAAGATTAGTGGCAACAATTTTATTATTGTCTAACAGATCGTCATGGACAATTCCTTGAATATCCCACCATACACTCAATATAATCTTCTTTTGGAAGAAGTCCACCCCTCGGCTACTGATCCACTGACAACAGCGTTTAACGTTATGATAAAGGATTCACTTCTCATCACCACAAACAAGCCCGTCTAAAAAAAGTATCTGGGTGTGACGTGTAAGCTATGACACACAACAAGAGATTACATAATCATTTTGATAGACTTAGGTTGACGTCAAAAGAAGAGATTGAACACGTGTTAGTGTTTTGCATCAAAACATGAAATATTTTACAAACGTGGCGTTAATGTTTAAGTATTCCTATTGTCCTAAGTATTTTCTTTATGATATATAGTCTAAAATCGAAACCCCAGTCGGCTAGGGCATTGAAATACGCCGGCTGCATCTCTGCAAAGCGTAACCCCCACCACAACGAGTGTCCTAGTTATGACTTTAAACGATTTGATTGTGAGGCTCCAGTCCTGGAGCTTTGGAGAATCTGGAGTACCACTTAATTGCCATTAATTCCTAGGTCCACCCTAAATTAGAGTGGTAGTACCCGTAGAGTCCTGTTTTTGAGTCAAATAGAACTAGTGTACGGCATATGACTTTAAACTGTATATGATGATGAGGCTCTAGTTCTGGATAGTTGGGGAGTGTGGAGTACCCTTTCATTGGCATTACTTCTAGGTCCACCTTGACCTGGAGTGGTAATAACTGTTAGGGTCCCATCGATGGATCATATAGCACTATTTAACTGTCTAACGTTGAGCAAACAAATGGCTGATGTTAAATTGAACTGTTCGCGTTGAATAACAATACTTGAAACCATCTGTGGACAAATAAATGATCTCAGGTTAGTTTTAAAAGTTAACAGGCTATCCTTTTACGAATTATATACACTAAATATATGTATAAACAGGATTTGACATTAAATAATTTTCATGAGTTGATATACCAAAAAAAAAAAAAACTAACCGACCT
This sequence comes from Sepioteuthis lessoniana, assembly GCA_963585895.1. NCBI lineage: Eukaryota > Metazoa > Mollusca > Cephalopoda > Myopsida > Loliginidae > Sepioteuthis > Sepioteuthis lessoniana. Next base: position 13,972,467 of record OY757923.1, read on the forward strand.
AAAATTGGACATTACATTCATTCCAACTTGATATATATATATATATATATATATATATATATATATATATATATACACATACGCACACGCTCAAAATTACACGCCCACCAATAAATACACAAACGCACACACATACACACACACACACACACATACATATATATATATATATATATACAATATTGTTTATGAGTTAGAAAAAAGAACAATTTACATCTAATCAATTAGTTTTAAGAATTGAAAACAAGAACATTACCCAAGAATAACAATATTTTATCCAATCAATATACCAAGTCATGCATTTGGTCTTCTTTGAGAACTCTGATAGATACATTTCTACAAAAAAAGTTCTTTTTGATAGTCAATTTGTTAAATAAAAAATCAGTTTTTTTTCTAACCTTTAAGATCTTGTTCCGTATTGATCAAGAAGATGGAAAGAGGCGAACTCTCATTACTTATTTGACAGAGATGCTAAATTGATAAGTTCATTTATATTCACATAGTTTGTTTGTCTCGTGAACCAGATATACAGTTGTCATTTACAAAGTTTAGCTTATTTGGCACAAAGCCCAAAATATCAGGCTTCCAGAGAGAATTGAACTCACTAGTTTAAATCATTAATCGTTATGCCACACGAGACACCCTCTAATTCACTAAAATGCGTTTAGTTTGGCACAAGAACAGAAACATGGTACACCCAATGAAAGTCGTTCTCGTTAACCATGGCCTCAAACTAAGCTGATTAACTATTTCACCAACTTGCACACCCAAAACTTAGGATATAAATGGCACGACTGCAAAAATCAAAAGGATTATTTCATAAAATCAAACATAATTGTTGTTTTTTTTGTTTTTTTTTTGCATGTATCTAACCAACTTCTCCGCTATACATGGAGTTACAACTGATTTGAATTCAGTTCTTTTTCTGGGTCGCAGTCTACCTTACTTCAATAAATAAGATGAATTTTGCCCAAGGAATTGGTGTTAAAAAGCATTCTTTCCAGTTGCATCTTTTTAAAAAAAACTCTCAATATGATCTTTTTTACTGACCTGGAACTTTATTTTTACCAGAGAGGTAGAAGTGTATCCACACCCTGCACTCTCTTTTCGACTAAATTTTGTAGTGATAAACCCATGTTTAATTAATTTGTAAGCATTTTTGATCAAAACATGCTTCTTCATGCACATTCCTCTATAAATTTCACATGGTTTACACTTCTCAGTCATCAAAAAATCTCACGTTATGTAATGGATATTAAGCTTGGTTGCCAGACCATTAATAGTGAGTTCGAATTTCTCTAGGTGCTCTATATATCCGACTTTGTGAATTTCCTAAACAATGAAAACCGAGCAGTCATGTCCAAAATCTGAACTCGGTTCCATTATTTACGAGCAGAACCGTTACATCAAGCGCCTCTTCTTTGGTATATATGTACATGCAGACTTGATTGACTTCCTTCCCATTTACTGAGGCAAGCACTCAAATCTAAGATTACTACAAAACCTTCAACTGCTAAGTGGTCACCCACCTGAATACAAAACAGTCTCATCGCTACTTAAATTTGATGATCTGGTGAGAAACTGTGTTTTTAACCAGTAAATCTTCCAGCCTCTTATCATTATGAAAAAGTTGTTATGCTTATTTTATCACAAAAAACAAGTGTCGAACAAAGCTGTGAATTGAGTATGATATTCGGGTAATATTCCTGTGATCCTATGTGAATTGGGATATCATTTACTAAGTTTTGCTTAATTTGGTACAAAGCCTGATGTATGTAGTACCAAATAAGAATCGCAATTACTATAGTCCATGAGCAAACATTAGACGACGTGAGGAGCCAAAGTAGTCTTTTACTAAGTTTGACTTAGCTTAGCACAAGGTCAGAAGTATGAGGCACACAGTGAGAATGACACAATAGTTCACGAGCACAGAACACTACAATCTTGAAAGGCCATATATATACATTTACATATATAAGTATTTACTTTCCACACGAGCCGGATGCGACCTATGGTGCAATTTAACAGGTTTAAATCCGGATTTTTCCTTCTCCTGGACCAGTTACCATACCAAGATTAAAGAGTCAGTCTGACCTATTAGCTACTTATAGCTAAGGGAGAATAATTGGATGCATATCTTTCACAATGGTATGATGTGATATTTATCCATGCTTCCCTCCAGGCAGGATTTGACACAAGGTCTTTTTATAGTGGGGATTTAGGGAAGGGGGAGATCAGGCACGAACCGAAACTTGTGCCCTACTAGACTATGCTGGGCATAGGATCACTAGGTGCAATGTAAACTATGCTAGCCTTTGCTAAGTCTCACAGCACGTACACTAGGTGATCTTGCTGGTCATAGATTCACTAGATCCGAAGGTCTAGTGCAATGTGAATCTATGCTTGTCATTGATACTGTTGTATATTGACCCTCGAACGAGACGTCAATCAAGAGATGCACCAGTGTAAATAAGCGGAAGAGCAGCGGAAGCAGGTGGACGTTAAACAATAATATAACCAGGTGCACAGACGGTTCGAGTCAGTTGGGGACAAGATGCCGAAGTGAGAGCCAGCGGCAGGCAAAGGGCTTTGGGCCCCCAGTGACCCACGGTTGAGCAACCCCAGCCAAGATGAGAAAAGTGCAGCTATGGTCAGAAGAACTTGGGTCAAAATAACAGTCCGTCCTTGTCTCCACTCATCTCTCACACACAAGAAACATCACCCTTTCGAGAATAAAGGGTGAGAGATATATCTTTATAAAGAATTGTGTTCGTTCGTTCATTGAAGTTCGTCATTATGTTTGATTATGTTCCGCATATATTTGTATATGTACACGTGCAGTTGTATGTATTACGGTATACAACAATACTCCACCCGACACGTATGCCAGGCAGCCCACTCGAAGACGGGTAAGTATTACCTTTCACAAAGATATCAGCGCTATACTAAATACAAACAACCTGGTCCAGGATTTGAACTTAGACCGCTTTTTTTCATTTCCTACGACGATAATATTACACCACGATCGCTATATATATACATTAGCTGAATTGAGTTTGTAATGAAAGGAGATGGTATTACAAACTGAGTTTGTAAAATCAAATTAACATGTTTCGCTCGTGATCTGGCGTGGTCTGAATACAAATGAATTTATAACCAAAAATGAATTTAACTCTACAAGAGAGAGAAGCGTAATAATTTCTTGTAGAAAGTATGTAAGAAAAAAATGAATTAAATGTACATACGCTCAACAAAAATTCTAACACTCATCTCCTTTTCAATTTTGGTAATAAATTTATTTCGAATGACATCAGATCACAAGCGGAAAACTTCGTCGATTTAATTCAATATATACATGTCTGTGGGAGGAATTCTATATATCTAGACTCCTGTTGAGCTATCATCGTTTTACTATGTAATTTGCTCAGACCTACACAGGTTTTTTATTCAAATCTAAAATTTTCAAATTTTCAAAAATTCAAGACTTGTTACTTTTTATCAAATATCTCTCTCTCTCTCTCCCTCTCTCTCTTTATCGTTCCTTAGTTTTATTTCAATGTATATTACTTTTTGTTTGACAATTTTCTATAAGAATCTCAGGTTTTGGGTTGGTTTTTTTTTTGTTTATGCTTTTTTGTTGTTTTCTTTTGGGGGGGTAATTGTTTCTTTTTTTGCGGGGGGTTCTTTTAATACTTATGTATTTTTTTACTGCTAACAATAAAAAAATCTGAAGTGTTGTACAAACGATAAGTAATTTTCAACAAAAATATATATTTCTAATCTTTATTATACAGCAACAGTATCATATGCATTATGATACGGCGACTGCTAGTCCAGTATAAACACCTTTCAAAACTTATAGATTCACAGAGAATATTGATAACGTCGCCCGTTTCAACCCAAGCGAATTCTTAAACTGATTAAATAGAAGCTTATCATGAGCTCTTAGCGTCTTCTGGTATCAAGAGATAAAATATCGTTTTTCATTAGATTAAAAGAACCTTTCGAAATCTTCTCACTAGTTTACTTTTAGGAATCTTGTTCTTATTTTTTCTTTACATCACGTATATTTATTTCATATATGTTGCAGGCGCAAGTGGCGTAATGGTTATCGTTGTAGGAAGTGGACTCGGCAACCCGATTTCAAAACCTGAACGAGGTTGCTTGCATTTCACATAGTGTTATCCTTCGGAAAGGTATGAATCCAACAATTCTCCCGCCAACTTTAGGTAAATAGTACGATAGACTGGTTATGGAAACAGTGAAAAAGTAAAGACGTTATATGTTATCGTTGAAGGTACTTGGTGTAATGGCTACCATCTTAGAATATGGAATCGGCAATCTACGTACAAATCCTCGACGAAGCTGTTAACGTTTTAATTTCGTGCAAATACCCTTGGGAATACCATGAATCTCTCTCTTCTCACCCAAATTGTGGATAGATAGTAGGGCAAACTGATCCCTTTACCCACAAAACTAAATAAATTTTTAAGAATTTTGTATTACAACAATTATTTTTAAGAAATGCAAGTAACGTAATGGTAATCGGCGCCGAAAATAAAGCCGGTGAGACGTGTTCTCTTTCCGACTAGAGTTGTTTATGTTCACTTTGCACAAATATCTTTAGGAAAGTGATAAATCCATTTCTCTGAACACTTATTGATAACATTGTAAGACAGAGTTAGTTTTCTAACAATGATGGACATCCAGTTAAGGAGCAGGACAATTTTGAAATCAAAATTAGGAGCTGGTATTTGGGGAGCTGTTTAATTTTGTCTTCAACTTTTGTATCGGTCATCCTTAAATTATAACCATAGAGTGTAGAAAAGACGAATTAATGCCTGGACAGCAGCCAATCAACTCTGTCTAGGCCTGCTCTCATATCCAGATTCATGCTTTCAGAATACTATTAGCTGACACCAATAACATCCATTGATTTTATAAATCTGTAAACATTTAAACTACAAACCACTCAATTCCACCACGTTAAGAACTTTCAAATATTGTTCTGGGTATGACACTAAATAAAATTGGGTGGCGGGTCTCTAAATCTAGAGCTACAATGACTATGAAGTAACTCCTACATTGGCATTACTCCAAGGTGCACTGACCAAGAGCGGTAATAAATGATTGGTCATTGTCTGTTAGTCAAATAGACATGTTTGGGATGATGTTTTCAATGATCTTGTACGAAATGGCTCTTAAAACATTAATGCTGCCACTAAATATTAAGTGTTTCCTTTAAAATGATTGAAGATATATTTTTGTACTGTTTATAATTGGAGACCATAAATGTTAAATTGAATTTGGCATAAAATAATCCAACGCGGATTGTTATGCTTTAAAACCAAATAATAAATTAAATACACAACTGCTTGCAAATTATGAGAATTAGATAGCAATATTTGAAACCATATAACTATTTAGAAATCATTTATATTATGAATATTTACTTTAAGCAATAATCGTTTGCAAATGATCATTAATTGGTAGGAATAGTTACTTAAGTCATATAATTGCTAGCCAAAAAAAAACTGATTTTAACAATGGTTGGTTGGCATGCTATCAAACCAACCATCCAACCAACCAGACATTCTCAAATATTGATTCTAAACGCTAACTTTAAAACTGAACATTCAAATAATTATTTAATCATTTTTACTTTTGATTGATTCAATTTTTTTATTAGATTTTACCAGAACACATATAGATGCCGAGTTAGATATTTGACCGTAACTGTCTTATGTATAAACTGGATGTTATTGATTATTTACCAAGCAAAAGAAGATATCCATTTGCGTTTATGCTCGTTGGTTTTTATATATTAATGAACTGTAATGTCAATATTTACATATATTCCCTCGAGTGTGTTATTTGCGAAACATGGTCAGTATAACGAAGGGAGACATGAGCATACGCATGAGCACGGCCAAGAATAGCCGTACTCTTTGAAACCGACGTCACACATCTGTTGTACTTCTTCGACCCTCCCTCTTTGGATCCACGAAGCAGGTAATACCCCAGGGTTGGCATCTCCAGTACTAGGCCCTCCTCACATCCTATCCGAAGACAAGAACACGGTTGAAAAAGATGAACAGATTCTACACTTCAATCTCAACCCCTCCGCCAAGAGCTAGATATGACGCAAGGTTAAATTTTTAAGCATAATATAGTACAGCTTGTTTGAATCCAGTTTTCCTTCTCCAAGCCTGGTTACCTTACGAAAGCTAAAGAACACAGTCTGCGCAACTATTTACCCATAGTTGATGGTGGGGGACGGATAGACCCATGCCTTTTCTAATGGTATTAACACAAAGTGAAGCGCAAACAGTTCTGTCCTGGTTTGAACTCTGGTCGTCGAATCCATTTCCTAACAATTGATAACCGTTACGCTAAGTGTATGGGTAAGATCAAAAGTAGCTCCGACACCTGCAACATCAGTCAGACTAGCCTACGGCATCTCCGATCTTCCCTTTTGATTTAATTGGGGAGATTTTGCTGCTGGGTGGAAATACCCGGAACCAAGTTAACCTCATAATGATAACTATTTTCGCTGTATGTGAGTTTTTCACACTAGTTTTAATTCAAATTTTTCCATGAAGTCTGCGTGACAGTAAATCTCTTCAGGTCTCCAGGATCTTCTAAGTATTCTAGCTGATCTGAGCAGTGTAGTCGTCTGGATGGTCCCAACTCTTCCTCTGATTTCTAATTCTCCAAATCTCTTTTCCAGGACTTTAGGGACCGTTTCAAAAGCACCAACTACAATTAGTATTACCGTCACCTTTATGTTCCCCAGTTTTTTCAGCGCTCTAACAAGATTTAGATATTTATCTGTCTTTTCACTTTCTTTTATTTTTACGCTGTGATCTGCTGGAACAGCAAAATCCACAAGATGACAAGATCTTTTTTTTCTTTTTAATTAACACTAGTTTTGGTCTTCTGGTCTGAATTGGGTGTTCCGTTTGTATCTGAAAGACCTAAAGAATTTTATGCGTCTCATTTCATAAGACAAATTCCGATTTGTGCGTATACAATTTTTTAGTATGGTCAAATTTAAATTTCTTGCGCATTTTCCAACAGATCAACTTTCCCATTCAGTCGTGTCTGTTCTTATATTCATTTTATGCTGGTTTGCTGCATTTGCTTCTTTATTATGTGATTAACCATTTCATCTCTGTTAACAAACAACCTCCACTTAAAATTCTTCTGCCTGTTATCAATTTTTATTATTATTGTAAACTTTTTACTCATTAATTTATATATTTTAATCAAATAATTTTATGGTTGCATCTTGCCCGAAGACCAAAACACAGCAGAGGAATATGAACAGATACTACACTTCAATACCAATCAGAAGACCGGAGAAAGTTGATAACGCAAAAGCTTTAACGTCCCTATTTATCTGCACCATCAAAGGTGCAATATTAACGTGGTGCTTTCAATAGCTTTCCAGACTTTTTTTGTACAGGCATTTAGAATTGTTGTAGACCCTTGAATATTCAGTATGTTATTGCTATACATCTTATGAGATGACTGACCAATTTTTATGATTTCAGCTTCAAATGAACAACTACAGCAGCAACTGGAATACACTCTACTAAAGCTTGATTGTCACAGCTGGTGAATTTCAAAAATGCAATCTAGACGTGACGACACTTTAGAAGAACGATATGCAATAAAATTCTGTTTTAGCTTGGAAAAATGCCACAGAAACGTATGGAATGCTTCAGACTGCTTTTGAAGCATCTTGCAAGAATCGAGCATCCGTTTTTGAGTGGCATAAGAGATTCAAGCAAGTCAGGGAGTCTGTGAGGGATGATGAGAGGTGTGGAAGGAATAAGGAAGTCAATACACCAGAGTTCATTGGCCAAAGGGTTAGGGTTAAGCTTAGGGTTACTATGTTGAGGTTTTAAGGGAGTTCAGGAAGAGATTCTGTCGGAAAAGCCAGCACTCTTCAAATCGGCTCAGTGGCATTTCCATCAGGACAATGCACCAGTCCACAACTCCATCCTTGTCACAGACTATTTGAGAAAGATGGGCATCAAGACAGTTCCTCAGCCTCCCTATAGTCCAGACCTTGCTTCCTGAGACTTTTGGTTATTCCCAAAGCTCAAGGAAAAACTTAGAGGCTGTCGTTATGAGAGAATTGAGGAGATGAAAGAAGCTGCGACGAAGGTCATTGATATGCTCACACAAGAGGACTTCCATGGGGCCTTGAAGAAGTTGTTGGAACGGTAGAACAAGTGCATTGCAGCCGAAGGAGACTACTTCGAAGGGGACTAGAGTTTCATTTGTGTACTATCAATAAAAGTGCCCATACAAAAAAAGTCTGGAAACTTATTTAATGATCATCGTAACACATGGTCCTTGCAATAATTGTAATGGTAATATCGGATTACTCCAACACTCTCGCTTTGCAAAAAGGAAATTATATCCATCAATACGCCTATACTTGAAATGAAACAGGAGAAAAACTTTAGGTCGTTAATCTACCAGCAAGAAAAATCAACAAATTACTAGTAATTTAATATAATTGTCTCCACTTGTATATGCGTGTCGTTCGGTTTAAAGAAATATTGATATTCATTGACACTTGAACTCTCGATTTCTCTGTTCCTTTATCAAGACGCTGACAACTTAGTCAATCTTGGATGAGTAAACTGCCTGGAAGTTGAACTAAAATACATGTCATCCCATCTTATCTAGTTGAAGACGTCTCCATTTGTTTGTTTGTTTGTTTGTTTGTTTTTTGTTTTTTGGGGGGTTTTTTGCTTTCGTTTTTTTTGGGGGGTTTTTTTTTTTTTGCTTTCAGTATCGGCTATGGCTTTGTGAAATCAAAGACACTATATTACATGATAAATATAAATTGACCATGTAAAAAGTTTTGTTTTGTTTGTTTGTTTGTTTGAGGAGGTCTGTTTTGTTTTGTTGTCATTTTGTGTTTTTTTATTTGTTCTTTTGTTGTTGTTGATTTTTGTTTGTTTTGTTTTTTGTTGTCTTTTATTCTTGTTTTTTGTTGTTTTTTTCTCTACAAAATTCATTCTCCTCCTCTTTCCCCATGAAGACATTAACGAAATCTTCAAAACTGATATCGAGAGCAATTACCGTATGAAATAATTGAGAATCTGTTTAGTACATTAATTAGTGTCACGGGAAAGGTCAAATCGAACGCTCAATTTGAGCCAATTTTTTTTAATGAGAGAAGAGAAGCTTTCAGAGCAGGTGTCCATCACCGACCTCTTGTTCATGAACGTCTCTTGAATCATGTAATATCGAAGAAATAGATTACCAGACAACTAAATAATAGATGGTATTTTTCCCACCTTTTCAACTTATCGCAGATCATCTTTTTCACTTTTATCTCGGACTTAATTATCTCCGTATTCCTCACAATAAATTATTACTATTCTCTTTTTATTTGGACTATTTATTATTTTACAAATTATGCTTTTTATGAATCATCAATTTTTATTTTCGTATAAACAATTAGTTTCCTTTAGCTTTACTTATTTAGCGTAATCCAACTTTTTTATACATGTTGGATAACTTGGTGGTTTTCAGACCAGGAATTAATAATATTTTAGATCCAGTGGACATCCATTCACCCATAAAGCACATGCCCCCTTGTCTAAATGGGGTAAGGGTTTGGTTAATTAGCTTGTGCTTGAGGCACCCCTGAAGAGAAATGCTGACGGAAAAAAGCAATTTTAAATCCTCTCCGCTGGAGATTCGCTCCCAACGGAGTAAACTACATCAAACTGACTTTGTAGCAAATTTTCGTCTCTTGGTGAGCCGAACTGTTTTTTACGTATTATTTAGAATCATCTTAATTGATAAATATTATAAGGAAGCTTCGTGGTGCGGAAGATATTTTAGTTGAGTACCCATTCTCCAAGAACCGATATTAGCATCAGTATATCCGCAATATGCTAACACTAAACCCAATATGCACTATATGCCAACAAGTAGTATTAAAAATAAAGAATACACAAACTTTTCTCAACAGTTAAAAATATACACATATTGATTCATGAACAAGCAAGACGTGGAAGGAGTACAAAATAGAAAAAAGCTTTATTGATAAGAGTAGGTAAAAGATAACCATGTGACTTTACCGTTCTTTGACTGTTTTTTTTACAATTCAAAGACCAGAGACGAAAAGAGTTCGAGAAAGGATTTTTTTGGAACTGTTCTGCGACCAAATAAGGAGTTCCTACTGGACATGCAAGTTATGTAAAGGAGATAATGATTCATTTCATCCCTAAAATATGAACAAAAGCCAAACACTTTTGTAGACACATAAAAAGCGCCAATTTCAAAAAAATCTATTAATAATCAAATTTTATCAAGATTTTTATTATAGGTAAGACAGTTTCATTTAGCGCCAAAATATGTCTTCACCCCTTACTGTTCCAGAATAAACTCTCACTTTCTAAATCTTCCCAAGTCTCAGGCATTACTACCTCAAACCCCTAAAACGAGACTTCACATAATTCAAGTTTTGACCTCTCTCTGTCATTCAACATTGGTTGTGAGAGTCCATCATATCACATTATTAGCAACCAGAGAGATTTTGTTTGCTACATCTGAAGTCCCCCTAGAGTTATCCAATGACAGGCAGACGATCAAATAAGTTATTTGGTTAATGATAATTAAATGGTCTCTAAATGTATTTATTCTTAATACGCTTAGTCATTTGGGATGAACTAAGCTAGTGAGTTCGAATTTTAATGGGGTCCCCATTATTTTCACCTTATCAAAAACGAAGTTAAACTTAGTAAACGTCTACATTATTGTAATATAAATAATCTTTAACTTACGGTCAAGTGTTCCTGTCAGATAACCAAAGTTAAGCAGTAATGAGATTGTTCAATTCTGAAATGGCAGACCACTGAGAAGCAGTGGGTAATTTAAACAACCTGATGACTGTGTATCAAGCTATACAAAGTTTAGTAAATAACAAAAATTAGAAAAGAAGTTAAGCAGCGATGAGGTACTAAAATTCTGAAATAGGTGACGACTCATAAGCAGCAGGTTCTATAAGCAACCTGAGACCTATGTGCCAGACTATGCAAAACTTAGCAAATAACACTGAAATCACCAATTCCCATCAGTTCAACGAAGTTATGCAGCGATGAGCTGCTCAATTCTGAAATGGGGAACTACATAGAAATAACAGTTACTCTAAACTAGACTCGGCAAAACTTAGTAAAAAATAAGAAAACGAAAGGAATAAAGCAACTATGTACCTGATCAGTAGTTAGATGGGTGACCTCTAAAAAAATAGCAGGTACTAGAAGTCTGTGTACCAGACTATGAAAGCTTAGTAATTAACAACCTAAGTCTTATTTCATTTCCGGCAATTTTTTATGTTTTAGTAGTATAGTTAGGAACTATTGTCATCGCATTTTACCAATTAAGCGAAGATATTTTCGCATTGATTTCAGTTTGTAATGGATTTTCTGGTTCCAGTATTTTAACATTCATTCATTTTGCAGACATTATTTGCTCGGTCTATACTGATTGTCTATATAGTAATCAAGTCTCTCATCAGATAACGAACAAGAAAAAAATTAATGTTATTTTCCAATCTTTTAACTCAAACGATTACTGTTTACTATGTCTCAGATAAAAGTACTGTTTATTCTCCACAGAATATCTAAAAATGAACTGGTGAATGTTGCGACGCATCTAATAAAATCGCTCGTTTCCATAAAGACCATATTTGTTTTATAATAATCTCAATCTTTATCGAAATGAAAAACTTCAGGTAAGTTTCGATTATACTGAAAAATATTACTTTCAACCCTTCTGTGATATGATGATTCGATGTCGCCAGACCAAAAGAAATGTCTGGAACACAAAAGACGGTAAACGACCCCAATGTCGTCAGGTGCAGATTTAGGAAGTATGGGTGTGACCTGGACAGAAAACTGTGTCAGCGGGGCTTTAAACATACCGAATGCATCTCTTTCAGAGGGGTAAGACATAAAAAAAGAGGGCTTAGGCATGACATTAAACTGTATCCCGTGATGAGGCTCTAAATCCTGGGGTTTGGAGAAATGTGAAGTCATCTCTTTCTTGTCATTACTCCTAGGTCCACTTTGACACAGAGTTAGGGTCCAACGTATGGATTAAATAGATCTATATGAAAATTATCAGCATTGAATAGTAATCTTGAAACTATTGGAGGCGTTCTTAAAGTAACGGTTATCGTTGTAGGAAATATAATCAGCACAACAGAGTTCAAATTCTGGACGAATCTGTTTGTATTTTTTTTTTTTTTTTGCGTTTCCATAAATGCGCACACGCACGTGCACACATACGTTTGTCTTATGACTTTTGGTAATCACTTGTATATATATATATATATATAACGATGAACAAAAATCAAAAGACCAACAAGAATATTGTTTTGCAATTGCTTATTTTTTACGAATCTCAACTAATTCCACGCTTTGGTCATCGTCAGAATCAAAAAGAAAATTTCTTCAAAAAAAGTTGGGTTTTTTTTTTCTGAAGAGCTTTAAAAAACATTTTAAGATTTGATATGCTACAAATGAAAGACAAAAATAAAAAATGAATCAGTAAGCTTTTCTGGGACATAAAACAGTGAAGGTAACATTAAATGCAACGCAATGATCATATGCATACTCATCTATTTATCTGTGTGTGTGTGTGTGTGTGTGTGTGTGTGTGTGTGTGTGTGTGTGTGTGTGTGTGTGTTTTCGATCAAGTCAGCATTGGGATTCGTTTGTTTTTTCTTTTTCTTTCTCCGAGGAGTCATTTTCTTTTTCAAGATATATATATATATATATATATATATATATATATATAAGGTTAGTATATACATATATAAATATGAGGTTTCTTTTTCAAGATATATATATATATATATATATATATATATATATATATATATATATATATATATAAGGTTAGTATATGCATATATAAATTTGAGGTTAGTTGAAAAACATATATAAAAAAAATTTAAAATAGAATACTAAAACGAATTTTAAAACAGAATTTCAAAATGATTTTTAAAATATAAATATGCACATCGCAACTGAAAGTTTTTCATTTTCACAGTCTTGAACAAATAAGAAAAGTATTTTCTTTTGCAAATTCACACATACTTATATACGAAGTGCATACGATAAGTTTCCAGACTTTTTTCGTACATGCATTTAAAATTGTCTTATACTCTTGAAAATTCACTATGTTATTGCTATACATCTTATGAGATGACTGACCAATTTTCATCGTTTCGGCTTCAAATGAACAGCTACAGCAGCAATTGTCACAGCCGGTGAATTACAAAAATGCAATTATACACTTTAGAAGAATATGCAATAAAATTCTGTTTTAAACTTGGAAAAATGCCACAGAAACGTAGGAAATGCTTCAGACTGCTTTTGGAGCATCTTGCAAGAATCGAGCATCAGTTTTTGAGTGGCATAAGAGATTCAAGGAAGGCAGGGAGTTTGTGAGGGATGATGAGAGGTGTGGAAGGAGTAAGGACGTCAATACACCAGAGTTGATTCGCCAGAAGTTTAGGGTGAGGGTGACTATGTTGAGGTTTTAAGGGAGTTTAGGAAGAGATTCCGTCGGAAAAGGCCAGCACTCTTCAAATCGGCTCAGTGGCATTTCCACCAGGACAATGCACCAGTCCACAACTCAATCCTTGTCACAGACTATTTGACTATTTGATCAACACAGTTCCTCACCTTCCCTATAGTCTAGACCTTGCTTCCTATGACTTTTGCTTATTCCCTCAGCTCAGAGGCTGTCGTTATGAGAAAATTGAGGAGATGAAAGAGGCTACAAGGAAGGTCATTGATACGCTCACACAAGAGGTCTTTCATGGAGCCTTGAAGAAGTTGTTGGAGCGGTACAACAAGTGCATTGCAGCCGAAGGAGACTACTTCGAAGGGGACTAGAGTTTCATGTGTGTACTATCAATAAAAGTGCCCATACGAAAAAAGTCTGGAAACTTATCGTATGCACCTCGTACTTACTCCAATTATCACCTACTTGCCCCTCATAATTGTACCTCAAACCCTAAATATCGTTTGAAAATAAAGTCCCTTATATAATTCGAAAACTTTTTTATCTTTTTTTTTTCTTCTTGACTTCCTCTTCCCATTCTTTTTCAGTAGGTGCCAGAAATTATCGTAAAAACTTATTCTCGTGCAGGTATTTCGAAATAACTTCTGCTTCATTTTTTTTTTTTTTTTTTGTCCAGTTGTTTTTGTTTTTTGCTTTATTTTGTTTTGCTGTTTTTTGTTGCTTTTTTTTTTTTTTGTTCATTTTTTCTGTTTTGTTTCTGTTTTGGTTTTGGTTTTTTAGGGGGGGGCATTGACTATAATTAATTGATCTTCTCTTTATAACACGTTGTTCTTTGTATGGAATAATATGATTGGTTCTAGTTCAAGTTTAGTCATAAAGCACCTGGACTGCTGCCTCGAAGTAAACGAGTTCGTATTCCAGTTCCGTTATAACGTTTACTTTCGGACTAATACTCTTCGGAAAAATATGAACTTCCTTATCCCCCAGCAATGGTTTAAATAGTATCACTGCTGTTTTTCTACCAGGATAGCTTTGGCAGTAAATAACCCACGAAGCTTGATATGCCATTAAAACGAAGAAACCAAGCTCAGTTGCAAGTATTTTGATCGTAAACTGTAATAGAATGATTTAATGTAATATATTTGAGTACTTATGAAATATACAACACCGAAAATATCGGTATGTTTGAAATACGAATATCAAGCATGTTAAACCTTAATTGAGTCATATTTGTTTAGTGTCGGTAATTTCAGTCGAAAGACATAAAAAATAATTTCTAATGGTTAAATCTACTGACACAAAGACCTTCAAAAGGGAGAAATAGGAAAACATGGGAATGATAATGTCTACGCCATATGGTAATAATATATATAAGACAAAAGAATCCAAACAACGCAATGCCCAACGAAAAAGCCAATAGAAAAATAAATATATTGATGACCGCTTTAAAATAACGAAATGATGATCTATGCATTAAATAATTGGAAACATAATCTCCATTATAAATTATCTGACAAAAGTAACGCAGGGAAGAAAAATAAGTAAAGATGCATTCCGTCAATTCAAAATCGATTCTTTAAAAGACTATTAGAATATTACTCTTTAAAATACTCTTAGTACTTCACCTAATGTCCATGCGTCCGTCCGTCCGTCCGTCCGAGTAAGGCTCTGTTATTTCCGACCTGATTTTAATTAACCTTTCAGAAATTATCACAATTTTTTTCCGAAAAGATTTTAAACTGAGTTTAAAGGTCCTTCTTAGACTTTTAGGCAGAATCTTTTTTCCCCTTCTTTCAACGTCTCACTGTTCTTCTAGATATAAAAGATTATCAATACCAAATTTTCCTTTTATTCCCACTGAAAAAATCTTTGGCATGCTAATGGGACAGTTTTCAGTTCTAATCTGTTTTGGGTGATTGGATGTATTTTATGGCATGTCAACCCTTGTCGGATATTTAATAACAAATGCTATATATATATATATACATATATTGAGAGAGAGAGAGAGAGAGAGAGAGAGAGAGAGAGAGAGAGAGAGAGAGAGATAATTTCTAAAAGAATACTTTGTTGGTAACATTTTTAAACGAGCCAGAGCTCATTGTTTGCACACAGATTGTTTTAAGAATTGTTAGCAAATACCAATAATTCAATGAAACACTAATTCTTTGTTTCTACACTGTAAAATGGTTTCAAGTATAGTAAATGATTAAATAGTTTTATTTGATCCATTGATGGGATCCTAACAAGTACTACCACTCCAGGCCAGAGTCGGTCTGAGATTTATGGCAATGAAAGGGTATTCCATTTTCCTCAAAGCTCCAGGACTAGAGCCTCACCATCAGATGGTTTAGTGTCATATACTTGACACTTATCGCAGAGTAGTCTTACTTCTCTGCAGAGAATTCTGTCGGCGTATTCTACAGCCCCAGCCCCAGCTTTCTGAACTACGAGTTTGTTTTGTAATGACTGCAAACAAAGCTCTAACGAACTTTATCCTAAATTGAAGTCTGCCTAAAAAGTTATTTCTACTATAAGCAGCCCTTCTCGTTACAACTTTTCTTATTCTGACTCTGTCCACGTGGCCAAACTATATGTTGTCTACCAAGAGATTCTTTCATCATAAAAATTAAATGAAAAAGAAATACTTGGCATGGGATTCTGATGACCTAATCGGTTAATGGAGAGGAGATGGACACTGCCAGGTGGTCAGCATTGCCAAGAGATACAACAAAAACATTTTTGGCAGAGCATCCCGATGATCTAATAGGTTAAGGGAGAGGATATGGGCTCTGCCAGGCGGTCAGCGTTGCTCTGAGGGGTACCACAAAAAGAAATAATCGGCACGGCATCCTGATGTTCCAGTAGGTCAAGGGAGAGAAGATGGACACTCCTGATTGATCATCATTGCTCCTAGAGAAATCACGATAAGAATATCCTGCATAGAATCACTTTGACCAAATGATTTAAGAGATGATGGGCTCTGTTAAGTAATCAGCATTTTCCCAAGAAAAACAATAATAGAAATACTCGGCATGGTATCTCTATGACCTAATAGATCAAAGGAGAGGAGATGGGCACTGATGAGTGATCAGCATTGCCCCAAGAGAAACCACAATAAAAATACTTGGGATAGAACCTATATAACCTAATAAGTTAAAGGATAAGAGATGGGTACTGCCAAATGATGTAAAATAACCCAAGGATTTACATGTAGCAAAACCTACCAACCAACCTGCGCTAGTAGATAGAATGGAATAGAGTATAAAGATGACGCTTCACCGCGTAAAAGTAATTAGCAAGCTAGTCTCAATTCTCCTTGTCGTAGGGTATTGAATTGAAACTTTTCTAAATACTCGAAATTTGTAGCCTTGAGCTAGATTAAGCTCGTTAGGGTATGAAGTTTAATTCGAATATGTTGAGACGAGCCGTCCGAGAACATGACAAGGGTGACGTGGCTATGAACAAAAGAAATTAGAAGTAAAATGGTAGCAAATAAAGAAATAGAAAATCACAACTTTGTCCCGTTGTCAGCAGCAATTTCCTATGTATTTTTGTAATCCCTGCACAAAGCTGTCTGCATTAAAACAACGTACTGCAGAGAAGTCAGAGGCAATTCTCATCAAGTCTCCAAAAAGCAACTTTGGTGGGAAGGAGAAAATAATAACCTATGGAACAAAGATTAGCATACAAGTCAAGCAGACCTTAAATAATGAACTTAAATCAATCCTTACGGAGAGACATACTGTGATGAGCTTTGTATGTATCAATAACACAAAGAGGAACAAAGGAGATAGGTATAAAAAGTTTTAGATAGATAGATAGGTAGATAGATAGATAGATAGATAGATAGATAGATAGATATGAGTGTGTATTGAAGCAACAATGAACGAGAAGTCAAAAGCACGGAACAATAAATGGCCAAAACACAATTAATAAATAAGCAAGAAAGAGAAAATGTTTTGGCATAAGTCGATGTCAAAAGAGAAGAAAAAAAAACAAGTAAATGAATAAAGTCAGGAAGCGTAAAGCATGACGAGTTGATAAATAATTTGATGTTATCAGGTGATTATTGACAAGAAAACTGACTCTCCAGCAACTGAGATAGAAGTGATACTACTTAAAAGTTGGCTTTTTTTTATCAAGATCTCATGCACCTGTAGCTCATCTTAATGGCCAACTCTTAACACCACATCAATAAGATACTTATCTATGTACCATCATATGATGCAGAATGTGATATATGATCGTTTTTAATGCAGCAGAAGCCGCAGGCATCAGGGAATGTCTTGAAACTCTTTTTTAATCGCTCTGTAGAATGTTTCCCAAATCATGCAATTTCAGCGACGCAGATTAGATTGATTGTGGCTTTTAATGGAGAGAGAGAATTAAATACCAGATGTTATGAGAAGTGGAGCATTTATAGCTATTGATGCTCATGTTATTACTTATTTCTATAAAACCAAAGACAAAAGGAATAAAACATACCGTTGTTATGGTAACACGAGACATTATTCGAGTAAACAAAAGAAATAAAGAAAGAATTAGATAGATAGATAGATAGATAGATAGATAGATAAGGAACAAATGATAAACAAACAACCAAAGCCAGAAACATAGGAAAAGAAGAAAAAGTAAAAATAATTTGTAAGAAAGAAAGAAAGATTTTTTAAAAAAAGAAAGCGAGATAGGAAAAGAAAGAAAGAAAGAAAGAAAGAAAGAAAGGCAAAGGTGTAAAAAAGAGAAGCTGAAAATGAACGAAAGAAAGGGAAAGGGTTTATATGCCATTAAACCAAATAACCTAACCTAATTACGTTCGTGATTCTTCTTTTTAAAACAATCTCAGAATCGAAAATATTTCCATCAGAAGATTTGTTAATAGACAGAAATATGAAAGCTTAAAATATCGCGTAAATTTTACGAACTATGAAAAGAAATAAATTTTGTTTGGTTTAGTTTGGTTTCTTTCTTTAATGGCATATCAACCTTCGTGGGTTATTTAATGCCAAAGCTATCCTTTTAGAACAGTAATAGTACTATTTAACTTATAGCTTGGGGATAAGGGAGTTCAAACCTTTCCCAAGTGTATTAGTTCGAAAGTGAAAGTGATTACACGATTGAAGTTCGAGCTTGCTTTCTACGATGTTGGAGTCCGGCTATTTTGCGACGGGGACTCCCAACAAATAAATTTGGATGATATTCTAAAAAAATAAGTTTACCAGATAAACTCAACGTAATTATTTTACAACCAGACTAATTTCGACATTGTCCCCGTTCAACTTGAATCTTATTTCTGTTGTCTCCGTGTTCTACATTTTACCATTGTCTCTATCTTGGAAAAAATTATGGATTATTAGCTGGAAGGTTCAAACTCTGCTGCCATACGAGCAGTATTTTATTTACTAAATGTAGAAACTATTATGGGATATAGGTAGAGTATTGGATAAGAAAGAGGAGGCGGGAAAATAGGAAAAAAATTATTGAAACATTTTTAAAGTGATAATCTTTTTAAAACATTTTCCACAAATTTCTAATGTCCGTTATAACTGACTATGAAAATTTGAGGAAAAAAAATTTTAAAGACAATCATTTTAAAAAATGATATTGAATTTCAAATCCTTTCATGACTTTTAAAACACCCACGTTCGTAAATCCCTCACGGATAGGATGCGCGACAAGGTAAATTTTTGAAGTGATCCAGGCATTCCCAAAAGGAAGTGAAGCACAAAAAAAAAAACTCGTCCATGACTTACACTTAACTCGGAATAGCGTATTATTTTATTAACAGCTGAGTCTGTGTCAAGAATAGCTCAGATATTTATCGACCAACACTTCCATTTGTCAGTACGTTCGAGATGGTGTCATTAATCGGGTGGGAGAGGTGAGAATGCACGAGCTTCGATCAACTGAAATCCTTTCAAGTTACACGAGTATGTATTTACCCAACCTCTGCGCCACGGAGTCAATTTCTTAACGGAGTAAAGCTAGTTTGAATTCAGAGTTTTCCTTCTCCTGTACTGGTTACCTAACAAAATCTGCTCTTCTATTTACCCATATCCAAGAGAATAAATGGACTTGCGCTTTTCTCTCGGGCATTTGTGCAAAGTGAAGCGCAAACAGCCTTGTCCAGGTTTTGAACTTGTGACACCGATTTCATTGGTTGGTAAGTTGGTTGGGTTTTATGGCACATCAACCTTTGTAGGTTATTTACTGCCAAATCCATTTTTATGAAAATAGTTCTATTTCAAATAATTTAGTTTAGCATGAGTACACAGTTTACTTATCAAAAACATTTCTATTTCAAGCTATTCAGTTTATTCAAACAGTTCTAATTCAAACAATTCATTTTGGTATTAATATAGATTTTGTTTACTCACAGTTAAATGTCAAAACAGTTCTATATTAAACAATTCAGCTAAGCGTAAGTACAGTTTCAAGGTCAAAAACAGTTCTATTTCAAACAATTCAGTTTAGCATAAGTACACAGTTTAATTGTGAAAAATATTTCTTTTTCAAGCTATTCTGTTTAGTCAAACAGTTCTAATTCAACAATTCAGTTTAGCATATGTATGCAGTTTGGTTCTATTCACCTCATAGATAGGGCCCAACCAGGTGCTACCATTCCGGGCCAGAGTGGACCTGTGAGCGATGGCAGTGAAGGGGTGCTCCGCATTCTCCAAAGCTCCAGAAACACTGAAGCCTCATTATGAGATTGTTTAGTATCATATCTAGAACACTCGTTGGGGGGCGGGGGTCTTACCCCTCTGCAGAGGTGCAGGTGTACTCTGCAGCCACAGATGATTCCATTGCCTTCGACGATATGTTACATTACTTCATACGAATAACTCAAAGAAAGAAAGCACGGAAGCACAATTCAATGAGAACTTAAGTTGAAGAGGAAAAAGAAAAAAGGTGCATGGCTGGTTGGTTAGATTTTATGGTCAGTTATTTAGAGTTATTTTATGCTGGAGACGTTTTTTGGTTTTATTCCTTTGCTAATTAAGAATAGTGAAAAGAGTTCTGGCGAAGTCAGTGTTTCTGTTGATTGTTTGGATTTTCAAGAGTGTATATGGGTATCTTTTTGTAGGTGAGATTTATGGACTAGCATCCTTGATTGGCTGCCGATTTTTTAAGACAGTTAATTATGTTATAAGGATCAGTTATTTCGAAAAGATTTTTATGCTTTTTTACGTTGTAGAAAACTCTTCAAGAATGAGCGATATTTTAAAATTCAGTTAATATTTTACTGTGTATGGCTTTCGACGTGAACATTTTGGCGGAGATTCCTTTTTTAGTATGAAGGAGTGAGTAAATCTTGTGTGATCTATGCGTATTCAGGTTAGGATGGTCACTTCGCATCTAGTCTTACTAGGGTCTGATTTTCTATTTTTTAAGATGAGTTGTATTCGGTAGAGCTTGTGGATATTTTTGTTCCTTTGCCGTTGCTATTTTTTGTCAGTATTTGGCTGATATAAAGTTTTAGGCCAGTTTATGGTATTTTGGAGTTGTTGTTAGGTACTCTGTTGAGTGTCAATTTGGCTACTGAGTCAGCTTTATGGTTTCCCTGGGTTCCTATGTGGCTCGGGATCCAACAGAATATTATCTTTTTGGTATAGTTCGTGGAGTTTACAATGTGTAAGAGAATGGTGATTAGAGGGTAACGTTGTGGGCTAGTTCTTTTGCGCAAGTTTCAGAAGAGAATATGGGAGCTTATTTTGGAAAGCATTTTTTTATATTTTTTATCGTTTAATTCTGCTCCGAATTCAGTTTTGTTACTGTCTGTGGAGCCATCTGTTTACATGTGGGAGTAGTTAGGGTATTTTTCCCTGGATGTCGGAGAGTTTCTCTTGATAGATTAAGGAGTGAGTGTTTGTTTTTTGTTTTTGTTTTTGTTTTTGTTTTTTGTTTTTTGTTTTTTGTTTTGTTTTTTTTGTTTTTTTTTGTAAGTTTGGTTATGCCGCCGATTACCCCTGGCTGTTTAAGTAACCAGGGAAAAAAATTAGTTGTATGGTGTCACGAGTGTTTGAGAGTGAGATTTCTACTTCTTTCAGAATGGGTTTCATGTGGAAATCAAAAGATTTTATGAACTTTTCTTTTTGGTTGAATAGATGTGGCTGTTTGGAATTGGAAATGTAATCAAGAGTCGGATTAGTTGGTAGAGGTTGTATTTTCGTTTAGTATAGAAGGTCTAATTTCTGGAATCTGAACTGTAGAGGTTGTTCATGAGCCTCTGAGGAGGTTCTGGAGACATTTTGGATGAATCTCAACCCTTCATGATGGATTGTATTTAGAGATGTTTGATAAGATTTCAGTGTAGTCTATCTTGTTATTACATGTGAAAAAATCTTATTATATTTAAATTGTTTTAATGCTTTGAGGTACAATAACATCCGATTTTTTACTATGTAGTGAGAATAGATTGCATAACTTCTCTCTTTCTTTCTCTCTTTCTTTCTCTCTCTCTCTCTCTCTCTCTATATATATATATATATATGTACATATATATGTGTGTGTGTGTGTGTGTGTGTGTGTGTGTGTGTGTGTGTGTGTGTGTGTGTGTGTGTGTGTGTGTGTGTGTTTGGATAGATAGATAGATAGATAGATATAAATAGGATAAAATAGTAAGAAATAGGACTTGAAAACCTGAAGTTGGTGTTACAATTGTTTTATTTCCTATGTAACATTTTGCTCCTCATCATACAAGCATTTTCAAACACAAGCTTTGAAACACTGAAAAAGATATTTATACTTTGTTCTCTTATCATGTGTACATGTTGTCACATTGTGTGAATATGTTCAGACATTAAGATATATTTTGTATAAGAAATATCAGTTACAAACGATCTCAACGTCTTATTCGGTGTAAATATCCAAGGACGATTTACAGTGTATTAATATGGTATCTGAGTCCTGTTGATACACCCTTTATTTTGGAACCTGTGCATGTATGGGGTATAAGAGGGTTAGGTATATTGGGAAAGATTATGAAGCTGGTCACTTACTTTTTCTTCTTATTCCCATTCACTTATTATCTTTCTTTGTTGGCTGTTCAGTCTGAAAAAGAAATGAATGACAGAAAAGAGACCGAAATACTTTCAAACTCAGCTATTTCGTGGAGAATATGTTTTTCCTAAACCAGTAAAAAATAGCCGTGCTCCAAATCGAGGTATCTATCGGGTTCTAAGATGGCGTTTCTTTTGGCGCCAGGAAGCCCATATTTTTAGGCATGAGCAGATTGTTCTTCCTGTCAGAGGCCTCTTGGGAGATTGATTTTTTTAATATTTATTTATTTTATTTTGTGTTTATTTTATTTTCATTCTTTTATACTATTGAGTTTTTTATTTATTGTTCAATCCCCACCATGCATTTATATGTAATCATTTACTGTAATATATATATATATATATATATATATATATAGTAGATATATTCAGTAAATAAAAACCTATTTCCAAAGTATTAAATTTGATCTTCTGCCAGTATATATATATGTGTGTGTGTGTGTGTGTTTGTGTGTTTCAGAATATATATATGTGTACGTGTGTGTGTATGTATGGTAGTACCTTTATCTGTGTTATGTCAAGGCCAATCCTTAGTCACAGCACCGATCTACAGCCTGTCCAGTCTCGCCAGCAACTGACCAACCTCCATGCTGTCTTTGATTTTTATAAAGTCAACCATCAGCTTTGTTCAAAACCGTTGAAGCCACGGTTTAAATACACAAAAGAAAAGAAACAAGTGAAGTCAAAAATAGAGCAGACAGTCCATCTTTATTGGTGTCTCCCAGTTTCTCAGGGACGAATGTTTTGGCTCAGCGTGTGTGTCACTTTGCTTCTCAGCCTGAGTCAAAAAGACCTTTTCTATAGCAAACAGAGAAAAAGGAATGACCCCATCTCGGCCATCTGCTACCAACACAGTCCTAGACAGAAACTGCTTCAACTAAATAGATGGGGTGCTACTTCAGGGCAAACCCCCAGGTTTTTTCCACTACGGCCACCATACAAACACCAAAGATTTCAGCTTATTGTAGACATTAAAAAAATCATCTTTTCATTTCCATCTTATTAATATCGAGAAATCATTTTCCTTATATTTAATTATTTAGAAATCCTCTTTTTATGCTACCTATCTTTTAAAATTTCCACCTCTCTCAAGTTGCCAACCCAGTCAGCTGGTGCAGTAGAGAAATAAAACACCCAGCCAACGAGTGTCCTGGATATGATACTAAATTGCATATGATGGTGAGGTCCCAATCCTGGAGCTTTAGGGAATTTTGTAGCCCTTCATCGCCATTTCCCCAATGTCCAGTACGTGATAGTACTTATTAAGGTCCCATCAATAGGTCAAATAGAACAATATAATCATTTATTATACTTAAAACCATTTAACTGCGCGCAAATAAATAACTGATGTTAAATTGAATTATTAGTATTAGATGGCAATGCTTGAAACATTTTAACTGCGTGCATAAAGGCTTAGTTTAGATAGTAATACTTAAATTCATTTAACTGTGAGCAAACAATAACAAGCAATACTTGAAACCATTTAACTGCGTGCAAATGAATGAGCTCTTACTCATTTAAAAAATGTTATCTACAAACTATTCACTTAAAAATCATATATAGTATATGCATAAACATGATTTAGTCTTAAATAACCATCAAGGGTTGATATGCTAATAAACCAAATAACTTAACTTCTCAAGTTATTATCTACCCTATTAATACTATTAGAGACACACCATCATGTACAAAACTTATACAGCCCAGTCAGATGGGGTCAAGTAGAATAAACCCACTGCATCTCTGCAGAGGGGTAAGACCGCCCACCTCATCGAGTGTCCTAAATATGATACGAAACAATCTGATAGTGAAGCTCCAGTAATACAGAAACTTTGGGGAATGCAGAATACTCCTTCATTGTCATCGCTCCCGGGTTTACTCTGGCATGGAGTGGTAGTACCTGATAGGGTCCCATCTATGGGTCAAATAGAACTGTTTGACATTTAAACTGAGCGTAAACAAATGACAAATGCTAAATTGAATAGTTAGAAATAGAAGTGTTTGATCATTTAAATGTGTGTAAACAAATGACTGAGGTTTAATTGGATTGTTTGCAATACACAGCTATACTTGGAACTATTTAACTTTGTTAACTTATGTTTACAAATAATATATATATATATATATATATATATATATATATATAAAGATGATTTGGCATTAAATAACCTACTATGGTTAATATGCCATAAAACCTCACCAAATAAAAAAAAAAACATTTAACCGTGAGCAAAAAAAAGCGCTCAAGCTCTTCTAAAAATGTTAACAACAAAATTTATTCACAAATATCATTTGTCCGTGCTGCCAGCACGATATGATGATGATGATGATGTATAAAGAGGACTTATCAAATAACTTACAATGCTTTATATGCCATAAAACCCCACCAAACCAATCCAAGCCAAAAGCGTATATACATATACACAACACGTATACGTATGCATACTCATATTGAAATGTTTACAACTAAACACACATACATATACGCTACGATTATATGAGTATGTACTCATAATGATATGCTTGTACCAAAGTACACATGCATA
>OY757923.1:14000143-14280143 GCA_963585895.1 Sepioteuthis lessoniana
TAATATATATATATAAGAAAAGAGAATAGAAAATCAGTTTGACATATTTTTGTTATTGCTGTTATTGTTTTAGGTTTCAATAAAGAGAAGAATTAGAAATTTAATATGAAAAATATGTATATATATATATATATATATATATACTATGCTTATCTAATATAAATAATCTGTACACAGTTATGGTATCAAGTATTTTTATATAATACTAATAATTTATACAAATTTATATGGTTTAAAGCAGTGGTTTCCAACCGATTTTGGGCTACGCTCCACTTTGGTGATGATGCCCTCCTAAACATTAAATTCTTTCATATTCATTAGCTTGGTATCTAAACAAGCCCCATCAAAATATTGCATGTCCCAATAAATTCTTACCATGCTCCACCGGTGGAGCATGCCTCCGACACTTTGAAAATTACTAGTTTAAAATTACAATTCCTATTTAATAATAATCATTTGGCTATCAACCCAGTCAGCTGGGGCTGCAGAATATGCCGAATGCGCTTCTTCAGAGAAGTAAGACCCCTCCCGATGAGTTGTCTCTCTGATGGTGAGGCTTCAATCCTTGAGCTTTGGATAATATATTGTGTCCCAACATTGCCATTACACTTAGATCTGACTCGGGATGGTGGTACCTGTTAGGGTCCTATATATGGGTCAAATAAAATCGAATAGAACCATTTAACTCTGTGTAAATAAAAGACTGATATTAAATTAAATTTTTATTGTTATATAACAGTACTTGAAACCATTTAACTGTGTGCAAACGAATAAGTTTATGTTGAATAGAATTATATGGGTTAATAGCAATACTTGAAATTATTTACCGTTATGCAATGCAAACTATCAATGTTAGATATCAATACGTGAAACCATTTACCTTAGTGCAATTAATATTAAATAGAATTATTAGTGTTTGATAGCTATACTTGAAATTATTTAAATGTGTGCAAACAAATGAGCTCTGCCTTGTTTAAAATGTTACCTATAAACTTTGTTTACAAATCATACATTCAATATATATATATATTCCAACTATTCTCCCATTTAACTCGGCTTACTATGTTGTATTTTGACCTTCGACCCGACCAAACTTGCCATTCCAAGGTGATGCACCGGAAGGAAGTGACACATTTCAATGGCAGTTATGAGAGGAAACCGCGTGGGTGGACCTGACTAACAAAATGGGACAGGGATAAAATCCTCATAGACCGATGCACCGGAAGAGAGTGACCTGTGAACTGCATGACAGTTATTTCCGCTTGATGACGATCAAACATGCCATTCCAAAGATTGAGTGGGCGATTGAGTGGGCGTTGAACTATTATATAACTCAGTCAAGACAAGAAGTCAGCTGGAGTAAGAGACGAGATGTGGTAGGGAAAGCCACGACAGGCCGAAGGGGCCCTCGGGGCCCCCGATTGAGTTAGGGTTCACAGAAGTTGCCGATAAGATACAGTAAAGAAAGCCATCATCCAGCAGAGAGCTGAGCCCCTGGGCCTCCGGTTGAGCATCCCTGGAGAACGAGAAAGACACAACGTTGACGGCCATAAGAGTGGGGGTCAATATATTGCAGTCTTTGTTCGGTCTCTAACTCCCTCTCACACGCAAACCTTGAGTAACCCTTTTCGAACCCTTACAATAAAGTGAGAGGTAAATATTTTTCTAAAGAAGTCTTCACTCGGTCTTTTAATTATTATGTCGTTATGATTCTGCATGTATATGCATGTGTATATGTATATGAGTATATAACAACTAGATCAAAAATATAATACCCACAGTGAATTTTTTGCGAGCCAGGCCTACTAACAATTTCACCATGCGAGGTGCTCTAACAATTAAGTATAGTTTATATCTAACATAAGGCTGCAACTATGAGGTACTTAGTGAAGATCGAACTTACCAACTCTATAGCAACTGCTCTGCGTTAATAACTTCCCAACAATTACACTACGATGAGAAAACTAGATAAAAAAATATCCAGTCAGAGGGGCTAAGAATATGCTGACTGTATCTCGTGCCGAGGAATAAGACCCTATAAAGAATGAGTATCCTGGGGCTAACACTTAACTGTATAGATTGTGAGACTACATTCCTGGAGTTCTGGGGAGAGCGGAGTACTTCTTCATTGACATTACTCCCAAATCCAATCTGACCTGATTTGTAGAACCTGTTAGAGTTCCATCTTTGGGTTACTTCTGTTAGATAGGAATACTTGATATCACATAACCGTGATAAAACCCTCTAAAGAAACAATTAACCGTGATAAAACCCTCTAAAGAAACAAATAACCGTGATAAAACCCTCTAAAGAAACAATTACACAATTTTTTTTATTTAAACGTACAATGAATTCGATTCCCTAATATCTAGGAATAAAATAACCCTAGATGGTTGGCAGGCCGTAAAAATTCAGGGTCAATAAGGCTGCAGGTAAAGAGAAACATCAGTTACTGCAAGGCGAAATATGCAAAGGTGAAAAGGAAAACCGAATGGAAAAAATGGTGGGGTTGAGACAACAAGGTGCCTGAACAGATGGGAGTACATGGTCAATCAGAAAATCAAATGGTCCGACTGATGGCGTAACGATGTAGCCATGAAATTTCTGATACGATCCGTGTACGATACCCTCTCCAGTCCAGTGAATCTTCATTTATGGAAGAAAACCAAATCCCCCTCGTGTCAATTATGTGGGGGTATTAGATCATTAAAGCATATTTTGAGTAGATGCCAAACAGCACTGACGGATGGACGTTACAGATGGCCCCACGATCAAATATTAAAAGAAATAGTGGAAGTAGTCAGTTCGGCAGTCAGTACAAATACCCCAAATTATGAAAAAATTTTGAAAAGGTTTGTCAGGACTGGAATAAAATCCAAACCAAAGGAAAAACCCACACCAAATGTACTGTCACTGGCAACAGACTGGGAAGTAAGGGCTGATTTAGAAACAAGATTAAAATTCCCAGAACATATTGCCAAAACATCATTACACCCAGATATACTGATATTTTCGAGTAAAATAAAGAAAATATTAATATGAGAATTGACAGTTCCATGGGAGAAACACGTAGAAGAGGCCATGAACGAAAGAAGTACAAATATGATGAACTCCTTGAGAAATACAAAAATAATGGGTGGTATGCAAGTTCTACGCCAATAGAGGTTGGCTCAAGGGGTTTCGTTATAAGGTCTCCATGCAAGGCTCTATTAGACATTGGTCTGGCAGGAACCAAAAGAAGGAAAGCCATCGTAACGATAATTAAGATGACGTAGAAAACAGAAATGACTGTGGTTAAAAAGAAGTAGCACATGGGTTACAAAATAAACACATAATATAATATGCACATCTTTATAATAATTTTAAAGTTTTTAGTTTTTTTGTTGTTCTTGTTTTGTTTTGTTTTGGTTTTTTTTTTGGTTTTTTTTTGTTGTTTTGTTTTTTTGTTGTTTTTTTTTTTTTTTTTTTTTTTGTAAATACTCACAAACGTGCAATAAATATTTTACACGAAGATACTTAAATTTTATCGGAAGGTAAGTTGCAAGACTTACATGGGAAACCGGTTTTGTAATTATCTATAAACGAGCAATAGACATATTTTACAAGTTAAACTGTTGATCTTCTCTTAATCAAGTTAAAATAGATAATTGAACAATTGGAATATAATTGTATAAATGGGTGCATGTGTGTTTCTGTGCGTGGCTGAGTGTGTGGGAATGTATATATAAATAAGGGTGGTTGCGAGGGTGCGTGGGTGAGAGTGGGTGTATCGATGTATGTAACATTTCTTTGGGTATCAAAGGAAAAGAATACACCTTTCGAATATTTGTTTTACATCTAAGTAGTTTTCGGTGGTGGTCTTCACGTATTTTCTTTTCTTGCTTTTTTTGTATCTATTTTATAAATTCATTTTTTTTCGGGACCTTAAGGATAAGATGTAAAGAGTAAATAGGGTTAAAGTGCAAAAAAGTTTTTAATTACCGGTGTAATTAAGTCGCCCTTTAAAATAATTCATTTTATCTTTAGTTGCTAAAACGCAGTGTTTGCATTGAGGGGGTTTAGTAGCCAATGAAAATCTAGAATCTTTCAATAAAACCGTTCTTTTAAAACTTGAAATTTCTCGAGCAGTATTTCGAGTGCTCAGATATGTTGTACTACAAATACATTGAGGGGATTCCTTTTGTTTATTTTTTTATTAGCTAGCGTGGAGAGGTATAAAGAAAAAAATTATTTTTTCCTGTTACCATTGTAATTTTAATAAGTTGATTACATCAAAGCCGATATAATTTAACTTCGGTGAATTTGGAAAATTTGAATTTGCATAGAGGTGAATTTTTTTAGGGGGGTAGGGTAGAGGAGCACGAGAAAGTAAAAAAACTCACACAACCAGACCCCCTTGTCTGGTGAGAGCTGCATACTGAACAGGATGACAGGAACTGTGTAAATGAATAATAACGAACAATCCATGTGTTAAAAAAGTACTATTGTCCTCGCAGATCCCTAAAATAGACAGAGCCGCGTATTTGACAGGTTGTTTGCAACAACCAATCAGAGGTGCAGATGAGCGTTCTATAATCATCCAAATGAATAAAAAGTTAATCTATTTTTTTTCTTTTTTTTCTTATGTTGCGTGAACTGGAGGACGTATCAGAGTCTACTCATCTCTGATAGGGTCTGCTTAGTGAGGGGAGTATGATGTTGGAAGACCCGAAACTCCCCAAGGAACTAAGCAAAACATCACTAACGACACCCCCCGGCGCTAAATGTATTAAGGCGTATATTCAAAGCATAAATCAATCATTTAGAAAATAAGCTTAGCTTCGATTTGGCTTGAAGCTACTTGTATGGAGAACTTAGTAAGAATCGAACTGACAACTAAATAGTACTAACGATACGCGCTTACTAGCCATTACATCACTACGAGGATCCTGTATTTATTTATTTTGTGCAGACATTCTAATTTGCTGAGTCTCTTAAGTGATTAAAATGTCCACAACCGAATAGTTCTCCTACTTACTACCCACTGATAGCTAATCCGACAATGAACCTGGTTCGAATTTCTTTTCAATATTAAATGGCATTTAAAAGAACTATATTTCTTGTTGGTTGAGAGATTAACCGCCAGAAGTAAAAGGGAATCGCAAAATAAGCACGTGATCTGTTTATTTTAAACTTGGCTTCAAAACCATTGAATTTGCTCAGTCCTCGTAGAATTCTGGAAGTGGAAAGAAATAAATCAATACCCAACCGGACGGCTCCAAATTTGTTTAGGCTTTTTAAGAGCGGAGATTATTTGAGTCCATCAATTAATGATCACGATGCTTTAAAGGTAGAGGAGAATTTGCAGGCCAACAACTCTCAAAAATTTTCCAAAGAGCTGGTAATTTTCCCTATGATGCACGCGAATATATATAAAGACGGACAGACAAACAGACTCAGACAAAGGGATAACTAGATTACACGTGGAACCAACAGTTTCCTGTCATAACAGCAGTCCATGATGATATTAAGACTTCTATTCAGGGAGGAGTAAAAGACTTTAATTAGAACGATTTAACTCCAAATTTGGTTGATTTAAAAAAATTACTTTTGTTGAGATTGCAGACTCCACAAAATTATCATTCAGCTGGAAATTGAACTGGAAATTGCTATCTTAGAGCTTTAAAATGCATTGCTTTAATAAGAATCTCGTTATGATGTTCCGTTTTTTGGTAGATTACGATTATACATACACACACGCACATATAAACGTTATCGGATTTTTTTTTAAATTGATGTGCATGTAGGTGCATGTGTTCATATCTGATTAGATAAGCTTAATGAGATTATTTTATTTTTTGGCTACGTTTATAATTTTTACAACGATTTTGATTTATCTTGCTTCCCAGGTATTTTTTTCAAAACTAATTTCCAGGTGCTTTAAAAAATAACCATTTGAATAGGATTGAGAAATGAAATAAAAACTTTATAAAAAATGTTCATGTTTATCACTTGGTCTCTTTACTCTCATAATTTGTATATTTCTCTCCCCCCCTCTCTCTTCTTCTTCTTCTTCTTCTTCTTCTTTCTCCAGCCTCCGTCCCCTACTTTTTACCTCTTTTGATATGCCAGATTGGGGACGCACCTGGGGCTTTTTTACGCTGCGGAATTTGTTTGTCTATTCTCATGAGATAATTGTTTTCTTCAGGGAGTGAAAGAACCCGTTGAGATATGGCAATGCCCGTTTTATTCTAGGATACTTGCAATCTCATCTTAATTTTTTTATATACATATTGCTACAAAATGAAAAGAAAAAAGTGGAGCATTGCAAAATTTCCGAGGGGAAATTGAAATAAACAACTTCCTCCTAAAATCAGAATTCATCTTGAAAGACTTAATTGCACAGGTGCCATAAAAATGAGTTACCACCTGCACCTAAAGAGATAAATTTTATGAAGGAAAAAATGTTTTATACGATTTCTTATATTATCTAGGAAATTTTACTAAATTCAATTTCCGATAGAAAATTTATCGACTTAAGTTGAACATGACGTTTCAAATAACCTGGATTTTACAATAACTATTTTATCAACACGTTTTGTTTAATCTACACTTCTGCGAACAGTTCCGGAAATAAATGACCAATATTTAATTTCATGGAATGACATCCAATCCACAATAGCAGACACTTAACAGATTTTGTGCAAGACAGTTATTTTTTTTAATTCTGCGTATATTGCGAGGATCTTAGTTTAATTACGTTTGATATGAGCATTTTTAATAACATATATCATACTTGAACATAATACAATCATAACGGATATTATTAGGTATCACCTATTACAAAAACTTATTGTATTTGACCTCTGAAACCATAAATAGGGATATATAACAGTACAAAAATAAGTACACTCCTAATATATATCTATACATTTTTTTGTTACAGAAATTTTGCAATTTCATTTTCAGTTACAGAGTTTTGGACTGTGGTTTTCTGCTATGAATAATACCTAATAATATTCGTTTTAATGTTCCATAAGAAATTATAAAATCCTGATATCTTTGTTTAAGTCGTAAACTATCTTTTATTTAAAAAAAAAAATAGGTTTACTTAATCATAGATAGATAGATAGATAGATCCCAGATTGGTAATACCTCAATATAGAGATATCGAGGACTTTTCGCGTTGTCATGAAATTCAATATCTTTTTCAGTTTACGATTCCTACAGATCACATACACACACACACACACATATATATATATATACATATGTGTGTGTGTGTGTGTGTGTGTGTGTGTGTGTGTGTCCACACACACACACATATATACATACACATACCGAGTTTATGAACGAAAGAACATGTATATTAAAAATGTAATGGATTCATGAATGAAAATATTTTCAACTTTTGCTTGACAATGATATCGTTCACTTCTTTACGTGTTTATGAATAATTTTAATTTTTTTTTCTCATAGATGTTATGAACTTGGAAAATCGATTAAATAATGAATTTAAAAAAAACTTTAAGGATCGGTTTGGCTTGGTTGGGTTTTATGGCATATCAACTCTTGCGTATTATTTAATGTCACATCCTCTGTGTGTGTGTGTGTGTGTGTGTGTGTGTGTGTGTGTGTGTGTGTGTGTGTGTGTGTGTGTGTGTGTGTGATTTGTAAGGGAATAGTCTATAGAAAGCATTGTTTTTAAACTAACCAGAGCTCAATTGTTTGCCCACAGTTAACCGGTTTCAAGCATTGTGTGACGCGAAAACTTTACTTTTATCCCAAAACAGGTCTTTATTTTCGCACGTGTGAAGACGGGGCAGGTTGGCACTTGATCCCTTTTAGAATAAGTCCTCGTTCAGAGTTTTTTCCTCGGGCACATAAGAACTGGCATATTATGTGGGGGATTAATTTATGGCTAGACTGACCGCCGCTGGTAAGAGATTCCAAATTTCACACTATACACACACCCACCTGGTCGCTAGTCTTCCTCCCCTAGAACAATGGTAGATATGGACCTCTAGGTTTAGACGTAATAATATTAATTGTAGTAGTCGGCAATTCCGGTTTCACGTATAAGAATTTAAAGGAATTTATAGGACAATTTTAAGCGAGCATATCATAAGGCGAATAGAAGCTGAAAAAGGAAATATGACATAACAAATTCGTAGTAGACACTGCAAATAACAACTTCGACCACATGGGAACATTAAAATATATCAATCTTTTACTACACATTGATATACACCTTCAACGTGTCAAATATATATCATAAATGAACAGTCCATGAACATAAATGTCTTTCTTCTTTTCTTTTCTTTCGTTTTCCTTCAAATTGAGAGAGAGAGAGAGAGGGTATATAAAATTGGGTATTAGGAGAAACAGTCCCAAAGTTACTTATCTTATTTAGATGGATTCCTGTGGAGAATCTTTCTTCTTTTACGGGCTGACAGATTTTATCTTATTTTTAGTACTGGCTTGAAGATACGGCTTCTTCTTGTCCGAGATTTTCTTCGTCTTCTTTTACCCGGAGTACTTGGCTTTGGTTCTGTCCGCCACGAACCCTGTCCAACAACTAACTTTGTCTTTTCCTTTTTTCGCTGACGGGAAGAAGGTGCCACTTCCGTTTTTAGGGTCCCAGCCAATCATTTGGCTTCTACCTTCTTCCTTCCCGTGTCAGGCGACCCGAGGAAGGTCACCGAGTACAAACATCTGTTCTTAACGGGCATTCTTTGACGGCTTGCTACTGTTAATTCCAACACGAGGATAGTAATTTTATTTCTGTCGTCTCAGAGGGATACCACGTGACAATTGCTATCTAATACCAATAATTCTATTGAATATTAATCATTTGTTTGAACTCATTCAAACGGCTTAAAGTTTTGGTAATGTTAGGTTATTTGATTTCATGACATATCAACCCATAACGGATATTTAATACCAAATCGTATTTATGCATATTCATGGTTTGTAAGCAAGAGTATGTAACTTATTTTTAAACGAGTTAGAGTTCATTTGTTTTCACAGTTAAATATTTTCAAGTATTGCTATTTACCACTAATAATTCTGTTTAATATAAATCATTTGTTTTCCCACAGTTAAATGGTTTCAAGAATTGTTCTTTTTATCAAGTATTTCTATCTAATGTCAAATTAATATTTTTTTTTTTTTGCTCACAGTTTAGGTTAGGTTTCTTTGTTTAATGGCATATCAACCTTCGTTGGTTATTTTATACCAAAGCCATCCTTCTAGAGGAACAACAGTGATGCTATTTAACCCATAAGGATAAGGAGATTCATACCTTTCCCAAGGGTATTTGTCCGATTCCGCAGTCCAGCGTTTTAACAAGTACACCACAAGGACACGCCTTCACAGTTAATAATATTAATCATTTGTTTACACATAGTTAAATGGTTTCAAGTATTGCCATCTAACACAAATCATTTAATATTAATCATTTGTTGGCACACAGTTTAATGGTTTCAAGTATTTCTATCACAGCGCAGTTGATCCTCAGCCACCGTCTTCTAGCACCTTTCAGATAAATTAGGATTGATCTCTTGTTTGCAACAAAAGCAATTTGAGGATTACGGTCGGGACAATCATATAAATGCTCAGGCTTGGTATGACCAACCGATTGATCGGAGCGGGCCACTCCGATCGCCTGTAAGGGCCAAAGTGGTATGTTGTGAATCATTTGACCTCTTCGGTTATCGGGTCTCGGACTGCTCACGCACCAGGATCTTGTCCTCAAGCATTATATGTCATTACCCACGGTCAACAGGTTGCCTTGGAGTTGGACATTACCCCTCTGCAGGGATACAGTCGGTGTATTTGGCAGTCCCAGCCGACAAAATGAATATTTTAGAGGTTTAAATCTAATGGTTTTTAGGCAATTTAATTTGTTGTTGAATCTATTTGAGTAAGGATTTCAAGATGTAATATCCGTCTGTCTTCATGAGTTTCTGATATATGCGTGTCTGTATGTGTGTGAGAGAGAGAAAGAGAGAGAGAGAGAGAGAGAGAGAGTTAAATATTCATTCGAGACATAAACGTTGGCAAATAACTTTTGTTATTCATACGGACTGGTTTTAGTCTTTGGTCATCTTTCTTTCAAGAGTGTTAAGGTTAGCGTTCTCGTTTATTTCATTCGTTAATGGAAATGTTGTTTATTGCTTGAAAATATTTTTTAATTTGAATTTTTTTTTTCTTAGAAATTTGTAAAGTGGAAAATTTGTCAATAAAAGTAAATGAGATTAGTTATGATTCTTTCTCTATACGTGTCTTTCAAACCAATTTTAACTAGTGATTTTTCACTGGAGTCTGAGTGACAACAAATTACCTCAGATTTCCCGGACTCTTCTAAGTATTCAAGCTTGTTTTAAGTGTAGTGACTTGGATGGTCTTAATTCTTCCTTTGGAGACCGTTCCACGAGCACCAACTATAATTTGCATCACTATTATCATGTTCCACACCTTTTACAGTCCTCTTGCTAGATCCAAATATCTGTTTATCTTTTCACTAATTTTTTTCCATTTTTACTCTGTGCTCCGCTAGAACAACAAAATCCACAAAATAGCAAGCTCTTTTTTCTCTGGATAATTTACACTAAGTCTTTTGGCCAGGATTGGATGATCCGTTTGTATTTCTAAGTCCCAGAGAATTTTATGAGTCTCATTTGATAGGACAGATTCTAGTTTGTGCATATACCATTTGTTAGCACGTTCAAATTATAATCTCTTGCACGATTCTCAGTAGGATCACGATTCCTACCCAGTCATGCCAACTCTTATATTCCTTTTGTACTAATTTGCTGCAATCACATATTATGTAATTAATTTTTTTTTTATCTCAGTCTCCACATAATCTGCACTTATTCTTTTGCGTATTATCAATTTTTACTTTGATATAATTAATCCTTATGGTATTGTTTTGTGCTCCTATTAATTGAAATTTTATGGGTTATTTAATGCCAAATCCAGCCACTCACACACACACACACGTATATATGTATATACATATAATTCGTAGGCGAATAGTTTGTTGGTCACTTAGTTTTTAAACACACTGTTAGAGCTTATTTATTTGCTCATAGTTAAATGGTTTCAAGTACTGCTATTTAACATTAATTGGTCTCTTTATCAAGTATTCCTAATATAAATAATCTACACACGGCTTTATGGTTTCAAATAACTAATAAAATAATCCTTAACAAATTATTGAAAAGTTCTATTAGAATCATTGATAAGACACTAACGAGTACTACCAATTTGGCTCAGAGCGAACCTGGGAATAATGGCAATAAAAGAATACTACACACTTTTCAGGTCTTCAGAAATGAGGCAGTTTAATGTCACAGCTAGGACTCTCGTTTGGTGGGGAGTTCTTACCCCTCTGTAGAGGTGCAATCGGCGTATTCTCCTGTTCGAGTAGAAAAATCATCAGACGTTTATAAAAGGTGTGAGATACTAAACTCCACGATGAAACAACAACAACAACAATAACAACAACAACAATAATAATAATAATAATAATAATAATAAATGGATAGTATGTCGTGTGATTGAAGAAAGCCAGAGAGGGAAAAAAAAGCCTTCCTTTTGTTTTTGCAAAGGAGATGGATATATTGACACCAGGAACGCCATTTGTAAATGTCAACGTTAACACTGAAGTTGTGAAGTATTCGCTTGTTTTATTGCTACCGAACGGAAGATGTTATCTATAAAGGTGAGTAACGAAAAGAATTCCAGGCCCTCACAGAAAGAAAAAAGTTAAAAGTATGACAAAAAAAGAAACTTTTGAACATCCCTCAATCATGATAATAATATACTGCCGAAAATATGATGTCATTTTATCTTTTTTTAATATCAAATATACTAAGATTTATGCACATGGAGTTTCATACACATCAACTGTAATTATTTGTGTATTTGTGAAATATTTTTCCAGATTTTTCAGACCAAAAAATTAGGGGTGCGTATTATACATGAGACCTATATAACTAACTTTTTTCGGCCTCATGCCTCACTATATTTGCCACGAGATGACCGAAAGTAAATTATATCTCTTGTCCAAACATGTACTTTACGCCGTTACAGAAAAATAGCTACGAGAATGTGTGTTTGTTTATAATTTTGTTCATCTTAATATGAACTAATTTTCGACGCAAGCTTGTAACATTTTTGCAAGCCCATCTATTGGTCCAAAATACCATGGAAATTTTGTCTCAAAACATAATGCAAACTATATAAATTCTAAATTTTAGTCTATACGAACCGATAAAAAGCTGAAAAATGCTAAATTTCGGTTAAATTTAGCTGCTATAATTTTTTTTTTCTGAGTTTCGTGTTTCAAAGTTTGGGATGGAAGTTATACATAAATAATTACGGTATCCAATCCTTGCGCCACGGGCAGAATATAACACAAGATCAAATTATAAACCGAAATCGGCTGGTTTGAATTCAGTTTGTTTGTTGTTGTTTTTTTCTTTAAGACTAGTTGCTTAACCAAGGCTAAAGAGCCTAGTCAGCCCAACTATTTACCCATAGTTGCTGCGGGGGTAGGACAAGTGGATTTATTCCTTTCTCAATGGAATAAGCGCAACGTGAAACGTTAACAGCCTCGTCAGGATATGAAATCAGGCCGCTGACTCCATTTCCTATGACTGTTATGCTAAACGCATTTCACACACGATGAGAATTAAATCCACAAATTCAAATTCTGACTTCCTCCATGATAAGGGGTGATCCAAAGGTATTACTTCCAATTTATTTCCACTGAAGCAACAACATATACAGGAAGCTCATAACACAGTTAGAAAGTGCAACATTATTTTTCCACTTACTCACCACCACTAAATCTGCTTTTTTGCCAGCGATGAACTTAGACTCGCGTGCCAGGATCATTAAAAAAATCTGCACCAGTGGAAGCGACCCAGTTTTTTTTTATTGTGATAACAGCGACGTTGTCGGGAAGATATTGCTTGCGTCGTTCTTTTATCATTCATACTATTTACATGGATGAGATGCGATTGTGGTGTAACGATCATCGTCGTGTGAAATGAATGGAATCGGCGACCCGAGTTCAAATCCTGAACGAGTCTGTTTGCATTTCAAATACCTTGCGAAAGGTATGAATCTATTTTCCTTACAGCTATGGGTAAATAGTAGGATAGACTGAGCCTTTTAATCTTGAAATAGCAACTGATCTGGAAGGGAAATTTTGAATTCAGACCAGTTTTATTCCGCTTAAAAATCGACTTTGTGTTACATCCTATTTGTGGCGGGGGCGTGGTTGGTTGGTTGGGTTTTATGGCATATCAACCTTTGTAGGATTTAACGCCAAATCCATTTTCATGAAAATAGTTCTATTTCAAACAATTCAGTTTAGCATAAGTAGACAGTTTAAATGTAAGTACAGTTTAATTGTGACAAACATTTCTATTTCAAGCTATTTAGTTCTAATTCAGCCAATTCAGTTTAGTATAAGTACAGATTTTTTTACTCACAGTTAAATGTCAAAACAGTTCTATATTAAACAAATCAGTTTAGTGTAAGTACATTGTCTATTTCTTTCAGGGGGGGATTTTCCACACGGTCCTATCGTATACGAAATAAATTTTTAACAGATTTTGTTAAATTTTCATTGTCTCAAGCCATCTGAAAAAAATCGCGTGTACTGCGGGAATAGTTTAAACTGTCACTGTAGCATGACATCAATAAATGCTTCAACGATCAACGTCAACTTCTTTTTAAAACAAATATATAAAAAAGCCAGTTTATACCAGTTTTTAGATGGCTCAAAACAATGAAAATTCTCTGTGTTTAAAGTCTATAATACAAATCATGCTTTTTTTGAAAATGATACGGCTGAAAGCACCCGAATCTTTCTGACGTTCATGAACAAATTATTACATTTTTTCTCTGTTCTTTGGTGGCCGGTTTTGGACGAAAATAAAGCAGCCCTGAGTCGGGTCAGCAAATCCCAAGATACAATCGTATAGCTTTCTCTGTTGACAGTTTCCCTTCAAAACAACCTTCTTGGGGTATGTATGACGCTTAACTTTTCAGTCTAAGTTATGTAAACCCTAACTATAGCGATATGGACGGCGGACGAAACCCGGATGCTAGTCAGTTCTCTATCTCACTATGTCTAGCAGATGTTCACTGCTGCTCTCTTAGCCCAAACCCTGCTGGTGATTTTCCTTAAATTACTACGGACTCTCGCTTAGCTTGCTAGTCCTCTCTTCCTACGTCCAACGACCAACTATCCACTACTGACTACTCCTCAGAGTACCAGGGGTCCCAGTTTAGCCAGACGGTCCTCTTGTGTCCAACTGCCAACAGCCCACAACTGACTACTCCCTAGACTCGAACCGCCCCCATAAATTTATAGGGTTTTGACTTCCAGAAACGACGATCTCTTTTTCTGCTTTGACCAAAGACATAAAAGAAAATACCTGTCTACTGACCTCTAACTTAACAACGCTGAATACTATAGTCCATTCTGATCGTAAAAATAAACAACTTCTTTATTCCTATTCAGAAAGCGTTCTTTTTCTATTTCATTATCATTTAAAATCTGCTAAATTCCCTAATTTGCTTTGTTACCCCTATAATACAAGTACACATTCATATACACATGTACATTTACGTTACTATATTTACCCAACCCCTCTGCTCGGGCAGGATATGACACAAGGTCAGTTTTTAAAGCGGGGTTTAACAGGTTTGAATTCAGAGTTTTCCTTCTCCTAACCTAGTTGCCTCACCAAGGCTGAAGAACCTAGTCTGCCCGACTATTTACCCATAGCTGGAGGGAGAATAATTAGATTCATACCTTTCCCAAGGGTATTAGTGCTATGGGAAATGCAATCAGCCTCGTCCAGGTTTTGAATTCGTATCGCCGTGTCCATTTCCAACGACGATAACCATTACACCACGGGCTCCTCCACTACATTTACGTTACGCCAATACCCACTCACACCCACATAGATATGTTAGCTCTCATATGCATAAACATACAAATACGCTACATCTGTTCGCATACATTCTTACGCAGATACGTTCACATTTGTACACATCTGCATTATTGCAAGTAAATATGCGTTTCTATGAATAGAAAAGGTTATAGTGTCACAATATCATGATTTACATAAAGAAATATTGCTCTATGACCGGCGCTTAGAATACGCTGACTATTTCTCGAAGAAGGGTAAGAATCCCTCTCTCCACTAAAAAAAGGTCCCCTGTGTATGACACCAAACTGCATTAGAAGTTGAGGTTTCAATTTCTAGGGCTTTGAGACGTGTATAGTTACCCATTCATGGCCATTACTCTCAAATTCATTTCGTTCTAGAGAGGCGGTAAGTAGCTTTAAGGTCCCATCTATAAATCAGATAAATCTGTTTGAAAATTATAAGTAGTAGATAATAATATTGGAAACCATAAAACTGTGTGCAAATAATTTCTTGCAAGAATAGTTATTTGTTTATTAAGGAAAATCATTTTTAGTTACTTGAAAGCATATAATTGCATGAACTACTTGTAACCATATAATTATGTGCGAATTATTAGTATTATTAGTATTGGATCGGAATATTTCAAACCATACAAATGTATATAAAAAATTATCATTAAACATTTAATTGAAATCATAATTAAGTATAAATTGTCAGTATTAGGAATAGCTACTTAAAGTTATATCTGTTTACAAATTATTATTATTATTATTATTTACTTGAAACCATATAGTTGCTTTAAAAAGACTGGTTTCAGCATTAAACAAGAGTTAACTTGCCATAAAACCAATCAAGTTGTAAACTATATAACTATATATCCACTCTTTGTATTTATGTATAATGTAATGCATAAATGATTTTTTTTCATCTCTCCCCCACCATCTACCACCGAAAAAAACTGAATTGCTTCATGAAATACTCGTGTTAGTTACATTCTCAAAACTTTTTGAATTCCTTTTCAAGATCACATTATTCAAGCCTTTATATTTCATAATTTTCTTACCTTTTTGATATTGTTTGTTACAAATTGTACAACCCAGCATTTACCGAGATAGAAAAAAAAGGAAATAATAATAATTATAATAATAATACAGTCTGAAACTGTACAACGTATCCGACGAAATCATAAAATTTATACAGAAAACTGTGAAAAACTGGAAAGTGGAGTTGACAACAGGAGGCAAAAGCTTAACTGAGGTCAAAATCCAGAAAGGTATCTTCCAGGGAGATGCTATATCACCATTACTATTTGTGATTGAGATGATGCCACTCAATCGCATAGGAAATGCACAGGTGGATACAAACTTACTAAATCACCGGAAAATATTAATAACCTAATGTATATGGACGATATCCAACTGTTTGCCAAATTGGAAACCCTAATTCAGGCAGTGAGAATAAACAGTCAGGACATAGGGATGGCATTCGGCATAAAAAAAAATGTGCCATGTTTATAACGAGAAGCGGGAAACGATACATAACGGAAGAAATAGAACTAACGAACCAACAGAAGATCAGAATGCTCCAAAAAAAAAAAGGGAAATTATACTTGAGAATATTTGAAGCGGACACCATCAAACAAGCCGAGATGGAGGAAAAAGAATTTAAAAGATTATCTCAAGAGAACAAGGAAACAGCTTGAAAACAAATTAAATTGTAGAAATCTCATCAAAGGGATAAATACCTGGGCTGTCTCCTTTGTCAGATACTCAGGATCATTTGGTGAAGTGGACGAGAAAAGAACTTCAACAAATGGACCAGAGAACAAGAAAAGTAATGGCGATACATAAGGCCTTACATTCCAGACATGACGTAGATAGATTATATGAGTCAAGAAAAGTAGGAGGAAGAGAACTCGCCAGCATTCAAGACAGCGTCGATGCATCGAGACAAAAACTAGAAGAGCACATTGATTGATTACTGTCACCAGAAATAATACAGACAACACAAGCATTAATAGAAAAAAAAATGAAAAAAAACCCAATTCTACGAACATTTTAACCGAAATCTCACACGATAGAAAGAGAAAGAGAAACCTTATGAGAGAAACTGAATCCCTTCTGATTTCACCACAAAACAACACCATAAGTACTATGTCAAAGAAAAAATAGACACGACACAACAAAATAGCAGATGTAGGTTATGTAGTAATAGAGACTAAACGATCAATTACTTAGTCAGCGAATGTAGAAAGCTAGCACGAAAAGAGTATATGACTAGACACGACTGGGTGGGTAAGGCCATCCACAGGGAATTGTGCAAGACAATAAAATTTATCCATACTATCAAATAGTATATGCACAACCCAGAATCCGTCCTGGCGAATGAGACGCACAAACTTCTCTGAGATTTTGAGATACGAACGGATCTCCTAATCTCGGCCAGACGACCAGATCTAGTGTTAGTCAACAAAAAACAAAGGACCTGCCAAATAGTGGACTTTGACGTTCCGGCTGACCACATGATAAAACTGAAAGAAAGCAAAAAAAAAAAAAAAAGTATCTAGACCTTGCTAGAAAACTGAAAAAACTATGGAACATGAAAGTTATGGTGATACAACTGTAATTGGTGCGCTCAGTAGAGTCACCAATGGAACTGAAGGACTTGGAAATAAGAGTTCAAGAGGAGACCATCCAAATGACAGCATTATAAAGATCGACCAGAATACTGAGAAGAATCCTGGAGACTTGAAAAGACTTGCTGTCACCCAGACTACAGTGGAAAACCATCAGCTAACGCTGGTGTGAAAAACTTTCAAAAGAGTCAAATAATAATAATAATAATAATAATAATCTAAAAAATAACCGAAAACTCCAAAACACTATGAAGGCTTGAACCAGAATAACCGAACGAATCATTTGCTGTGAGTGATGTTCGAAGAAATATATGGGTTGGTTGACTTTGTCTTTAAATTTAAAACATTGATTTTTCGTTTCTTGTGAAATCTTTTTGTTAATAGTTGTATTTAAATGAAGACTTGATAATTCCCAAAATTAATTTCAAGTAAATGATTTTGAACTCACGAAATAGATTTGTTTAAATTTAACGCCTCATTATCTCCAAAGCTCATCTTTCACTGCTCTATATCAAACGAATTGTGTTCTTGATGTAGTCTGAAAGCATTAAGAAGTGTTACCATCCTCCATATAACAGAGAAAACATCAGGAGCTTAGTATTTATTAAATCACGTCCAACTTTAACGGTTATAGTTTTAAATAGGGCCGTAAATATACGTGGTGGATTCAATAAGTTTCCAGACTTTTTTGTACAGGTATTTAAAATTGTCGTAGACTCTTGAAAATTCACTATATTATTGCTATACATCTTATGAAATGACTGATTAATTTTTATGATTTCAGTTTCAAATTAACAGCTACAGCAGCAATTGAAATACACCCTACTAAAGCCTAATTGTCACCGCTGGTAAATTTCAAAAATGCAATCTGGACGTGAGGACACTTTAGAAGAAAGATATGCAATACAATTCTGTTTTAAACTTGGAAAAAATGCCACAGAAACGTATGAAATGCTTTAGACTGCTTTTCGGCCATCTTGCATAAATCGAGCATCAGTTTTTGAGTGGCATAAGAGATTCAAGGATGGCAGGGAGTCTGTGAGGGATGATGAGAGGTGTGGGAGGAGTAAAGAAGTCAATACACCAGAGTTGATTGGCCAAAGGGTTAAAGTTAGGGTTACTATGTTGAGGTTTTAAGGGAGTTCGGGAAGAGATTCCGTCAGAAGAGGTCAGCACTCTTCAAATCGGCTCAGTGGCATTTCCAGCAGGACAATGCACCAGTCCACAACTCCATCCTTGTCACAGACTATTTGACCAAGATGGGCATCAAGACAGTTCCTCAACCTCCCTATAGTCCAGACCTTGTTCCCTGTGACTTTTGGTTATTCCCCGAGCTCAGAGGCTGTCGTCATGAGACAATTGAGGAGATGAAAGAGGCTGTGACTAAGGTCATTGACACGCTCACACAAGAGGACTTCCATGGGGCCTTCCAGAAGTTGTTGGAACGGTACAACAAGTGCATTGAAGCCGGAGGAGATTACTTCGAAGGGGACTAGAGTTTCCTGTGTGTACTATCAATAAAAGTGCCCATTTGAAAAAAGTCTGGAAACTTATTAATGATCCTCGTAAGTCATGAATGTAACCCAGGAATACCTGAAACTAGTTCAGATATTCGGTTAAGAAATAAACTATAAGAGTAGGATAATAGACTTTAACAAAGTTAAAACTTAAGGTTTGTTTGTTTTTTTTTGTTTTGTTTTGTTTTCACGTGACCTGTCCTCGATCACATCTGTGTCAGGTGCGCAGATAATAAACAACCCCTAAGTCTGGTATTGCCACAATATACCACCCATCATAAAATGTCAAATTCAAATATTACACAACGTGGTACCCAAACCTGAGGCTTGGGTGTCATGATCGGCCGGTGTTTTCTTGATAGCCAACATGGAAGACCCCTCGTCATTTGGCGAA
Source organism: Sepioteuthis lessoniana (assembly GCA_963585895.1). NCBI lineage: Eukaryota > Metazoa > Mollusca > Cephalopoda > Myopsida > Loliginidae > Sepioteuthis > Sepioteuthis lessoniana. Next base: position 14,019,632 of record OY757923.1, read on the forward strand.
TGTTGGGTGTTGTTTTTGTTTTTTTTTTTTCAGGTATACGAATGGCGATTTAGGAAACCACACCAACCAGAGACCTAAACAGAAAGCATGGACTATGGAAGACAACCAACTTGCACTACACTGCTATTCTAGAAGTAACCCTACACAAAGAGGATATAGGAAAAGAATGATAGAGATCTGGCAAGAATATTTCATTTTTCAGACAACTAGCCAGAGACTTGCTGATCAAGTCAGGACAATAATAAAGAAGGGTTGGTTTTCTGACGTTGAAATAATAGAAATACAGCAGAAAATAAATGATCAACGAGATAATAATTCACTGCCTGATACATCAAATATTAACATACAAAAACAGCCCAACCGAAATGAACCAACAATTTCGGAAAATGGAAACCCCACACAACCAAACACCGCACAACCAAACAACCCTGAACAAACACTTTCACTAGAACAAAAATTAAATCTAGGAAATTTAAAGAGAATTTTGAACAGTGAAAAGACTACCTTACCATCATTAAGAAACATTGAATGGAGAACAGTTAAGGCAGAGACAAATAAAGTGAATCAAGTACTGACATATGTATCAACGAATAATATAACCGAATTAAATGAACTAATTTATGTAGGAGCGAAATAAGTTTGCGAGAAAATTGGGATCCCTCAAAAAGCACGAAAGAAAAATCAAAACCAGGATGGGAATTACGACTAGAAACACAGATAAAAAAATCTACGAAAACAGACCAAAACAATAAAACAAAGGAAACACGATGGAATAAGTAGGAACAGAAAGGAAAAGACAACACAGGAAAAACTTACAATACAACATGAGGAAATAAACCAGAAAGTACTGGCGAAAGAAGAAAGATTAAAGAGATATCGACAAAAGGTAAAACAATACAGATAAAACAGGGCATTCCACAACAATGAAAGAAAATTCTATCAACAAATGGGTGGAGATGACACTAAAACACACCAACAACCGGATGCAAAAGAAATCTAACGATTTTGGACTAAAATATGGCAACCAAAAAACATACCGAAAGGGCTGAATGGATAAACAATACGACAAGAGAACTAGAAAGACTCGAAGAAGGTCCGAAAGAGGAAATACACATCGATTTACTCAAAACAACACTAAAAAAATATCAAACTGGAAAACGTCAGGCCATGATGGAATACATGGTTTCTGGTTCAAGAAATTCACCTCCATTCACGACAGACTAGCACTAGAAATGAACAAATACCTACAAACAGCAAACGTACTCGAATGGATGACCAAAGGAAGGACCACATTGATCCAAAAGGACCCAAGCAAAGGAGCCGCCACAAACAATTACAAACCCATAACTTGCCTACCGATGATGTGGAAAATATTAACAGCACAAATAAAGGAAGAAATTTACTACTCGGTAACAAGCCGTGGTTTGTATCCTGACGAACAGAAAGGATACTGCAAAGGAACCAGAGATACAGCAGAGTTACTTTACATAGATCAACACATCCTAAATGAGAGCAACGCCAGACAGGAAAATCTAGCTATAGTCTGGATTGACTACAAAAAGGCATATGACATGGTTCCGCAAAACTGGATAATTAGCTGCCTCAAAATGTACAAAATATCACATAAACTTTATCGAGGAAACTGTGAAAACCTGGAGAGTGTAATTGACTGCAGGAAGAAGAAGCTTAGCTGAAACAAAGATCCAAAGAGGTATTTTCCAAGGAGATGCTATATCACCCTTATTATTTATAATTGCCATGATGCCACTTAACCACATACTCAGAAAATGCACAGCCGGGTACAAACTTAGTAGATCGCAGGAAAAGATCAATCACCTAATGTACATGGATGACATCAAACTATTTGCAAAAAATGAAAAAGAACTGGAAACTCTAATACATGCACTTAGGATATACAGTCAGGACATAGGAATGGAATTTGGCATAGAAAAAAAGTGCCATACTTATAATGAAAAGTGGCAAAAGACATCTAACTGACGGAATGGAACTACCAAACCAAGACAAGACTAGAACGCTCGCAGAAAGCGAAACTTATAAATACTGGGGCATCTTGGAGGCTGACACCATCAAACAAGTGGAAATGAAAAAAAATTCAAAAAGAATATCTTCGGAGAACTAGAGAACTACTTGAAACCTTATCAAAGGAATAAATACCTGGGCTGTACTCCTCGTTAGATATTCCGGACCCTTTCTGAAGTGGACCAGAGATGAACTTAAACAAATGGACCAAAGAACAAGAAAACTTATGACCATGCATAAGGCATTACATCCCAGACACGACATTGACAGAATATATGTATCAAGAAAAGAGGGAGGAAGAGGACTTGCCAGCATTGAAGACAGCTTTGACGCATTGATACAATGACTCGAAGACTATATACAAAAACACGATGGAGGACTCATTATAGACATCAGAAACGATATTGATAACACGATGGACAACAGAATGACAATAACTAGGAAGCAAAAATTGGAAGGAAAACAACTCTATGGGCGTTTTAAAAAACTAATAAACAACATCTCACACGACAAAACCTGGACAGGGCTAAGAAAAGGAAACTTTAAGACAGAAACGGAATCTCTCCTAATAGCAGCACAAAACAACGTGGTAAGAACCAATCATATCAAGGCGATCCACTGGAAGATGAGCAAGAAATTTAAATTTGACCATACCAACAAATGGTATAAGCACAACATAGCACCTGTCCTAGAAAATAACACACAAACTCCTATGAGACTTTGATATACAAACGGATCACATAATCTTGGCCAGAAGACCAGACCTAATAATAATCATTAAAAAAAGAGAACTTGCAAAATTGTCGACCTTGCTGTTCCGGCTGACCACCGAATAAAACTGAAAGAATGTGAAAAGATGGATAAGTACCTCGACCTTGCTAGGGAATTGAAAAAACTATGTAACATGCAGGTGACAATTATACCAATTGTAATTGGTGCGTTTGAAACAGTAAAGGATTACTAAAGGGACTGGATGACTTGGAAGTTAGCAGAGAAGTGGAGAAGTGGAGACCATCCAAACTACTACATTATTGAGAACGGCCAGAATACTGAGAAGAGTCCTGGAGACTTGAGGAGATTTGCTGTCACTCAAACTCCAGTGAAAGACCATCAGCTAATACGGATGTGAAAAACTGAGTGAATAATAGTTTTATTGAAGAATCGATTCTATTTGCTTCCTGATTGGTTGTTTAGTTGGTTTTAAGGTATGTCAACCCTTGTTAATTTATTTCATTCGAAAGCCGTCTCTTTTTTGCTTGCAATATAGTTCCCAGTAACAAAGGATACTCAGTTGTAAACATTATAGCTCAAGTGACTATTCTTAATGTAAATGATCTGTACACAATATTTGGGTTTCCAAGTATTCATATCTGATACTATAATTTGAACATAATGATTAGGTTTCAAGTATTCCTATATAATTCTAATAACTTACTTTTTTAATTATATGGTTTCAAATGATTATAGCTTTTTAATGATAATCTTTTGTTTACACTCAGTTGTATGGTTTCAATTAACTAATAATAATCCTTTCCAAATGATTACTTCAAGCAACCATTCTTAATGCAGATAATTAGCACGCAATTATATGGTTTTTAGTATTTCAAGCAATAATACAGTTTCAAGTAACTACTACTACAACTACTACTACTTCTAATAATAATAATAATAATCCTTCGTAAACTATTATAGGTTCACGTAAATATTCTTACTAGAAAGAAATTTTACATTGTTATACGATTTCAAATATTCCTATTGAATATTAATCATTTTCAAATAGATCTATTTGATCTATATATGACCCTATCAGGTACTACCACTCCGATTCAGAGTGGACGTAATGACAATAAAGGGGTGACTTTACACTCCCAGAACTGGAACCTTATTACCGGATGGAGTTTAGTATCTTACCCCAGAAAGGCCATTTTTGTTGTTAGGGTACCACTTTTCAGAGGATACAGTTGCTATATTCAAAGCAGTACTGACAGTGCAGTATTTGCTTTCCGTACAAATAAGTCCTGTCTAATTAGTTTTCTTTCAAAAAATCCCAGTCATCCAGCCAGTTGTGGAGAGAATTTTATTTGCTGGACATATTAGACTGTTGTAATCAATCTTAACCTAAAATGTTCCGGGCATTTCCAGCAAGGACTAGTAACCTACAACTAGGGATCTAGTTGTTTCAGGAGGGGTTTTTGCACACGGTCCGATCGAATACGAAATAATTTTTAAACAGATTTTGGTAAATTTTCATTGTCTCAAGTCATTTTTAAAAAATCGTGTGTACTGCGGGAATAGTTTAAACTGCTACATCAATAATTCCGCAAACTCAATTTTGTCTAAATTATGGACTTCTACTCCAGCACAAAATATGTGTTGCCTGTGTTATTGAAACCTCCTTATCAACATTGCACTTTTCTTTGGTTTCTGAATGTTTACTGGGTTCATTGTCGGCAAAAGTTTTTTTCCTCTGAATAACCAGTACAGGAGGTTAAAGAATACTAATAAGGTCAGCTCAATCAGCTGGGGCTGTAGAATACAACGACTGCATCTCAGCAGAGAAGTAAGACCGCCCCTCTACAATGAGTGTCCTGGATATGATATTAGACTATCTGATAGTGAGGTACCAGTAATGTAGGAGTTTTGAGAAATGGGGAGTACTTCTTTTTGCCATCGCTCCCAAGTCCACTTTGACTCGAAGTGGTAGCACCTGATAGGGTCCTATCTATAGGTCAAAGAGAACTGTTTGACATGAGTACAAAAAATGACGTGCTAAACTGAATTTTTTTTTAATTGAACTGTTTGATCATTTAACTGTGTATAAATAAATGACAGATATTTGATTGAAAAGTAAGTAATACATAGTAATACGTGGAACCATTTAACGTTTTCGTGTTGGCTTATTCTAAATAGAATTGTTTGATTATTCAATTGTGTGTATCTACAAAATGTGTTTACAAATCATATATCTAAAATATATGTAAAAACAAGATTTTGCATTAAATAACGAACAACGACTGATATGCCATAAAACCAAACCAAATAAACTGATAAGGTGCCATAAACATTGAAAGCTTAAACGGAATAAATTTCGTATAACGATCATATTTTTCCTTGAAGTAGAGAAAGAGAAAAATATTCTGATCATGATAAAAAAGTCGCTGGTTATTTCTTTTTCTTTCTTTCTTGTTATTCTTTTTCTCTCCCCTTTAATTCCTAAATGCAAACAGCAGCTTCTTTCCTGAATGTATTCATTGCTTAAGTGTTGCGGATGTGGACGCCATTTTGAATTATTGGCTCCATAAAGGTTTCATTACGCTATTTTAGTCGTGATTCATCTTCTTGCACAACTGGAGGGGTTCTCACTAGTTATCGTCTGATGCGAAGGTTTCACTGAATAATTGGAAATGATTCAAATTTGGCGACAATAATTAAAAATTTAAGCAGTTTGGCAAAGACCAAAAACAAAAGAAAAGAATGATTGAAAAGAGTTTCCTTTCAACTGTTTCATCATTGATTTATGAGGAAATATATTTCTCCGGAGAAGAAGGGAGATTAAAATTGCAGATACTAATTCGAACTGAAATTTACCGGGAGTTCATGATAAAAGACGATATACGAATTTTTGGCCAATACCTCTTTCCTGCTTTTCTTCACATATCCACATCAACCAATGAAAATCCATATTTTCATTAAACCTTTTTTTAAAAATAACACAATCAGCAAAACATATCAAATCATTAAGCCAGTGTGGAATGGGTCAACTACACTGAGTGACACTAGTTACTATATTACACTAAGATAGATTTGTTTAATGATATGTCAATATTCGTTGGTTATCTAATGTCAAAGTCATCATTGGAGCGATATTATTTAACTCGTATCTAGGAGGATAATTTCTTTTCCAATTGTATTTGTCCAAAAATGAACGTCATAGCACGATTGGAGTTCAAACTCTCTCACTTCGAGGAAGAAATCCAGCACTTTAGCCATTACGCCAAAAAAAAAAAAAGAGTTCTTCAGGAAGACATGATAATTGATATAAGATAAATATTTCTTATTTTCTTTTCACAAATTAACATTTATTCTATGCATTTTGATCTGTCGTGCATCTAACTAAACTATATACTTTGTACTTGGCGTATTAATACACCTCGCTTTGTTCACAACTCAGTACCCAAACATGACCCTACGTGCATAAAGAAAAGTGCTCCAAAGACATTTAAAAAATTTTTTAAATGCAAGGTCGTACACGCATGACCAACAGAGGCCATTGCAGTGTGAACTAGATCGATTTGATAAAAGAAACAAGCAAGTCGATTTCATGGATGCAAATGTGATCGTAATGCCGTGGTCAATGTGAACGCTGGTGAGGAAGGGCCAAAGACAGCTACGGACTTCAGAAACGGAAACAGATGATTAATGAAGCCTGTCTGACACAATTGATGAAATGGCAAAAAATATATTTAGCGTAAATATTTCAATCACTAGTCAAGCTTCAGTTTATCTTCACTCATACAGCCCGGAAAACCACACCCCCACCTCGCTATTAGCCCTTCTTCATCCTTGACAGAAAAATAGATTGAGAAATAACGGAAAATATACTGTTGTAATCAATTATTTATCAGCCTAGGCAAGAGTAATGTAGAAATTGGAATTCCGTTGATGGAATTCGGGTTGCCCCAACAAATTCTAAATAGTTGTACAAATACCGGCCACTCAGTTTGTCATGGCTAAATACCCTGAACTCCAATGTTTCAGGCATTACTTTTAGATAAACAAATATTACCTAAAATATTTTAATCGGCTTTTATAATTATTTCTTGACTATTTTTTCGTTAAGTAGGTCAGGTCAGGAATCGTTCATTGATTCTGCTAAAATTCTGCTACTGTAACTCAGTACAACCTATTGCATATTACCACTGACAGACATAAAAGGAATTTATTCAGCATGCACCTCTGAGCAGTTTATATTCTATAGGAAGACTATTTTCAATTACTTTCATCTTCCATCGCTTTTTCAGGATCCAGGTATGTGTCAATCTTCTTGGTTTCTTTTATTTTGAATATATGGTCTGCTAGAACGGCAAAATCCACAAGAGGACAAGTTCTTTTCTTGTTAATTAATACTAGGTCTAGTTTGTTTTTTGTTTTTTGGCCCACTGTTTTTTTTTTTAATCTCAAAGTCCCAAAGAATTTTATGAGCCATTTTCCAGGACAAATTTTGGTTTGTTCATATCAGAGTCATGCCGGGTTTTCTGTCGGAGCCGATATGATGCAGAAATAACCCGAAATCGGCAATGAAGACAGTTGCATCACTGAAGACCTCCTTGATGCATCTAAGATGTATGATTGAAATGTGAGCATCATCAGATTTTAATCCCTTGCACAATTTCCTTATGCTAAGTTTTGTATTCCTTTTGTGCCAGTTTACTGTATTCTCTTATTACTCTTTGCGAGTTTTTCACTCAAGTTCTAACAATTTTTATAGCATTCTGAACGACAGCAAATCTTCTCAGGTCTATAAGACTTAAATTATTTTTTTTTTTTTTGTGCCGAGTCCTTGGTATGACACTAAACTGTATCTGATTGTAAGGCTTCAGCCCTGAAGCTTTGGGAAATATGGAGTACCCCTTCATTGCCATTACTCCCGAGTCCATTATGACACAGATTGGTAGAATCTATGGGTCAAATAGAACTGATGGGGCTTCCGTGGCATAATGACTAAAGTGCTGGACTACGGGCTTGAAGTAAGCGAGTTCGAACTAGTGTTCGCTAATGGTCCGGGGTTCAATACCAAGTAGAGTCATACCAAAGACTCAAGGAATGGTATTTGATGCCTCTTTGCTTAACACTCAGCATAAGGTAAGTGGATCCGTCTAGAGAAAGGCATAGCGCCCACCTTTATGATTCTTTATAGTAGCTATTGAAAAGGGATCCTTCGGATCGCCCTCGACAACGGTTGGCCAACTTACTTATGATTTAAATAGTAACACGGCTATTATTTTATAAGGTCAGCTTTGGAATTGAATAACTCACGAATATTGATATACCATTAAATAAAGAAACCAAACCAAACCAAGCCAAGTAGAACTGTTCAATCATTTGTTAAGGATTATAATTAATAGTTATTTAAAACCAAACAGCAATGTATTTATATTACATAGGAATACTTGATAAATAGAATTACTAATGCTAAATAGCGATAAATGAAACCATTTAACAGTATGCAAACAAATTTATAATATCAAATAGAGTTCTTAGTGTTAGATAGAAATACTTGAAATCATATAACTATACAAACAAAACAGCTCTAACAAGTCGTTTAAAAATAAATTTACCGACAAACTATTCGCTCACAAATCACACACACATATATAACAAGATTTGACATCAAGAGTTGACACGCCGTAAAACACTACCCAACATTTGTTTTGTTCTCTCAAATGTAATTTCCTTAGTTTCTCTCAACAAGTATCCATAAGGTTGTTTTCTTCCCATTTTTATTGTTATTTCCGGTATGATCTTAAGTTATTTTTGGCTTTGGCTACGGTAACTTTTTACGATTATCATTAGATTTAGTTTTAGCTGTGTATTTGGGTCTTGTTTTCTCGTGTAACAGAAAAACGTCCATTAAAGAGGACATTGCTTTCGTGGGAGAGAGTTAAAACATTACATGGTTGTTGAATTGGAAGGCTCAAGAAATAACCACGAGAGATTATTAGGATCCGTTGCTGTCAGTAAGGAGATAATCAGCGTCTATCTCAGGGAAGGCTCGCTTGCTTCTCCAGTGGCGTGATTATGGAGCGGGAGGGGGAAGAAAGTCAGAAAAATGCAATTTTTTTTCTTTTTTCAAAAGCTTGAAAGGCTTTTATAACTTTTTTCTTGGTGCAATTTATGATTAAGGTAACAGAATACAATGTGAAAGTTACATTGAATTTCTAAACATTCCGTGACTTTTTAGACACGCTATTCTGGTACAAAAAGACCTTCAATACTTCGTTCATAGCTATATAAAGAGTTGACTATGTAACAATAACATATTTTTAAGTACATTTATGAAGGTAGCTCAGAAAGTGAAGCCTCCCATTTATTTCAATGAAAATTGATACAGCCAGCGCAGTGACACTGTTTGATAGAGAAAGTTTTAAGCGACAAAACATTTTTTCCATATTAGTCATTACTTTTTACTTGTGTATATTCGTAAACAAGAAATTTACTGCAAAAGTAATGCATCCTATATTATTATTCATGGACTCGAGAAATATACAAAAAAGAAGATAGAAAGAAGCTGTAAAACAAAATCTTGAAAACAAAAACAACTGTCTGGATATTTCAAGTGATTATCTAAGGAAATTGCACACGAGATGACCTGGACATGACTAAGAATAGTACAAAATAATTCCTGCTGACCAATTATATTAAAATAAGAATTGACAACTCAGCTGAAGTTTGAAATTGCTTACCTACGGTGTTGCTGTCAAACGCGTTAGCCACTACACCACGGATACCTCCCACTTTTATTTGGATGCTAGAAATATTTGCATTCACGAAACAAAAAAAAGATATAGTATTGCCCATTAATATGTAAACCTCTACCAATGTTTTGTGTTTTTGACACAAAGGTTTTATTTCTAGTTGAACATTATACAATCAAAACGAGTACTATTTGATATTATTTGTAACCAAATTCTCCAGCATTGAAAATCTGAAAATATGAGTATGTAGCAGTTCAAAAATAAGTACATTTCTGGCAATTTTATTTTTGCTAACAAAGTTTGGTATCTTTGGTCAGAAAAAAATGAATGGTGTTTGTACCGAACAGACCAACCTTGAAAATTCCCCTTAATTCTGCTGTAATGTATCAAAGAAATTATATAGAAATGAACAATATGTATCTATGTAATACTTACATCCACCATCCAGATAAAAGTTTCTATCATTTGCTCTATTTTTTTTTTACCGAACAATTATATTTAAGTCGACAATTCATAATAAATCAACAGCTTTTTAGTTGTTGAAGGTGGGGAAAAACTAAAGAAATCATAGGTAAATTGTAGCTTGTTGAAAATGTAATGTTTTAGTATAACTGTTCAATAAAAAAAAAAGAAAGAATTTTCTATCAGATGTGATATCATTTTCGAATTTTCATACAGCAATAACACTGAAATATTAGAGCCCACCTTGAACGTGAAGTTTTTCAAATAATATTTCTCAATCTTTTAAAATGGTCCAATTTTATTATATCCTCTTTACCTTTTTTCAGTCATTGTAAGGAAGACCACAGAAGCCATTTTCCGATGATTTATTTCTTATCTCCATGTTTCATACTTTATTGGCACTAAAAGAAATCAATACGTTGACTTTTCTTGGCAAATACTCTCTGCTACAAGTGGACAAATTTAAGTCTGTGAACAGGTTCCAACGTCTGCTCACAACCACAACTTAAAATTGATAAAATTACACCCTCGGCATCTGCGGTGCTAGTGGCACGTCACCTCACAACTCTTTAAGAGTCAAAGTTATAAAGAATCACAACTCAACACGACTGAAACGTACTTTTAACAATTTTTTTATTGGAAGTGTGTACTTATTTATGGGCGATACTAAATGTCTCTCAAAATAGTAACTAATATAATAATTTTACCAATTACATGAATTTTTAGATGTTTTGATTTAACTGAGAGGGTTGTCATACTTTTTACTTTAGATGTGTTTTTGTTTTGTTTTGATTTGTTTTTTCTAGACCCGGTAGGAATATAACTCTAATTGATATGCCCCAGTTGTTTAAAGTAGTAAAAAAATCTATTCTTTCAATTTCTTAAATGTAGCTTTCTCAGTAAGTTATGAAACTTTACTGCTATATGAGAACAGTGAACAAGTTGACACCTTGTTCTAAGAAAAAAAATGAATTTACCCAGACATAAATACCATACCAGAAAAAAATATCTTTATTTGTATTTACCCAAACTCTCTGCCACGGACAAGATGCGATACAAGGTCAACTTTTAGGGAGTACACAGGTTTAAATTCAGAGTTTTCCTTCTCCTAGACAGATTGTATTTCCAAGGCTAGAAAACCCTGTCTAGCCTAAAATTTACCCATAATTGGAGGGAGATTTGGAACCATGTCTTTTCCAAGGGCATTAGTGTGAAGTGAAACGCCATTAGCTTCGTACAGGGTTTGAGCTTGAGTCACCAATTCCATTTCTCTCATTGATAACCGTTGCGCTAAATGCGCCTTATATTTTCTTAAAAGAATTTTAATATATTAAAAAAATAAAATAATCCCTTTCTTATATTTTTCGTTGACTAGCTGTCCCCAATTTTTTACGTATGGGAGGCAAATTTAAAAATATCTTTTAAGTCTTTGCAAGGAACCCTTTTTGCCCATGGCATCGACACTTCATACTTATGCGAGTAACTGTTGGTCATACAAATGTCTGTGGTGCTGTATTTTCTATCCAGAAACTTCTTAGTGTCAGCAGGACATGGCAAATGCAAGCCTTCAAACAGGCAAGTTGTCAATGGAATAACTGTTTTCAAATCCATTTTGTTTTCTTTTGTATTATGGGTAAAATCATAGAAACTATTATTGGCAGTGATCCAAAAGAATATGTCGATGTACGGCCATCGAAATGGTTTGTTCGAATAACTTTTTGAGACTATCTTATGATAAAATTTCCATTGAAAATTTTTAGTGGTGTAAAGCTGGAAACCTTGTGAGCCGTATGCATCGGCAGCTTTTATTAATCCATTTCTCTGAGAGGCATTTACGAATATATCAATATCGTCATCCCACGGTACGAATCCTTTATGACGGTAGGAACCAATTAATGTGCCTTCATATAGAAAATATGTAATATTATATTGCTGACACATATCAATGAACGTTTGAAAAACATAGAGGTAGATTAGTTTCTCCTTGGTCGTTATGCTTGGTCTAAATATCTCTTTTAAGGATAAGTTTTTAGCACTGGCTTCCGTTAAAAAAGTCTTCTTGAGAGCAATTTCCCGTAGGTCGATATTTATTGCTGAGAGATTTGACAAAAGAGCCGGAAATACGGTGAGTGTTCTGCCTTCAAAAGACTTATTAACTAAAACTGTGTTATTAAAAGACTTTAGGCAAAACCGATAATTTGTCTGATTTGTCGAATTAGAAGGAGGATTAAGAGTAGAAGTTCGAGTACGAGAAAAAGTAGAGGGAGTAAGAGATGGACGAGTAGAAGGAGGAGAATGAGGAGAAGGAGAAGGAGGAGTTGAAGAAAGAGGAGAAGGAGGAGAATGGGAAGGTGAAAGAGGAGGGGAAGTTGCAGGGTGAAGAGAAGGAAAACATGTGCATTTTCTATTAATCATTTGATATAGTGAAATAAGTCCGAGGCTTCCAAACAATAAGTAAGCAACCAGTTTTTTCTTAGACATTTCTGTTAATTATCTTAAGTTAAATAATTCTTTAATTTATTAATTTATCTAACTCATTATCAACGATCTGCAAATCTTGCTTGCGAATCATAACTTGACTAATTTTACTTTCTAAATAGCGAAATCAAATTTTAGTCAGTGTCATTTTTCATTGATATTACTGTGCACTATTATTCAGTCATGTTACTCTTAAAGCACCTGCAATATCTCTGAAAATAAGAAGAGATGATCCTACTCAGTTACCACATGTGTGCAAGACTAATTTAAAGCCGAACAAATTCTAAATCGGAGGTATCCAATATGATCTTCGCGCGAATTCTGGTCAAAGGTTTCGACAATTGGTTCTCTTTAATTTCTTCTCGTCTGCATTTTGCAAACTTCCTCGAAAGTTGGACACAACACTGGCCTGAAAAGTATGAAAAGAAAAGATCAACTTTAAAAAGAAGTGAAAAAGAAAAATAGAACATTTATAATTCAATCGAAAAATCAATTCATACACGAGGTCGATTTGACAGATGGTCTACAATCCGAGGAAAGAAGCTAAAGACCAAATAAGATAATAAAACTGGTATTAAAAAAAAGGGGGGGTTTTTTATTGTGTTTTCCTCACCAGGATGATTTTACAAAGGAAGTACTTCTTCCTTTACTGCTGTGTTTGTCGTGATCCAGGGGAAAGTGGTACCATACTCACCATACTTGGCACTGCGGGTTGTTGAAACCAGTTAATAGCCGACACTACCGAATTTTTTCTAAGCTGAGAACACTTGGTTTCAATTCAGTTTTCCTAAGAACCCAATCTCTCCTATTTGCCTGATACTGGGGAAGAAGAGATGGATTCATGCCTTTCCTAAGGACATTAGTTGCAGTGCAATACAAACAGCCTCTTCCAGGTTTTGAACTTGGTTGGTTGCTTAATGCCAAATCCATTTTTATACAAATAATCAGTTCTATTTCATACAATTCAATTTAGGATACAAAAACAGTTCTATTTCAAAAAATTCAGTTTAGCATAAGTACATAGTTTAATAGTCAAAACATTTCTATTTCAAGTTATTCAGTTAAGTCAAACAGTTCTAATTTAAACAATTCAGTTTAGTATAAGTATGTAGTTTAGTTTTATTGAACCCGGGCATGAGTGGACCAGGGAGCGATGCCAATGAAGTGGTGTTCTGCATTCCCCAAAGCTCCAGCATCACTGGAACCTCACCATCAGGTTGTTTAGTGTCATATCAGGACACTCGTTTGTTGGGGGGGGGGCAGCCGACTGGGCAAGATTTGAACTTCCGTTAAAAATGTCTTCTTGAGAGCAATTTCCCGTAGGTCGATATTTATTTAAGTCACAGATTCTATTTCCTTCAATGATAACTGTAAGCATTGTTTTTTGTTTAGTAGGTTAGTTTTTTTTGGGGGGAGGGGTAGTTTGTATTATTTTTTGAAGGAGGTGGGGGCTATAGTTCCAACGACAGAAGTTTGGCCTTGTTCGTTTATGGTTATTGGGTACCATAACTGGTGCTAACAGAAAAAGAGTGAGAGGTAACACAAAGGAGGTTTGTATCGAAAAACTCAGCACTGTCAAGCAGGCATTGTTTGGAGATAGATTCCCTGGACAACGTAAATTTTCGCCTAGCCAACGTTGGTCTGCTACGTGAAATTCGAGCTGGACTCATTAAAATCACTTTGTTTGAAAGCTGTGTAACTATTGCTGATTATGACACTAAACAATCTGATGGTGAGGGTCCAGGAATGCGTAGTACCCTTCATTGCTATCTCTCTCAGGTCTACTCTGTTCCGGAATGGTAGCACCTGATAGGGTCCTATCTATGGGCCAAATAGAACTAAACTGCGTACTGAATTGTTTGACTAAACTGAATAGCTGGAAGTAGAAATGTTTTAACAAATAAACTGTGTACTTATGCCAACCTGAATTGTTTTGTTTGAAATATAACTGTTTTTGACATTGAAACTGTACTTGAAATTTAACTGTGTGTAAACAAAAACTATACTTATACTAAACTGAATTGTTTGAAATTGAACTGTTTATTTGTATAAAAAGGGACTTGGCATTAAATAACATGTAAAAGGTTGATATACCATAAAACCCAAACAAATTATTGCTGATTGGTCAGAAAGTGTTTTATTACCCATTATTTTTGCATTTTTCCTGATGTGGGTGCGTGTAGTCTGTCACGATTTCGTCTTGTTTTAGCCATATTAGCGATATCTGTCGACGTTAACACTTGCAGTTGGGTTATAGAAGGGAGTTTGGACAGGATGCGACATTCTTTGGTTAGTTTATTTTGTCTTGCTTGTTTCTTTGTTTAGTTATTTGTTTTCTTTATTTTGCTTTTTAGTTTGTTTTAGGGCTTTTTAGTCAGTGTTTTTGTTTTGTTTTTCTGTTTATTTTGGGGTTTGTTTTTTGTGTAGTTTAGGGATTTGCTTTGTTTTTAGTTTGTACTTTTATCGAAACAACTGGGTACTTCAGCGTGAAATCAGATGTCTTTGGGAAAAAAAAAACGCCAGTTTCACTCACATCCAAAGACTACTAGCTAGGATCCCAAACCTCTGTGCCAGTGACATCACACCAAAAGGTTTTATAAATCACAAACACAAAGAACATTAGACAAGTAGGTGATGAACTTTGTTTTATTCATATCAAGAATATACTTTTGGCAAACAGTAAACATTTCTTACCTATTTTATTTTTTGTATCTTCGTTCCTGTTTGGTTTACACATTAATAAAAATAAAGTTACAAGAACTGTCTTCGAAGTTCCTCCTTGTCAGTATACCTCATCCTTCCTTCTCTATAAAAATTACGCCTCCCATCATCTTGTCTTTCCAATGATTGTTTATTGAAGATTTTCTCTCTTTTTTAGAGTTTCTTTTCTCATAAGAAGCAAAAATACGGTAAAATCTTTATGGGCTTTTCTGGAACTTTTTTTATTCATCCCATGAATAACAATAAAAATTATATAGTATGTATTTACCAAACCTCAGCTCCACGAACAAAATACAACACAAGATCAATTTGTTAATTAAATCTGCTTTCTCTTAGACTAGTTGCCTAACCAAGATTAAATAACCTAGTCTACCCTACTATTAACCCATAGATGGATTCATGCATAGATTGAATTTGGTTCGGGTCATGTATACTGGTCAAGGCCAATATAAAATAACTCCCTCCAAACAAGTCATATTGTTTCCTTAATCTAGTCGCATTCCTCGTCGATGCACAGTTCCATAATCTCAATATCTCCAAAGCTGTCGGAATGGTCGGGTGTTTATAATTCGAAACTTTCCGAGCTAGCACTGCTTCAGTTGTGGATCGTCTCGTCTGATATTTCTTAAAGTGTTATTCTTTTAAATTAAAGAAGCGATTGTTTCTCCAATCAATTAACCGTGGTAATCATCTTTGGTGACGAATGATCAGAGCCGGACAAGTCGGTCTCTTTTCTCGAAAGAACACTAATGCCAGTTTATTAAATATAAACAGTTTAATGATAGTATATTAAGTGAAATACGATCACCTATCGTATGGCATCTATAAATATAGAAAACAGACTACAGCGTTCGGACTAGTCATATGTGTGACGTTCTTGAGTTAACTTTCGACAACATAGGGAAATGCTCGAGTCATTTACTCGTGGGTACGTATGAATACGAGTGGACTGGTTGAGGGTTATATACCCATACAGATTTATATCTCAGCCAACTGCAATCAAAATTGCATGTGTGCTCTATGGTTCTCTTTATAATAGTCGATCTGTTCTCATCGCAGTCCGAACACCAACTGTATTTGTGACGTCAAAATCCAGCCATTATATACACATCTCATCAAAATTCCAAATCTATTCCCACGCTGAAAATACATCTCAAAATGAACTATTGCTCAAGTTAAGTTCATAGGGTTAATTCTTTTGCTAACAAGAATTCCATTTCTTCCATGAATTGTGCTAACTCACCTAAAACAAAATTTCTAATATTGTCAAACCATATCTGGCTGTCACTTCTTGCCAGCTTCGAAATTAACAACACACATTGACTTCTCACTGCACTAGATCACAGCTGAGTCTTCTCAACAATCAACTTATTATCTGAGAAAATTATGAAAATCTGATTTTTCATATTTACCCAATCCCGATAGATGTGAAGAAAATTATATCTAAGATATTCTCAAGAGCAAGTTAACCTTGTCACATCGCTACGGTGAGCTTCGTTACACATACCTTCCCCAAGAGCATGAGCGCAAAATGAAAAGCAAACAGCTTCGTCTAGGATTTAAATTCAAGTCACCGATTCCATTTCTTAGACGATAATAGTTGCGCTAATCCCACACCTTCCACAAAAATCATATAGCATACGCTGCACATTTCTAGAGATCTGCAAACATACGCGTGTCCCTTGGCCAGGTAAATACTAAGAGGTTATGTTGTTTGTTTTAATAGCATATCAATTCTTGGTGATTATTCAATGCTAAACCCTGTTTATACATATATATTATATCTATGATTTGTAAGAAACTTCACTTTTAAGCGAGCCAGATCCAACTCGCCTGCACGGAGCTAAATGGTTTCAGTATTACTAACACGAATAATTTCATTTGATATTAATCTTTTTTTTTGCACAGTTAAATGGTTTCAAGTACTGCTACCAAACACTAATAATTCTATATAGTATTCCAATCAAATACGAATAACTTACACGCAGCTGCAAGGTATCAAATAACTAATATTAATGATAATCCCCCGTAAAAGATTGAACAGTTCTATTTGACTCGAGGGAACCTAAAAGGTGCTACGACTTCGGGTCAGAAGAAATCTGAGAGTAATGGTAATGAATGGAGTACTTCACACTCTCACCAGCTGATGCTATTTAATATCATGCTGAGGACATTAAATGGTTTCAAGTATTGCAATCTAACACTAATAATTCAATTTAACATGAATCATTCCTTTGCACAGTTAAATGGTTTCATATAGAGTAAATGACTAAATAGTTCTATATAACCCATGGATGGGACCCTAACAGGTCCTACCACTTCGAGTCAGAGTTGACCTGGGAGTTATGACAATTAAAGGATACTCCACATTCCCCAAAGTTCCAAGACTAGAGCCTGACCATCAGATAGTTTAGTGTCATTCTCGGGACACTCGGGGGGGGGGGGGGTCTTGCACCTCTAAAGAGGTGCAGTCGACATGTTCTACAACCCCAGAACACTGAAAGAGAGTGGAGCTTCCTTTTTAGTACTGTAAGTAAAACTTTCAGAGGAAATAGAATCTTGGGATATTTTTGTTTTATTATTTGTTTTATTTTTTTTACATTGACCTCATCAATTTATGAATCCCCATTTTTTTCGCAAGATCAATTCAGCATGTGTAACAAACCTGATCAGACTAATGTTTGTCTAGGCAACAGATCAAAAAGGGTTAATGGCCCCTTAACCCTATCAATTCCAAACTGATGCGTACAATCTCAATCAGATATTTGTTTCTAAAGTTCCCTCCCCACCCCAAAAAAAGGACGTCTATGTACATTTTCACATAATGTATTGTAGGAAAGCCCTCGTGGTATTATGGCTAATGTGCTGGACTACGGCCTCCAGCTAAATGTATTGAAAAATTCAACGATCTTCTTTGAATTGAAAGATAATACGAAGACAGTAGTAAATAAATTAAGAAAAATACTGAAGCCGGTGTTTGATGTGATTCTAAGTGCGGTTTACATTTTTCACAAAATACTTCTAGTTCTGTCGGTTTGGGGCAGTAAAATAGGCCAACTGCACCGGTGCAGAAGGATAATACTCCTACCCCCACCAAAGTGTGTCCTGGATATGATACTAAACCATCTAATGGTGAGACTCAGTTCTAGCTCTTTGGGAAATGTGAAGTACTTCTTCATTGCCAATAGGAATTCATCATCTGGCAATAATAATCTTTCCAAACAATTTGATGTTCGTGGGTGGATTGGTTTTAGATTATGTCAACCCTTATTGGGTTATTTAATAATTAACTTAGTAAACAAGGACAGCTTAAAGTATCTATTCTTAATATAATATGCATACAGTCAAACAGAATCAAGTATTCCTATCAATTTACAAACAATTATATGATAAACAATAAGAAATCAAGTTCACAAACACTTTAAACAAGTAAACACTTCATACTTAGTTGAAATAACAAAACTTACGGTGCATTAACCGAGTTTCAAATATTCACGATAGCAGAGATTATGGAATGGTCAGTTAAAGAAACTTGGATATCAACAATTAATTTTCATTCTACGAATGGATACGCAAAGTAATATTCCTATTTGCCTGATCACTTTTATTCATCTAGTGTATATTCATCTCTCTCTCATACATATATATACATATATATATATATATATACACTCTCGAGCAGAAGTACCCGGTCCATAACCGGACTAAAACAATTTTAGGAACACCAGTGAGTGAAATAGAAATGGGAAAGAAAAAAATTCAGTCAAGAATTCAAAATGTGTCCTTATTTGTAGTTGAAAGATTTCGCCCATTAATTCAAATGAACAGTATACTTTTATTTCATGAACCTTTTTTCTTTTTTGTTTACATTTAAAATATAATATGTAACTCTTTACTGTGAAAGGTTTGAAATATTTTGATGAGTTTTTTTCCGGTATTTAATAATATTTTTTTCCTTAACAATTTGTGATCTGTTACAGAACAATTTTTTTTTTTTTTTTGTTAATAATTTTTCGAAAATGGTTTTTGTTTTACGTCTAAAAATTTAACGGTAAAAGGATTCACGTATTACAATATTCTTTATTTTAGGAATTTTTTGGTTTATATTTAAAATATTATTTTTAAAAATATAGCCCAAAACTTGAGTGGTTTGAAACATTATAATTTTATTTTCTGAGGATATTTTTATAAAGATTATAAATTTTCTTAAATGCCTGCCGAGTTACAATGATGAAAAATGTATTCGTTTAAATTATTTTATTTTTACTCTATAAAAATGTAACCATAAACAGAAACTAAGAATTAAAGTCGTGTCATTTCTTATGGAAAATTTCGCAAGTTGAACAGATCAAAAATTAATCTTTTGTTCTAAGAAATTTGAAAAGTATTCGTTTAAAAAATCAGTTTAAGTTATCAATAAATAATGCTTTCATTTAATTTTTGTTTTGTTTTATTTTTACTCTTTAAAATGCAACATTATTGGTTGGTACAATAAAAAAAAAAAGCAAAGAATTAAAAATGTAAAATTTTTCTGATTTTTCCTTTTACGTTTTGTTTATTTTAAAAGTAGTATTTTCTTAAAAAGTACCCCTTGGTTTGAAACATTTTTTTTTTCTTTAATTCCCAAAGAAAAAAAAATTTAATTAGCACTAAATTAAAAAAAAAAAAAAAAACAATTTTCGAAAACATTAAATTCAAATTTCGCCTCTGGGATATCTAAACAGGCCGGAATTTTATAAAAACTAAAGACCCTCCCCCCACGACCTCTAATGTCCTTGCTTATGAAGAACAGTGAAAATTTCCACAAAACGATTAAATTTTGTATTTTTCTTAATATGTTTATAATAAAGTATTTGTGCAATATTATTGCTCAATGTCATTTCTTGTCTGAGTTATAAGTAGACACATACAAGCCAAAACAGACGCGACTCATGTTTGAATGTCGACCCTTGTTGTCTTAGTCTAAAGTCAGTCTAATTTTTTTCTCAAACAATTATGTGTTTCCAACTAATTGATGATGATAATCAATTTATACAAAATTTCATGGTTTCAAGTATTCTTATTTTATACAAATAATTTACACAGTCTAACATTGTAAACGAGTGGTTGTGGGGTGCGGATAGATGAGTTATTAAAAAAAACAGCAAACAGAAAAAAGACGAGTCAACAAAGTTCAGAGTCTTATCCAGTAGGCTAAAAGTAATAAGATATGGTAATTTTTCTGGCACTCTGGACTAAAAACATAACAAAAGATGCCAAAATCACCTGACTAACAGCGTCCGTGTTGCCGTTGCGGTTTCAATATCAAGTAGATTTTTATGTTGTGTATAGTTTCGAACCTAATATCCTTCTGAAGTGCTTGACACCAACATTCAGTTATATTTTCTTATTGTATAATGTCAGTAGAAATATATGACAAACTACTATATTTAAAGCACTGCTTCTCAAAGTGTCTATATAGACTGCTGGGTAGGATGACTAAATTTTGAGAGAGTAAATGAAAGCGCTGGCGTCCAAAGAGAGTGAATTTACAAGTTTCTATTAATAAATCGTTTCATTACCGGAGAACAAAAATCAATAGATCATATAGAAGAGTCTCCAAATATTATACACCTTACAGCCTGATTAGGTATTATGACTACTAGTGATGTGTTGATCACATACAACCCGTTCAAAATGGGTCATTTAGATGAACAAACTCTCGTGTTCAATTAAAGATCTGGGTCATTTTAGGATCGTTAACGACGTATATAATCATTTATTTACGAAAAAAAAAATTAAAAACACTATATTTTGAGCGAATTATTTTATAAAAATTCTGATTTATAAAAAGGGATAGTTTACCATAGGTTATGAGGTGTCTTTAGAAAAAGTTATTTAAAAAGAATAAAAATAAAGATTTAAAAAGAAAAGTAATGAAAAAGTATAATTGAAATACAATTCCTGAAATTTTAATTTTTATTAAATGACAACAAATTTATAATGAATGAAATTAGATTATAATAACGAAAAATCCTACTCCTATTCATCAATCAATCCTATCTTCATTGACGAAAAATTCGTACAGATCTGGATCTTCTCTTGTTAATTCAGATTCAGTATTGCCTGGTATTTGTTGGTAGGAGTGTTATTATAGGGTTCAATATTCATCATAAATTTTCTGTATTTTGTTAGAATTTTAATCTTGAAACCAAAAACATTTCTTTTAAAATCAACCACTCTCATCATCGTATCTAGAGACAATAAGAAAAATTTTAGCCATATTCAATCAATTTAGAATAGAGTGAATAGAAATTAAATTTGGTTAGAAAGAGTGCATGAAATAAAAAGTTTGAAAAGTCGTGTTTTAAACCTGATGTGGATCTACTTCAATTTTCAAGCATGGAACGTTAATTTCAATTAGACCTCTCTATCCAATTTATCAGCTACGTCTCTTCATGCAAAAAAAATCATATAGAAAAAAGATATCATAAAAGACCATATGAGAATGAAAACAGACACTATATGAACGAAACAAAATCCCATTTCTATGCTCTCATTTCAACAGAAAAATTACAATTGCTTAAATACTTCTACACATTAAAAATAAAGAAAAACTGAAGGTGTTTTATTTCATTTGTGACAAAAATATTTGGGTAGTGATGATAAATCTAGGTGTGTTTTCTTTCACACTTTTTAACATTAACTATTGATGACGACATAAAGATAAAATTTAATTACCTGGCGGAGTAAAAATGCTGAATTTAAAGTATATATATATATATATATATATATATATATATATATATATATATATATGAGAGATAGATAAACCAAAACAAAAGCGGCATCAAGCGTCAGCTGTGGTACAACAACGGAATTTTAAAATAAGATTAAATAAATTGAATTATTAGAAACCTCTGAGAACCTCTATACCAAACCAAAGCTTTCTAGATTTTTTTTTAATTAAAAATTGGAAACCTCAATATCTTTTAGGTCTATTTGTTTTTAGAATATTGAAAAGTTAAATATCTTACTAATTCAAATATATGCATTTTTAGGACCCTTAACTAGTTGTTATTGTTACTAAGCTTGTCTTAGTCTGACATTTAGGTCTCCAGTTGTTTAAAATACCAATTATATTTAAATAGTCATTCATTTAAGTACTTGAAGTTGCGTAACTTCGATGATCTAGATGGATTTTCAGTGTGACTGGATAGTAAGCTATCAAAATTCATTTGTGAATTGTTTTTGAAAAAAATCATTTAAACAAAAAATTTTTTTCTATAAAGATGTTCTCACTTGAAAAATAAAGCAGTCGTCGGTTCAATTTATAATTGAATGATAATTCCAAAGGGTTTGCATTTGCAATGCACGTCATTTTTTATCATCCAATTCCTCGATATAACGAAGATAAAAAGAATATACTAATATAAATCTTCTACTCATTCTTATATAGAAACATCAGTATCATCATGAACCACTCGTTATATATATTTGCTCAATATTATCTCCCTAATTGTCACTTGATAAACCACGAAAACCTGAAGAAAAAATATGAATTTATACTTACAGAAAGAGTATATGTATCCGTTTTTAGAAGTCCACTGAATAACTGATTTTTATTTTCCGAGTCCCGTCTTTGTTCAGGTCCTCGACTACAGCATTACCCGAGATATTCATTCAAGCATACTTCATTCTATGTTTTATTAAATGCAATAAGCAATCTCCAGTTTGACACTTTACTACTAATCTTCAAAAGAAACTTTAAGTCTTATTGATTATATTTAGTGCTACGCATAATGTTCACAGAAGAAATATTAACCTGCTTGATTGGTTAATTAGAAATAGGTTATTCATCTCAGTTTGCATTTATCCAAACCCTACGTTACGGACAAATGAATTTAAGCAAAGTACAGCTGATTTGAATCCAGTGTTTTTTTTTGGGGGGGGGTCTCCTGAAACTGTTGCCATACCAGTCGGACGTACTAATTATATATAGCTGGAAGGGGCGGGGAGAAGAAAAGTATCCATGCCTTCAAACAGCCTCACTTTGGATTTGAAATCTAGTCACTTTCCAAGCGCTTCTTCTATACATTTCTGTATGTACTTTTTAATTTATTTACAGACCAATCTTGTTTATCTTTTTCTTTAATTCTTTTTACATTTCTTTCTTTCTTTGAAAACATATTAGGCATAAAATTTTGTGCTCATCAACCCACTCTTCTCTATCAAACATGATGACATGTCAAAAATGATGCATTTGTTAAAACCACCTTTTGATCAAAACCACCTTTTGATCAAAACCACCTTTTCTTAGCATGTCAACATTTCGGAACCCACAGAAAAGACGAAAAGAAAAAATAGAAGCGACATGTAGCCCAAAAAGTTGGAAGTAACGTGTATTCTTCTAAACAGAAGCCGAGTCCACTTCCAACAACGATAACTGTTACGCCAGTAGCGCCTTCCAAGTCAGAACTAGAGAAACGGAAAAATAATATTAGCTTTCCATAATATCGTTATATCGAGAATATGAATAATTAAAAGAAGGATATTCAATTCGAATGCGGACCTCAGAAAATTATTGATCAGTAACATATTCGACTGAAAATTGGTCTATTTTCAAAAGTTGGAAAGTTTTTAGCGCATTGCTTAAATAAGAAAGTATTTTCTAATCTCAAGAATGTAAGGTTGGTAAAGAAAATAATGAAAAGGATCTTTTTTTAGTCTGGCAATTCACTACTTTGAAGTCCTGGTGGAGAACAATTGACAAGCAAGTTACCTGTTCAACTGACATGGTTGGATAGCAGTTTGACAAGAAATAATATGGTTGTGTTAAGAGTAACATTGCCTTATACAAAATGACTGTAGTTGGAGAATATGGGCTCTAACTGCCTACCAACTTAAACCAGGAGGAGATTTAAATGTCATATGTCCCTAGGCTACTGGATTTGTCAAAACCCAGGTAATATTTTATAAGGAGGAAAAAAAAGCTAAAGATATTGTGACGGCAAATTGACTAAAATCCCAAAGCGGGACTTTATTTTCGCACGTGTGAAGACGGGGCAGGTTGGCACTTGATCCCCTACAGAATAAGTCCTAGTTCAGAGTTTTTCTCTCGGGCATATAAGAACTGGCATATTACGTGAGGGATCAATTTAGAGCCAGACTGACCGCCGCTGGCAAAGGGGTTC
This sequence comes from Sepioteuthis lessoniana, assembly GCA_963585895.1. Taxonomy (NCBI): domain Eukaryota; kingdom Metazoa; phylum Mollusca; class Cephalopoda; order Myopsida; family Loliginidae; genus Sepioteuthis; species Sepioteuthis lessoniana. The sequence continues at coordinate 14,043,981 of OY757923.1, forward strand.
CAAATTTCACACTATCACACACCCACCAGGCCGCTAATCTTCCTTCCCCTCGACAATGGAAGATAATGAGCCTATAGGTTTTAGTCGTAATAATATTATATTGTAGTAGTCGGCAACTCCGGTTTCCCGTGTGATATTTTAAAGGAATTAATAGGACAATTCTAAGCAAGATAACATAAGGCGAATAGAAGCTGAAAAGAAAATGTGACAACAACAAATTCGTAGTAGAACGGCAAAGAACAACTTAGACCAGGTGGTAACATAAAAATACATGAATTCCTTTACTACAGTTATATACACTTTCAAAGTGTCAAAACATATAATAATTGGGCAGTCCACGAATATAAATGTCTTTTCTTGACTTTTGTCTTTCTACAAGTTGAGAGAGAGAGACAGTAGTATACAAAATTTGGGTATAAAGGAAAATGGCCCCAAAGTTACTTATCTTATTTTTCGACGGGGTTCCACTGGAGAATCTTTCTTCTTTCACGGGCTAATAGACTTTGTTCTATTTTTTTACACTGGCTTGAAGAACCTGGGGTCGTTCGTGTCTCAGTAATTCTTTTGTCTTCCACCCGGAGTAAAATGGCTATATTTCGTCTGCCCGCTACGAACCCTGCTCAAAAACTCATTTTCTTACTATTTACTTCCGCTGAGGGGAGGGAGTTCCCACTTCCGTTTTGGGGTCCCGGCCAATCATTTGGCTTCTCTCTTCTTCCTCTTGGTGTCCGGCGACCTGGGTAAGGTCACCAAGTACCAACATCTGTTTATCCCCTCTGTGACCTACATTCTTCCTTAACGGTCACTTTTTTGACGGCTTGATACTGTCAATTCAAATACGAGGAGTAGTAATTTTATCTCCCTCCTCCCAGCGGGATATCGCGTGACAATATATCAAAGTTATTGTTACAAGAATCAGAATTCAAATATCTGCTTTGCATCATTTTTGGTAAAAGATTTTTCCATTCCATAAGTAAATTGTGAGTTGTTGAGAACATTGTTTTCAATTGCAGTTAGGGTCATTTTGTTTAGTCATTTTTGTGCTATTATCAATCAGTGTATATTATTTAGATGTTTGATCTGAAAGAAACTCCTCTTTCCCATTTTATAAGATTTTTTCAAATTTGAAAAACTTCACTCACTGGTCGCATTGGTTACCATTAAAATATGTAAATTAGGGAATTTAAAAGTTAATCTATTGTTTCCTGCAAGAGTTTGAATATCAGAAGCTTGCAATAGTTATATTTTGATTCTGCAATCACAAATTAAAAGAAAAAATACCACCTAATTTCTGTAAATCCCCAAGCCAGCTTAAGCTCCTTGAGAACTTTGGACCCAGAGCAGTTTCCCGGAACATATATATTCATGTCGTGCCGCTAGCACGGATTTCCCTGACCCCCTCTTGCCATTCGTCTCTATCGTCCATCGCTTCCGGCAGGTCTTCCAGGCTACATCCTGTGTCCGTACAGAGCTGTTGAAGATAAGTTCTAACTGTTCGTCCAACACTTGCTCGTCCGTGTGAAGAGGTCAATAGGAGAACTTTGCTCATGAGTTCATCCTTACTTCTCCAGCAGTGTCGCGTATGTCTTGTTCGTTTAATTTGGATGGTTTTCGAGATAGATTGTTGGTAGCCGTACAGCTGTTGTTTTGTGGGACATTGCCTCAAAGATTTGTTCAATATACGACTCGTAGCATTATTCTGCAATTGCCGTCAAGCTTTTTCTCCATACGCTTAGTTAGCGTCTATGTGGTGCATCCATATAGTAGTGTTGACACGGCCACTGCTTAGAAAAAATTGCGTTTTATTTTATTGGATTGGTCTGACTTCCACATGTCCGATAACCCATCGATAGCTGTCCATGTCTTCGCTAGTCGCATATTGATGTCATTTTCTTTACATGAGACACCGCTTCCGAGGTAGGTGAACTTGTCCACTAGTTTCAGAAAATCACTGTTTAATGTAGAGATATCGCCTCTTTGATTAAAGCACAAGTACTCTGTTTTGTCTGCGTTCACCTGGAGGCCTATGCCACCGGCTGCCTATTCCAGACTATGCAGCAGGGATTTGGCCTGGGCGGATGTATTTGTCAGAAGCGCTATGTCATCGGTGTAGTCCGCGTCTATCATAGTTTGTATGGGGTATTATCTGCTTCTTGCCTTTTCCAGAGTAAAGCCATTTTCTTTCATTAAATCAATCGACGTTCAAAGTCTAAGCAGATTATGAACAGGTAAGAGGCTAATGGGTCCCCTTACAACACACCTGCGACGGTGTAAAAGAAGTCTGTGTCTCCATCCGGTGAGCGAACTTTTACTTCTGTATTTTTATAGGCTGCGACGGTTTCTTTGAAGAGACCATAAGCTAGAAGTATTTGCTCCATCTTCCTTCTGTGTGTGAAGTCATATACCTTGGAAAAGTCTACAAATAATAGTGTCACCTTGAGGTTTTATGCACGAACACCTAAAATCTGACAGATTGTCAGAATTTGCAGTGTTGTAGATCGATTTCTCCGAAAGCCATTTTGGTTCTTCCTAAGAATTTTCTCAATTTCAGGTTCAATGCAGTTGAGTAGCAGAGTATTGTATATCTTGACCGCTATGGAAGTAAGGGTTATACCTCGGTAGTTCCTGGCGATTCCGAGGTCAAGCTTCTTGGAGAAAAGGATGATACAGCCCTTTGTCCATCTGTCTAATGTGTTCTGCAGCTTTCCTGTTTTTAATTTTTGTTAGTACCACGTCGAGTTCTTCTTGCGTAAACTGCCCTAGTTTGGAGTCTAGTTGATTATTAGTGATTTTCGTGATAGGTTCATCCGGAACTTTAGGGGCTTTTCCAAGCAGATTCTTGAAATGTTCTTTCCACCAGTGTATTCGTTCTTCTTGGCTGGCAGCTTTTAGTTTAGCTCTCGAGATGCTCTTCCTTTTGCTCACTTCATTTACTGTCTGTCGCGTTATCCGAGATTGTATATCTTCAACCGAGTCTCTAATCTTATTGATCTGGTCTTGAATGAATTCTATTTGTTCGTTTAGGTATACATTAGTTCACTTTGTACTTGTTTAAGTTTCTGAGCGGTGGCATCACTTGGGTTCCTCCATTCCATAAGGATGCCATGTATATAATGTTCTTGAATTCCCATGAATTGTTTCGGGCCATGAATATAATATTCTTGAATTCTGTTGCATTTTGAGCCATGAATATAATATTCTTGAATTCCGATTTATTGTTTTGGGCCAAGATTGTAATATTCTTGAATTCTAATGTATTGTTTTGGGCCAAGAATACAATATTCTTGAATTCCAATGTATTGTTTTGGGCAATGAACGCAATACTCTTGAATTCCGATGTATGTTTTGGGCCATGAACGTAATACTCTTGAATTTCGATGTATTGTTTTGGTATACCGCTACACCTCCCACACCTCACCTATGGTTGTAACTACCTCGCTGTTGTTGTCTCAATATCAACTAGAAGACTGTTTTCTGGTCAAACACAGGTGTCAAGAATCTCCTCGCTCTCCCCGTTTCCTTGGGTTGAAGGTCAACCTGTAATTAACCCTCTACCTGCCACGTTGTGAATTTGATCTCAAGTAGCAAGTTCAAACAGTCGAAGTGGGTCCTGCTGAGAACATCTGTCGGCTGTGAAAGAAGTGATATAAGAAATTTCTTTAAAAAAGAACGAACTCTTTTTAAACATCGAAATCGTATTTTATAAGCCTGGTTATTACAATACTTTGAATCATAAGTTGCAAGGTTTATATAACATGCAAATTCAAGGGCCAGTCTGGTGTGTTGACACAATTACGTTGAATTCTTAACTTTCACAAAATCGGATAAAAATTCTTAGTATCGCCTCTTCTGATACTATTTTGACACATGGAACGGGTTTCGGAGCAGACAATAAGTATCAGGGGTTAAGATTTGTTGCGGGTAAATACTTGGCTTCGTTGGATTTCACTAAGTAGCAGTATTAAGTTTTTCCTCTCTTTCCCTCCATCTGTCTATGGAGATGAAGGACTCAAGTGACGTAGGTCGATCTAGCCACTGGCTCTTGTGCGTTCTTTCCAGAACTCCGATGGTTTAGATAATATTCCACCCTAGATCGGGGTAGAGTCTGAGGGGGTAAGAGGAATACCTCCAAAATGACAATCCGTAACCGATTTCCATTTATCAGGATTTCATAGACCCCCTGTGATTTTTCAAGTACAGGAAAATTATCCAACCTCTTTCAATCAGAAGCCCATTCAAGCTCCTCGTCCCGCCTCGAACTTATTTATTAATATACCTCTAAACACCTTTGGTTCTGAGGAATTAATTCGCTCCACCCTCCCATAACCAGCAGGGCATACCAAGTACCACACAACCCCCGGAATTTGCGTAAACCAGAATATTAACTCATTAATCTTTAGTTATCTGACCTGTCAGACATTAAAATTCTCTCGAACCATTTTTAACTAAGACAAAACCTTGATCTGTGGACATAAAAAAGCTATCATTATTTTAGGCTAAGGACAACCAAAGATCTGTCATCATTAAAATACTTTCAAAACACTTTTAGCCAAGGAACGAAATCCAAATATTTGATTCTTTTAAAAATGTTTTTGTTTGATCTCAAGCCCCTGGGAGGGGGGTTATCGTGTCATATTTGGGTCATGAATAAAATATTCTTGAATTCCGATGAATTGTTTGGGGCCATAAATATAATATACGGGAATTCCGATGTTTTGAGCCATGAATATAATATTCTTGAATTCCGATGTATTGTTTTGCGCCCTGAATGTAATATTCTTGAATTTCAATGTATTGTTTGGGGCCATGAATACAATATTCATGAAGTCAGATGCATTCTTTTGGGCTATGAATATAATATTCTTGAATTCCGATGTATTGTTTTGGGCCATAAATGTAATATTCTTGAATTCCAATGTCCTATTTTGGGCAATGAATGAAATATTTTTGTATTCCGGTGGATACTTTCGGTTCCATGAATATATTATTCTTGAAATCCGGTGTATTGCTTTAGGCCATGAATGTAATATTACTAAATTTCAATGTAGTATTTGGGGCCATAAATATTATATTCGTGAAGTCAGACGCATTCTTTTGGGCCATGAATATGATATTCTTAAATTCCGATGTACTGTTTTGGGCCGTGAATGTAATATTCTTGAATTTCGATGAATTTTTTGGTGTCATGAATATAATATTCTTGAACTTCGATGTATTGATTTGGTTATAAATGTAATATTCTTAAATTCCGTTCCATTGTTTTGGGCCATGTTTGTAATATTCTTATATTCCGATGTATAGTTTAGGCCATGTATCTGTCGCTGCCTCCCACCAGACACGACTTGACACAAGGTCAAAAGCCCGAAGGCCAATTAAAGTGGGGATAAAGGGAAGGGGAAGGTCGGGAAGGAGCCGAGACTCGAACCCTGCTTGTCTGTGCTGCTCATCGGCTCACTTAGTGCAATGTGAGCCTGATGAGGCAAGCAGTTTCACGAACCCAAATGTGGGTCCGGGCACGTATGCCAGTTTACGGCTTAAACTAGACGCTTGGTCTAGTGCCGTACAAAGGGGACAAAAGTGCAGCTCGCCCACCCGAAGGTTGCCCAGCCGAAGCTGGGGGCCTATTCGGCCCCGAGTCTGCTCTTGGTTTCGAGCACCCATCCGGCACGAATGCCAGACGGCCCAGCTAAAAAAGAGGCCATGATTGTAATATTCTTGGATTCCGATGAAATGTTTCGGCCATGAATATAATATTCTTGAATTCCGATGTCCTGTTTTGTGCCATCATTGTGATATTCTTGAATTCCGATGAATTGTTTTAGTCCGTGAATATAATATTCTTGAATTCTGATGTATTCTTTTCGACGATGAATGTAATGTTCTTGAATTCCGATGTATTGTTTTTGGCCAGGATTATAATATTTTTTAATTCTAATGTATTGTTGTGGGCCATGAATATAATATTCTTGAATGCCAATGTATTGTTTGGGGCCGTGAATGTAATATTCTTGAATTCCGATGTGCTGTTTTGGGCCATGATTGTAATATTCTTGGATTCCGATGTATTGTTTTGGACTAGGATTATAATATTTTTTAATTCTGATGTATTGTTATGGGCCATGAATATAATATTCTCAAATTCCGATGTATTGTGGGCCGTGAATTCCGATGTACAGTTTTGGGCCAAGATTGTAATATTATTGAATTCCGATGTATTATGTTGGGCGGTGAATTTAATATTCTTGAGTTCCGATGTATTGTTTGGGCCGTAAATGTAATATTCTTGTATTTCGATATTTTTTTTTTTTTTTTTTTGGATAATGAATATAATATTCTCGAATTTCAATGTATTCTTTAGCGCCATGAATATAATATTCGTGAATTCTGATGCATTCCTTTGAACCATGAATATGATATTCTTAAATTCCGATGTACTGTTTTGGGCCGTGAATGTTATATTCTTGAAATTCGATGAATTGTTTGGGGCTATGAATGTAATATTCTTGAATTCAGATGCATTCCTTGTGCAAAGAATATATGTATTTTTTTTTTTTTTTTTGCCGTGAATGTAATAATCTTGAATTCCATTGTATTTCTTTGGATAATGTATATGATATTCTTGAATTTCCGTGTATTGCTTAGGGCCATGAATATAATATTCGTGATTTTACAGGCATCCTTTTGAGCCATGAATATTATATTCTTAAATTCCGATGTGCCGTTTTGGGCCGTGAATGTAATATTCTTGAAATTCGATATATTGTTTGGGGCTATCAATATAATAATCTTGAATACCGTTGCATTGTTTTCGGCAATGAATATAATATTCTTGAATTCCAATGTATTATTTTAGGCTATGATTGTAATATTCTTTAATTTCGATGTATTGTTTTGAGCCATAATTGTAATATTCTTTGATTTCGATGTATTGTTTTAGGTCATGAAATTAACATTCTTGATTTCTGCTTTTTGGGGCCATGAATATAATATTCCTGAATTCCCATTTATTGTCTTGGTCCATGAATATAAAATTTTATTTCCGATGTATTGTTTTGGGCCACGAATTTTTAGAAATAGAAATGTTTATTTGTATAAAATGGATTTGGCATTAACAAACTTATAAAGGTTGATATGCCATAAAATCCAAACAAACAAACCTGAATACCGAGAAGAGTCATAGAAAACTGAGGGAACTTACTTTAACTCCTGTGAAGGATATTAATTAGTTTTGGCGTGGAAATTCGTAAATAGCAATCAAAAATAATATAATAATCTGGAATTTTGAAATAAAAATAGATCACCCGGTCCAAAACTAGTTCAAATCAACAAGAAGTGAACATGTCAACTAGTGAATTTAGCTGTTGCAGCAGGCTACAGAATGAAAATAAAAGAAAACGAAAAACTTGACAAATCCCCAGACCTCACTAGAAAGCTGAAAAAGTTAATGGAACATGAAAATGACCGCAATACCAATAGTTTGTAGTCCCTCAACAATCTCAAAGGACTGGAGAAAATCGAAAAAGTATCGAGACCATCCAATGTAGCAAACTGGCACAAAAAGATCCAAGAGTATACATGGGTAGGAAAGGTGATCCTGTGGGAATTGTGAAAGAGATTAAAATTTGACCATGCTGACAAATGGTATATGTACAAACCAGAATCTGTTTTAGAAAATGAGACACACAAAATTCTCTGGGATAAAAACGGATTACCCAATCCCAACCTAAAGACCAGACTAAGTGTTAATTAACAAGAACAAAAAAAGTTGTCAATTAAGGGACATTGCCGTCTCAGCGGACCTTAGAATGAAAATGAAAGAAAGCGAAAAGATAGACAAATACTTGGATCTTGCCAGATCGGAAATACTATAGAATATGAAGGTAACGATGATACCATTTGTTGTTGGTGCTACTGGAACGGTACCCAAAAACCTGGAAAAGAGACGGGGGAAACTGGGGACTAAAGACAAAATAGATATCATCTCGATCACAGCAGTATTTAGATCTTCTGCAGACCTGAGAAGACCTACTATCTCTCAGACTTCAGTAAAAACTAGATGTTAGAACTGGTGTGAAAAACTCGCTTATAGTGGTATCTTTATCATCATCATGTCACGCTATCAGAACATATATACCTGACCCTCTCTCGCCACCCCTCCCTATCGTCCATTGCTTCCAGCGGGTCTTCAGGGCTACATCCCGTATCGATGCTGTATGTAGATTCGAGCTGGTCGTCCTGCCTTTGCTGGTCCATATGAAGGGGTCCACAGGAGTACATCACTTATGAGCTCGCCCGGACTTCTTCAGCAGTGTCCCGAATGTCTGGTTCGTCTAAAAAATATATAGTGGTATAATAACGTACAATTAATGATTTTGATGTTACTGAATAGTCAATTAATATTATATTATTTTGGAAAAGTCATAAAATTTCCAAGCTTTAAAAGAAAACCGTTGATTTTATTTTAAACAACCTTTCATTAAATATTTTTCAACCCAAGAGAATTATACTGTTATTCAATTTTGCTGTTTGATTTATCGGTTGATATTAGCTGAAATGTACAAAAAATAAGTATATGACTAGGAAAACTTCACACGTATGAATAGAGTCAAAATCGGAATTTTTTTCAGATGCAAGGGAGACAACTTGAAACATTTTTTAAGATCAAATATCGAATAGTTGATTTTAGAAAAAATTCTTTTGCATCAGTTAAAATATGAATGATCAACTAAAGTAACTCAATGTAATTCAAATCGAATTTTTTTCAGCTCGATAGCTTAATTTGAAGTTGATTTATTGATTTTGTGTAAATAACTGACACCATGCGAGGCGAGGCAGTATTTTTAAAGGGAGATTACTCTGTCATACATTTATGTCATAGCTCTTGTTAGTAGTAAAAGTTCACAAGACGGCAAAAGTGAGAAACCAGTTAAAAATCGTCGTTGATCAGTCTTAATAATCATTATCCTTCAGCGTCTTAATTCTTGATGCTTTTTATTGCGACTCACTAAATTAAACAAGCTTTGGCTAAAAAAAATTAGTAGAATTTATCATGAACCATACTATTACATAAAGCAATAACAAAAATCACTTCCAAACAAATCAGTAAGATAAGCAAAATTTTCGTTTCCTTTTTATTTCTATAGTTCAAATAATTTTAAACCACAACTCTTGTTGAACATATTTTTGGAAGAAGCATTTTTTCTACAATAGAAGAATTCAACATTCTCCGAAAGATACTTCTGATAACCTTCTAAGACATGAATTGTTCAACAAATCGTAAATACTGACCAAGTGTTGCACAGAGAACATCTTGTGCAAATTTTCAAATGAAGCTTATAAAAGCAAAATTCTTCCCAAACGCAACTGGGTAGCGAGTCCCTTTTTTTTTTTTTTTACTTTTATCCCCTTACTACATTTTCCTTTTTATATAATAAAGTTGGTTGGTTGTTTTATTTTACGGCGTATCAACCCTTTTCGAGTCATTTAATGCCGAATGAAGTCATTTTGATAAACATTTCAAACAATTCAGTTGAGTATAAGTATAGATTTTTTTTCACGCACAGTTGCATATAAAAACAGTTCTATTTCAAAGATTCAGTTTAGCATAAGTATGCAGTTTAAACACACAGTTAAATGTAAAAATATTTAATTTCAAACAATTCAGTTTAGCGTAATTACACAGTTTGAATCTATTCGATCCACAGATAGGACCCTAATCGGGCCGGAGTGGATCTGGGAGCGATGGCAATGAAGGGTGTTCCGAATGCCCCAAAGCTCCAGCATTATTGGAGCCTCATCATCAGATTATTTAGTGTCATATCCAAAACTCTCGTTTGGAGAGTTTTACCCCTCTGCAGAGATGCAGTCTGTGTATTCTGCAGCCCTAGCCGACTGGGCCATAATATCGTAGGATTTTTTGTGGTTGTTGTTGTTTTGTTTTGTTTTTTGCAAAGTGGGTGGGGGCTTGTTTGTTTAGTTTGTGCTTTTTACTTCATGCATTGAGTAAGTCTTTATTACGACACGATTTTCTTTTTCATTATTATTCCTTTCTTAGTTTAGTTTACGCATGAAAGAAATAAATGACTGAATATTACTGATTCTAATTTGAGGTACAAAGTTGTATATCTTTCAGAGAATTCCTATTGAACTTTATTGATACATTGATTCTTTAAACATTGATATTGCAATTAAGTATGCAGTGTTTACCTATTAAAAATGATTGTAAATTTTATTAATACTTTGGCTATAAAAAAAATCATATTGCAACTAAGTCTGAAGTGGTTACCAATCTAAAACGATTGTGAACTTTATCAGTACTTGAGCTTTTAAAACGTTGATATTGCGAGTAAATCTTAAGTATTTGCTTTTTAAAAGGATTGTGAAGATACTGAGTTCGATATAAAATGACCCAACAGTGGCGACCACGATGCGAGTGCCAAGTCAAATTCAATACAACTATCAACCCTCAAACCGAAGAGTGCCTCGATCAGCTCATCCACGTGAATCTAGCCTATGAAAGATGGACAACGACGCTGTCATCACTGCAATGAAAAAGTGGTCGCCGTCGCCGGCGCTGGCGCAGTTTTTTTTACCTACGGGAAATACAGGCTCTTGATTCATAACCGATGGTGATTGTGTGTAAAAACTGCTTTGTGGCTGAATATTTTGCAATGTCTAATGATGTTATTGCAATCCAATCTGTGTCACTTGTAATTTCCTAAAAAATCGATTGCCTTCGCTAGTGCAAATTTTTATGAATGGTGCACGCAGGCAACGACAACGAAACTGCATAACCAATAATGGTGACTAAGTGAAAAAAGGGTTGTGTTGCTGAAAACTTGCTCAATTCAATGGTCTTAAAGCTCTCTCTCTCTCTCTCTCTCTCTCTCTCTCTCTCTCTCTCTCTCTCTCTCTCTCTCTCTCTCTCTCTCTCTCCTTTTGTAGAAATACTAGGATTTACCTCTATGGCTCGGAAGACGGTCTCGGAATTTACGCTTTTAGACCTACCATCGAGGTTTATGTAACCCAAGCGATATTTTTTTAATCATCTGGTTACTGTACTGTGATTCACCGTGCCTACACCTTTTTCCCAACAAATCTTTTTTGGCTGCTTCCGCGGCGTTATAGCCCAATCCGAACTCGTAAAGCATAAGTGTGTGGGCCAAACAGAACTGTTCGATGTTTGAACTGCATACTCATGCTAAACTGAATTGTTTAAAATAGAACTGTATGATCATTTAACTGTAATAGAGTAATAAAGTAAATAGAGTAATAATAAGCGAATGCAGCAAATTAGCACAGAAGGAGTATAAGACTAGACTAGGTGGGCAAGGTGATCCCCTGGCAAATGTGCAAGAAATTTAAATTTGACCATATAAACAAATGATATATGTACAACCCAGATCCTGTACTAAAAAATGACACACACAAACTCTTATGGGACTTTGAGATACACACGGATCCCCTAATCTCGGCCAGAAGACCAGGCCTTATAATTATCAACGACAAAAAAAAAAGAGAATTTGCAAAATTGTCGACTTTGCTGTCCCGGCTGACCACAGAATAAAACTGAAAGAATGTGAAAAGAAAGATAAGTACTTCGACCTTGCTTGAGAATGGAAAAAAACTATGGAACATGAAGGTGACGATTATACCAATTGTGACTGATGCTTTTAACACAGTAACTAAAGGATTATTAAAGGGACTGGATGACTTAGAGGTTGACGAGTGGGGACCATCCAAACGATAGCATTATTGATAACGGTCAGAATACTGAGAAGTGTCCTGGAGACTTGAGAAGACTTGCTGTCACTCAAACTCTAGTGAAAAAGCATCAGCTAACGCTGATGTGAAAAACTCTAAAGGGTAAATAATAATAATAATAATAGATAGATAAATGAATAAATAAATAAAGTTTTTTATTGATATTTGGAAGGATTTAGGGACTTGAGAAAATATGTGGTAAGAGTGTCCAGTTGTTTGAATAGATAAAATAGACTGTATGTTTCATAGGTCGAGATCTTCCTGTTCTTGGTCTGGCAAAGAACTTTTCAGCATCCTCTCCTATATGTAAGCAAGTGTGTGCATTGATATTTTTTAATGCATGTGTGTGTGTGTGTGTGTGTGTGTGTGTGTGTGTGTGTGTGTGTGAATGGTTACAGTGTTCGCCAATGACCCAGGAGACCTGGGTTCAATCTCAGGTCGAGTCATACCAAAGACTGAAAAAATGGTACTTGATGCTACCTTGCTTAACACCCAGTATTATAAGGTAAAGATCAAGGGTAAAGTGGAGCAACCCAGAGAAAGGAGTAGCGCCCTCCCCTACCCGTTGGTGTAGTAGCTATCAAAAATGGAGCCTTCAGGTCATCCTCAACAACGGTCACCAACTTTACTTTTACTTACTTATATTTACAAATGAAGAATACACAATATCACTGATAGATCTTATATACACAAGTTAGGATAGCATAGGCACAAAGTCAACAGTGCTTGGTGACTGTCAGTTTCTCTAAAGTCAGATGATCTGTTTTGTTCATTTTTAGATTTGTTGCATAGTGCACATCTTTGTACGGGCCTCATCTGCACAAAAATTAAGACAAAAATCTGAATTAGTTTTTCTAGTTTTATAAGAAGTGGTAGTGTGCAGCCAAAACAAAAATGTTCAGCTATGGCTCTTCTTTCTTGGTGAGACATCTGAACAACTCAGAAAAAAATAGAAAACAATTTTTTTTTCGTAAACATAGATATACAGGGTGTTTCAGAAAAACTGATATCATTTCGTGAACTTGACCAATTCTCACTGAAATGATCTTAAATATTATCACCATGTATAGAAATAACTGAAAATTCCCTTTAATTTTAAAAACTTCTTTCTTTTTCAGTGAATGACATTTCCATGCCTAAAAAGGGAAGAAAAACATGAGATATTAAAGACAGAATTTTGAAATGTTTCTATATATGCAGTTAAAATTTGTTTTTTCAACAAGAATTAGTCAAGTTATTTGTTTGTTTGTTTGTTTGTTTGTTTGTTGGGAGGGGGGTGATGATTTAGATGTGCGATTATTTGTGTCTCCTGAGTTATTTCCCCTGCATCAAAAATATTTTCAACTTGCTATGAGTTCACGCGCATTATTATATCGCTTTATATTTATTCATATATGTAGTTTAATAGTCATTAAATAGTGCAAGACAATACCAAGTAAAGGCCTGGGAACCATGCAACTAGAGTCTATATTAGATCGATAAATGCCAAGTATAAAGGTTGAAATTGTTCACGGTATTTTTCTTGAGTGAATTTACCAACCCCCTTCGCTACATTTAGGATGAATTTTTAAGCGGAGTACTACTGATTTGAATTCAGAGTTTTTCTTCTTCTAGACTGGTCGCCATACTAAGGTAACTACTATTTACAACAAAGATGGAAGAAGAATAGTTGGATGCATACGTTCCTAAGAATGTTAGCGCAGTGTGAAATGCAACCAACCTCGTCTAGGATTTAAACTCGAATCACCGTGTCCATTTCCTACCAAGATAACCGTTACACCCCAAGCACCAGCATTTTCTGTGTAGTTAACGCAGTATGAAAATCATATCAGTTGTTCCACGTGATGGTCTGGAGATTATTATTCTCTATCGATACTGTTTCCTCACTATCATAGTTTAACAAGCCGAGTGAGTTGTGATAAATCATCAAGTCACACTGTTAGCACGGATTTCCCTGACTTTCTCTCCGTCCGTCCCTATCGTCCATTGCTCCCATCAGGTCTTCTAAACTGCATCCTGTCTGCGCACTGCAGTTGTGGGTAAGTTCTTTCTGGTCGACCAACACTAGAACGTCCATAGGAGAACGTCACTTATGAGTTCGTCGTTGCTTCTCTAATTGTGTAAGGCTTGTCTTGTTCGTCTAACTCGGATGGTTTTTGTGATGGGAGGTAACTGGCCGTACAGCTGTTGTTTCGTTGGGTGTTGCTTATAGGATTTGTCAATATAACTCGTAGCATTCTTCTGCATTAATTAATGAATAAAAATAAGTAAGAGAGAAAATACTAATAAAAATGCTTCATCTAAAAATGAATATATGAAAGTTCCGACTATAAATAAGCAGGTTTGAAGTATTTTTATAAAACATATATAATAAAAGAAAGTCGTTAGGTATCATTTATCACCAAACTCCATTGTAACTGCAAACACAAATGTGAATATATAAAAATGCCAAAATATGAATCCACCAACGCAAAATTTTATATAGTAAGTGCATTTTTCGGACCAAACTTGATTTCTTTATTTATTGAGTTTCAATTCAGAAGAGTTTGGAAATAAATATTGCCAAATAATATCCGTTTAAATCGTATAATTATTTCCCAGGAAATTATAAAATCCCAGTATCTCTGGTTTACAAGAAAAGTAACTTTTAATAAAAAAATTGGTACACTGAATGACTGGAAAATACAGATAACAATATGATATATCTAATGATGATGCTAAAACTCTACAGCATTGAAAATCTCTGATCAAAAATATGAATATGTATCAGTTTAAAAATAAATGCACCTTTTATATATATTGATGAAATTTAATTTTTGCTTGCAGATGGGTTGCAATTTTGTTTTTGGCAAATTCCAATACTGTAGAGTTTGGTAATAATGATAATAATGATGATGAACATATGGTATATGCACCACCTAAAACCTGTCCTGAAGAATGGGACTCACAAACTGCTCTGGGATTTTGAGATACAAACAGATCACCTAATTTCAGCCAGATGACCAGACCGAGTGATAATACACAAAAGAATAGAACTTGGTGAGTTGTGGACTTTGCTGTCTTGGCTGACCACTGCATAAAATTGAAAGAAACTGAAAGAAAGGTAAGTACCTGAACATTACCATGGAATATGAAAGTGACGGTAATTGTAATTGAATTTGGTGCTCTCGGTAGAGTCACCAAATAATTAATAAAGAGACTGGAGGGCTTGGAAACTAGAGGACAAGTTGAGACAATTCAAACTACTGCTTTATTAAGATCTGCCAGAATACTGAGAAGAGTCTGGAGGTTTGGGGAGACTTGCTGTCACTCATACTTCAGTGAGAAGCTATCACCTAATGCTGGTGTGATAAACTTTCAAAAGGGTAAAATAATAATAATAATATTGCTGAGATCGGTCAGAATACCCAGAAGAATCTGGAAGACTAGGGGAGACTTGCTCTCTCTCTCTCTCTCTCTCTCTCTCTCTCTCTCTCTCTCTCTCTCTCTCTATCTATCTATCTCTCTCTCTCTCTCTCTCTCTCTCTCTCTCTCTCTCTCTCTCTCTCTCTCTCTCAGACTCTAGTGGAAAACCAACTGCTAACGATGGTGTGGAAAACTCTGAAATGAATAAAGTGATAATAGTAGTCATCTAGTAGATTTTGCCGTTCCAGTGGACCATCGAGAGAACATTTTAAAAAGCGAAAGATAAACAAACACATGGAATTTACCAGAGAACTAAAAAACATGGAATATGGTGACGACGACACAAATTGTTGTTGCTGCTATTGGGAAAAAGCTTGGAGGGATTGGAAATCAGTGGTCGAATCGAGATCATATAGACCACAGAATTGTTGAGAATAATAATAATCAAAGAAAGCGAAAAAAGAGACAAGTACTTGGATCTTACCAGAAAACAAAAAAGCTGTGGGACATGAGATCGATATGATACCATTTGTAATTGGCGCGCTTGGAACGGTCCCCAAAGGCTTGGAAGGAGAACTAGAAAAGCTGGAAGTCAGAAGACAAATCGAGACCATCCAAACTACAGTCTAGTTAAGATCAGGAGAATACTGAGAAGAGTCCAGGAGACCTGAAGAGACTTACTGTCACTCCAAGAGCCAAAATAACGAAACAGGACTACCTATAAATAATTCGGTGACTAGTTTTTGGAATCGGATTATAAGAATAGCCCCTCTTTGGAATTTAAGTTAAAACAATATTTTGGAATTTCTTCTTTTTTTTATGACCCACTGAAATGTACTCTTAGAATGAGGGTTCTTGGTCACATCTGTGTCCGGCGCGCAGATAATGAATAACCTCTGGGTCTTGTATTACCACAAAATACTACGCATTAAAAATGACAAATCAAAACATAATTCAACGTGGGACCCAGACACCAGGTTTGGGTGTCATGGTCAGCAGGTGCTCTCTTGATAGCTAACACAGGGGATCTGATAGGAATGCTGCGAATGTTGACTGTTCTTCTTTCAGGTTCACAAACAATTCTTCTTTCAGGTACACAAACGACGAACAAATCAATTACTCATATGAGAGACTGCAGCGGAGAAAGTGAACAAGGGAAGACAACAAACTAGCATTATACTGTTATTTCAGGACTAACCCTACAAAGTATAGAAAAAGAATGATAGAAATTTGGTCAGAATTCGGTAGATTTAAGGCAACAAACCAAAGGCTCGCTGACCAGGTCAGAACAATACTAAGGAATGGTTGGTTCTCTGACCTTGAAATACGAGAAATCCACCAACAAATATACAGGCAAACATATCAACAAACTCCTATTAAAGTGACAGAGAAACTAATTACAGAAAAACTCTTACAGAAACTCTTAACGAAAACCAAACGCAAAATGGTGATGGCGGAAACACCGCAAACAAAACAACGCAAACGCTGAGTCAAGAAGAAAAAACGAATGTAGAAATCATGAAAAGAATCATGTTCGAAAAGAAAACCACATGGCCTTCACTCAGGAACCAAGCCTGGAGGACAGTCAAGTCTGAAATCGAGAAAGTAAATGGCTTATTGACAAATATCCCAACGAAGAACATCACAGAATTAAACGATTTGCTGGAGCAAAATTAGTCTGTGAAAAAATCGCGGTGTCTCTGAAGACCACAGACAGAAAGTCAAAACCCGGATGGGAGCTCAGATTAGAATCGCAGACAAGAAAACTACGACAAGTAAAAATACAAAAACAGAACATGAAAATATATTCCAACGAAACGGAAAAAGTACAACAAAAACGAAAAGTTCAACTCGAATATACTAATCAGAAAGTTCTGCCGAAAGAAGAACGACTAAAAAGATGCCGAGACAAGACTAAACAATACAAACATTCTAAAACAACAAAAGAAAATTCTACCAGCAAGTAGGAGAATGAACGAAGACATACCAGCTACCGGATGTAAGAGGCAAAATCTTTTCGGAGCAAAATAGAGAACGGAAAGATCATAACAAATAGCCGAATAGATAAACAACATCGAAACTGAGTTGCAAATGCTCAAAGAAGACCCTAAGGTGGAAATACACCTCGATGCACTCGAGGCAACATTAAGAAATACCAAACTTGAAAACCCAAGGCTTAGAAGGCATCCTCGAATTTTGGTTTAAAAAATTCACCTTCGTCCACAACAGACTAGCTACCAAAATGAATAAATGTATACAGAAAACAGAGTTACCCGAATGGGTGATTAAAAGAAAGACACATTGATCCAGAAAAACCTCCTCAAAGGAACCGTCCTGAACTATTACATACCCATAACGTGCCTACCGATGATGTGGAAAATACTAACTGCACAAATTAAGATGTACTACTCCCTGATAAGCCACAGACTCTTCCCCAAGGAACAGAAAGGATGCCACAAGAGGACAAGAGGCACCGGAGAACAACAATATATAGATCAACACATCCTCAACAAGAGTAAAACGAGACGGAAAAATCTAGCTATGACCTGGATTGACTACAAAATGGCTTACGATATGGTCCACCAAAGTTGGATACAACACTGTCTAAAATGAACAAAATACCTGAAGAAGTCATAAAGTTTATCGAGAAAACCATGGAAACCTGGAGAGTGGAACTTACAACAGGAAGAAAAAGCTTAGCAGAAGTAAAGATCCAGAGAGGCATATTCCAGGGAGATGCACTCTCACTATTACTATTTGTAATAGCGATGATGCCATTCAATCACATTCTCAGGAAATACTAGATACAAACTCAGTAAATCGCAAGAAAATATCAACCACTTAATATACATGGATGACATCAAACTGTTTGGCAAATCGAAAAAGAAGTGGAAACCCTGATACAGACTGTTAGAATATACAGTCAATATATAGGGATGGAATTTGGTATAGACAAATGCACCATGTTAATAATGAAAAGCGGAAAACGACACATGACAGAAGTAATTGAACTACCAAATCAATAGAAAATCAAGACACTCGAAGAAAAGGAAAGCTATAAATACTTGGGAATATTGAAAGCAGACGCCATCAAACCAGTGGAAATGAAAGAAAAATTAAAAAAGAGTATCTCAGGAGAACCAGAAAGCTACTCGAGACAAAACTATATAGCAGAAACCTTATCAAAGGGATAAACACCTTGGTAGACCCTCGTAAGATACTCGGGACCATTCTTGAAGTGAACCAGAGAAGACCTCAAACAAATGGACAAGACAACAAGAAAACTAATGATCATGCATAAGTTCCTACTTCCCAGAGATGACGTTGACGGACTACATGTGTCAAAAAAAGAGGAAGGAAGGGGACTTGTCACCACTGAAGGCAGCGTTGACGCATCGATACAACGACTCGAAGACTAAATAGAAAAGCGCGGAAGAAGACTGTTCACAGCCACCAGAAACAATACTAACTCGAAGATTAACAACCAGAAAACAAAAATGGGAAGAAAACAAAAATGGGAAGAAAAACAACTCTATTGACGTTTTAAGCGACTAACAAGTGACCTCACATGAGAAAACCTGGATGTGGCTGAGAAAGGGAAACTTTAACAGAGAAACTGAATCTCTTTTAATAGCATCACAAAACAATGTCATAAGGACCAACCATATCAAAGCAAGAATAGATGAAACGCAAAAAAATAACAAATGTAGGTTATGTACTGATAGAGACGAAACCATCAATCACATATTAAGCGAATGCAGTGAACTAGCACAGAAAAAGTATAAGACAAGACATGACTAGGTGGGCAAGGTGATCCACTGGGAGGTGCGGAAGAAATTCAAATTTGACCATACGAACAAATGGTATAAGCACAACCCTTCATGTGTCCAGGAGAATGAGACGCACAATCTCCTCTGGGATTTTGAGATACAAACGGATCACCAAATCTCGGCCAAACGACAAGCTCTTATGATGAAAATAAAGAGAACATGCGGAATTGTGGACTTTGCTGTCCCAGTTGACCACAGAGTAAAATTAAAAGAAAGCGAAAAGAAGGCTATGTACCTGGACCTGGCTAGGGAATTGAAAAAACTATGGAACATGAAAGTAACGGCTATACCAATTGTCATTGGTGCTTTTGTTGCAGTCACCAAAGGGATGGTAAAAGGACGAGAGGGCTTGGACATAACGGGACGAGTGGTGACTGTCCAAACTACAGCATTGTTGAAATCGGCCAGAATACTGAGAAGAGTCCTAGAGACTTGAGGAGTCTTGTTGTCATTCGAACTCCAGTGAAAGGAGGTAACGCTGATGTGAGGAACTCTCAAGGATTATTAATGATATTGTCACGTGGTCTACCACTGCGAGGAGAGAAATAAGGAATTTCCCCTACCCCTCCGTGTTTGAATTAACAGGCCGCCAAAGACTAACCGGTAAAAGAGAAATAGGAATGTAGGTCAATTCCTCACGACCGAAGTAACAAATCCAGGTCAGAATGAAAGCCAACAGATGTTTGCACTCTGTGACCGGGTGAAAGAGATAGCAGTCCGAACGAATCGCCTGACAGAAGAAAGAGGCTAAATGATTGCCCAGAATCCTAAAGTGGAAGTAGCAACCTTTTTCGTCGGCGGAAATAGGGATAAGGAAATCAGTTTAGAGGACAGAGGTCGCTGTGAGAGGACGCGGGATCTGATGCCAAACTCCGGGTGAAGAAACGAATTAGAGCTCTGGACAAGAAATAGCAGACGCCTCAAGCCGAGCTCCACAGAATCCCACTAACCCGTTAAAGAAATTACTCTCAGAGGGAACCCGCTAAAAAGTTAAGAAAACATTAAGACTGTTTCTCCCTACACCCTTCCTAAGCACTGCAATTATGTACTCTCTCTCTCTCTTTCTCAATTCAAAGAAGGAAGAAAGAAAAGAATAAGGAAGAAAGATATTTGTATTTATGTATTATCCGCTGATAATATAACCGACACGTTAAATATGTGTGTCCGCATGTATTAAAAACCTTGCTTTATTTTATAATGTCTCCACGTGTTGGAATTTATTCATTGTGTTGTCTGCCTATCAAGTTGTCTTTTGCATGCTCCTTTTCAGCTTCATTCGTCTCATGTTATCCTCGCTAAATTAGTCCTAGTCGCCTTTAAAAATATGACACGGGAAATTGGAATTGTCGACTACGATAAATTATAATATTATATCTAAACCTAGAGGCCCATATCTCCATTATCCTAGGGGTAGGAAGAGGTAGTGGTCTGGTGGGTGGGTGGTTGTGTAACGTGAAATTTGGAAACCCCTTGCCAGCGGCGGTCAGTCTAGCCCCAAATTAACCCCAACATAATCTGCCAGTTTCCCTACGCCCAAAAAGGGAATCTGAACTGGAACTTATTTTGCGAGGGATCAAGTACCAGGCTGCCCCATCTTCACACGTGCGAAAAATAAACTCCCGTCTTGGGATAAATATTTTATACCGCGTCACAATATTAATGATAATAAAATTGCCAGAACATTAAAACTATATTGTCATTACAACGCATAATCACCCTTTTAACGGGACCTAGAATATGTCGAGTTAATACCGGCATTTTGTGTTCGCCAAAAGTTCATTCAATTTATTTTCAAAAAATAAGACTTTTATATAAACTTAATCAAACAACTTGTGCACTGTCATCTTTCATGTAACTTCATAATTATATTCTTGCACAACTGTTCTACTTGCCTTTTGCAGTTTTCCAGGGAATTGAACTTTCTAAAGTTAAATCGGTAATGTTAATCTGAAAATGCAGTTAATTTGTGAATGTAGAGGATGACTGAAAATATTTCCACCAAGCTGCACCAAAGAAACATGCAATCTACTTTGTATCGAAACCCACGAAGAGCGAAAAAAATAGCTTTATTTTGAAGGAATACTATATCCTTTCTTATTATTGATTACTATTAATGATAAGAGTCCTAAATTTTAAAAGTCAAATTGGTAAGAAAACTTGTTCTGATCAATTGGTGTCCGGAATATGACACATAAATGGATCCGATGGTGAGGCTCCAGTTCTGGAGCTCTGCAAAGCATGTGGTACTCTTTTATTGCCATTTTTTTCCAAATCTACTCTGACTCAGAGTCTAATGTTCCATTTATGGGTCAAGTAGATCTGTTTGAAAATTATTAGTATTAGATAAGAATACGTTTGGTTTGGTTTGGTTTTATGGCATATCAACCATTGTAGGTCATTTAATACCAAATCCTTTTTATTCATATATATTAAATATATATATACACATTTCGTAGATAATATTTATAAACGAGCCTGAGCTCTTTTTTTAACACAATTAAATGCTTTCACCTTTTCGATTTTATACGAATAATTCTATTTAGTATTAATCATTTATTTGCACAGTTTAATGTTTTCAAGTATTGCTATGTATCACTAACAATTCAATTAAATATCAGTCATTTATTTACACACTGTTAGATAATCAAACGGTTCTATTTCAAACAATTCAGTTTTGCATATGTAAACTGGTTTGTTTTTTTTTTTTTGCTTTACACACTGTAAAATGTAAAAACAGATCTATTTCAAACAACTCACATTAGAATAAGTACACAGTTTTTTCTTTACACACAGTTAAATGACCAAATAGTTCTATTTCTAAAAATTCAGTTTAATATAAGTAAACAGTTTAAATGTCGACCAGTTCTATTTGACCTATAGATAGGACCCTATAAGATGCTATCAGCCTTACCATCAGATTGTTTAGTGTTATATCCAGGACACTCGTTGGGGGAGTTTTACCCCTCTGTAGAGATGCAGTCGGTGAATCCTGCAGCCCCAGCCGACTGAGCCAATAAGAATACGTAAAACCATATAATGTGTTGTAAATTACTAGTATTAATTAGAAATACTTGATATCATATAACTGAGTGCAAACATATGATTATTACAAAAAAATAAAAATTAAGTGCGATTTTTAAAAATGCTTGCAATGTAATGTCGAAAAGATAAATGATTATAATCAAATATTTACAAATGAATCAAATTTTAGCATTTAACTATGGGGAGTTAATATAGCGTTAAACAAATAAACCAAACCAAACAAAATTTTTTTTTGAATTCCAGGAAGGAGCTCTTGGTAGAGGACAATCTTCCAATCCGTGCATATATACGATCACTCATTCTTGTATGAAGACAAAGTTTTGGTACACAGAAAACGTACCAAAAGTTGGTCATTTTGCTTTTCTCGAGATCTCTTAAATTCCATGTAAAATATTCACTTTTTCTTATATTTACCAACCCCTCCGCTCGGGCAGGATATTACACAAGGTCAATTTTTAAGCGGAGTTCAACAGGTTTGAATTCAGAGTTTTCCTTCTCCTAGACTAGTTGCCTCACCAAGGCTGAAGAAATCAGTCTGTCCTACTATTTACCAATAGCTGGACGGAGAATAATTGGATTCATACCTTTCCCAAGGGTATTAGTGCTATGTGAAATGCAATTAGCCTGGCCCAAGATTTGAACTCGTGTCGTCGTGTCCATTTCCTACGACGATAACCATTACCCCACGGGCACCTTTTCTTATTTGTTACAATTTGTTTTAAAATCAGAACATTTGTTACATTTACGTTACAAATCACACATGCAAATGGAGTCCAGTGCCGGTCTCACTTGTATGGAAGCCACACATCAAAGCGACAAACATAATTAAGCTTGTGTCGAAACCTGCCTATAGTGCAAGTTCCTATCTCCAGGGTATTAGTCCGAAAGTGAACGTAATAGCGCGACTGAAATTCGAACTCGCTTACAACAATTTTGCAGTCCAGCACGTTAACCACTTTACCACTCCTCTGATTTTTAAGTGATGACCATCATGTGTAATTTAGGTGCATGCAGTAGCATAACATTTTTCAACTTCTTGGCAGTAAAACAAATCCCAATTGATTTAGACCAAAATGGTTTGGTTTGGTCTTATGGCATATCAACCATTGTAGGTCATTTAATGACAAATCTTAATGACAAATGTGTTAAGAACCCATATATTTAATATATGTGTAAACACATATATTAAATATATGGGTTCTTAACACATTTTGTAGATAACATTTTTAAACAAGTCTGGGCTCCTTTTCTGTCATACAGTTAAATGGTTTCACTTAATTTCAAACAATTCAGTTTTGCACAAGTACAGTTATTTTGTTTTCACACATTCATTTGTTTAAAAACAATTTTTTGTTTATATACAGTTAAATGTTAAAACAGTTCTATTTCAAACAATTCAGTTTAGCATGTCAATAAAGTTAAATGTTTCCAAATATTGTTATGTATCTTTAACAATCCAATTAAAAATCAGTCATTTGTTTACACAATTAAATGTCAAATAGTTCTATTTCTAAAAATTCAGTTTAGCATAAGCACACAGTTTAAATGACTAACAGTTCTATTTGACATATAGATAGGACCCTATCAGGTGCTACCACTCTGGGACAAAGTAGGCCTGGAAGCGATGGCAATGAAGGGGTATCCGCATTCCCCAAAGCTCCAGTATTACTGGAGCCTTACAGTCAGATTGTTTAGTATCATATCTCGGACACTCGTTTGGGGAGTCTTACCCCTCTACAGAGATGCAATCAGTGTATTCTGCAGCCCCAGCCGACTAGACCAGGACCAAAATAATCGTTTTCAGCTCCTTCCGTTTTAATTCAAAACAGGCGTTAAAATTTCTTAGAAAAGAACCAATAGCCGATGTGGGAAAATGTTTTAATGAAGGAGACACTGGTATATAAAACTTCACTTTACGTTAGCGAGAAATTGGCTTTTCTGAATAAATATGATTTAATGTCCAATGAAGCAAGGTGAAATAGTATTTTCAAAAATGAGAAAATGAGGTAAAAAAAAAAAAAATTCTTTTTTTTTCTTTCTAAATATTATAAGAGAAATGTAAAAGACGTTGGTTCTTTTTAGTTCAACCCAATTTCAACTGTAACAGTTTTGGAGTTGCGGGGTCAAAGAAGCTTTTAGAAAAAAAAAAGGATCCAAATAACTCAAGGAAGCTTTTTCCTCCTCTGAAAAGATAAAGAATTGTTTTTCAGCCAATCAAACGACTGGAAAATACTTTTCCGAAAAATTTTAACGGAGACTGCTTTTCTCCTTTAAATTCTATAAACAGGCGAGGCGACTGTTGTATAGTATACTACCCGTATACAAATATATACGGGAGCATTATCAACTGATAATGACGACTTCAACAAACAAACGAATACACTTCTTATAAAAATATAAATCTCTCACACTTTATTTTCGAAAAGGTTGATGTTTTTTGGGTGTGAGAAATGAGTGGAGACAAGGACGGACTGTTATATTTACCCAAGTTCTTCCTCGATCATAGCAGCACTTCTTTCGCATCTTGGCTTGGGTTGTCCAACCGTGGGTCACTGAGGATCGCAAAGCATTCGTTCCGGATGGTTGTATTTGCAAACTATGACTTGGCCTTTACCTGCTTGCAGGACTAAGTTTATTGCTTAGTGCATGAGGTGCCCCAATTGGGGAATGCCGATGACATCAAAAATTTTTGTACCTGCCACACATGTCTCAATTCGTGCGCGGCCCTACCATAAAACGGTCATGTGCTATATTCTGTCACGGTAGGATGAATCGCAGCAGGAGTTCAGGCAGATCTTAAAAGGTCATCTTCTCGTGAAATCGGTCGCTCCTTGTAACAATTTAGACACACACGCGAGCTGACCTTGTCTATGCGGAGCGTTGGGTCTTTTATTCGTAGAAGCTGTCAGGTCAGCAAAATGTGACGTTATCTCTCAGACGATGGTTCTATGGACGCACATGTTTGCTGGCCTTTAGCCATACAACGCAAGAGGTCTGCTACCGTAGCACATAGGTGGAATGGAACCAAATCAACGAGAAACAAGCAACAGTTAACAGTGCCAGTCGTCACGTCACGTTACGATAACAACTACGAAGTCCTAGAACATTGTGTTAAGATTTTTAAAAAATAAAGAACCCTTCTTCTATCATCACTCACTCAAGAAAGGACAAATATCATCTATTTTCTTAAATACTGCTATTCTTCAATATCAATTTTGAACAACACTGAAAGAACTTAATCCGTAAAAAAGACAGCTATTCGCCATTCTTCTTCACAAAAGTAAGTCTACAAAACCCTCCTCTTCTGCTATGCTTAAATTGTAATTCGGCGCTCAACGGAAATATTTGAGCTAGCCGATATTGTTTTTTTGTATTTATTTATTCTTTCTCTGATTTCTAGAGACCATTGCTTCTATTTCAAGTCTCTCAATTTTGACATTTTCCTTTTCGTTTTGTATTTTTATTTATTTTGGAAATAAACAAATTTCTTGTCTGTTTCAATTTGCGCCCAAAGTTTGAATCTGATTTCTTGGCGTGCCAAAAAAAAACCTTTTTCCGTTCTAAAATTTTATGTATGTTTTCTATACTTTGCTCACGTATAAAGTTTTATGTTATATACGTTTTACAATCAGCAAATATTTCTGCTCGCATAAAAAACTGAGAAAGTATTAGAGATAATATTAGATGCAGAGAAAAGAAACACAAAGATTAATAAAGTGAATTTGTTAAAAGTGTTAGCATTATTTCAGTAATATAATTCTAAATGTAAATATGTTCAGTTCATGGCGAAGGTCTATGGACAAAAAGCCCCAATATTTTCAGTTGTCTGCTTTTATGCGTGGTATGCGTTGGTAGTTGTAGACTACTATTATAGCTTCACTCAAAAAGATTGCATTTTTAGCAAACCAGTCGTATTTTCTAAAGATTTTAGTTGCCAGATCTACAGTTACAAGTTTTGGTTCACACGTAGCCCTGCCTCGCCTAGAAAGTATTACTTTGTAAAATTTCACAGTACATAATTTTACAGTTTCTGCGATGTAGGCAGAAAGGTAAGAATTTTAAAAAACATTTTACAGACTTCTACAGTGAAATCAATGCAAAGCACTACATCTGCACTGGGTGTGGAGAGCTTACAGTGTCTGTGTGCTGAATAGCAACTTCCTATCAGCGTGGACAATTTCCTTGTGTTCTTCATAGAATGCCTGAAGGAAAAACTGAATAGCTCTTTCTCGTTGTCACTCCAATGAAATATAGCTTCCATAACCACTGGTAGGGATTTTAGTGATAGTCGAACATCCAGTTTTGTTCCCAATGGGTCAATCAATACATTTGTCCAGCTCTGTTAGAGGAGCTTAGAATGTGCCTACTACATCCATTATAGAGAGATAAGATACTCTCATCAAAAAGTGGATATGACACTAAACTTAAACTTACCGGTGGTAAGACTCCTGTTCTGGGCCTCTGGTGAGGATTCTTTCACACCTTCATTCTCATTACTTCCAGGTCCACTCTGATCCTGAATGGTAGTACCTGTTAGAGTCTCATCCATGAGTTAAACAGATTTGTTTAAAAGTTATTTGTGTTGGATTGGAATACTTGATACCATGTAACCTAAAGTAATCATCGGACAAAGTGAACAAGACAAAAAAAACTCATCCCAACACTTACCAAGATAAATTCTACAATATCCGAGAACATCCTCCCAATCACCTCTATATCTTTACAGATGGCTCCAAAAATAACGATAAAACAACATGAGCAGCCATTCTAAACAAGAAAATTATAAGAAAAATTCTTCCAAAAGAAAGTTACATCTTTACAGTTGAAGGCTGTGAAATAGACCTCCGAAAGCAACTACAAAAACTTTTTTATGTCATCAGACTCGCTCTCTGTCTTAATATCACTGAAAAATAAATTTGAAAAATGGAAGACCCTTAAAACATTAAACTACTGAGTTGATTAGATTCTCTATCCAACTCTAAAGAGATTATTGTATGCTAGATACCAAGCCCCATTAGTGAGGAGAAATGAAAGAGCTGACTTGGCAGCCAAATCGGCCCAAGATTTGGGCCCCGACAAATTCAAGATGCCATATACTGACTTGAAACCTAAAATCAATATATTTATTCATACGAAATGGCAAAAATGCTGGAATAATAACATTCACTGTAAGCTCTTCTTAATCAAACCCACTTTGGGATACTGGAGACCAGCATTCAGAAAATCCGAAAAGGAACGCGTCACTATATCCCGATTACGCATTGGTCTGACAAGATTTGCGAAACATGCTGAACTTTTAGACAGTTTCTCATCGAATGTAAAGTTTTCACACAGATCAGAAAACGCCTTCTCAATTCAAATAGTATGGAAAGATTTATTTGAAAATATCAACATAGATGAAATCTTGTCCTTTTTAAAGAAAACAAAATTATACCAAAATATACGCGTAAACCTGATCAATGCCAAAAAAAGTCACCTTGCAACACAATTACCAACAACGTTAACATGTCGTAAAAACCATTAGCTACAAAAATGTCATTGTAATTATACAACATACTTTATTCCCAAACCTCAAGGCATAAAATAACCCCAAACGATTTGTCATGCCGTTAAAACCCATTAAACCAAACCATACTATAACTGTGTGCATAATTTTGATTAAAAATAGTTTCTTGAAATTATAATTGTTTAAGAATTATTATTATTAATTATTTGAAACTATGTAATTGCTTTCAAATTATTGTTGATTGATTGGAATACTTGATGTCAAATAACTATATGCCGAAGGATTTTAGAGACCAAACAACAGGCGTAGGGACAGTTAGGCGCAGGGGCATGTGTTTCAGCAATGGCAGCAGGGATGTGAGAAGCCACGTTCAACATAGCTTTAAACCTTAGGGGAGAGCATCGATAAGTTCATCTGCATAAATTGAACTGATGAAAAATGAACGACACGACGACCATTTTCCTTACAATGACACTGTTATTGTTGCTGGGAAAAAATTGGTTGCTTCCGCTGGTGCAGTTTTTTACGAGCATGACATGCAGGCTCTTGTTCACCGATTGCAAAAATGCAAAGCCAATGGTGGTTACAATTAGAAAAAAGCAATGATATTTTTTGCTGAAAACTTGTTCAATCCGATGGTGATATTATCCTCTTTATATCAGCTGTAGTTTCTGTGAAAATACATTGGAGATATTACTTTCGAAGCGATCCTCTTACAAGTATGACATGTAGGCTCTTGTTTATCGATAATAAAAAAATTATAATCAATGGTGACCATCTAGTAGAAAAATACTACTTGGTAGCTGAAAATTTGCGTTATCCCACACCACCATACTTGAAGTCATTATTTTTACAACGGCATTGTTATTACCACCGATTAGCCTAGTGGGTAGAGTGTTTGCAAATGGCGTGGGGAAACTGGGGTTCAATCCCACGTCAAGGCATACCAAAGACTCAAAAAATGGTATTTGATTCTTCCTTGCTTAACACAACATTATAAAGTACCTATCAAGGGTAAAGTGGACCAATCCAAGAAAAGGAGTAGCACCCTCGCCAACAGCTCGGTGCAGTAGCTATTGAAAAGGTAGCCTTCAGGTTACCCTCGACTACAATCGCCAACTTTTCTTATTGTAATTAGAATCTTATATTTTTATTATCAAATCAAGCATTGTCAACGAGTAGATTTGAATAGAATTTTCTTTCAACTTAATTTTTTATTCTCTTGCAACTCACTTGGGCCGTTAATCTTCGGTAACAATTTATAGATATCATTTACAATTCACACCGTTAATTTGATAATACCTCGTCGAGATTAACATTAAAACGGGCAAACAGAATACTTGTTTATGGAAAGCATTTTAACAGACCACGAAGGCCATTGGTCGGTGATGTTGGAATCGAAACATAAAATTGCAGATCCAACAACCGCTATGATGTGTTGCAAATCTAAAAATGGTGTCTAAGATTGCAAATATCAGCAGCTGGAAAGAGAGTTAGGGTCCGACCAGCCCTAATCACCGGAAGGAGGGAATATGATGTTGAAAGACCCGAAATTCGCAAGGATCTGGGACCATAACATCACTGACGACTCTCGCATCAAAAACATGTATTTTGCAAAAAAGAGGTATTTTTCAAGGAGACTCTTCATTTATTAGCATTGAAAAATAAAACTAACAGCCTCAAAATATATCAAAAGAAGTAAAATGACAGTCAGAGCATTAAGGTAAAATGTTAGGGAGAATAACTTTTTTTATTTAATGTAATGATACCATCTAATTACATCATACAAAACTGTAACGGATGATATAAATTTACAACTACCAAGAAAACCTGAGCCTCTTATAAATAACGTTGTTAAAATATTGCTAAATATAAGAAAGAAAGAATTTGATATCAACAGTCTGCTTCTTCAAGCGGGAAATCGAGAGAGAAGTGTCAAGAAATGTGCAAGAGGACAAAAAAATTAAGAGAAATGCTTTAAATACCAAAAGATGGAATCATCAGGATGTTAAGCGAGGGAAAATATATCTGCAGTGCCTCCAAATTTAGAGCCCGCCAAAAATAAATCCCGCCTTAAGCAAATGGCAAAATTGCGAACAAGGAATGTTAAAGTAAAATAAGAATCAAAAGCTTCAGATTAGAAAGTAATCAACAGGTAAGTGGTGATCTCTGACCGAATATTTTTTGCCATAAATTGAAGAGTGTAGAACCCCACACATTCAGTGAAGACAAGACTTGAAAGGGACACGATACCACTATAGAGCACCTGCTGACACCATTCAAGAATTTCGCATAGAATGGTTCTACTCTGAAAACAAAATGAACGGGCCTGTTTAAATTTTGGATAGATGTAACTGCTAAATATCTTTCAATCATGATTTTGGTAAAATGATAATAAAAGGAAACAAATACTTGAATCTGGTCAAAGAGCGAGAAAAGTGGCAGAACATGAATATGACGATGATACCAATGTAGTTGCGCGCTTAGAACGATCCCAAAGGTCTTGAAAAGGAGAGTAAGAGAATTAGAGATCAGTGGAAGAATCAAGTCCATCTAGACCACAGCACTGTTAAGATGATCTAGAATACTTTGAATATTTAAAAAAAAGTCCTGGAGACCTAAAGAGACTTGCTGTCACTCAGATTTCAGTAAAATACTGCCACTTAAAGCTGGCGTGAAAAATTCTCAAGGGGTGAAATGATAATAATTCAGACTGTTTCTTGGTATATTTCTATTTTCCCATAGCAATTGTCACAGGAATTACACAAGTTCGGATTAATGCAGAACTCTTCGAGGAAGCGAGCCTTAGACCCGTTGTCATTCCCCTTAAAGGAGATGTCTCAACCATCAGGCAGTGAAACTGAGCCTTACAACATTTAAACGATGAAGAAAAGTGCTGCCTGCAGGAACAATCATCTGAGACGATTCAGATATTTGTGTACTAAATGTTTCGTAAAAAATAAAACTGTTTGATTTTGTGGCTTTGCATTTTCTCCAAGAAGACGAAATAAAGAGATGATAATGAGTTTACATCAGGAAAGGAAAATTTCAGACACGTGGTCACAGAAAATCCCACTCACTCTATTATTGATATTGCAACTTAACAGTGTACCGGTCATTAAGACTGGAAGACGTGATGTGGTATTTTGACAAATGGTAAACCAAAGCCCAAAAGGCGAGGGTGGCGATTTCGCAAGCCCTGAAATTTATATCGTTACTTGTTGCTCTGTCAGTAGCTAACCAACTGGTCCTTTTCAAAATGACGAATGGTTATGGATTCATTTTGAAAAAGATCTTTTTAATTTCGCCAACGTCGAGTTAAAAAATAACTGTTAGAGAAAGTCAACTGTTAAATAAGAAAAAAAGAAAACCCCTTTCTTGGAAACCATGCAACACCACAAGGTTAAACAGGTTTATTTTTTATAAAATATCTAAAAAAATATTTGAGTGGTCCCAGATGATCGTTTCAGCCGACGGCACCTTCCTCCATCGTCTAAAAGGGGGTAAGGATCAGATTTCTCTCTCCCTCTACCCCTACCCCTCCCCCTCCCTCTTCTTTTTCTTTTACACTACAAGTAGTTTTCTTCTTTCTCCCCCACCTAACGGCTGACTTTCCACTTTCTTTATCGTTGGTTTCTCTTACTGTCTTTTCTCTGGTGAGACGGAAGCGAAAAAAGATTTTTTTTTTCAGAATAAATCCGCTACTATACGCTATTTTGAATTTTTCTACCTATGGCAAATTGTTGATCCTTTTCAAAAATCACCAACTCTTGTGTGATTGTTTCACGCATCCACCACAATAGTTCACGTGATTAACCCTTTCTTGTTCGTACAACTGTGCACCAGATTCACTGGTGATAAAAGACAGCCACTTTATTACAATTTATATTTCCTGTCTTCACATGCGTTCACGTGTTTGTTAAAAAGTTTATATCTTGTCATAGTTGGATTCTACATTCTCAAGGAAAAATCGTTTTGAAGTAGACATGATTCATTGGAATCAGATGAAACGCAGAAGCTTAAGGGCATGCCCCCAACATATCAAATACAACAAAATGAACATTTGCTACAAGAGAAGCAATAAATCTTTAAAAATATTTAATCCAAAGAAAATTAACTGAAAACATAATTACCTTCCTTCCCCGCAGCAGACTCAGCAGAAGTCCGTTAAAAAGCGCCACCCTTCGTTGGCATAGAAATGCATTCAAGTCTAAAAGTGTAAAAGTGAAAGCGTTAAGAGAATTCAACTACTTTCAGGTAGCAGCAAGAAGACAGATTTAACTGAGACATTTCACTTCTGGGGACTTGACATTATGCTGAGGGCAAACTACACATTACATACTAATAATTTAGAGACATGCTAAGTAACAGGTAATTCCGGACATTACCAACATCACGTATATATTGTTTATCAAACATATTTCCCCACACTATATCTTCTGGTTTTTTAGTAATTCCATACACACATAGATTCCATAAGTGAACTTGCCTCATCATGATATTCAAGTCGCGCAGTCAGCACAGAGTTCTTTGAATTCTCTCATCATCCGTCGCTATCATCCATTGTTCGCGGTAAAACTTTTAGACTGCCTCCAGTGTCCACATATGGTTGATGTACGTAAGTCTTTGCTGGTCGACCGACATTGGCGTATCCATGAGTAAAAATCAAAAAAAGAATATCACTTATGAATTCATTCATACTTTACCAGCCGTACCCAGCATGACTTGTTTATCTTACTTAGATGGCTTATGATATTGGAGGAAGGTGGCCATACAACAGCAGTTTGGTTGAGTTTTGATTCCAGAATAGGTTTAAAACAGTATGTAACATTCTTGTGTAGTTCCTATCCAGATTTTTCTCCGTACGTTTTGCTAACGACTGAGATGCATCCATAGAGTAATATTGACACGGTCACAGCCCGTTTATTCTATCGAATAGAGCAAATTTCCACATGCTCGATAACCAGTCAGTAACATTTAACGCCTCTCCAAAGCGTATGTTGACATCACTTTCAGTAAATGAAATGTTGCTGCCGAGGTATGTGAACTAGACAACTTAAAGTGATGATGGATCCTTCTTGTTTAGAATACATGAACTCTGTTGTGTTTGTGTTTACGTGGAGGGCAATTCCTTCGGCAGCTTGCTCTAGGCTATGCAGCAGGGATCCACCTTGACCTAGTGTTTTCGAGAAGCGCTAGATCTGCGTAGTCTGCGTCTGTCATAGTTTCTGCAGGGTATCGTCTGCTTCTGGCCTTTTTCTTTTCATGTGAAACCATTTTCTTTTATTAGATCTAATGACAGTATATAGTCCAGGCAGATTATAAACATACATGGTGGTAATGTATCTCCTTACGAGACTCCAGCTACAATTTCGAAGAAGCTGGTGTCAGGTGAGTGAACCATTACGTTCCTGTTTTTGTAAAGCATCATTATTGAAGTAACAACTTCTTTGGGGAGACCATATTCTTGTAGTATTTACTCCATCTTTCCTCTGTGTGTAGAATTGAATGCCTGGGAGAAATCTACGAAAAGTAGTGTCGCCTCGAGATTTTTTGTACTTATTCCTTTGATGATTCAACGGATAATCAGAATTTGTGAAGGTCTGATTTTTCTTAAGAATTTTCTCGATTTCAAGTTCGATACGACTTAGAAGCCGGCCATTTTTTAACCTTAGCAGCTATAACAGTAAAAGTTATGCCGCTATAGTTCATAATGATTCCGGGGTCGCTTTTCTTGTGGAAGGGTAGGATGCAGCCTTTTATCTATTTCTCTTTTGTGTTTTGTTCATACACAGCGTTGTAAAATCGAAGAAGTATGGGATCAAATTTTCTTCCATATTTCGGGAGGAATTTCGTTGTGGTCCGCAGCTTTTCTGCATTTAATTTTTCAATACTGCATCAAGTTCTTCCTCTGCAAATTGTCCTAGTTTGATTTCTGGTTGGCTATTAATAATTTTTTGATAGGTTTATCTGTGATTTCAGGAATGTTTCCCAGTAAATTCTTGAAAAGTTTTTTCCACTTCTTGAATCTATCTTCTTGGCTGACAGCTTTTAGTTTTGCTGTCGAGATACTCTTTCTTCCGGTCTCTTCATTTACTCTTTGTCATGCTAGCCGCGATTTTCTCTTCTAACGAATTCCTGATATTATTGAATTAGCCTTGAATGTTTTATAATTGTTCTTTTTTGTGTGTTAGTTCTAACAGGATTTTCTAAAGTTTCTGCGTGCTGGTTATTGGGTTTCTTTTATTCAGTTAGGATGCTTTTTTCACGTTATCTTGTTTTTCCTAACTGCTATTGACTCCCAGAGAACTCTACATTTGGCTCTTGGTTTGGTGATATGCACTCTGCTGCTGCTTCTCTATGGGCGGTAACAAAGTTTTCATATTCGTAATTCGGAGTATGTCTTTCTGATGTCTCCTGAATAGTATCAAACTTGTTTCTTATAGTTACCGAATATTCATTTCTTATATTAGTATTGGTCAGTGAGGACCAGTCAATACATGTAGTTTTGACAGTTTGTTTCTTATTTCTGCGTAGATTCAGGCGTATCTTTGCTAGAACGATTCTATGATTGGAAGATACGCCTTCAAAAGAGAAATATGTTCAAAGCAATATTTATCCACTCCTTGTTTATATATAGTATGAGTATATAGTCTAGCTGTGCTTTAGCATTATTTGGGTAAGTGTAGGTCCATAGTTTTCCCTCCCTTTTGTGAAGTTTAGTGTTTAATCATGAAAGACTGTTCTTGAGTGAAAAATCTGGTGGTTAGTTTCCATTTCTGTTGATCAAGTTGTGTGAACAAAATTTATAATTTTCGTCTTTGCCTACTTGAGCATTCATGTCTCCACTGACGATTAGAACGTTGTGTTAGAGAATGTATCAAGCAAGGGAAGATAGATAGTTGTAGAGGGTGGTAATATTCATTTTATCACTGACATTAGTGGGATTGTCGTCAGATTCCATTGTTGTGCAAGGGTTTCCATTAAATGGAGCACATATACATATATATTTCCCTTTTTTTATTTGTTTTGATTAATTGATTAACAACATATCAGCCCGTTATGATTTATTTAAAGCTGAAATTTGATTCATTTTTAAAGGTTTGGTTAGAGTTGATTTATTTGTTTAATAGCATATCAACCCCCACCCATGGTTTGTTTACTGCTGAAATTTGCTTCATTTATTTCATGTATTTCCATAGTAAACACTTTCTAAAATCAAGAAAAAAACAACAAAAGTTTGGTTTGGTTTACTTTGGTTTGGTAATGTTTTATGGCATATCAACCTTGTGGGTTATTTAATGTCAAATCCTGAAATATATATACATATATATATATATATATAATTTTTAAACGAGTTTGACCTTTGTTTGCATAGTCATAATAATCACTAGTAAAGGGTTAAACAGTTCTACTTGACCCATAGATTTGACCCTAACTGGTACTTTATATTTGGGTGAGTGTGGACCTGAGAGTAAGAAGAGATATACCACATTTCCCAAAGCTCCAAAACTAGAGCCTCATCATCAGATGTAGTTTACTGTCATTCTCAGGACAAAAAAAAAAAAACTGAAAAAAGAATGGGATAGAA
Source organism: Sepioteuthis lessoniana (assembly GCA_963585895.1). Classification (NCBI taxonomy): domain Eukaryota; kingdom Metazoa; phylum Mollusca; class Cephalopoda; order Myopsida; family Loliginidae; genus Sepioteuthis; species Sepioteuthis lessoniana. The sequence goes on from OY757923.1 coordinate 14,079,118, forward strand.
TTATAATGTAATTTGAAATGTTCGAATGGATTTGGGTGTATTTTTAAAACTTGTAAAGAAAACAAAGCTACGAAAGTTAATAGGTTAAAATTATCATTGATGATGATTCGAATCACAATATATATATATATATATATATATATATATATATATATATATATATATATATATATATATATATGCGTGTGTGTGTAGATAGATAGATAGATAGATAGCAATTAATCGGCACTACCATTAAACGATTTATCCAATTTTGATAAAACTTTTTTTGAAAAATTGATTTTACAAGCTGATGTATGCAGAGAAAAACGAAAGAAAGTACACCAAATAACACTAGATAAGTATTCGAAAATTTCATTTATATATATATATGTGTGTGTGTGTGTGTGTGTCTGTGTGTCTGTGTAAGCGTATATATACATATATATATATATATAAACTTTTTGAACGAATTTCTGTTTTCTTAATAACTCATTTGGTTAAATTAGTCCAGTTTCGATTAACTCGTGATTTTCACGGAACTATTAGACCGTACTAATTAGGGTGTGATCTGAATTTCTTTCAATTATTTGTTTTTCTATGAACCGCGCTCTTTAAAAACGGTCATGGAATAACGCTGTGGGGGTATCTATAAAAAAGCAACTGTAATTAAGGTAACGGATATACTTTCTAAAACTTAATACAGCATATTCCTGTTATTATTGTTGCCTTGGGAATTCAACATTATTTGCTGTTAAAACAGGTGACTTTTACACGAAGTCAATTGATAATTATTTCAAGCTCTTCTTTAATTGATAGAACTTTTTTTGATTGTAAATTTCTTTTCAGGTTCTTTATTAATTTACCTAATATACTTAGAACACATCCTGCCGGCAGGGCTTCGAATACCCTGCCGGTATTCCCTGCAGTGGAGCAAGAACACCCCCTACTCCGGGAAAAATATCCTGGGTATGACTGTGAAATGCAACCAGGGGTGAGATTCCACTTCTAGAGATTTGAGAAAAGATCTTTGCATGAGTATGTCACTATATTGGTGAGAAAGTATATTTATGCGTTAAAGAAGAGTTCGTAAGCGCTGATTGGTCAATAAATGCAAAAATTAGAGTTTCTCGAGATTATTTTTGCACAAAAATTAAGACCTTTTTGGTAAGAAAATCAATTGATTTTCCGAACATATATATATATATATATATATATATATATATATATATATATATATTCATATAAGCAGTTGTTTGTCTATCTGGGGACGGATTTTGCATAAATTATGTAACCAAAACCGTCTCTTCCAGTCTTTTCATCAAAATTTCATATATATATACATATAATGTGCTGTTATCATTTCACTACTACCCCTTGAGAGCAGGTTAAACATATGGTCAGTTCTACGCATCGGCCAAAAAAGACGCAGCCCACACAGACACGTTGTCATCAGACTATTCCTATCCCACCCTCTTTGGTGCAATGGGTTATACGCTGACGTAGTGTTGGAATCCTACGGACTAAACTTGTTTCATTCTTTTACTCCTTTGAGAGTTTTTTTATACCGACATTAGCTGATGGTTTTTCGCTTGAGTTTGAGTGACAGCAAGTCTCCTCAAGTCTGCTGGACTCTATTCAGTATTCTGGCCGGTCTCAACAATGTTGTAATTTGGATGGTCTCCACTCGTCTTCTTATTTCCAAGTCTTTCGGTTTCCTTACCTCGTCTTTGGAGATTTCAAGTGCACAAATTACAATGGTATCACCGTCACTTTCATTTTCCATAGTTTTTTGTTGTTTTTTTTTTGGGGGGGGGTCTCTAGCAGGGTATAGATATTTATCTCTCTTTTAGCTTTCTTTTGATTTTATTCTGTGGTCTGCCGGGACGGCAAGGTTCACAATTCGACAGTTTTTCTTTTTTCTTTTTTATTTATTTATTTATTTTTGTTGTTGTTGTTGGCTATCACTAGGTTTGATCGTCTGGCCGAGATTACGAGATCCGTTTGTATCTCAAAATCCCAGAGAACGGATCCCAGGTAGTGCTTGTTCTAATGGCCAAATTTATACTTCTTACACTAATCCCTTTGGATCACCTTCCCAAACCAGTTGTGTCTAGTCTTGTATTCTTTTTGCGCAAATTTGCTGCATTCGCTTATTATATGATTGATCTATCCTACACTTGCTATTTTTGCTTTAACATAGTTTATCATGCTATTGTTTTATACTGCTATTAGAAGAGATTCAGTTTCTCTCTAAAGGTTTCGCTTTCTTAGCCATGTCCAAGTCTTCTCGTGTGATATTTCGTTTGTTTGTCGTTTGAAATATCCATACAATTGCTTTTCTTCCCATTTACTTCTTGACACAAATAGTCTGTCAACGTCATCTCTGGGGTGCAAGTGCACAAATTACAATGGTATCACCGCCTTCCTTATGAATAGTCATTAGTTTTATTGTTCTCTGGTCCATTTGCCTTAGTTTTTCTCTGGTCCACTTCAAGAATCGTCCTGAGTATCTTACAAAAGGGACAGCATAGGTATTTATCTCTTTTTAAGGTTCCTGCTATAGAGTTTTTTCTCGAGTAATTTTCTGGCTCTTCTAAGATACTCTTTTTCATTTTTTTTTCTTTCATCTCTACTTGTTTGATGGTGTCAGCTTTCAAGATATCCAAGAATTTGTAGGTTTCCTTTTCTCCGAGCGTTCTGATTACTACTTGATTTGGTATTTCGACTCCTTTATTATTATTATTATTATTATTATTATTATTATTTTACTCATTTGAGAGTTTTTTATACCAGCGTTAGCTGATGGTTTTCCACTGGAGTCTGAGTGACAGCAAGTCTCCTCATATCTCTATGACTCTTTTTTGCATTCTAGCTGATTCTAACAATGCTGTAGTTTGGATGGTCTCCACGTGTCATCTTATTTCCAAGTCCCCTAGTCCCTGTACCACTCCTTGGTGGTTGTACTGAGCGTCCCAATTACAATTTATATCACCGTTACTTTCATGTTCCATAGTTTTTTCAGTACTCTAGCAAGGTCTATGTGTTCATTTCTCTTTTCCCCTACTTCAGCTTTACCCGGTGGTCAACCGGGGAATTATTATGATTATTATTAGACATTTAATTACAGAGAGAAGGCCGGATAGTAATCAGTTGTCTGCTCAAAATCTTCATGAATTGTTACCAGAAACTAATCTCCGAACAGACTAAGATAGATAAATAGATAGATTTATCTATACTTCTGAGCTGAGGCATTATTATTATTACCATTATCATTATTATTATAAACTCATTGCGGACTGCTATACTTATCTTGGAATTCTCGAAAGGTTAATGAATACAAAAAAGTACTTATAGAAAGCCGGAGAGTACAGCGCGCGAAATTTTCTGTGTACAGCTGCCGCGACCTGCTCACAAACATAAACAGATCGGATTACTCGCTCGCCCTTAAAAAATTACATCTAGGTACGACCGGAAATGACTAAGCCGTTTTTCGACCCTGACTTGCCGTTACAGCTAAGAAAAGGGAATAAATTAAATTTAACAATATTTACAAAACACTTCTGCCAGAAATAACTCTATAAAAATGGAATTAATTATCTTCGGTAGCCTATATTAGGCTAAAGAAGGACTTTATTTCTACATCCATTTTTATAGAAAAACTTTCTATTTACGCAAAGTGGCATAGCATTCCCTTAATGTCAACAAGCCTTTTTTCCACTTTCAGCGGCGCGTTCGCTGCGAAGAACACCCGGGAGCTTGTTCTGGACTTCGGTCCGGAGCGTGGGTCCGCAAAAGAACAATGGCAAACTTGAGGCCTTTAAGGCTCCTAGTTTCGACTAGGCTACCTCTGGGTGGGCGATCTACATTTTTTGGAACACCTTGTATGGCACTAGACCTCACGTCTAGTTTAAATCGTAAACTGGTATACGTGCCCGGACTCATCCTTAGCCCGTGAAACCACCTGGCTCATCAGGCTCACATTGCACTAAGTGAGCCGAGGAGCAACACAGATCAGCAGGGTTCGAGCCTCTGCTCGTTACCGACCTCCCCCTACACTTTATCTCCACTTTAATCGGCCTTCGGGCTTTTGACCTTGTGTCAAGCCTTGTCTGGTGGGAGGCACAGGCAAATATCGGCATGTTCTATGCGAAGCTCATTCAAGGTCGAATCCTACGTCTTGTGGTTGCATTCACCTTACCACTCAGGTTGAGTCCCACTTCTAGTGGTAGATTAGCCTTTCCATCACTTTGATATGTACAAAAGGTTCTTTTAAGGGCCATGAGAGGTCCCCTTCTGCGGGTTGGAGCATCTCTGACGGTTATTATTGACCAGTCGAAATAGCCGACTCGGAGGCAAACACAAAGAGGACTCTAAGACCACTCGGTCTTAACCATTCGGTCGATTCCCCCTCGTCCGTTTGGCTGTGCAGCGTTAAAGGCACGGGTTAGCCTTTAGCTACCGCTTCACTATCTGTGCAGCGCTAAGATAACGGCAATCTTAGCCTCGACCTCCTGGCCTGTTTGCTCGACAATGCAGAGCTTTGGCGCGGCACAGCCATAGCTACCGTCTCGATACGTCCGAACAGCTTTGGCGCAGGACAGCCATAGCTACTGTCTCGATACGTCCGAACAGCTTTAGCGCGGCACAGTCATAGCTACCGTCCCGATACGTCCACACAGCTTTGGCACGGCAAAGCCGTAGCTACCGTCTCGCTACGTCCGCATAGCTTTGGCGCGGTACAGCCTTAGCTACCGTCCCGATACGTCCACATGGCTTTGGCATAGCAAAGCCTCAGCCATCGCCTCCGATACGTCTGCACAGCTAGGGGCATGACGAAGCCCTAGCTTCACCGACCCGTTCACTCGACCTCGTATGGGCTAAGGCCTGGCAAACCTTACCCACAGTTTCCCCGTCCGTTCACTTAGTCGCCAGCTCGCCCGACTCCACGCGACCAAGCTGCTAACACCGATTTTAACCACGACGCTCCAGCAATGCAGCATCCAGTCCACGTACGACTCGCTATTATGGACTGCCCTAACATTGTAACATCTGGCCCACGTACGACTCGCTGTACGGGCTAGCAACTATATCGACGCACCCCCGGTAAACCCAACGTATTGTCAAAAACTGGGACTTCGATTAACCAACCTCGACCGACATCAGCTTCCTGCAACGATCGTTCAGCTGCACTTCTACGATTCGACCGACATCAGCTACCCGCAAAGATCGTCCAGCTGTATTCAACGACTCGACCGACCTCAGCTACCCGCAACGATCGTCCAGCTGCATTCAACGACTCGACCGACACCAGCTACTGACATCACCCATCTAGCTGAAGACATGAATACTACTACCACGAATCTTACACACGCGCTTGTAAACACGACAATAAATTGTCATCTTTGTTATATTTGTAACCTCGCCTTTGTTTCCTTCATTGTCTTTGGCTGTCATTACTCGCACGCTTTAACTTAAAACATTTGCGGGGTCAACGTGCTTATCGGCTTCGCAACACAGCAACCAAGATGAGTATAGTAGTCCGAAATGTGAAGAAAATAAGATTAGATAGATAGATTGATAGAAACAGACTGGGTTTGAACAGAACCAGTCAATAGATAGATAGATAGATAGATTATATTCTTGCGAAAATATAAAAACAAACGTACCGTTATAATGTGCGCATCATTAAAATAGTTCTGTAAAAACGAATAAAACAAGTGCCGTAAAAACAAGAACATAAGTAAATATATATGTGTGTGTGTGTGTGTGTGTGTGTATGTGTGTGTGTGTGTGTGTGAGTTACACACACATAAATGTTTTTACATATGTATTACATATGGATGCACACGCATTCACGTAGAACACATTTTGTACACACACACACAAGCATCTGATGGTGAGGCTCAAATCCTGGAAATTTAGGGAATATGGACTACACCTTCATTGGCATTAATTCCAGGTCCACTTTAACCTGGAATGATAAAACTTATTTGGGTCACATTGATGGGTCAAATAGAACTATTATTTACTACAGTTGAGACCATTAAACTGTGTGCAAACAAATGATTGATGATGAATATGATTATTAGTGCTAACTAGCAAAAATTGAAAACATTTAAAAATATGAAATCAATTGAATAATGTGGAAAAGAATTATCATTATTAGATAACAATAAACTCTGGCTCGTTTAAAAATAATGTTATCTACAAGCTAATCGCTTACAAATCATATATGTTTAATATATATATATATAAGTATAAACAGGATTTGACATTAAATAATCTACAAAGGTTGATATGCCATAAAATACAACCGATTAGCCAACGATTTTGAAGAGGATACTATTTACTTTAGTTTAAGGATTAACGAATTTTATTTTAAAAATAATGTTTGGAACTCTTTATCTGCAACTGCTGTAAATTCTTCGACAACAACGATTTAAAAAAAAATAAATACGTCCCGTTAGAATGGGTTTTTCATTGAATGAGGTCGTTGAATAAGAGTTTAATAAAAGGAAAAGCAATCAACAAAATATAATGAGAATTTTTTACAAACTGGTGACGCTAAGCAAAGAGAAAAAAAGACTTCTACGAGTAAAACCGACAATGCCGTTACCAAAGTTTAAAACTTTGAAACGATATTGAAGGTGGAGGGGTAGAACCAACGACCATTCATGTCAAATAGCCAAGAATGAGGGGGTTGTAAGCAAGACAGATAAAAAAAAAAGAGCGTTTATGAGTAGACATGAAAGAGAGAGAAGGAAAAAACGTTGAGTAAATTTAACGGAAAAGAGAAAGGCTAATTCGTTAAGACGAAAGAACTTATTATGAACGATAACGGCGAGGAAAAGGGCTGCTGCTGCTGCTCTAAATTGACTCAACGGACCAATCAGACAATAAGGCAGACCGACGGATAGACACCCAACATCCGCAACCTAATTTTATTTTCAAACACGTACATTTCTCTTTCTTTTCCTTTTTCTGTTTTTTTCTGTCAGAAAGTGTCTTTCTCTCTCCATTAGTTGCCCTATTCTCTTGTCTAGCTTGTTGGGAATTGTTCAGAGTGCTCTGATTATGATAGGTATTACTATCACCTTCATTTTCTATAACTTTTAAACTCTATGGCAAGGTACAAATATGTTTCAAGTTTTTCATTATTTCACTCCTTGCGAGTTTTTCACATCAGCCTTAGCTGGGGTCTTTCAGTGGAGTCTGAGTGACGGCAAGTCTCTTCAGGTCTTCAGGACCTTTCTCGGTATTCTAACCGATATTAATAATGCTTTAGTCTGTATGGTCTCAATTCTTTCACTGATTTTCAATTCCCCCAAGCCTTAAGGGACTATTCCAAGAACGCCAACTACTAGTATCACCGTCACTTTCATGTTTCACTGCTAATTAGTTCTTGGTATTATTATTATTATTATTTAAACGTATGTATGTATGTATAAGTACGTGTCTAGTGTAAGTTAACGTTGTATTCGAAATAATAAAAAAAGAATCAAGTATCTCTTTGTGTCCAATCCTCTGATGTTATGAAAAAGAAAATGATCACTGAAGATTATAGCTATATATATATATATATATATATAAAGTGATACAAACTGAGATAGACACACTGATATATATATATATATATATATATATATATATATATATATATATATATATATATATATATATCAGTTTGTCTATCTCAGTCTGTTTCACTTTATTTGTCGAAAAGAATACCCTCACCTAAAATTCATCTGCTCACCTATGTGTATATACACTTATTTGACCAGTGAAATGAATAAAAACACAGAGACTCTTAAAAAATACACAACAAATACAATCTCTTTCTAACACTCACATATACAAGCATATGCATACACACATACTCACACACACGCAGGCGCGCACGCACACACACACAAATATATATTCATTTTAGTTTATCTCTATCAGTTTGTATAAAGTCATTTCTCAAAGACTACCCACATCAAAAATATACACCAAATACAATCTCTTCCTAACAAACATACATACATACATACACACGCATACACACAAACATACATGCATATATACACACTGACTACTGTTTTACTTACTCAAGTCTACCGATCCCTCTCGACAGATCTTAAAACACACCGACTACATCCTCTACAATGGTGGGCTAAACAGTTCATGGGCTTTTTGACCAAGGAGATCCAAGAACTCCAACACCGTTGAAAGAAGTGAGTGAACCCCAAAGGGGAATATGTTGAAAAATAAACCTCATTTTGTCATATTCCACAGTATCTTGGTCAGGCCATGAAACTTTCAGCTGACCCACATTCAAAGAAGTAAGACCTCTCACCCCCACCAAAAAAGAGGGTGTCTTGTATATGACAGTAACCAGAATCTGGAGATGAGGTTCCAGTTCTAGAAATTTGCAGAGTAGGGAGTACCTTTTACTGTCATTACTCCCTGACTCACTCTGACTCGTAGTAGGGGTATCTGCTATGGTCAAAAAGATCTGTTCGAAAATCTGTATTGGATTGGCATATGTGAAACCAAATAATTGTTAGTAAATAAATCATTATCATTAAATAAAATCAAATATCTTAGATAATACTTGAAACCATTTAACAGTATGGAAATCAGTATTAAACTATTTAAAATTACAATAGTTCACAAACGATCAATATTAGTTACTTTAAAACCATACATGTGGGTGTCCTCGTGTTGTAATGGTTAAAGCGATGGACTGCGGAGTCGTAGTAAGCGAGTTCGTACTCCAGTCGTGCTATTGCGTTCACTTTCGGGCAAATACCTTTGGGACAGGTATAGAACCCCCTTATCCTCCCAGCTATGGGTTAAATAGTACCACTACTGTTCTTCTAGAATAGCTTTCGCATTAAATAACCTACAAAGGTTGATATGCCATTAAACAAAGAAACCAACCAACATACAACTGTATGTGGATTATTTGTGTTAGATAGGAATACTTGGTAACTAAGAACTGTATATCAATAGTTGGTTATTATTGTCAATTGAAAAAATTCGATGATAAAAAAAATGATTGCAATTGGTCGTTGAAAATATAGTTATAATGACAATTAAACATTTGAAATTGAATCAAATTTCAGCATTAGATAACCCACAAGAAACTAATATGTCGTTAAACAAATAAACCAAATATTAACTGTTAGGGTTTCAATCAAATATTTGCTTTGGTTTCTTTGTTTAATGGCATATCAGCCTGCGTGGGTTATTTAATGTCAAAGCTATCCTGGTTGAAGAACAGCAGCGATACTATTTAACCCATTGTTGGGGTGGGGTAAGGGGGTTCATACCTTTCCCAAGGGTATTTAGTCTGAGAGTGAACGTAATAGAGCAATGGTAGTCAGAACTTGCCTTCTTCGGGGCCGCAGTCCAGCACGTTAGCTGCGACGCCCCTAGGATTCTCTCAAACAAACATTTACAAATAAATCAAATGTTGGCATTGACAATGTACAAGGTGTTGATATGCTGTTAAACAAATAAACCTAACAAATAGCACTCAACAATACGCGCATTGTGGAGGTGCAAACTGGCCGAACTGTCAACGTCGTAGAGAGTGGAATTGGTGAATCCCGTTCAAACTCCGCTCAAGTCAGTCTACGTCCATTTTTCAATGATATCTTAGAAAAGGACATGAAACCACGGAGCAGAGCAAATAGAGACCTTTAGCTTTGTTATACGCAATTCATCTTAGACGTTTGATATGCCAGGCAAGGTATCCTTCCCCTTTACTGGTACCATGTAACACAGTACAATTAATTAGCATGTTACCTGAAGAGATGGGCACCGCTAAGTAACAACCATTACCCTGAAAATCACCGTAATGGGACATGAAAACCAGTGATTTATTTGAGCAAATAAGTCAATAAGAGTCTTTTAACCTTTTAAAAGTCAATCTATCTTTGATGTACAGTCGGGACTCCAAAGTTGATAGATCTGCTTGTAATGATCATGGATTTTGGAAATGCGAATGTTGACGTTGAATCTGCTAATTTTAAATATTAGCTCTTTTAGCAGTTCAATAAATTGTGCCAATTACTGAATGACTACAAAAAGAAACCATTATTTTTTTTCAGTTAAAACCTCTTATCCCTGGAAAAAAATTATTATCATCTTCTTCTTTATCAGCTTATCAGGAAACGAAAGAATACACGCACGCACACGCACGCGCGCGTATATTAATAAATGAAAGAATACGTATAAACGTTCGAGAAAAATTTTTATAGAAATAAATTTGTGAATATATATTGCCTTTCTCTCCGTTTTCCTTCTCTTGTTTCAACTTTCAAATTATTCAATCGCCATATCTTTCAATGCTTTCTTCATCATTTAATCCCACTGTTTCTTTCGGGGTTTTTTCTCTGTTTCTCTCTTTCTTTTCTTGTTTTCTTTCTTCCCTCCTTTCTTTCTTTTTCGCATTTTAATAAATGCCCCATCTTTCCTTCAGCACTTTCTTTATCGTTTTCTTTCTTTCTAGTTCCCCTCCACCCCCCTCTCTCTCTCTCTCTCTTCTTCTTCTTCTTCTTCTTCTTCTTCTTCTTCTTCTTTTATTGTTTGTCTTTCTTTCCTTCGTTTTTAAAGCTGTGTGTAGTCTTTCCCATAAGTATATTCTTCTCATTTATTCTAAGTTTAGTTGTGACACAAGGTCAGAAGTATGGATCACCCAGTAAGAACTGAACTCTAACAATGGTCTATTAGTCTTACTAACAAACCATTAATATACTCGAGGTACCCATCATTTAATTTATCCATATATCTATCATGTTTTCGTTTACCTTTTTTTCTTTCTCTCACACATTTTCAAAGCCATATCCAGTTTTTTCTTCTCACTCGGTCTTGAATATTCATTCTCTCCTCACCAAAGCCCCCCCCTCTCTCTCTCTCATGCTATGATCAATCTTTCTCCTCTGCTCTTTCTTCATCATTTATTCTCTCTCTCTCTCTCTCTCTCTCTCTCTCTTTCTTTCTTTCTTTTTCTCTCTTTCCCCATTTTTATAGTTACGTCCAGTCTCTCTCTGTCTCTGTCTCTCTGTCTCTCTCGTGCAAATTTTTCTTTTTTTCTATTTATTTTTCTTTCGTTCGTTTGTTTGTTTGTTCTCTCTTTCTTTCATTCAATTAGTTTGTTTTTATTTCTGACTTTCTCGCATTTTTAAAGCTATGATCAATCTTTCCTTTGAGCTCATTCTTCAACATTTTTCGCTATCTCCATATATATGCTTCGTTTTCTTTTTTTGTTTGTCTTCTTTCTTTCTTTCTTTCTTTCTTTCTTTCTTTCTTTTCCATGTTTTTATGCTATGACCAATCTTTCTCCTCTGATCTCTTTTCATTCATTCACTTTCCTGCTTTGTTTGTTTGTTTCTTTCTTTCTTTGTTTCTTTCTTTCTTTGTTTCTTTCTTTCTTTCTTTCCACATCTATCTATCTAGCTAGCTATCTATCTATCTTTACCAGTCTATTTCTTCTTATTATTTTTTCCTTTCTTTTTTATAGTTTTTACCCAATGTCCTCTGTGTATATCTATTTGTTTCCATCGATTTATTTGCTGAAAAGAATACTCATACCCAAAATTGATCTGTTTACATATGTGTATATATCACATAACTGATCTGTCAAACATACGTCAACGTTTAAATGATACTTAGATACTCGTACATTTAGAAAGAAAAGTCACTGGTCAATTTTTCTTGACTTTGATTTTTACCACATATTGCATAGTTCATGTTTCTTTTTTTATCGCTTAACCGCTTAACGTATTTGACATAACGAACAGAAGTTTCATCCAAATGTATCTTAGAAACATCGAGACCCTCTTTTCAGACGTAATTTATGCTTTATTTGTTTAATTATTTTTAACTAGTGAAGCAATAAACTAATTAAGGGTCTAAAATGGACCAAGGAAACATTTTAGATTGGTTGTAATTCTGGTAAGTACAGTATGCCGCTACAAGAACCCGAGAATTTTTTTGAAATTAACCAATTTCACGGACAGTTAGAGATAATATGAAATGGTTTGTTGGTTTGTAAGTTTTACGGCATGTTAACCCTTGCTTAATGCCGAAATCAGTTTCTTTTTATTTTCTACTTTCATTTTCTTTTTAATTTGTTTATCTATTTATTTATTGCAATCAATTATTTCAACTTAATTACAAACATTTGTTGACAATCATAGCTTCGAGTAACTATTCTTAATACAAATAATTTGCACACAGTAATGTGGTTGCAAGTATTCCTATCTAATACTAATAATTTGTTCATAGTTGTATAGTTTAAAAAAACCAGTCGGCTGAGAACAGATCTCATAGATACACTGATTGCATCTCTGCAGAGGGGTAAGACTCCCCCAACAAGTGTCCTGGATATGACACAAACCAATCTTATGATAAGTCTCCAATAATACTGGAGCTATGGGGAATGCGGAGTACCCCTTCATTGCCATCGTTCTCCGGTCCACTCTAGCCCGGAATAGTAGTACCTGATAAAGTGATATCTATGAATCAAATAGAACTATTTGACATTTAAACTGAATGCAAACAAATGACTTATACTAGATTGAATTGTTAGAAATAGAACTGTTTGATCATTTAACGGTGTTTAAACAAATGCCTGATATTAAATTGAATTGTTAAGGATACTTGGAAGCATTTAACTTTATTGACTTAAACTAAATTGAATCGTTAGAAATAGAACTGTTCGGTAATTTAACAGTGTGCATGTACAAAACGTTTTTGCAGATCATATGTTTGATATATATGTAAAAACAGGATTTGGCATTAAATAACCAGCAATGGTTGATATGCCATAAAAACAAACCAATCTACACAGTTATATAGTTTCAAGTATTCCCACCAAATACAGTTGATTTACAAGCAATTATATTGCTTCAAATAAACAATAAAGATTACAATATTTTTAAAACAAGTAAACACTTCATATTTAGTTGCAATAGAAATGTTTTAAGAGACATTGTATTAATGTAGTTCAAAATGAAAACATTGTCTCAAATAGAACTATTGGACCTATAGATGTGACTCTAGCAAATACTATCACTTCGGGTCCAAGTAGACCTGGGAAAAAAGAAAAAAGAAAGAGTGACTATACTCTCTTGAGAGCTCCAGAACTAAAGCCTAACCACCAGATAGAGTCTACTATCATACCAGGACACACCTTTTGGTGAGGAGGATCTTACCCCTCTCCAGAGGATGCAGTCAGCATATTCAAAGACCCACAGATAAAGCACCACACAAAATGGGCGTTAGAACATATTCTAAAGTCAGTATTAAGTACTTTATTGCATGAGTTTATGATTAGATCACTTAGATAATCTTCTTTTAAAAACTAATATTTACAAAGAAATTAAAAACAATATATATTCGACATATATATTACATCAGATAACTCAGATGAATAGAAAAAAATAAGGTAACGAACAGATCTCATAGAGCAATCTAATGAAAATCTTTTTTGACCAGATACCTGTCCAATCCATGTTGACTGATCTACTTGAAGTTTCACTATCTAATATAGCAGTTTTGAGGCATCTGTGATGTAATGCTTACTGTCGTTGAAAATGGACACGGCAACCCGAGTTCAAAACCTGGATGCGGCTGTTTGCATTTCACATAGCACTAATACCTGTTAAAATCCGCTTAAAAATTTACTTTGTGTGACGTTCTGCTCTTGTTGAGGAGTTGGAAAATATATATTGCTGTTCTTATTTCTCCAAATGAATGAAGCTTGGTCTCTTCTTTGAGGAAGTCTATATATCTAATATTGCTGTTCTAAGGTACCAGTGATTTAATGGTTACTGACGTTGGAAATGGACACGGTGACCAGAGTTCAAATCCTAGATGAAGCTGTTTACATTTCACATAGCATTAATACGATTGAGGAAATTATAAATCTATCTATTCTTCATCCAGCTATGGGTAAATAGTAGAGCAGACTGTGCTCTTTCACGTCGGTATAGCCACCAGTCTAAAAGGAAAACTGAATTGAAACCTGTTAAACTCTGCTTAAATAATTGAATTTGTGTTGCATCCTGATCGTGCAGAGGGCTAGGTAAATACATAATCTTGTTTCACCAAATAAATAAAGCTTGGTCTCTTTTATGAGTAATTTTATATAGGTTATCTGTTCGCTTTTCTTTGACTTCATTGCAATACAAATTGGAAATCTTACCCTCAGTAGTGTATATAATATCCAGTAAATCTCATTTGTCTTTCTCTAAAATGTGTTACCAAAAGAGTTTTAAAAAGTAAGAATAAGACATATTCAATATATATTTTGTGTTAGATAACTCAGATGGAGAGAAAAAAAAAATAAAGCTATTGAACAATCCTCAAAAAGCAACTTGATAATCTCTCTTGGCCGGATACCAATCCGAGCCAAGTTGACAGATCCACTTTTGATTTCACTTTCTAATATTACTGTTCTCATTTTACCAACTGAATTTAGTTCATTATATTCTCTGAAGGTAGGTAAACTGCTGCCTTTTCTGTTGACTATCCCTTGGATTTTTTTTTTCACAATATTATTTTCTAAAGTAGTGTTAATTGGTAATAAAATTAAAATTCGAATTCGTATTAGAATGCACTTGGGCCAATATTAAGTACTTTACCTCATTTGTTTATCAACCGATCAATGAACACGATGTTGGAGGTTCAAATGTGAACCTTCAACATAGTATTCATTTATAAAAAAAAAGTCCCTGACGATGAAGTTTTACTTTGAAATTAATTAGACTCAAATAATTATTATTTCGCATTGCAATACCCCTTTAAATTAATTCAATACTATATATATATATATATATATATATAGCCTTTGACGGAACTACTTGTAACATCTGCAAGTCTGATGAGTGTGAAAACACGAAACTCGAAGTTACCGGAGAGTAGCGCGAAGATATAATATAGCTTTTTAAACCAACTCTGCCATCTTGGCATGGAGCACATTTTGCATTCAATTCAAGACAGATTGTTCTTCTTAACTTATTGTTTCGGAGAACAGCTTGTTTACAATCATTTTTGTTATTAGTATATATATATTGTGACGCGGTATAAAATATTTATCCCAAGACGGGAGTTTATTTTTCGCACGTGTAAAGACGGGGCAGCCTGGCACTTGATCCCTCGCAAATATAAGTTCAAGTTAAGATTCCCTTTTTGGGCGTAGGGGAACTGGCAGATTATGTGGGGGTTAATTTGGGGCTAGACTGACCGCTGCTGGCAAGAGGTTTCCAAATTTCACGTTACACACACACACACACCAGGCCACTACCTCTTCCTACCCCTAGGATAAAGGAAGATATGGGCCTCTAGGTTTAGATATAATAATATTAATTATTGTAGTCGACAATTCCGGTTTCCCGTATAATATTTTTAAAGGCGAATAGGACGTTTAGCAAGAATAAATTGAGGCGAATGAAGCTGAAAAGGAACATGCAAAAGACAACTTGATAGGCAGACAACACAATGAATAAATTTCGACACGAGGAGAGATATAAAATATAACAAGGTTTTTAATACATGCGGACACACGTATTTAACGTGTCAGCTATATTATCAGCGGATAATATCAAATATACAAATGTCTTTCTTGCTTATTCTTTTTTTTCTTCCTTCTTTAAATTGAGAGAGAGAGAGAGAGAGAATATGTAATTGCAGTACTTAGGAAGGGTGGAGGGAGAAACAGTCTTTAGGTTTACCTAGCTTTTTGACGGGTTCTTTCTGAGAGTATTTTCTCTTTTAGGGGCTAGCGGGATTTTATATAGCTTGGCTTGAAGGCGTCTGTTATCTTCTTGTCCAAGATTATTTCCGCTTTTCCCCGGGAATTTCGGCGGCAGTTTCAATACATCTTATCACATCAACTACTGTCCTGAAAACTCCGGTTCTGCTTCTTCGCCTGGAGTTTGGCATGAGATTCGCCCGTCTGTTCACGGCGACCTCTATCTTCAAAACTGATTTCCTTATTCCTATTTCCGCTGACGAAAAGGGTTACTTCCGTTTTTAGGGTTCTGGCCAATCATTCGGCCTCTTTCTCCTTCCTTCACCCTGTCAGGCGACTCGTTCGGACTACTATCTCTTCCACCCGGGTGAGGTTACAGGGTACAGATAGCTTGACTTACATTATTTTCTTCCATCAACAGGCCGGCCGAAGTTGGCCTACATTCCTTATTCCTCTTTTAATGGCCAGTCTTTGGCGGCCTGTTAATTCAAACACGGAGGGGTAGGGGAAATTCCTTATTTATCTCCTCTCAGTGGTAGACCACGTGACAATATATATATATATATACTTAAAAAGTCAGAAGAAATCTACCTTAGTTTCACCTAACCGAATCATCAGGACTGAAGAAAGGTTGGATCAAACTACATTTTATTGAATAAAAGGCCGCTAGAAAAAAAAAAAATTATCATAAAAAAAAAAGAAAAATGATATCATATTTTACCTACCAAGTAACCAAGCTTTTTTATGCCTACAAATAAGTATCTCCAACCTTTGGTTAAGTAGTCCATTAAGATTATTGAACGAAGCAATAGCTAATTTCTCTTCCATACATAATTAGCAATATTTATCACCTGCCTTATATTTACAATATTTTTTTTATCATTTCCCATCTTTATTTAGGATCCGTACCTAGATTCTTTTTAATTTCTCACACATAGTTAGATAAACTAATTCTGTCTATATATTTCGAGTGCAAAATTACTTCTGTGATTATAATATTGTTTTTGAAAGCTTCTTGTATAGAACCTACGTATATTCTTTATCATTACAACGAACCTTACTATTGCTAGATCCACAGTTATGTACCTCCACCTTGTACACAATACATTCATAGTGGCATATCCCCTTGCATTTTGGGGGCTCAATACGTTGCTCATTCTTGAATTTTTTAGTGTTATTTTATTAAATTTCCACATTAGGCATACAACTGTAACTTAATTTAACATTGTTATTGTTAAATATTTTGTATAGATTGCTCGACAGAGGAAAGTTTTTCTTTAATAAGCTAAAGAATTCATTCCCTAATTTATTAATCACGGCCATATTATATGATGGCGTAAACCATAAATTTTTTCTTGCCCAATTATTTCTCCTATTACGTACATCGAATTTTTTATCCATGGTTTTATAAACAAGTTTGGCCTTGCAATCACTATTTTTAGGGTCATCTCATAATCGTGCTTGTTTAAGTTAAGATATCGATATTAGAAGAATTAGTAGATAAAACGTAATGCCATTAGGGTTATGTTTGAAAACCTTTCTTTGATGGTTAGAACCTATATTAATATAACATGGGTATATAACATGGTAGTTTTTCTAAAATAGAGATACAGTACCGTTATAAAAGTTGAGTGTAATGTCTAAATTATCCGTAATTTTGAAATTTTTTGGATGTCCAACTTGAAACCAAAGTTATTGAACAACCAATTTTACTCCTAATCATGTCGTCTTTTCTAGGTGTGCAGTCATCTGCAATAATCAACTCATCGTCTCGATAAAGACCATGGTTACAGGGGTCAATAATATTATTGAGATTTTATAATAATAAACTACCCATGAGTTCTCACAATATATATTTTTTCTTTTTTTATGCAAATTTCTTATTCTTTCCCGCGGTTTTTAAAATTTGGTTTGGTTCAACCCTTCAGAATTATACTGATGATCCAGTTATGTGAAACCTTGGTAGATTTCTTCTGACTCTGTAGGTATTTGTATTTCGCTCTACTTAGTGTATTGAGCACTCTTATTTAGCTTAAGGTATTCGATTGTTTTTTGTTGATTTTTTCTTCTGGCTTGGCATTACATTATAGACTGATTATTTTTAAGCAGTACGAATGTTTTTGTCATTTATTTTTTATGGAACTTTTTCCCAGATATCGGTTTGTGTAATATCTTTTTATTTGCAAATTGTATCATGTTGGTTTTTTCACACCGTCAGAATTATAGACTAGGTATAAAAATAAAATTATATATATATATATATATATATACACGGGAGAAGTTCAGTGAGTCTTCCATTAGTCGAAGCATATCTGAAACTCCTCTTTTGATATGCTATGAACCTACTCCGTTGTGCTTCTTGAATGCCCCTATGTTCTCAAATCTTACCCAGGAAATAAATTTACAGCTTAAAAAATAAGAAAAAAAATGTCAAAAAAGCTAGATCTAGTGATTAGAGAAGGTGCTTCACTTGCACAATCCTATGTCCCGTCCCTTAAAAAAACCTGTTCAAAAAGTATCTTGACAACAGATCAAGAAGTACTAATATACCACACCAACAAGATAGTAGTCTAGATGTCTAGACATCATCACTTTATTATATCAGTTGGTGCCCGTAGTGTAATGGTTATCGTCGTAGGAAATGGACACGCGACACGAGTTCAAACCCTGGACGAGACTGGTTGCGTTTCACATAGCACTAATACCCTTGGGAAAGGTATGAATCCAATTATTCTCCCTTCAGCTATGGGTAAATAGTAAGGCAGACTAGTTCTTCAGCCTTGCTGAGGCAACTAGTCTAGGAGAAGGAAAACCCTGAATTCAAACCTGTTAAACTCCACTTAAAAATAAACCTTGTGTCATATCCTGCCCGAACGAGGGGGGGGGGTAAATATGTATTATATGAGTAGACCAGATGTACATACGTCTTCATTTAAATTTTGAATTTTAAACTTTAAAAATTCAGACTTCAGCCACGATAATTTTTAATCAATCTTTGTATATGAAAACAGATATTCATTAATTATGAATGCACAAGAATAAAGCTAGAATATTATAATTGTGAATTTATTCGATTTCAGCCCTGTCGACCGGTCTTAGAATATGTTGTCTGCATTCCCTGAAGAGGGACAAGACCTCCCCCCCAAAAGGGGTATTCTAAGTAGAGAACTGTATCCGGTGTTCTGGGAAGAGAACCATTATTCCCATGTCCACTCTCACCTGGTAGTGGTTGTACCTGTTAGGGTTCCATCAATGGATTAAATATATCTTTATTAATAGTTGAATTAGATAAGAATACTTGATACCATATAACTGTGTGCAAACAAATAGTCATTATTTAATAGGAATGGTTACTTGACCCCATATAATCATTTATAAATTATCAGTATTAAGAATAGTAACTTGAAACCATTATTGTTTACAAATGATTATCATTAAGGATTTGAAACCATATAATTGCTTAAAAAAAGTGGACATCTGCTAAAATATAACCCAACATACCGTAAAACCAACCTACCAACCTTAAATATTGATAAGTAAACCAAGTTCGATTACATATGATTACGTCTGAGCATTGACAAATAAAAATTGATTGCTATAAAAAGTTGAAAATATAAATAGTTATCAATATAACCAAAGATTTGCAAATGAATCAAATATCAGCATTAAATAACCCATGAGGGGTTAATATGCTGTTAAACAAATAAACCGAACCAGATGTCTTTCGTGGTCTATGTTTTCCTTTTTAAAACACCTAATTTCTTTTATATTTGCACCAAATTTTAGACATAGCTGACTGGAACAACCAACGTCTTTCGCCACACTCCACTGTGGATTGCCTTCTTCAATGAGTTTTACGTTCCTTTCCATGGTTTCAATTAATAGTCCTTTTGTAAGGTCCATGTCTCATTTCAATTAGGTATGCCCAACCTTTTCTTGTGCTCTGCAGGTGCTGTTTTTTTTTTTTTTTACTGTAGACTAATTTGCATATCAAGGCTCCTGTTGGCTTTTGTTTTTGGAATGCAAATTACATGGTTATTTCATAATTTTTTCCTCAACATAGGGCTATTCCGTATTTTCCTCTGCATGGCTTGGGAAGAATATGCATTAAATAATTTAATCTAGTTTGTTTAAGATATCTTTTAAGACAGAACGTTCAGCTATTAAAGAAAAATTGTTTGCTTCTTTTTTGTTATTAGTTTATTCACAGCTAATAAAAAAGTAAGAGAACATCCTCAATTTTTATCCGGGGTAGTATATAATTTTATCCTATTTACCCAACCCCTCCGCTCGGGCAGGATATGACACAAGGTCAATTTTTAAGCGGAGTTTAACAGGTTTTGAATTCAGAGTTTTCCTTCTCCTAGACTAGTTGCCTCAACAAGGCTGAAGAACCCAGTCTGTCCTACTATTTACCCATAGCTGGAGGGAGAATTATTGGATTCATACCTTTCCCAAGGGTATTAGTGCTATGTGAAATGCAATCATTCTCGTCCAGGATTTGAACTCGAGTCACCGTGTTCATTTCCTACGACGATAACCATTTCACCACGGGCACCTCCAAGTAGTATATAATTTAATGCTTGAAGTTATAAACTCTGTAATCTAATAAAAGTTGTCCTGAAAAGCCATTTAGAATAATTTTCCAACTAGTTAATCTTTTATTTTATGTGTGGTTTGGTTTGCTGTGCTTCGGCTTATTTGTGTAACGACATATCAATCTCTTATGGATTATTTAATTCCGAAATTTAACACAAATAATTTACACTGTCATACAGTTTTAAGTATTCCTATCAAATAATGAGTACTCAGTTTTGAGGTCATACAAAATATTTCGTTGGTTTTACAGCATATCAATCCTTGATGGGTTATTTTATGCCGAAATCATTTTTTCCTTTTTAAAGCAATTATTCCTACTTGATAATAATCATTTGTAGATAATAATCGCTTCAAGCAACAATTCTTAATTTCTGTAATTTTCACACATTTATAAAGTTACAAGTATTAATATCTAATACCAATAATTTTCAAAAATTATATGGTGTTACATTGGCTTTTTCTCTTACTCAAATATCTAGACTTATATCTTCTATCTCCTATTTTAGTCAGTGCCCTCCTCTTTCGTTTTTTGCCGAATCTATCGTCTATTATTTTTCTTGTTGTCGTCGCATCTCTGTGTCTTCTCTCGTTCATTGATGTCACCCAACTGTTTTAGTTTTTCTTGGCTGATATAACAACACGTTCACCATTCTTATATGCCCATTTTATTTTCGATAACCATTTTAACAGCGCGACATTTACGAGGAGTTAAAAGTACAGGTGAAACACAACCGTTTCATTCAAATGTTCCTCTGCAACTTACTTAATTATTTTTAACTTTTAGAACCCTTCGGTCACCTGATGGAGATTATCCAATAATAGCCATGCTCTCCCATTAATCTCAGGTTCATTGTCTGTCAATTAAACTGTGTTGACTCACGATAACTTTCCATCTGTTTAACGTCCCAGAACTCAATTCGAATGCTATACTACCTGTCAATATTAGATCTCACCAATCTATTATGTAACAATGGTTTCAAGTAATTAATTAAGTTCACAACTATTTTAAATAGGTAAACACTTCACACTAAGTTGCAATAATTATATTTTAAGAGCCATTGTATAAATATAGTTCAAAATGAAAACATTATCTTACACAGATCTATTCGACCCAGAGATGTTACTCTAGCCAGATCAGATTAGAGCAGGGAGTAATGGCAACAAAGAAGTAACTGAACTCGACACCGGATTCAGTTTAGTGTCATATTCAGGCCACCCTTTATTTGAGTGAGTAATCTTGCTCCTCTGCAGAAGAGGTTGTTAGCGTGTTCTAAGGCCCACCGACAGGGAAGCATATGAAATGCATATTAGAATATATTCTAAAGTTAATATTAAGCATTTCATTGCATTGGTTTATGGTTAGATGACTAAATTTGCCTTATTTTAAAAACAAATAATTTTCAAACAGATCTATTTGACTCATACATTGAATTCTAGCCGGTACTACCATTTCGAGTCAGAGTGAACCTTGCACCCCCGGCTTTTTAGCTGGGCCGTCTGGCATTCGTGCCGGATGGGTGCTCGAAACCAAGAGCAGACTCGGGGCCGAATAGGCCCCCAGCTTCGGCTGGGCAACCTTCGGGTGGGCGAGCTGCACTTTTGTCCCCTTTGTACGGTACTAGACCAAGCGTCTAGTTTAAGCCGTAAACTGGCATACGTGCCCGGACCCACATTTGGGTTCGTGAAACTGCTTGCCTCATCAGGCTCACATTGCACTAAGTGAGCCGATGAGCAGCACAGACAAGCAGGCTTCGAGTCTCGGCTCGTTCCCGACCTACCCCTCCCCTTTATCCCCACTTTAATCGGCCTTCGGGCTTTTGACCTTGTGTCAAGTCGTGTCTGGTGGGAGGCAGCGACAAATATTGGCAACAAAGTAGTACTCCACACTCCTCAGATCTCCAGAACTGATACAGTTTTATGACTTACTCGGATCCTCCTCGTTGGGTGGGGGGATTATACCGCTCTGTAAAAGATACAGTCGGCGTATTCCTAGCCCCACTGACAGGTCTGTTTTATATATGGACAATAGTAGTTTTATCAAATGATATGTAATATAAATTATTATAACAAGCTGAAAATCTGACCAACAGAGGGAGAGTCCCCGTGACGTAGCGGCTAACATGCTGGACTGAGATCGTTGTGAGTTTGAACTCCAGTCAACCTATTGCGTTCACTTTTGGACAAATATCCTTGGGAAAGATCTGAACCTCCTTATCACCTTCCCAGCTATGTGCTAAATAGTAACACTGCTGTCTTTCTCCAAGGGTGATTTTAGCATTTTAATAACCCACGAAGGTTGATATGTCCTTAAACAAATAAATCGAAACTTGAACTTCAGGCTGGTTTTTAAATTACATTGACCAACTTTAAATTTATTCGTTCCATTTGTGTTACACAATCTGGTAATTGTCTTGTAGTGGGAAGTATAAGAATCATCTTCAAAACAATTTGAGAAACTTTATCATTTTCACACGACGGCTGGGGGTACAGATCACACGTCTTCAAGGCAGTTGACTTAAACGTCCAGGTAGGACTACTCTCGTCTCGTTAGTACCGTCTCCAGCATTTTTGTATCCTCCACTTTCCCCTCTTGTTGTTTTCGATTTCACCAGGACTTCCTCTACCAGCTCACGATGACATCGGAGTCATTTCCATATTATTACAGTACACGCATGATTCCAGATGTCCCCGATGTCATTCGTTCTTGGTAGAATAGTAATATCAGACGTGTATTTCTACCTGTTACGATGGCAATTAGGCTAATACCATTTTTACAATATCCAATATGTGATATTAAATTACCTCCAGTTCTGCAGCTCTCGAGAAGTATAGAGTTAACTATTCGTTGATATTACTCCCAGGTCCATCCTGACACGGAATGGTTGTCAGGGTCCAATCTACGAGTCAAATAGATACATTTGAGATGTTTTGAACGATTGTGACATCATTTAATTGCTTGCAAGTTATTAGTATTAGATATGAAAAAATGGGAGGTGCCCGTGGTGTAATGGTTATCGTCGCAGGAAATGGACACGGCGATACGAGTTCAAGTCCTGGACGACACTGATTGCATTTCACATAGCACTAATACCATTGGGAAAGGTATGAATCCAATTATTCTCCCTCCAGCTATGGGTAAATAGTAGGGCAGACTAGATTCTTCAGCCTTGGTGAGGCAACTAGTCTAGGAGAAGGAAAACTCTGAATTCAAACCTGTCAAACTTCGCTTAAAAATAGACCTAGTGTCATATCCTGCCCGAGCGGAGGGGTTGGGTAAATATGATTAGATAGGAAAAAATGAACCCATGTAACTGAAAAGATATTTGTATTAAATAGATTGGATGTACGGATCACGGTCAAACTCTAGACGAGATTAAATCTTGCCAATTAACAGCTAATTCTAATATCGAGTTGAACGTCTATCGTTCCATAAAATTGAGGGGTGCATTTTTTTTATGGAGGAGCATTGTATTCTCCTAGTCATCTTTCCTGTCGGTCTTTATCATTTTTTCTATCCATTATATTCACATTCTAAATCTAACCAAACTAGATCTAATCAAATTAAACTAAGTAAATCTAACTAAACTACATATTTGGGATTTCAAAAATCTATTTCCAAAACATATATGAACGTCCCATTCACAATGACATAAAGTTGTTGGTCATAGCATTAGCCATTTTTACGTTATACGATGACAGAGAGACGAAACAAAGACATTGGTGAATTAGAGTAAGATAATTTGATTTTAAATAGGTTATCAAAATTAAATTTAATAGCAAAACAAATGAGTCAGTCATTTCACATAATTTAATATTGCATTATAAAATTATATTATCTACACACACAGACACACACATATATATATATATATATATATATATATATATATATATATATAGAGAGAGAGAGAGAGAGAGAGAGAGAGAGAGAGAGAGAAAGAGATAGAGAGAGAGAGAAAGAAAGGGAGAAAGAAAGAGAGAGATATGTTTTTGTTAATACATGTTTACTTAAAAAAGACAGACAAGAAAGAATGTATGATTTTTCTAAAAGTTTTTCTTATTTAGGAACAAGGGAACGTAAATTTGGCTGGAATTAATGTCAAAATAGTTCGAAAAAATCGAGGTTCAGAGCTCTTATTGTACCTAACCTTGATTTATATATATATATATATATATAGAGAGAGAGAGAGAGAGAGAGAGAGAGAGAGAATGCAATTCGATGGAAACTCAAACTTGGTTAAGTCGTCATTATAAATTTATTTCGGTGGAGAATATTTCTATACTCTCCGTCTCGTCAGGTGACTTTTTACGTGATTTTCTCGAAGTTGCAGAACAGCAAATGTGGAATTACAGTTCGTATTCAAAAAATAAGAATAAAAAGATATTCCTTCATCATCTCCTCCATGTTCATTTCAGTTGTCCCTCTTTTTTCACACGTTAGTCCTATTAATACAACTATTCAATGCTTTTGTCTTATTCTTATATCTTCTTTTCGTTCTTCATCCTTTCGTTACTTCTTTCCTTCTTTTTCTATTTCTTTCTTTCTTTTTTCTTTCATTCCTTCTCTCTTTCTTTCTTTCGTGCGTTCTCTCTCTTTTTTTATTCGTTTTTCCTTTCTTTCGTTGGTTATCTCTTTCTTTCGTTTTGTTTTCTTTCATTCGTTTGTTCGTTCTCTCTTTTTTCTTCGTTCTTTCTTTCGTTCTTTTTTTTTCTTTTATTTCCTCTGATTCTTTTTCTCGTATGAATGTTACCAAGTTATAAGGATGCAGGGAACTTTATCTATGACATCTTATCATACAGTTACTATACCAAGATAAAGATCTGCATCGTCCTTCGGCAAGTAAATTTATTTTGACAGTATATATATATATATATATATATATATATATATATATATATATATATATATATATATATATATATATATATATATATATAAAGTAGCGTTCTTAAAGCTTAACCGGTTTTCACAGCAGCCTATTGGTATTTCAAAAGGATGTTGTAACAAACTAATAATATTCCTTATCTATTTCAGTAGTATGAGATTCATCGCGTCAAAATGGCCATAACAACGGTTCCATCTCGTAAGACAATTTCTTCAAGCATTTTGCGCATAGTTGCCTTTGAAAAAGAGATGAGAAAGACTCATATCTGGATATGGACACATACCCTCTTCAGCAGGAGGAGGGGCACCTCGGGTGGTGTAATGGTTAGCAAGGTAGACTAGCAAACCTACACGAGTGAGTTCGATTCTCATTGGGTGCCCAATTCATGCGGCCTTGTGCTACATCTAAGCAAAAAAGCTTAGTAAATTACCTCTTCAGCAGGAGGAGTGTATTTATAAAGTACCTGATTGCAACTAAATGCAATTCAAAAAGTCCTTTCTGTTTCTTTCTTTTATTTTTTCATTCTTCCATTTTTCTTTCTTTCTTTTTGTTCTTATTCATTCATTTTTTTTTTTCTATTTTCATCTTTCCTTAGTCCTTTCTCTCTTTTCTTCTCTTTTCTTTTCTTTTCTTTCATTCTTTTTTTTCTCTCCATTTTCTTTAATTCATTTTCTTCCACTTTTATTAGTTCGTTTTTTTTCTTTCATGCCCCCACCCAGCTTGCTCTCTTTCTTTTTTCCCCCCAATTTTTCGTCCTTTCATTTTTTTCCTTTTCCTTTTTTCCGTTTATCGCACATATTCTTGATTGAACGATTAGAGTATCAGACTGATATTCAAAAAGTATGTGACACTTTTCTTAGATCCAAATATGAAAGAGGTTTCAGAAACGAGGCCACTGTCCTTTTGAAAAATTGTATCAAATCTATATCTTTCCAAAGTATCTCCTCAGTGACTAAAAAGCTTGTACATATCGTTAAGAACACCGGCAATTGACTAAAAAAGTATCCACTAGACCCCCAGTCTCACAAAATGTATCAATCAAACGGAATATTGTTGATTTGTTGGGAAGTGTCAACAGGGAAACTTTCACATTCGTGAAATAATTCAGATATGTTAGTCTCTGGATAATAGCTGAACTGATACAACCCAAAAGAAAGGATGTTGAAATGAGGAAGACATCACAATTGGTTTAACCACTAAACACTGTTGTCTTTGAGTACAATGTGGCCACATGACTAATAGTCTAAAATTTATGCGAGTGAAAATTCTACTATCTTATCCATAGGGTCATGGTCCGATTGAACAGCCAAATAATCGAGCTGTGGCCGAGACGCAAAAGTACCAAGAAGCCAAAATAGAAAAAAATCTCATTTTCCAGAGGTCTCAAATGAATCAGTGTTATAGCTTTAATGTCTTAATACTACGAATCCCTACATAGATTACTGTCTGTCCGCCTCTGTTTAAAGTTACATCCTTTAGGAAATACTCTGTATAGCATCTATCGCCAACAATAAAAGGAAACATTTCAGATATCAAATAGACATTATGTCTCGTTCAGGTCGTAGATGAAAGTAACTGTAAAATTTAAATAAGTCCAAATATCAAATAACTTTTCTTTCTTTCTTTCTTTCTTTCTTTCTTTCTTTTTTCGGTCTTTTCTTCTTCTTCTTCTTCTTCTTCTTCTTCTTGTTATTATTATTATTATTATTATTATTGTTGTTGTTGTTGTTGTTGTTGTTGTTGTTGTAAAGACAACATTTTTTTCATTTCTTTCTTTCTTTCTTTAGAGCGGTCATGAAATAATCATTCTTCTCTGGTCTGAAAAATAACTTTTTTAAAGTGTGCCTCAAAAGGACCGTGTTATGTTTTTAATAAATCCCCTGTCAACTTCTCATTATCCCCCACATCTTCTTCTTCTTCTTCTTCTTCTTGTCCTTTGGTGTTCTTTTTTTTTGCTACATCTCTAAACAGTTTTCTTTAGTTCATCCATACTTACTTTGCATTCGTGCCAAGTGAGGAAAAAATTAATCACTTGGTCCCAGGGAGCTTCCCCTCCCCCAGACAATACCTGCTTTGCAGGATTGAATTCATTGCTTGGGACCTGAAGCGCCCAAAAATAGGGAATGCCGACGGGATCAAGCATTTCTTGGGACGGCTCGATTTGTGCGTGGCTCCCCACAATGAAATGACTTTGTGTCAAATCTTCCCTGATAGGATGTTGGATAAGTTCTTTCTTTCGTTCGTTTCATTTTTATAACATCTTATGCTTCCTATTTTCGCATAAATATTCTCTCTCACTCTCTTCTTCTTCTTCTTCTTCTTCTTCTTCTTCTTCTTCTTCTTCTTCTTCTTCTTCTTCTTCTTCTTCATTTCACTCACTATCTTCTTTTTTCTCTTTCTTTCGATAGATTGGCAGAGGCATAAACTGACAGATGTAAAGGCTGATAGATAGATAGATAGATAGATAGATAGATAGATAGATAGAATAATTATTTAACAAAACTTACGGATTGACTAAACAAAATAGTACCTAACGTAGATTTTAATTACAAACAAGAAATTAACAACACCTTCACTTTCTTAGATATTTTATTCATAAATAATAATGATAACAAACTAGAATTTAAAGTTTATCACAAATTCACAAATAAAAATGACCACACCCATATTACTCACATCATAACGCCAAAATAAAAAGTGGAATAATCATAGGTTTTTACCTTTGAGCTCTTAAGATTTGTACTCCCCAAAATTCAAATGATGAATACATAGAAAAATCTTTCGCACAACTTCAGTATCCTAAATCCTTTATATGACGTGTTAGAATAAAAGCTCTCAAAATTCACAAATGTAAATGTTTTCCAAAAATTTCTAACAATATTTTTCATTAATAATTTTATAGATATATCATTGAACCCAATAATTCAACAAGGAACATTATCGAAAAAACTTAAACAACCTTTGAATAAAAACTTTCTAACTCTTCAAAAACAATTAAGAACATAATCAATAATAAGAATAACAATAACCACATTAAATCTGATGCTGGCATTTATGCTATCCAATGTCTGGAACGTAATAAAAATACGTCGGTGAAAGATCCCGTAGTATTCATAATTGAACTTACAAACAAAAAAGGGGCTTCAAAAAAGAAAACGTAAATAATTCTATGGTCGGGCATAATTCAGAAACTAATCACAACTTTGACAGATTCCAAAATGCTAGTTTATATACATACCAAAAACACCGGAAGATTGTTGAATGTAACATCATTTCTAACTACAACACTATTAAACAAATAGCCGGTTTTTTCAACTTATCTCTATTTAGTCAAATTAGTGCTCAAAAAGTAACAAATCACTCATTTGAAATAATTTGGTTTCATCGCTCATATATATATATACATATATATATAATCGATTATATATATATATATATATATATATATATATATATATATATATATATATATATCGATTATATGTATATATATATATATATATAATCGATTATATATATATATATATATATATATATATATATATATATATATATGAAGGTAGCACAAAAAACACTATCCAAATAGGTGAATATATTTACATCATAATATATTCACCTATTTGGATTATGTTTTTTCTGCTACCTTCATACTGTCGAATTTTATCCATATTTACTTTCATATATATATATATATATATATATATATATATATATATATATATATATATATATAATGGAAATACGTCGCATTTTTAAAAAAATAAATTTCAAAAACTAATTACATCACACAGTTTTGAAACAGAATGCTACTAACAAAAACTTGCTCGTTTTTTCGTTTCATTGAAAACTAAAAATTAAAATTAAACTAATTATAATTTAGAAGATGCAACATTACATATTTAAGTGCCCTGATGAAGGTTTAATGTAAAACCCTAAACGTTTAACGGTGGCAAATAATTCAAATATGAATAAAATCATCTTGTTTTTTTTTTCATATTTGTACATTTGCAAAGATAGATAGATAGATAGATAGATCTTTTCATCAATATTTTCTGCCTAACCCTATCAGTCATTGATGTATCTTGAATTATCTATTTTTGTGCTTTTTTGAAAAAGATTATGTATATATCCTTCTTCGGTTTCTCCGAGGTATACCTTCATCTTATCTGTATCTATTCTTTCAACCGCTAGTCCAATATATATATATATGTACACACACATATGTACACACATGTACATGTATATATATATATATATATATATATATATATATATATATATATATATATATATATATATATATTCCTCTGTTTCCTCCTTATATCTTCATCTAATTTGTCTTTCCTCTTTCAACCGTTTGTCCTATATATATATATATATATATATATATATATATATATATATATATTCCTCCGGTTTCTCTTCTATATATCTTCATCTCATCAGTTAGTCTCAACCGTTAGTCCTATTAGTACCACTACTACTACTACTACTAATAATAATAATAATAGTCCTGCTGCCATTATTTACAACCACTGCTACCACTATGCTATCGTCTTAGTTTTTTTTTTCTTTTTTTTTTATATTACCCGTCTTCATCCTTAGACTCTTCTCATCTACTCCATCCTCCTCTTTGAAGGAATACCACCCCGCCACTTGTGCTGTTAACAGTAAAGAACAGCAGCAGTAGTAATAGTAGCCTCATCAGCAGTAGCTTCGGTTCAAATTTGAAATGATGCGTTCGGTTGTTGTTTAGCAGTTGGTCAAAAAAGAAAAAAAAAAGGGGGGAATGTTTTGAATGGTTTTCACATAAGGAAAAGACACTGCAGAGAAAACAACCGGGATTAAAAGTTATAATAATTACTCAGGAACTTGATATGAAACCAATTAATTCACTAAAACCAAAAGCAAAATGCTTTTTGATATAAACCCAAACGGATAAATATTTTTTAGATTTGTCTAGGTCCCATAGACATTTAAAAACAAAAAGAGGAAAGTATTAAAGTCAACGAAAAACAACACACACACACACATATACATACATACATACATACATACATACATACATACATACATATATATATATATATATATATATATATATATATATATATATATATATATATATATATACAAACCGGACTATAACTTTTGCAATTTGGTGATCATGCGCAGGTCTCGTCAGAATCTTTTATCATATTTTTATTTTTTTATCATCATTTTTATCCCTGCAGAGATGTTCATATGAAAGAGTGAGAGAAGGGCTGATTCTGATGATATTCGCACAGAGTGTGAATGCGTGTGTATGTGTGCGTGTGTGCGTGTGTCACTAACAGTCTGCTAGTGCCCGTTTATCAAAATGTCTTTCACAAAAAAAGAAGAAAGGGATTTCTGTTTAGTACAGCAAACACCAACACGTTGCAATACACCAACAAAAGTTTGGTAACGGCTTCACAAGAACGAGCCCGAGACAGTGCGTAAACAAAAGAAAGTAAAGTTTTTATGCTTCAACGCCACATTTAAATTACTACGATTATTGCTGTGTGGAAATATTTCTAGGAACAATTGTTTATAGCTGAGCTATAAACTGTCCTTATTAAACAGTCTTTCACTATACATTTTCTTGCCAGAATTTTCAAACTTGATAAATACACGGAATTCTAAGATTAAATGTCTAACCCGATACAACAATAACTGCACCTATGTTTACAAAGAAAGGACAAAAAAAAGAGAGAGGTAATGTTAATATTTACATAATTTTTGCATGTTTTTATTTTATTTTATTTTATTTATGTATATTACCAAAAAGTGTTTAGTTGAAGGAAACCATGACAAAACTAAACAAAAATAAGAGTATAGCACGTGTATATTTTTGTCATCGTATAGATGTATATGTACGCAATGATGCATGTGAGTACGCATGTCTAAACTTCATTGATGTGTTTGTTGCGATAAATGAATAATCAATCCGGCTTTACTGCTGAGTGCTTAGGGGGTCGAACCCCATCATCATTTTCTTTTCTTTTTTTTTTCTTTTTTTCATTTCTATTTTGATGGCCCCACCCCTTTCATTTCATTAATCATTCATAATACAAAGGATTAGGATAGATTAATGTGCCCGTAAAATCTGGA
This sequence comes from Sepioteuthis lessoniana, assembly GCA_963585895.1. Classification (NCBI taxonomy): domain Eukaryota; kingdom Metazoa; phylum Mollusca; class Cephalopoda; order Myopsida; family Loliginidae; genus Sepioteuthis; species Sepioteuthis lessoniana. The sequence continues at coordinate 14,110,465 of OY757923.1, forward strand.
GGAGACCTGTAATTTGAACCATTTAGTCTATTAATAGTTCCAAATCTTTTTCTTGTCCAGCGACACTGGGCAAGATATGAACAAAATGGCATACATACATACATACATACATACATACATATGTATGTATGTATGTGTACGTGTATCTGCATATGTGTATGGGTTTATGTCTGAGTCATTGTGTCTAAGTTTGTGTATGCATGTGCGTATATGGGTGTGTGTGTGAGCGCATGTGTGTGTGTGTGTGTGTGTGTGTGTGTGTGTCTGTCTGTCTGTCTGTCTGTCTGTCTGTCTATCTCAGTGAGAGCGTGTAAGAAATATGACTTGAATATCCAGATTTAGTGGAGTATTTATTCATAATTTTGGCTTTCTTTTTCTTTTCTTTTTATAATTTCATCCGAACATTTTATCCAATTTATTGATTCATATATATATATATATATATATGTATATATATATATATATGTGTGTGTGTGTGTGTGTGTGTGTGTGAGAGAGAGAGAGAGAGAGAGTGAGTGTAAGAAATATGACTTGAATACCAAATTTTAGCGGATTGTTTGTTTATGATTTTAATTTTCTCTGGTTTGTGTTTTTTGACTTTTTAAAAATGTTTTTGGTTTATTTCTATTTCGTTTTTTGCTTTGTAGTGTGTGTGTGTGTGTGTGTGTGTGTGTGTGTGTGTGTGTGTGTGTGTGTGTGTGTGTGTGTGTGTGTCAGACATTTTATCCATTATATATATACTGAAAGAAAGAAAGAGACAGAGACTGACATAGATAGATAAATAGATGCAAGCCTCTCTCTTTCTCTCTCTCCCACACATATATATATATATATATATATCCGCACACACTTGCATCAATACATGAGGGATACAAGTGAGGATAATTAGAACAGCAGGCATGAAATTTAGTGCAAACTTTCACTTATAACTTTTGTGAATTGAGTCTTTTGTGAGATCACTCTATACCAAAAGCGACTTCGAAGAAAACGGTGAAAGTTAAAATGTTTTAACTCTATCCTATCAAGTAGTTTTAACTTTTATAATTAAAATCAACCAAAACAATTAGTTACAATCATCAAGATTTGTGAATTGATGTTTAAGCAATTTTATTTGAAATAGTCACTCAAGTTGTCAGTTTTATTTTCATTTTTCTAATGCGTTTGTAGTTTGTTTTTTCATATTCAAGTTAAGGTTAAGTTTAACGGTGACGAAACAGTAAATTTTTTTAAGCAAGAAAGTTTGAATAAAGAATATAATACATGCGCATGCGTACACTCACTAATGTCTTAGATAGATAGATAGATAGATAGATAGATAGATAGATAGATAGATAGATAGATAGATAGATAGATAATCATAAATGTATCTTCATCTGGGATAAATAAATCCTTACCTCACGGCTTAGTTCATTTATCACAAAAGAATAATCACATTTATAATTGAGCACATGGCCCAAATAAACAAACTGTGATAAAAACATACTGGGAGAGAGAGAGAGAGAGAGAGAGAGAGAGAGAGAGAGAGAGAGAGAGAGAGAGAGAGAGAGAGAAATGAATGAGCCGACTGAGATAGATAGATTTCAGCTGATTTCGTGATACTTAAGTTGCAATGAGAAAAAATATGTTCTTAAATTCTGGCGTTCTTAAGCAATTCTGGGATAATTTTCACACTTCTAAAATCCACAATGTTGAATAATCCAAAAGAACAGAATCCAACAAATTCTGTAAATCAAATAAGTGCCGAGTCAACGAGCCAAAGTAATTAGAACCTAATCATTACCAAAAACATTAATCTATTGCTTTAAGACAAAAAGTAAATAAATAAAAGACAAAGAAAAACGCATGTTCTTCTTCTTCTTCTTCTTGCGGCTTTTTTTTTTTTTTGCATTAAGCAAAAAATATCAACATTTACTTCTGTTACTGGCTACATGGTGATGATATGTGCGATAATCAATGATCTTCATTATCATCAGTGATATCTATCTCAAAACTGTTGAGGATTATGGTGTTCGTAAAGTTAAAGTAATTAAACCTCTTAGATATTGTGATAACAACAATTAAAACGAATTAACATAACGGTGACATTCAAGTTAACTGTGATAAAAGGAGCAAAACTTCTAAAATAATGATGATAACGATGCTATTCATAAATGTTACAACAATTAATAGCACTACTAGAGTAATTCTATCATAACAATCCAGTTTTATATCTGTTATCGTAGCACAGTAAAAATGGAGTATCTTAGAGATTTTGTTTGGGCAATTTCAGAATAAAGCAAGTTATAATCCAGTTTGCAAATTAATATTTCATTCCTTGCAAGTTTTCATCGGAGTCTGAGTGACAGTAATTCTCCTCAAGTCTTCAGGACTCTTCTCAGTTTTCTGGACAATCTCAACAACGCTGTGGTCTCGATTCTTCCTCTGATTTTCGATTTCTCTATTCATTTTTTCAGAAACTTTATGGACCGTTTAGAGCGCGCCATCAGTTTTATGTTTCATAGTTTTGGTGGTATTATTGTTGTTGATGTTTTGTTTTTTGTTGTCTTTTTTTTTTTTTTGTTCTCTTGCAAGGTGTAAGTACTTGTCTATCTTTTCACTTACGTTTATTTTCACTCTGTATTCCCCCGGAACGGTAAAATCCGCTAGATTGCAAGTTTTTTCCTCGTCAATTGACACTAAGTCTGATCTTCTGGTCAGGAATGGGTGATCTGTTTGCATTATTATCATTATTATTAATAATGATAATAATAATATAATTATTATTATGGTCTTCCACTGGGGTTTGAGTGGCAGCAAGTCTCCTCAAGTCTCCAGGACTCTTCTCACTATTCTTGCCGTTCTCAATAATGCAGTAGTTTGGATGGTCTCTATTCGTCCTTTTATTTCTAAGTCCACCAGTTCCTTTACCAAACCTTCGCTGACTGTACTAAAAGCACCAATCACAACTGGTAGCAAGGTCGAGGTACTTATCCTTCTTTTCATTTTCTTTCAATTTTACTCTGTGGTCAGCTGGGACTGTAAAGTCAAAAATTTTGCAAGTTCTCCTGTTTTCTTTTTTTTTTTTTTCTTTTTATTGATTATTATAAGGTCTGGTCCTGTGGCTGAGATTAGTTGATCTGTTTGTATGTTAAAATTCCATAGTTTATGGGTCTTATTCTCCAGGACAGATGCTGGGTTGTATATATACCATTTGTTCGTATGGTCGAATTTCAATTTCTTGCACAATTCCCACTGAATCCCCTTGCCCACCTAGTTGTGTCTAGTCTTATACTCATTCTGTGCTAATTTGCTGCATTTGCTTATTATGACACTGATCGTTTTATTTCTATCACCACATAACTTACATTTGCTATTTTGTTGCGTCTTATCTATTCTCGCTTTCATATGATTGGTTCTTATGACGTTATTTTATGCTGCTATTAGGAGAGATTCAGTTTCTCTCTTAAAGTTTCCTTTTCTTAGTCACGTCCAGGTTTTTTCGTGTGAGATGTAGCTTATTTGTCGTTTAAAACGTCCATAAAGTTGTCTTTCTTCCCAATTTTGTTTTCTAGTTATTATCGTTCTGTTAGTGTTGTCAGCATTGTTTATGGTGGCTGTAATCAGTCCTTCTCTGCGCTTTTCTTTGTAGTCTTCGAGTCACCGTATAGATGCGTCAATGCTATCTTCAATGCTAGCAAGTCCTCTTCCTCCTTCTTTTCTTAATATATATAGTATGTCAACGTCATCTCTTGGATGTAATGCCTTATGTGTGGTCATTAGTTTTCTTGTTCTTTGATCCATTTGCTTAAGTTCTTTGGTTCACTTCAAAAATGATCCCAAATATCTTACGAGGAGAACAGCGTAGGTATTTATTCCTTTTTGTCTCGAGCAGCTTCCTGGTTCTCTTGAGATACTCATTCTTAATTTTTTTCTTTCGTCTCTTGTTTGATGGCGTCAGCTTCCAAGATACCCAAGTATTTGTAGGTTTCCTTTTCTACGAGCGTCCTGATATTTTCTTGATTTGATAGATCCATTCCGTCTGTCAGATGTTGTTTGCGGCTTTTCATTACTAGCATGGAACTTTATTTTATGCTAAATTCTATCCCTACGTCTGGACTATATTTTCCCTGGGTGTATTAGAGTTTCCAATTCTTTTTCATTTTTTGCAAACAGTTTGATCTCGTCCATGTACATTCGGTGATTGATCTTTTCCTGCGATTATTTATTCTGTGCATTTTCTGAGTATGTAGTTAAGTGGCATCATTGCAATTATAAATAGTAATGGTGATAGAGCATCTCCTTGAAATATACCTCTTTGGATCTTCGCTTCAGCAAACCTTTTCCCTCCAGCTGTCAATTCCACTTGCCAGCTTTTCAGGGTTTTCTCGATAAAGTTTATGACTTCATCTGATATTTTGCGAATTTTTAGGGTAGTTTATTATCTAACTTTTATGTTCTTTTGGTTGCCATATTTTACTCCAGAATTAATCAGTTTCTCTTGAATCCAGTTGTTGGTATGTTTTCGAGTCATCTCCCCGTTCTAACTTTTTGGTAGAATTTTCTTTTGTTGTTTTGGAATGACCTGTTTTGTCTCTATTGTTTTACTCTTTGTCGATATCTTTATAATCTTCCTTCTTTCACCAGTACTTTCTGGTTTATTTCCTCAAGTTGTATTGTTATTTTTCTTGTGCTGTCTTTTCTTTTTTGTCCCTAGATGTTCCAGCGTTTTTCTCTTGTTTTATCATTTTTGCCTATTTTCGTAGATTTTTATCTGCGTTTCCAGTCGAATTTCCCATCCAGGTTTCGATTTTTTCTTCGTGCTTTTTAAGGGGACCCCGATTTTCTAATAAATTAATTTCGCTCCAGCATAGATTAGTTTATGTAATTCGGTTATATTATTTATTGATATATATGTTAGTACTTGATTTATTTTTCCGTTTCCATCTTGACTGTTCTCGATTCTATGTTTCTTTGTGATGGTAATGTAGTCTGTTTTCCATTCATAATTCTTTTTAAATTCTCAAATTTTTTTTTGTTCTTGTGTTAGTGTTTGCTCTTTGTTTTTTGGTTGTGTGGTGTTTCTATTTTCAAAAGTTGGCCGTTCATTTCGGTTAGATTGTTCTTGTTTGTCAATATTTAGTGTGTCTGATATTGTATTACTAACTTGTTCATTATTTATTTTCTGGTTAAGTTATAATTTTTCAAGGTCAGAAAACCAACCTTTTTTATTATTGTCCTAACTTGGTCAGCGAGTCTTTGGCTTGTTATTTGAAAACTAGCGCATTCTTGCCAGATCTCTATCATTCTTTATCTATATCATCTTAGTGTAGGGTTGATCCTGAAATAGCAGTTCAATGCAAAATGGTTGCCTTCCCTAATCCATGTTTTGTGTTTGCGTCTCTGATTGGTGTGGTTCCTGAGATCGTAATTCGTGTACCTGAAAAAAGAACAGACAATATTTGCAGGATGACGATCGAATCTCCCAAGTTGGCTATCAGGAGAGCACCTGACGATCATAACACCCATGCCTGTTGCTTGGGTCCCACGTTGTGTCATATTTTGTTTCAACATTTTTATCATGGGTGGTATATTGTGGTTATACTTGACACAGATGTGACCTAGTTTTCTTAAATAAGAGAACTCTTAAGCGGGTCAGACATAAAAAAAAAACACACACACAATGACAAGGTTAACCTCATCAGCAGTTGCCACACTCGTAGATGAGTAGCAGTTGTTTCCTGACCGAAATGTTTGATTCTGACCGTTGACTTATGGGTTCGTTCACTCAGCATTATCATCATTGTTATTATTAAGAGGATCTTGGGTCTTGCTCGAGAGCTGAAAAAGCTCTAGAACATAAAGGTGACAATGATATCAATTGCAGTGAATAATAATAATAATAATAATAATAATAATAATAATAATAATAATAATAATAATTAATGAGGGTGACGGTGATGCCAATTGTAATTAGTGCACTTAGAATGGTCCCTAAAGAATTAGAAAGAGGAGTGGAAGAGTTGGAAATCAGAGGAAGAATTGAGATCAACCAGACTACAATATTGTTAAGATCGGATAGAATAGTGAGACGAGGCCTGGAGACTTGAAGAAACTTACTGTCACTCAGACTCCAATGAAATACCACCACCGTCGGTGATACCAATTGTAGTTGGTGCGCTTGTAATGATTCACAAAGGCTTGGAAAGGAGACTGGAGAAATTGGAAATCAGAGGAAGAATCGAAACCATACGGACCACAACGTTGTTAAAATCAGGTTCAAAGGGCTAAGAAAAAAAATATGTTGGGTGTATCTTTGAATCCACCGTTGAATGATAAATAAAAACATTTATTTTGCGCCATAAATATCACATTTTTATTTTTTAAAATAATCTCTTTCCTCGTTTTTTTATACTTCTTTTTCGCACTACACACGTAGATGTCCAGTACTAGTTGTCACTATACTCCAATCCAAGGCACTTATGCATATTTATATCGACATATCAATAATTTCGTAGCCTAAGGGGCAAAACGCATTCATTTTACACAAACAACATTTATTTTTCAAAATAATTTCTTTCCTTGGCAATTTACTTGGCTAAGAAATGTAGATTCCTGACAGAGATCAAACGTTATACAGTAAAAATTTCATATCAAAATTCAGTAACGAAGATCATACAGTGAAAATCTTATATAAAAATTCAGCAGCGAACATTATAAAATGAAAATCTCGTATCAAATTCAGCTGTATGTCAGGCTACGGACTTATTGAACGGTCCTCGTATATATTAAAAGAAAAACTGCTGGGGGAAATAAAAGATTTCTTCCAGATTTAAACAGTTGTCAAAACTAACTAACTCTCTCTCTCTCTCTCTCTCTCTCTCTCTCTCTCTCTCTCTCTCTCTCTCTCTCTCTCTCTAACTACAAAAATGTTTACCATTTCCTAACCGTTGGCACTATCATCCACAGGCAAGTCAGTGTATGAATGCGATCTCTTAATTTCCTACCGCCCAAGGCATTTATATTGCTGCTGATGTGCGCCGATAATAAAAGCTATCTGAAAATGAATTCATATTAAATACTTTTATCAATGGAGGGAAAACAGTGAATACAGTGTGCTTTCTCAAGTAATGATTTATAACTCTTACCGCGCATAAAAATAGAAAAAAAATTGCATGCAATATCAAACAAAATAATGACTATTTATCAACAAAAGTTATTGTATCACACTTGTTAGTCTTTATTCTCTAACCTGTTTTTATCTTTATCATTAATTTACCTTAGTTTATTTATTAAACGGCATATAAACTTCTTATAGACAACTTAATGTCGAAATTTTATTAATTTGGAAATGTTTGATTATAATCATAACAATTTTCAATGTTCCACTGCTATCATTTCTTTAATCACATTTTTATTTGTCACACAGTTATATGGTTTCAAATGTTCTAACTAAATACTAATAATTTATATAATTATATGGTTTCAAGTAACTATTCCTGTTTCATGATCATTTGTTTGAACACAATTATATAATTATATATCAAATATTTCTAGGCTTCTTTGACTAAACTCATTAACCGATGAATATACATATCTTGTGTTTATACCGCAGCACTTGACCAAAAAGATTTAACATTTTTATTTTGAGCTTTATAACATAAATATATTTGTTTAGAAAGTGACATCTGTTAACAGAATACACTAGCAAGCCCCTTTGTCATTTGCATGAATACTTTATCAAAACTAGCCATTCGACGCATGATATCAAACTTCCAAAATGGCACAATTATGCTAGATTTTTGCTCGTACAATAGTGCTAAAATACTCTTTGAGAATAAAGCAATTTTCAGTCCCTTTAGCAACTTAATAATAATAATAATAATAATAATAATAATAATAATAATAATAATAATAATAATAAATACGAATTGTGATTAGTGCTTTTGGTACAGTAACTAAAGGATTATTAAAGGGACTGGACGACTTGAAAGTTAGAGAACGAGTAGATACCATCCAAACTACAGCATTATTCAGAACGGCCAGAATAGTGAGAGGAGTCCTAGAGACTTGAGGAGACTTGCTATCACCCAAACGCCAGTGAAAGACCATCAGCTAACGCTAATATGAAAAACTCTAAAGGAGTGAATAATAATAATAATAATAATAATAATAATAATAATAATAATAATAATAATATCAGGAGGAAGAAGCTTAGCTGAAACAAAGATCCAAAGAAGTATTTTCCAAGGAGATGCTATATCACCCTTATTATTTATAATTGCCATGATGCCACTTAACCACATACTCAGAAAATGCACAGCCAGATACAAACTTAGTAGATCGCAGGAAAAGATCAATCACTTAATGTACATGGATAACATCAAACTATTTGCAAAAAAAAGAAAAAGAACTGGAAACTCTAATACAAACAGAATATACAGTCAGGACATAGGAATGGAATTTGGCATAGGAAAATGTTCAATGCTTGTAACGAAAAGTGGCAAACGACATATAACTGACAGAATGGAACTACCAAATCAAGACAAGATTAGAACGCTCGCAGAAAACAGAACCTACAAATACTTGGGCATCTTGGAGGCTGACACCATCAAACAACTGGAAATGAAAAACAAAATTCAAAAAGCATATCTCAGGAGAACTAGAAAACTACTCGAGACAGAACTCTTTAGCCGAAACCTTATCAAAAGAATAAATACCTGGGGTGTATTTCTCGTTAGATATTCCGGACCCTTTCTGGAGTGGACCAGAGAGGAACTTAAACAAATGGACCAAAGAACAAGAAAACTAATGACACCACATAAGGCATTACGTTCCAGAGACGACGTTGACAGGCTATATGTATCAAGAAAAGAGGAAGGAAGAGGACTTGCCAGCATTGAAGACAGCGTTGACGCATTGATACAACGACTCGAAGACAATATACAAAAATACGATGGAGGATTCATTACAGCCATCAGAAGCGATACTGATAACACAATGGACAACAGAATGACAATAACTAGGAAACAAAAAATGAGAAGGAAAATAACTCTATGAGCGTTTTAAACGACTAATAAACAACATCACACGCGACAAAACCTGGACATGGCTAAGAAAAGGAAACTTTAAGAGAGAAACAGAAACTCTCCTAATAGCAGCACAAAACAACGCCGTAAGAACCAATCATATGAAAGCAAGAAGAGATAAGATGCAACAAAATAGCAAATGTAGGCTATGGGGTGACAAAGATGAAACCATCAATCACATGATAAGCGAATGCAGCAAATTAGCGCAGAAGGAATATAAGACTAGACACGACTGGGTCGGCAAGGTGATGCACTGAGAGATATGCAAGAAATTTAAATTTGATCATACGAACAAAACCCAGCACCTGTCCTAGAAAATGACACATATAAATTCCTATGGGACTTTGACATACACACGGATCACCTAATCTCAGCCAGAGGACCTAACCTAATAATAATTAACAAAAAAAAAGAGAACTTGCAAAATTGCCAACTTTGCTGTCCCGGCTGACCACAGAATTAAACTGAAAGAATGTGAAAAGAAGGATAAGTACCTCGACCTTGCTAGGGAATTGAAAAAACTGTGGAACATGCAGGTGACAATGATACAAATTATAATTGGTGCGTTTGGAAAAGTAACTAAAGGATTACTAAAGGGACAGGAGGACTTGGAAGTTGGCGGACGAGTGGAGACCATCCAAACGACAGCATTAATGAGAACAGCCAGAAAACTGTGAATAGTCCAGGAGAATTGAGGAGACTTGCTATCACTCAAACTTCAGTGAAAGACCATCAGTAAACGCTGATGTAAAAAACTCTAATGAGTAACTAATAATAATACCTCTGATATAGTGTCAAAAACTTGAATAGAATATGTAAAAAATTTCAAAATATTTGACATAGCCATAAACATCATCTCGAAAGCCATGGAAACTGAGTAGTGAAGTTATCAGCTGGAGGACAAGCTATATCAAAGGTTTAGATTCAAAGAGGCACCATCAAAGGAGATTTACTCTCGCCACTACTATTTTTATGGCGATGATCCTCTCAATTATATTCTTAGGAAATGCACTAAAGTCTATAAATTTACAAAGTTGCAAGAAAAGATAAACTAATTTATGTATATGGATGATATGTAGATATTTGCAAAAAATGAAAACAAACTGAAAACCTTGATACAAACAATAAGAATATACATCCAAGAAATATGGATGGAATTTGACATTGAAAAATATATCATGCTTATAATGAAAAGTGGGAAAAGAGAAACAACGGGGGGAAGGAAATAATCAAATCAGAAAAACATTGGAACGTTTGGAGTGAAGAAAAATTACAAGTACTTGGGAATATTAGAAGCAGACACAATCAAACAAGTAGAGATGAAAAAAAAAGTAAATAAAAAAAAGAGTAACTCAGAAGAAAAAGAAAACTCTCAAAACCAAACTTAGTAATAAAGAATAAACATTTGGACAGTCTTCTCGTAAGATACTCTAAACCATTCTTAAAATAAACAAGGGATGAACTCAGACAAATGGACCAAAGGACAAGAGAACAGACGACGTTGCACAGAGCCTTACACTCTAGAGAGGACATAGACTATATGTGTCAAGAAAGAAAACTCGCCAGAAATGAGGATTTCGTAGATGAATCAATTAAAGAAATACGCAAAAAGAAAAGAAAGTTTAATTACAGCAGCAAGTAACAGCAAAGTCATCATAAGGACACACAAGGAGGTGCCCGTGGTGTAATCGTTATCGCCGTAGGAAATGAACACGGCGACACGAGTTCAAATCCTGGACGAGACTGATTGCATTTCACATAGCACTAATACCCTTGGGAAAGGTATGAATCCAATTATTCTCCCTCCAGCTATGGGTAAATAGTAGGGCAGACTAGGTTCTTCAGCCTTGGTGGGGCAACTAGTCTAGGAGAAGGAAAACTCTGAATTCAAACCTGTTAAACTCCGCTTAAAAACTGACCTTGTGTCATATCCTGCCCGAGCGGAGGGGTTGGGTAAATAGGATAAGGACACACAACAAAAAAACAAAATCTAGAAAGAAAAATGGGAAGAAAAACAACTGTATGAATACTTCAAACGAGAAACTGTGGAGATTACACGTGAGATAACCAGAATAAGCCTAAGAAGGGGAAAGTGAATTTATTTTAGTAGGACCACAAAATAATGCTTTTAGTACCAATTGTGTCGAAGCGAAAATTGATAATACGCGACAAAATAACAAGTTTAGGTTATATGGAGAGAGAGATAAAACGGTTAATTGCATAAACGAATAAAGCAAACTACCACAAGAAGTTCAAGATTTGGTGGGAAAGGTGATTCATTGGGAATTGTGCAAGGGGATAAAATTTGACCATACAATCAAATAATACATACACAAACCAGAATCTGTCCTAAAAAATGAGACACATAGAATTATCAGGGATTTTGAGATACAGATTACCCAATCTCGGTCAAAAGGCCAGACTTAATGTTAGTTGACAAGAAAAAACGAACTGGACATTTGGTGGATCTTGCTGTTACAGCGAACCACAAAGTGAAAATGAAAGGAAGCGAAAAGATAAACAAATACTTGGATCTTGTTAGAGAGCAGAAAACACGATTGAAAATTATGCCAATTATAGTTGGCGCACTTGAAACTGTCCCCTAAAGCTTGGGGAAAAGCCTGTAAGAGTTGGAAGTCGAGATAATACAGATTATAGTATTGTTGAAATCGGCTAGACTACTCAGAAGAGTCCTGGAAATCTGAAAAGACTTAATATCACTCAGACTCTAGTGAAAGACCACCAGCTAACGCTTGTGTGAAGAATTCACAATAATAATAATAATAATAATAATTGGATCATGTTTTATAAATAAGACAATTTCTAATCCGTTTAACAACTTTACAATAATAATAATAGAATGGCGTCTTCGTATATTGATCATTATAGCTTCCTCCAGGAGATACGAGGATCATTAAATAAGTTTCCAGACTTTTTTCGTATGGGCACTTTTATTGATAGTACACACATGAAACTCTAGTCCCCTTCGAAGTAATCTCCTTCGGCTGCAATGCACTTGTTGTACCGTTCCAACAACTTCTGCAAGGCCCCATGGAAGTCCTCCTTTGTGAGTGTGTCAATGATCGTTACAGCCTCTTTCATCTCCTCAATTGTCTCATAACGACAGCCTCTGAGCTTAGGGAATAACCAAAAGTCACAGGGAGCAAGGTCTGGACGATAGGGAGGGTGACGAACTGTCTTGATGCCCATCTTGGTCAAATTGTGACAAGGATGGAGTTGTGGACTGGTGTATTGTCCAGTTTGAAATGCCACTGACCCGATTTGAAGAGTGCTGACCTCTTCCGATTGAATCTCTTCCTGGACTTCCTTAAAACCTCAACATACTAACCCTAACCCTAACCCTTTTGGCCAATCAACTCCGATACATTGACTTCCTTACTCCTCCCACACCTCTCATCATCCCTCACAGACTCCCTGGCTTCCTTGAATCTCTTATGCCACTCAAAACTGATGCTCAATTCATGCAAGATGGTCGAAAAGCAGTCTGAAGCATTCCATACGTTTCTGTGGCATTTTTTCCAAGTTTAAAACAGAATTTTATTGCATATCATTCTTCTAAAGTGTCAGGTTGCATTTTTGAAATTCACCGGCTGTGACAATTGCTGCTGTAGCTGTTCATTTAAAGCTGAAATCATAAAAATTGGTCAGTCATCTCATAAGATGTATAGCAATAACATACTGAAATTTCAAGACAAGACAATTTTAGATGCCTATACAAAAAAAGGCTGGAAACATATTGAATGCACTACGTACTTATCAAATGCTTATTATGGGGTATTTCTAATTTATTTGCAAGTAATTATGACATAAGTTGTTTAAGTAATGGAGGTTGATGTAATGATTATCGTCATAGGAAATGGATTTGGCAAGCTAAGTCCAAATCCTGGACGCGACTGTTTCCGTTTCCCCAGGGCGAAAGATGATCGTCTCCTCGTCTTTCTCAGCTATCAGTAAATATTAGAGCAGACGGGAATCTCTTGTCTTTGTAAGGACACCCTATCTTGAAAAATGAAAACTCTGGATTCGCATCCCCTGCAAGAGGAAGTGGAAAAACCAGTAACCAAGATCTTTAAAGCAGTCCGAGATTCTGTTCAACTTCGTTCTGACAATTCCTGCCTAGTTGTATAGCACTTTGCCCTTCTCTTGCCGTGGGCTGTTTAGCCTTTGTAAAGTATCTGGTCTAGAAGAAAAAAAAAACCTGAATTCAAACAGACAAAATAATTTTCGCTTTCAGGGTTCAGCATCAGGAAAAGCATCCTGTCCGTAAAGCTCTCTAACAGACAAACTTGACTGAATACGAATAAAGCTGGTGGTGAAATCTGACAGAACTTAGCGTAGTCCAGCATGTCAACCACTACGACACAGGGACTTCCCCATGAGAAAAGATAAGCAATAATTATATAAATAGGTTCTACTCAGTACAGAACTAAATGACCGCAGAAGGCGATTTTTAAACGAACAATCACAGAAACTTTAAGTAGATTTTAATACTGTGTATATACTTGAATGATTAGCTTACCCTAGGAGTTCCTTACCTTTTCAGCCAGAAGGCCACTAAGCTTAACTCAGCAAGGTCCAGAAATGTGATCTTAAAAAGACAGTAAAAAACAGCTAAATTCAAAATGTAACTTATTAATGAGACATCCGATGATATTCACAATCATGAAAAAAGGAAATATCAGAGTTAAATGAAGAGGTTAACAGAAGGAGCACATCAGACAAATGATGACTTGACAGTTACAAATGTAACATACTTTTAGTAGGCTTCATTTTCGGGAACTGTTTACATCGGTATGTTGTTCTAAACATGCTCACTACTTACTGGGTGTGAATAATTAGAATGGGAAATCGTCCAGAAAAAAGCACATGGTTCTTATAGAAATTGAGGATGTAGCAAACAAGAAACCTGAACTTCAAATCTTCTGAAAGTTGAAGATCCATCTGCAGTTGTAATAATATTACTTCACAGTCAAGAGACAAAGAGAAAACTTTGAAAGTTAAATGAAGGATTACATGGATGGACCTCAAGGGATACATGTGGCCCACAGGCTGTGAGTTGAGGACCCCTGGTTTAGAGCATAAAAACAAACTTATACCCCTTTCAAAAGACAAAAAAATTATTTCATGTATTTGTGTGATTGCACCGGGCATCTTATGGTTATCGCCAGAGATTGAATGAAAATAAGCGTCGAGTATAGATTCAGAACCAAGCAATTTTTTTCAATTTCCTCCTACTTAAAACAAAAATAACTTATGGTCCACACGCATACAACAGCGTCTAGAATCTTGCGAGCCTTCTTTTGATTATTTATGATCATCAGATCATGCCTTTTTACGTAGATAGTGGGGAGGATATCTGTATTATTATTATGATTTACTCTATGCGAGTTTTCTCATCACTACTAATTGATGGTCTTTACCGCAATCCAAATGATTTCAAGTCTTCTCAGCTCTCCAGGCGATTCACACTATTTTAGAGTTTAGATCTGAATGGTCTCAATACTTTTCCAAATCTCCAGTTTCCCCTGTCTCTTTTCTGGGTTGTTCAGGATTGTTCTACAGACTCAAACTATGATTACCCCTTTTAACTTCATGTTCCACAATATGTTTGTTTATTATTGTTACATCTTTGAGAGTTTTTCACACCATCGTTAGCTGATGGTCTTCCACTGGAGTTTGAGCAACTGCAAGTCCCCGGTATTATCATTATCATTAATACTATTTCACTCCTTCCGAGTTTTTCGCTCAAGCATTAGCTGGTAGTCTTTCACTGGAGTCTGAGAGATAGCAAATCTTCTCGGGTTTTCAGGAGTCTTCTCAATACTCTATGCTGTGGTCTGGCTGATCTCGATTCTCCCTTTGATTTCCAATTCCTCCAGTATTCTTTCGAAATCTTTTAGGACCATTCCAAGCAGGTCCACTAAAATTGATATCACCACCACTTTTATGTTCCACAGCTTCTTCAGCTCTCTGGCAAGATCCAAGTACTTGTTTATCTTTTCACTTTCTTTCGTTTTCACTTTGTGCTCCTCCGCAACGGCAAAATACATTAGATTACCATTTCTTTTTTCTTGTTAATCAATAGTAAGTCTGGTCTTTTTCTCGTTAATTAACACTAAATCTAGGTGCCCGTGGTGTAATGGTTAACGTCGTAGGAAATGGACACGGCGACACGTGTTCAAATCCTGGACGAGACTGGTTGCATTTCACATAGCACTAATACCATTGGGAAAGGTATGAATCCAACTATTCTCCCTCCAGCAATTGGTAAATAGTAGGACAGACTAGGTTCTTCAGCCTTGAAAGGCAACTAGTCTAGGAGAAGGAAAACTCTGAATTCAAACCTGTTAAACTCCGCCTAAAAATTAACCTTGTGTCATGTCCTGTCCGAGTGGAGGGGTTTGTAAATAGGATTAACACTAGATCTAGTCTTCTGGTCGAGGTTAGGTGATCCGTTTGTATCGCAAAATCAAGGAGGATTTTATGCGTCTCATTCTCTAGTATGAATTCTGGTTTATACATATACCATTTGTTTGTATAGTCAAATTTTAATCTCTCGCACAATTCTCTGTGGATCGTCTTTTTCACCCAGAGGTGCCTCGTCTTGTACTCTTTTAATGATAGTTTGCTGCATTCGCTCATAATGTGCTTAACAGTTTCATCTCTGTCTCCTCATAACCTACACTTGCTATTCTGTTGCGTATTATCAGTTTTCGCTTTGATAAAATTGATCTTTATGGCATTATTATTATAATTATCATTATTGTAATTATTATAACAGAAGTTTTTCTTTTCATTATAACACTCCTCCTCTTACTCGTTATTGTGTTATTATTAGTATTATTCCTCAGATCGCCAATTCCCCAATCCTTTTCTATATTCTTTCCGATTGTTCCACTGTCACCATGTTTCAAAGGTTTTTCAGTTTTCCGGGAATGTCTTGGTATTAATCTACTTTTTTGCTTTCTTCTAATTTCAATCGGTGGTCTACTTGCTGAAAAGTCATTTTCTTCTTAACTATAACAAGGTCTAGTTTTCTGATTTGGGTTCGAAGGTCCATTTTTACCTCAAAATCCAAGAAAATTATGATATATTTGTTTTATACTCCTTCTGTGCTAGTTTCCTTCATTCGCTAATTATGTGGTTGATTGTTTCATATTTCTCTCTCCATAGCGTCCACTTGAAATTCTCCTTTGTTTTATCTCTCTTAGATTTTATGTATTTATTTCTACAAGCGTTTTTCTGAGCAGCTATTAAGAGCAATTCGTTTTCACCTTTTAGATACTCCCGGCATAGACATATCCATGTCATCAGATTGGCAATTTCTTTAGTTTGTCTTCTAAACTATTCATATAGTTTTTCTTCCAATTTTTGTTTTCTCAGGGTTATAATTCCATGGGGAATTGTTTGTTGTTGGTGTTGTTGTTGTTAGTGGTGGTGTTTTTTTGTGGGGGGGGGTCCTGTTTGTCCCGGTGTCATTTTGTTGCAGTTTTTTTGCTATAGTAATTAGCTTTTATTCTGTTTGGTGTTTTCTTCCTTGAGTTGCTGCATCAACACAATCTTCAACGCTAGTGAGTCTCCGGTACACTTCTTTTCTTTTAACATACATCTGATCGACTTCATCTCTCAAAGGCATGATCTTTTGCATCGTCACAAATTTTCTCGTTCTGTGGTTCATGTTTCTGAGCCCTTCCGTAGTCAGGTTAAGAAAGGGCCAGAGTATCTTACAAGAGAGACGGCCTAGTTATTTCTTATTTTGATTAAGTTTCTGCTACATAGTTTGGGTCCTGCTAGTTTCCTTGTTCTTTTGAGGCATTTCTTGCTTCTTTTGTCATTCATATCTATTGATTGATGGTAACTGCTTCTAAAATTATCCGGTATTTCTTGTTGAGTGTTCTGGTGAACTTCTGTAAATTTCATTGGCTCAACTTATAGAATATAAAGATTTGAAAATAGTTTTTTGCATTTAAGCAAACTGAGGTTGTTCTTTTTTTTAGATATCTCGTGATTGTCACTGCATTCCACTATCTTTAACATTGTTATATGGTATCACATATTCCTCTCTTATACAAATAAATTGGCACATTTACTAGGTATGAAGTATTCCTATCTAATACTAATAATTTTCAAATGGATCTATTTGACTCACAGATATGACTCTAATAGGTGCTATCACTAATGGCAATGAAGAGGTAAAGAACACTCCTCATAGCACCAAAACTGAAGCCTTGCCACTGGATGCAGTTTGATGTCCCACTCAAGACATACATACACACACACACACACACACTTCACACATATATAAATCCAAGACATATATATATATATATATATATATATATATATATATATATATATATAATTCATCATAGCGTAGACATTGCTAACAACATTATCAATATATTTATATGCATATATATATATATATATATATGTAAACGTAAGAATCTGAATGATTTACAAGACATTTATTCACTTGTCTCTGTGCTTATTTTTCTTAAAGAGAA
Source organism: Sepioteuthis lessoniana (assembly GCA_963585895.1). Classification (NCBI taxonomy): domain Eukaryota; kingdom Metazoa; phylum Mollusca; class Cephalopoda; order Myopsida; family Loliginidae; genus Sepioteuthis; species Sepioteuthis lessoniana. The sequence goes on from OY757923.1 coordinate 14,128,058, forward strand.
TAAAATATTTAAGAAAGAAACCATTTTTGTATCAATCTTATCCAGAAAATTATATTTAATAAAAAGCAGCTTTATTTTTTTTTAAATCAGAATCGTCAAATTATTTAAGTCAATATTTGTTTACCCTGAACGTAAATAATGCTGAAGAATTTGAATAAGCTTATAGCCGATAGATGCCATTTGTTAACCTCCAGAATGTAATATTTGACCAAAATCGACTGCCTCTTTCAAATACGAACACGCATGCGCATTATAGCTTTGCATTAGTCGACACGTACGAATCCCTTCCATTGCTAAAGTTTAGATCCTCTGGTTATGTTCTCGTTTATGAAGGTAGGGGTGATGCTGGTCGAGGGCTCTCGTCGCTGCTGCCGACAGCGGCAAACAGTGTGAAGTTGTGACTGAAGCTAAAATAACTCTGAATGAAGACGAATGACCTGATTACAAGTTGGGAAGGCCAGGGAACTGAGTCATCCAGTTTTTCTATTTATCTTCATATTACTCATTCTCTCCTTTCTTTATTACCTTAATCAATTATTTATGGCTATATCCTTCATTTCTTTTCCTTTATTTTAATTCAGGTGCTTGAATTTTTAAAAATATGTCAAAACTTTGTTGTCATTCTATACTTTGATTTAAATTCTTTCACGCATTTGTTCCATTTCTTTAGTTTTTCATCTTTCCTTCTTTCTTATTGGTTTTAACTTTCTTTGTTTGTTGGCTTGTTTTCATTTAGATTTTTATTTATTTGTTTTTTATACATCTATTTATCTACCTATCTATTCATTTATTCATTTGCTGTTGTTGTGTTCTTTTCTCTCTTTCTGATATTCCATGAAATTATTGGAATGCTTGGTAGTAGGAAACCTACTGAAGTCGTTCCCTCTCTCCAAGAAACAGTATATTAATGAGTATATCCGTGATATGCTAACACTGAATAAACGGAAGAAAAGATTAAACTTCTTGTCCATACAGGATCTTTTAACTTTTTATATGTTCAATATACTAAAAAGTGGTATTCTAAAAAAAAGAATACACTAACGTATCCCAAAAGCTAAAATTATACACTTATTATTCCATGAACATTTTGTGGAAGAGATACAAAATAGAAAAGGGCTGACTTGGTGGGGATAAGTAAAAGAAAACCATGTGGCTTAGGGGCAACCAGTGGTGAAAAAAATCGAGAATGGCTTTTTGGAATTGTCGCATGACCTCCTACAAGGCCCCTACTGGACATACAAAATATGTAAAGGAGATAGTTATTTATTGTATCCCAGCGATATTTATTAAGCTTACTTTAGTACGAAGCAAGTCTAAATGCGATGAACAGTCATGCTGCCAGCCTTAAAGATCAGTATTTGAAATCTTTGCTCGAATACCACTATCATCTGAAAATCTGGGTTCGAACAAAGACCCGTAACACTAATACATAAATTCTTTCAGCCATGAGTCTGGTCAAAAGTATTTATTTAGTAAATACAAGGTCAGGGTAGAAATTCATCCAGTAAGAGTCTAATTTATTACACTTGCGAACTGATCGACATATTAACCATTTCACTACAATGAGTTCTTTCAAGACAACAATTGAGAATTGAACTCACTCCTTAATAATTATTATCTGCTAACTCAGCTTGCTAGTCATTGTTCTACGCTTTCTACTTTTTTTTTTTTTCTGGTTTTATACATATATATATATATCGTTTCGTTTCTTTGTTTAATGGTATATCGAACTTCGTTGGTTAATTAATGCCAAAGCCATCCATGCAAAAGAACCTCAGTGATAAGATTTAATCCATGAGGGGGTTCATACCTTTCCCAAGGGTATCATATATATATATATATATATATATATATATATATATAAGACAAGAACTGATGGCGGTTTCAAATTCGTTGCAGTTACGGATATTGATGTAAACCGCCACTGTAAACGAAAGATAGCTGATTTGAAACAATAAATAAATAAATAAAATGCTGTTACTTCAAGTTTCACGTGGTTGTCTGAGGATCGTAGATTCTGTTCCAGGCATTTGTAGTTTTTGTACGTTTTATATATATATATATATATATACATATTGTCAAAATTTGTGATGTTGTGGATCGATTTCTCCGAAAGCTATTTTGGTTCTTCCGATGATTTTTTTAATTTCAGGTTCAATGCTGTTGAGTTGTAGAGCATTGTAAATTTTGGCCGCAATGGAAGTAGGGGTTATACCTCGGTAGTTCTTGGCTATTCCGTGGCCATCTTTCTTGGGGAAAGGGAGGATGCAGCTCTTTGTTCATCTGTCTATTATGTTCTGGTTACAGTATCGGAGCAGTATCTTGTCGAATTTCCTTGTTTTTCATACTTCTGGGGGTATTTCATTAAGACCTGCAGCTTTCCTGTTTTTGATTTTTTTTAGTAATACGTCGAGTTCGCCATGCGTAAACTGTCCAAGTTTAATGTCTAGTTTTCCAACAGCGTCCTGCATGTCTTGTTTGTCTAGTTGATCGCAAATAATTTCGTGAGAGTTACATCCGTAACTTAGGAGATTTTCTAAGCAGATTCTTAAAATGCTCTTTCCACAAAAGTATTCGTTCTTCTTGGCTGGCTGCTTTTAGTTGGGCTCTCGCGGTACTCTTCCAACTACTCACTTCATTTACTGTCTTCTATGCGATCCTAGATTGTTTATCTTCAACCGAGTCTCTAATCTTATTGATCTGGTAATCCGTCGAAATTTAAAAGTGATTCATACAAAAAACCTTTAGGCGACACTATTATTTGTAGACTTCTCCAAGATATTTGACTCAATACACAGAGGAAAGATGGAGCAAATACTTCTAGTCTACGGTCTCCCCAACGAAACCGTAGCAGTCATAATGATGCTATATAAAAACACAAAAGTAAAAGTTCGCTCAGCGGATGGAGACACAGACTTCTTTGACATTGTCGTAGGTATACTACAAGGAGACATATTAACCCAATACTTGGTTATTATCTGCCTAGACTGCGTGCTTCGAACGTCCTTAGATTTCATGAAAGAAAATGGTTTTACTTTGGCAAAAGCAAGAAGCAGACGATACCTCACGTAAACGATTACGGACGCGGACTACGTTAATGACATAGCGCTTCTGGCAAATACACCCGCCGAGGCTGTATAATCTGTAACGGGCAGCAGGTAACAGAGGCCTCCGTGTGAACGCAGACAAAACAGAGTTCATGTACTTTAATCAAAGAGGCGACTTAGTTGGTCTCTAAAACTTGTGGACAAATTCACCTACTTCAGAAGCAGCGTCTCATCTACGAAAAACGACATCAATACACATCTAGTGAAGGTATGGACAGCTATCGATAGGCTATCGGTCATATGGAAGTCAGACCTATCCGATAAAATAAAGTGCAATTTTTTCCAAGCAGCGGTCGTGTCAATACTGCTATATGGATGCGCCACATGGACGCTGACTAAGCTTAAGGAGAAAAGGCTTGACGGTAATTGCACCAGAATACTAAGAACTATTTTGAACAAATCCTGAAGATAATATCCCATAAAAAAGCAGCTGTACAGCTAGCTACCACTGATCTCGAAAATCATCCAAATTAGACAAACAAGACATGCAGGACGCTGTTGGAAAAGTAAGGTCGAACTCAAAAGTGATGAACTCCTGTGGACCTCTTCAAACGGACGAGCAAGGGTTGGGCGACCAGCAAGAACCTATCTACAACAGCTCTATACTGATACAGGATATAGCATGAAAGACCTACAGGGAGCGAAGGACGATAGGTACGAGGGATGAGAGAGGGTCATGGAGATCCATGTTAGCGGCACAGCATGATATATATATATATATATATATATATATATATATATATATATACAAGAGTCGTTCAAAAACTTCTAAGCTTGACTCAAAAAGAAGATCGAGTATAGGTGAACATTTTTGTTGTAGCAACGCACTACTACTTTTTTAAACCCCAAAAAGTTTGGATAAGCTATTCGAGTTTTATGAGTAGTAGTTGTGCGTTGTCACAATAAAAATGTTCAGCTGTGGCTCTTCTTTCTAGGTAAGGATTAGAACTTACTGTATGAACATAAGTAATGAGACAAATTGGAGAATTTCTTTATTATCTGTTTAATATTGTTCCCAACTAGTTTTGACCTTAGGTCATCATCAGGAGAAAAGATTTTGTGAAAAAAATATTTATTCTAGAATGTTTTTTTAATAGTTTTTAAGAGTTTAAAAGAAGCGACAAAAAAGAAAATTGTGACGTAGCATATCCATTTGCTGAATGAAAATTATATTAATCGATATGTAATATTGGGAAATATAAGGGAAGTGGTTTATTATAAGAGATGGTGTAATAGATACTGAGAATTCGAAAAAGAAAAGCTTTCATTAATGCTCGATGGCCGTGAGAACTTTAAACTGATTATTTCAATCAACTTGTTTTTGCTTTTTTAAAGTTTATTTAATATATATATATATATATATATATATATATATATATATATATATATATATATATATATATATATTGTGTTTTAATTTAGATTGTGCCATCTCCCTATTGAATGGCAAGACCCTGACAAGTTTATAAACCTCGGTAACAATATCTCATCAACTGAAGTTGATGTCAGTATACGCATAGGTAAACCATGGTCTGCTATTGACAGGTAATTGATCATTATCTCTGATAAAACAAAACGGGGAATCCTCCAAGCTTTAGCCGTGTAATTTAAAACTCAAATGTCTTTTTCTTTCCCAGTGAATGGCATTTATGTACTTGAAAAGAAAAAAACATTAAACAAAAAAATATTCTTACATATACTGTTAAAATTTGAGCTCATCTGAACGGGAATCGGTCAAGTTATTAGATAATGAAATGATATTAATTTTTCTGAAACACACTGTAATCTCAAATGACATCAAATTATTTTAAAGACCCAGCATATTTAACTGAATATTTAGAATTAGAATATTAAAACAATAAAATTAAAATAAAAAAAGAACGTTGACCATATGAATAGAGGCAATAATACAGTTTATCTTTAACTACTGACTGTTAAAATATATTCGGATAATTTCTCATTCTATTCTTATTCAAAGAACTCTTATTTATAGGGACTGTATACATATGATATGGATGAGTTATTTTTGTATGTTAAATTTTTGGAGGGGGGAGTATTCCACACGTCTCTACAGACAAATTATTCTAACAACTCCATTCTGTCTTTCCTCTATTGTTAATAAAGTTCTTAAAATGTAGAATATAAAAGCAAATAATAAAAACAAAAAAGGGTTCTGACTCCTTATTTTGTTTTATTATTTGCTTTCTTTTCAGAATTTGCTCTGGAGTTTTATTCCTCCTGTTTCTTCTTCGAATAGCTTCATTTTCTTTCTTTCTTTCTTTCTTTCTTTGCTTTGGTCTTTCTTTCTTACTTACTTTTTTCTTTCTTTCTTTCCTTTATGCATTTATCTATTTTTCTCATTCTCTTGTTCTTTCTTTCTTTCTTTCTTTCTTTCTCATTGTCTTGGCCTATTTGTCTAAATACTATTTCCCCCATTCTTCTAGTTCTTTTTTTTTTCTTAACAGCTGGACTGCAGACACTTGCTGAGACCCATATCATTAACTGACGCTAGCTATTCCTACTTATACTATCACCCATACAATACAAATCGCTCTATATTCACAAAGACAAGTTGACATCTCAAAAGAAAAGAGACTAATATGCACATTGTGAACATCTACCCATTTTCCCTGTTCTATGTCACTTCTAGACAGAATTTCTATTCTGCTTTGTTTTTCAGTCTTTATGTATGAAATTTAAGACACATAGTCCAATTTCCCTTTAAATCTTACGAGCATATTAACCTGACAATGTATGTTACCATACAAACCACCCAGCGCAGTGACCCACTAATGTGACCTTTAGTATTAGGGTTTATAAAAATATTTGATAATTTCATACATATTTCTCAAGGCTATCTATGATGACACTATATATGTATGTGTGTGGTAAGGGGTTGCTTAATCTATAAATAGAGCGTGCTTGATATCGGTGAAGGAGCAGGTGTATTTTCCCAACCCCTCAGGTGGCCATGAGCAGGATACGACACAAGTTCAAACTCTAAGCGGAGTACAGCTGGTTTTAATTCTGAGTTTTCCTTCTCCTAGACTAATTGTCTTACTATGACTAAATAACTCCGTCTGTCCTACTATTTACCTATCGCTGTAGGGAGAACAGATGGATTCATGCTTTTCTCGAGGTCATTAGCACCAAGTGAAACGCCAAAAGCTTCATCCAGGATTTGAACTTGGGTCACTGATTCCATTTTCTACCGCGATAACCATAGCACTAAACACGCCTCCTAAGATATAGGTAGTGTATATAGATGTAGATCTAAGTAAAGATAGCGTAGAAACAGTGCCAACAGTGCTTGGCGACAGTCAATTTCTCACCATTTATGATGATCACATAGGCAGGAAACTGACTGTGACGAAGCGCCGCTGAATCTATATCTATGCTATCCGAACTTTAAGTCGATTTAAATGCGTTATCAAGCTTATATCTTCGTATAAGAGGAAATATAAATACTATGCAAACAATCTCGAGCAAACACAGAAATCTAACTAAAGAACTTATTTATTTGCCGACATATAACATATCTTATAGTCCCATAACAATTTTCCGGTCTTCAAGCTGTCATACCGTCTCATGTCGTCTCTCAAGGCAATGGGTGGGTTCACTGGTTACTAGATACATATATATAGTACTGTTCAAGGATTTTAACAAAAAACAATTGCAGCTAATCGATGGTTTTTAAGAGTTAAAAAGATGAGAATCAAATGATATTACAATCACAAAACGGCCGGTGAAGCTGCTGGATTGAGTTGTAACAGCTGTCCAGAATAATAATAAGATGGAAGGATTCTAAGGGTGGGAAGTTCTCGTGATTTAGTAACTAACATGCTGGACTGTGATATTGTAATAAGTGAGTTCGAACTACACTTGCGCTATCACGTTCACTTTCGAGCTCATAGTCTTAGGAAAGGTATAAACTCCCTTACCCTCCCAGCTATTGGTTAAATAGTACCACTACTGTTCTTTTACAAGGATGGCTTTGGTGTCAAATAAGCCACAAAGACTGACATGCCATTAAACAAAGAAATCGAAACCGAACCAGAAGGATTCAAATTAGCATTTCATATTAATCTTCATGATTAGAAAATGACGTGTAAGGCGAGTATCAGTCACAGAAAATTATCACCAACTAGCGAATAGAGCTGGAAATTGCTTTATTCTCTAAGTTCGTGCATTTTAAATACATTACTCAAAAAGAAATTTTGTACCATTTTTGCTGGATTACAGTTACGTCAATATATATATATATATATATATATATATATATATATATAAAGCCCCTGTGTCTATCTGTTTGCTGCAATAGTATTGTTATCATCCTTGACCTTCTCGAGAAAAAGCAACGTTAGCCTTATCGTAAAACAGAACCATCCAACCCAATTTTCCCCTTAAAAATAAGATGAATATATTTACTTACTTATAAACAATTTACTTTATAAAACTGAACCTTGAACTTTTCCATGCAAGTTTCTTATCAAGTTATATTGCATTTATTTTCGTTATATGAATTGTAATCGATTCGACAACGATTTATTCGTGAGGGTATTCATCTGCCCACCTCCATCACGATGCCAAAATGTGCCTCAAGGTCAGTTTAATGTAGCAAATAATCTCAGAATGTTATTCATAGTTTAAATTCGTGTAATTGCACACATACACACACACACACACACACACACACACACTCTCTCTCTCTCTCTCTCTCTCTCTCTCTCTCTCTCTCTCTCTCTCTCTCTCTCTCTCTCTCAATCTGTATTTGTGTGGGTCAGCTCGTACTTGCATACTAATAAGAGAGACATTTTCATGTCTCCCAACTCCAGAAGATAAGTGGAGCAGCGCACATTCTAACTACACCACACATGGCAGCTTGTTAGGCTAGCAGGTCATTCTCGATCATCACTAGGTACCACTATTTTTATTCCTTTTGCTAAATTTAGTAAATGATCACTCGATAAGACTGACTGAGCACAGCTGAACCATTTCATCATTGTTCTCGTATTGACGGCAGTAGTGAGCAAGAGAAGCGTTTATTGGGAAATACAATGTCCTAAGAGAAATCAATGACAAAAACAAATGATTGAGATGAAACGTAATTCTTTTAACTTTTGTAATTTTTCATAACCAAACACACAATGCTGATTTGTACACAGAAGTAAAACAATAGACACACGTCTGGATATATTTATATAAAAAACTGGAACACATAAAGTGACATTGTATGGCAAGCAGCATTCAGTCAGTGGTTAAGGTGAAGTCTCTAAAGCTAAGAAATGTGGAGTTCTTTTCCAATACCTGTCGCTTTAAACCTTGTAATGTACTTAGCTTTAGCTTAGTCTGACGCACTGGCCATAGCTTACTATAATGATTATAATAACAACAACTAAGAAAGCAAAAATGGGAAGAAAACAACTCTGTGAATATTTCAAGCGACAAACAAACGAAATCTCACTCGAGAAGACTAAGATAGACAGGGATAAAACGGAAAACCTTAAGACGGAAACTGAACCTCTTCAAATAGCAGCACAAAATAACGCTATCGAGACCAACTATGTTAAAGTAAAAATCGATAAGACGCTAAAAAATAGCAAATATAGGTGGTGTGGTGATAGATAATCGAATACAATAAATTTGCACAAAAAGGGTATAAGAAAAGACATGACTGGGCGGGGAAGGAGAGCCACTGGGAATTGTGCAAGGAATTTAAAATTAACCATACGAACAAGTGGTATATGCACAACCCAAAATCCGTCCTTGAGAATGAGATGCATAAAACAGATCACTTAATCTCAGCTAGATGACCAGACCAAATAATAGTTAACAGAAACTGCGAAGCGTGAACTTCACCGTCTGGGCGGACTACAGTATAAAATTAAAAGAAAGCGAAAAGAGAGATTAGTACTTAGACCTTGCAAGAGAACTAAAAAATCTATGGAGCACGAAGATAATGGTGATACCAATTAGAAAATGTTCACTCGCAACATAGGAATGGTAAAGAGACTGGAGGGCTTGGAAATAAGAGGACAAGTGGAGACCATCCTGACTATAGCGTTATTAAGATCGGCCAGAATATTGAGAAGAGCCCTGGAATCTTGCTGTCACTCAAACTCCAGTGAAAAACCATCGGCTGTTCTGAAAAAGCTCTCAAATGAGTAAAAATAATAACAATTTGCCAAAAATGAAAACGAACTGACGCAAAAAATAAGAATATACAACCAAGAAATAAGGATGAAAATTGGCATTGAAAAATGTGCCATGCTTATAATGATATGAGGGTAAAAAGAAACAACGGAAGGAAAAAAACAACCAAATCAGGAAAGCATCAGAACGCTTGGAGAAAAGGAAAATTACAAGTACTTGGGAAAATAAGAAGCGGACACCATCAGAGATGAAAGACAAAATAAGAAAAGAGTACTTCAGAAGAACAAGTAAACTTCACGAAACTAAATTCAGAAGCAGAAATTTCATCAAGAGAATTTACATCTGAACAATCTCGCTAGTAAGTTAATCTGGACCATTTTTTAAATGAACAAGGAAGAAATTCAAACAAATAGACCAACGGACAAAGAAAATTAATGACTATGCCCAGTGCCTTACTCACGAAAAAGGACATTGACAGATTACATGTGTTAAGAAAACAAGGAGGTTTTGTAGAGACTGAGATGAGATAGTTAATCACATAAATGAATGCAATAAACTGACACAATAGTTCAAGACGGAGCACGACTGGATAGGAAAAGTGGTCCACTGAAAACTATACAATAGAATCCATTTGACCATACTAATAAATGTCAAATGCACAAATGAGAATCTGTCCAAGAGAATGAGGCGCATAAAATTCTCTGAGAATTTGAGATACAAATGGATAACCCAATCCTGGCCAGAAGGTTCGCCTTAGGGTTAGTTAACAAGAAAAAAAGAACTTGTACAGATTTTGCCGTTCTGGCGGACTACAAAGGGAAAAATGAAAGAAAGCAAAAGGATAGACAAATACTTGGACTTTGCCTGAGAAATAAAAAAAGATCTGTGGAATATAAGAGTGACGATGGTGCTAGTTATAATCAGTGCACTTGGAACAGTTTCTAAGTGCTTGTAAAAAAATCTGGATGAATAGGAAATCAGAGGAATAATCGAGACAATTCAGACCACAGCATTGTCATGGTTGGCAAGAATACACGGAAGAGTCTTGGAAACCTGAAGAAATTTGCTGTCACTCAAACTCCAGTGAAAGACCACCAACCTATACTGATGTGAAAAACCCGCTAAAACTTAAATAATAATAATAATAATGATTTGGCCATACGAACAAGTGGTATATGCACAGCCCAGAATCTGTTCGAGAAAATGAGACACACAAACTCCTCTAAGATTTTGAAATACAAACGGATCACCTAATCTCGGCCAGACGACCAGACCTAATAAAAAAAAAAGGGAACTTGCTGAATTGTGGACTTTACTGTCCCGGCTAACCACAAAGTAAAATTGAAAGAAAATGAAAAGAAGGATAAGTACTTGGACCTTGGTAGGGAACTGAAAAACCGTGGAATATGAAAGTAATGGTGAGACTAATGGTTATTGACGCTCTTGATACTGTCACCTATGGGTTGATACAGGGACTGGAGGATTTGGAAATAAGAGGATGAGTGGAGACCATCCAAAATACAGCTTTATTAAGATTGGCCAGAATACTGAGAAGAGTCACGGAGACTTGAAAAGACCTGTTGTCACTCAAACTCCAGTGAGAAACCATCGGCTAACGCTCGTGTGAAAAACTCTCAAAAGAGTTGTAATAATAGTAGTTTATAGTGACAGATACGATCTAAATAATTTTCCAGTTTTTCCTTACTGTTGAAGTTTTTTTCCGTTAGACCTCTGCGCACATATTTCAAGCGGTGACCGAGTTACTGAAAGTTATTAGCTGCTAAACATTATCTAAAATAATGGTTTAGAGAAATTCATTGACAAAAATCTGTTGAAAAAAAGGTTGTGGGAGTTCTACAAAAGCCAGGTTCGGTTCGAGTGGCCCCTGACGTAGCTGACCATATAGATTATGATTCGATGTTGATAACAGTTATATTATTCCATCCCCTTTCTTGAAATTTAATTCTAAATATCAACTAAAATGCACACCGCACTGTGTCAGTTTCTTTTTTTTTTTTTTTTTTTTTTTTTGCAAATATTTTATTTTTGTAAATAAATATTATAAAAGAAAATAATTGTTTTCAAGGACGTCAGCTTTTTATTTTATATTATTTTGTTTATTTTAATTTTTATTTATTTATTAATTTATTTATTTTTATTATTTATTCATTTTTATTAATTTTTTTATTTTTGTCAAAAAATTCTTTCTTGCTTTTTTTTTTTTTTTTTTTTTTTTTTTTTTGCTATCAGACTACTTTTATCTGCTGAATGACAGATTGACTGAATTCCATCGGGGCTGATGCACTGCGACCGAGTCACGACCTAAGCATCCTGCCCGTTACCCATTGTTTGCTCAGAGCTCAGACGACGGAACGATGCAATCAAAATTCTCTCTCTCTCTCTCTCTCTCTCTCTCTCTCTCTCTCTCTCTCTCTCTTTATTGCCTTAAAGCACTTACAGAAACAAACTCACAGATTGAAAATGACACTGCACTCATTCATTCAGATCTTATGATTAAAAAATAAAACCGAGCTTTGTCAAGCACAAGGCCAGTTTCATAGAGAGTTCGGTGAAGAACACATAAATCATTAAAAGTCTATATAATTGGTGCACTAAAACTAACTAATATAGTGTAATTTATATTGTACCTGATAGGGTATGGGGTTGGAGACTTGCCGTATTTGCCGACGCAAAAAGTATCAACGCGCTTAAGAGTGAGTCAACAAGTAACGTAATAGTATGAGTTGAAAAAGCAGAGTAATTTTTTTTTTCAAAAGGCCTATTTAAAGAAGCGGCCTTATAGCGGTTGGTTTATGGGGTGCTGCTTCCAGGATTTGTTTAAAATAGCTCGTAGCATTCTTGTGAAGTTCCCAACTTGCTTTTTCTCTATGCGTTTTGTTAACGTCCATGTGGTGCATCCTTGCAGTAGTATGAACACAGCCACAGTTTTACCTCCCATCTCAAAAACTATCTAAGTAAAACGAACAAGACATCTGGAACACAGCTGGAGAAGTAAGGATAAACCCGTAAATGACGCTCTTCTCCACGTGGACGTCCTAGTGTTGGCCGACCAACAAGAACTTACTTACATCAGTTCTGTGCGGACACAGGATGCAGCTTGGAAGACCTGCTCGGAGTGATGGATGATAGGGATGGATGGAGAGAGAGAATCAGGTAAATCCATGCTGTCAGCGCAACTTAAGGATGATAGTGATTTAAAGAAGAGAGAGAGGGGGGTCTTCTACGACAGTAAATAACCCCTCTCGATCTCTATGTACGTGTACACATGTGTGTGCATGCGTCCATGATTCATTTACAGTGAGCCAAGTTCAGATCAAGGATACTTTTGTTGTTCACCCACCCCGTAAAGATCAAATTTATAAACAGCCGTCTCATTAAAATAAACGTATAATACAATAAATACGAAGAACAGCAAAAAATCCCTTGCTAAGTTGATAAAAATGCCTGAATGAATATTGGCTATTTGAGGAGTGCTGGAAGTAAAAATGGCACTAATTTTGCTAAATTTGCAAGTCATTATAGACGAAATCTTATACAATCTAAATCAGCAAAAAAATGAGCCCATATGCAAGGTTCACCGTCATAGAAAGAATAAAAAAAAGAAGGGGGTAATGTAGACACGATATTACAACGCTATTAGAAACACATGAAGATAAATGGATAACACGTTTACAAATACTGAACCCAAATTGATTTAACATAAAGAATAGTGTTGCTTTGAAATAGGGTGCACAGACTTGGGGGTGACACCTAGATAAACAAATAAACCAAGCACTCACGGCTAATTTGAAACATACCAATCATAACATATAACCCGCGAATGAAAAGTCCATTTGGCAAGTGTCCTTACAACAACAGATATAATATTCACTTGAAGACAGTTGAATATCAGAAAATAATGTTCATTCAACAAATGGATTTGCTACGTCACCAATTCCTTTTTTCTCGTTTCTCTTATAGCATATCAACTCCTTCGAAAACTTTTTTAAAAACTTTGTAAAATGCTTTCTTTTCTTAAAAATATTTTCTCCTGGCGATGACCTAAGGTCCAAACTAGTTGAGAACAATGAAAAAATAAATGACACAAAAGAAATATTCCTATTTGTCTTATCACTTTTGTTCATCTTTATATATATATATATATATATATATATATATATATATATATATATATATATATATATTGATGTACTAGTGTCCTTACATTGATAGTTACTATGGTCACAACGCTTCGGTAAAGTATCCCCGGATTTCTTCAAGTATATGTTATAGTCTGAAATCTTATATTTTGATTTAAAAGAAGAAGCAAATAATATACATCTCAATGACGAAAAGGGATACCTCTCAAATTATGATTTTCACCTCAACACAACGAGTTGATTCTGGCATATTCAGCTGGTTTTAGTCAATATTTTTAACATTGTTTTTTTCCTTTAATCTAACATTCTCTTTAAAACTGCTTTATATTGTGTATAATATCAACTTAGTTCATTTTTTTTTGTAGAGAAATATAAGTTCACTATGAATGTTGGTTGGTTGATTGTGTTTTAGTTATCTGATACCAACTCCTGATTACATATATATATATATATATATGGTTAGTTTCAAAATAAAGCTCATTTATTTGCACATAATTAAATGGTTTCAAGCATAGTAAATGATGGGATCCTAACTGGTACGACAACTCCAGATCAGGGTGAACCTGAGAGTAATGGCTATAAAGAGATACTCCACATTCCCCAAAGGTTCAGAACTGAAGCCTCATCATCAAATGGTGTGTGTCATATCCAGAACAATCTTTCTAGGGTCTTACTTCTCTGTTGAGATGCAGTTGGGGTATTCTACAGTTTCAGCTGAATGGGCTAGATAACTGGGAAGTAGTTTCTTAAATGATCCTAATATATTCTGCTGCATATACAACGAACACATTTTTCAAAAACAAAGGAAAAATAACACCGATAATGTAATACAAGCCTACCTTGCTTATGTAGGCGTGAAGCTTGGAAATTATAGGTTTTGGGATTACCATAAAGTTTTTAAAGATCTTGAGTAGGATTAAAGCTTACTTCTCCGTTGCTAAGAACTTCATGCATAACCAGAAAGCAATTATACAGAAGTGATGCAAAAGTTTTTTACAATTTAATTACTTATGAAGGTGCACTTTCTTCATTATCTCTTGCACAGATTTGAATTGAATTTAGGTCATTTTAATGAGGGACAGTGAAAAAGTATCAAGGCAAATGAAACCGACACATGATTGCAAACAACTGCATGAGTCTTCTACGTGCTTACCATGCTGCCCTACACAACATCAACAAAAGCGTACAAACAAAACTTTTTTTTGAAGTCATTGTAATTACTAGATCTAGCTTACTTTATTATTTTTTTCTAATCATACTGCATACAACGTACCTGGGGTGATGTCTTATCATCTTAGAAAATGAGAACCAGTGACTCGATTTCAAATACTAAACGATTTTTCATATCAGTTGCATTTTTTGAGAGATCAAGTGACCGTCGGCATTTTTGATGTTACAGCAACACTGTCATCCGAATGTTTTTCTTCCACCTCCTCATCTTCCAATCTATTTATTGGAAAATTGACGCGATGAGTCTTCAAAATCTGAGTCAAGTTTTTACCATAGCTTGCTCTTTATACGATGTGATAATTTCATCTCTGTGTCCATGCAAGCGATATTTATCATTCTGCTATGTCCTGTTTGAATCTGATCTAAAAGAATTTGTTCTATATAATGTTCAAATATGGATTCGATTTTATTTTGTTTGACATAGGAATGTCCATGGTCTTTGAGTTAACTCTTAAGACTAGCATTCGACTACGTAGACACCAGGTACATATGACTGCTGAAGTCAGTCGCTTTAATTGGATTGACTGGATTTGGATTTTCTCTATTTATTCTAAATCACCATATGCCTCCTCAGTCCAGATACTGATTTGCAAACCTTGTTGCAAGAGATACAACTATTGTCGACTGAACATGAATATAAACTGGCGTAGTTTTCTCGCTTCCGATTGTTAACATGTACCTTCAGGTGGTTATCATAACCTGCCTCTGACAACAACATACATTCACACACACTACACTTATAAGACGGTATATTAGTTGGCAAGTCAGGGTGGGTGCTTTTTCCAAGAGCACATTTGATTTGAGCATGTCTGAGGCGCTGAATTGCAAAGGTGTGCCATCTTTCTCTAATAGACTGCCTCCATTTTGCCCGATTCATAGCTCAGTACATTCACGTGTAATTCTTTCGAGTTTTCCTTCAGATTATCATTTTACTAGGCTTGAATTATGGACGCTTTCCTGTCTTCAATTCTCCGTAGAAAATTGTTTAGGAAGCCTGTTATTCTTCATTCTCACAACGTATTCAGTCCAACATATCTGATTGAGAATTGTGTCAATGCTCTTACAATATCTACCATTTGATGATAAGGCATTTGGTGGGAGGAATCTCTCAAGACATTTGATATGCCAGTATATTGTCCAGGTTTCTGAGAAGTACAATGGGGATGTCAGGTTACATGTCTTAGAGACAGATACTATAGTTTTGATGGTAATGCCCCTATCTGACCAGATTCTTTTTTACAATA
Organism: Sepioteuthis lessoniana; assembly: GCA_963585895.1. Taxonomy (NCBI): domain Eukaryota; kingdom Metazoa; phylum Mollusca; class Cephalopoda; order Myopsida; family Loliginidae; genus Sepioteuthis; species Sepioteuthis lessoniana. Next base: position 14,143,952 of record OY757923.1, read on the forward strand.
TACCAAATGCAACATTTGACTTCTGAATAGGGGAAAAATTGTAAAACTCAGTCTGTCATACATGTATAGATATATATATATATATATATATATATATTGAATTTTAGAAGTATTTAGATTAATCATGATACCTGGTCTAATTACGGAGTACTGAAAATTTTCGTTGTTATGGTAAACAGAATCATTTTACAAATTCAAATGTATCCATGATTTTTTTACAGATAACAAGGTGGACTACAGTTATTGATAGATCGAACTCGCTAACTACGATGTCGTAGTCCAGCACATTTGATGAGATTTCTGCTATGTAGTTCAGTTTCAAGTAGTTTTCTCGTGCTCCTGGGGTATTCTTTTTTTATTTCTTATTTCATTTCTACATGTTTGATGGTATCTATTTCCAATATTCCCAAGTATTTGTAAGTTTTCTTTTCTCCGAGCGTTCTGATTTTTTCTTGATTAGTTACTTCTATCCTTTCCGTCATTTATCGCTTTCCGCTCTTCATTATTTATCTTACTTTCGCTTTCCTTCAATTTTACCCAATGATCTGCTGAAACAAGGGAATCTACTAGCTCTTTTGGTAACACAACTGAGTGATCCGATTTTATGTCAAAGTCTCCCCACAAAAAAAATTATGCGTCCCATTTTCCCGAATAGATTCTTGTCTTTGCACATACCATTTAGTCTATTTAGTCAACAGTCGTTTGCGCAGTTGCCATTAGATAATCATCACCACCTACTTGTCTCTGCACGTCATCTCCTTCTGGGTCAGTTTGCTTCATTCACTTATTGGTTGTAACATTCTCATCTCACTCTCTCCCCATAACTTGGCACCGGGCCTTTTTGGTCGAGTGACTGGGAAACTGAAAGTTTGATCCCGGGGACCGTCTCCCTGACAATACCTGCCTTGCAGGGATAAGTTCATTGCTTGGTGCTTGAGGCACCCCAATAGGGAAATACAGACGGGATCAAGCATTTTTGTGACAGCTCTGCACGAGTCTCGATTTATGCATGGCTCCCCACATTAAAATGATCTCGTTTCAAATCCTACCAAGTGGGGGATTGGATAATCAGCTCGCTCTCTCTGCATAACAATTGTAGTAGTAGTACAGGGACAGATTGAACGATTGGGCAATCTAGAAGCGTTCGAGGCCCAAAGGCTCAATCACCAAAATCCTCAATTTTAAGTGGTTTTCAATCAATGTGCTAAAGGGTTTTAACACATGGAATCCCTGCTTCATACAGTCTTTTTGTAATTGTACTTCGTAACACTGGAAAAAAAAAAACAGCCTAGTAGATTCCTCTATTTTTTGGGCGGAGCTTTACAACAAATACCTGATAAAAATTGTACATATCTTTACAGAAAGGATGGTAGAATGGAAGAGTTTAAGGACCTAGATCACTTTCCGTCGAACCCTGTAGTAGTAGACGTGCCAGAATTTCTTCGGTAGATATTACTGAAAGTTAACAGATACCAGTCTCCAGAATTTTTTTTCTCGAATTTAGTGACTTTCTTTTCTTTAATTTCCTTTTCTTTTATCTTATTTTTTTATTTTTTTAATTCCGTAGTTTGGGTTTCTTTTGCATCTATTTGAATCCATCTTTTGTCTCGCCAACTTTCCTTCTCCTCTTTCTGCTAATACAACTACAGCGACGATTACTAATATTATTACAGCTACTATTTCAACTACTACTAGTAACAATTACAATGTTACCTTCATTTTGGGGTATTTTTAGGAAAATCACTTTACAAAGATAGCACAAGTACTAAGTTGGTGTAATAGTGAGTGAGCTAGACTTTGATTCCCATTGGGAGTCCCATACTTCTGGTCTTGTGCCATAACAAAGGATGTAAGTAACTACTGAGTGCAAAATTGGCATTCTTGCAACTTTTTGTTTTGGAATTGGTTTAAAGAAGGAGACGCATAAAATTCTCAAGAACTTTAAGTTAAAAACAGATCATTCAGTCTCTTCTAGAAGGCTAGAGTCATTTAACGTTCCCTAAAGACCTGGAAAAGAGATTGGGGACACTGAAAATCGAGACCATCCAGACTACAATTTCATTGAAATCTGCCGGAATACCAAATCAAAGGAATAAATATCCAGGCTGTTTCCTTGGAAAGATATTAAATCGACCAAATGAAGAAACATAGGCCGCAGAAGGAGTGTGGAGTCAGTCTACTCGGATTAAAAGGAAAAAAAGTTAAAATCTGAGTGTTCCGTCAACAAATACAACAAAAATTTATGAAAACAACGCAAAGAAATGATTTTTCTTGACAAGAGGAAATAACTATACATTTATATACATATGAACATTTGTTATTTACAAAGTAATTTTTACTTTGTTGTACTGTGGTCGTAAGAGACCAAAGGTTCAAAAGTTTGTCGATATTCTTGTTAAGAAGTAGTATTAGTCAATATAACGTGTGTAAATGGGTAAAGATATGTGAAATCTGATTAAGGGGGTTCCAAAAGAAAGTGGACAGACAGAAAGATGGTAAGACTTACTTTCACCAAGTCAATGGATATTTGTTGCTGGGTGAAATCGCGGACGACTGGTGTGTTGACATGATAACGGTCGGTGTACGCATGTCCATGTAGCTGTCAGTGTGCGCCGTGGTTTCAAGAGAAGACTTTTATCGATTCTTCGTATTTCCGCTCGCTGGTTGTGTATGTCAGTTGATGCCGAAAACGTGATTATTGGCTCCAAACGAAAGTTTTTAGTTCTGCACAAGAAAACACCCCAGCGGCAGGTTTATTTGGAGTTCAACTGCGCGGACGTAAGCGAAAGCACAGTACGTGACTATTCTCTCCAATCAGATTCAAGAAAATACTTATTTAATTTGGGGTCCTTTTTTTTCTGATTTGTAACAAGAGTTTTTGTTTTAGTGATTTTGTTCCGCTTTATGTAAATGCGTTTCTTACTTATTTGTGCTTCACCTATTAGTTATAAAATAAACGATTCTATATACTTTTGATGAAAATTGATGAAGATGCTCAAAGCCTTACAACAGAAAGATATGTTGCAAAAAATGAAGAGGATGTGTAAGTATTGTGTATTTGTGGATGTGGTAACTCAGGGACTCAAAGAATATACAAAAAATTGCAAAAAAAAGAGTTAATTACAACATCCAATGACATTGCCCAGTCGGCTGGAGCTGTAGAATACACCGACTGTTTCTCTGCAGAGGGGTAAGACCCCCCCCACAAACGAGTGTCCTGATATATGACTCTAAACAATCTGATGGTGACGTTCCAGTAATGCTGGAGCTTTGAGGAAGTTGGAGTACCCCTTCATTACCATCGCTCCCATGTCTATTCTGGCCCGGAGTGGTAGCACCTAATAGGGTCCCCTCGATGGGTCAAATAAAACGAAGCTGTGTACTTATGCTAAACTGAATTACTTGAAATAGGACTGTTGTGACATTTAAACTGCATACTTATGCTAAACTGAATTATTTGAAATAGAACTGTTTTTGACATTGAAACTGTACTTGCGCTCAACTGAATTATTTGAAATAGAATTGTATGACTAAACTGAATAGCTTGAAAAAGAAATATTTTTGACAAACTGTGTACTTATGCTAAACTGAATTGTTTGAAATAGGATTGAACCCAGGTCTCCCGGACCATGACTAATTGTATGTAAACAGAGCAGAATCTGTCCTGGAAAATGAAATGCCAAAATTCTCAGAAATTTTAAGATAAAAAAAAGGATCACCCAGTCCAGGCCAGAAGACCAGACTTAGTGTTGGTTAACTAGAAAAAAAGAACTTGTCACATCGTTAACTTCTCTGTTCCAGTTGTCCACAGAGTGAAATTAAAGGAAAACAAAAAAGCTGGAGGGAAATAACAAGACCTAGACAGAGGGCTAAAGAAACGATGGAACATAAAGGTAAAGATGATAGCCTTTGACAATCCCCAAAATAAATAATTGTAAGAAAAACTGGCAGAACGGGAGCTCCGTGATAAGGATTGAGACCACCCAGACCTTAGCACTGTAGAGGTCGGTTAAAATACTGGGAAGAATCCCGGAGAGCTGAGGAGACTTTATGTCACTCGAATCCCAGTGAAGGCCGCCAGTTTGCACTAGTCTGAAGATTTGTATACAACAAGAAGAAATTTTATTCATTTATTTGGTATTTTTAAATAACAAGTATCTCCATATGATGTACGGTTTATTTAAATTAATGGTAATGATGGAAATGGTGAAAAAATGATGAGGAGGAGGATCAGAAAGCAGTTGTCATAAAATGGTAATCTGTAATAATAATAATAATAATAAGTTAAATACTACAGATAACGTGATGGTAGTAGTAGTAGTAGTAGTAGTAGTAGTAGTAGTAGTAGTAGTAGTAATGAGCGCTTAGATAAGATAAGCCCAGCTTCCTGTCATATTCCTGATAGTTTTGGAGTGAGTAGCGAGTTTGGTCTATTTGCAATGGAACCATGTTTGAATTATTAAGATACAAGGTCAACATGGCAGACATGTAGCAGATATTATATCAGAGACAGGGAAGAAATTCTAATTCGGCTCACCTTTTGTCTGTCTTCCTTTACTTTCTCTTTCTTTAATAGTTTCAGTACTTAGTGTTCGATCCCGACAGGATGCAACTAGCAAGTATGGCTTGAGTGAAGAGAAACCAAAGGTTAATGTTAGAATTATTGCCCTCACCCACAATTATGAATAAAGCTGTAATATCTTAAATTTTCACGGAAATTTCGTGGGCATTTTTCCGCAAATGAAACAATCGATTTGAAAGAATGTGCATTCATTCCCACAACAAAATGTTATTTTAATGTCAAACGATAATATTAAAAAAACATCAAACAAGCAGTTAACATCGGATAAAAATACTGATCCTCTTTTCTCAGTGATCAATTCTGCGGCCTTTATTCTCGATTATCGCCTTTAATAATTTTTGATAGTTCCTTACAAGAATACTAAACACACTGACAGGTATTTTGCTCTATCTTCTCCCAACAATAGCTTCTAGTCATTCCAAATTTGAAGGATTTCTATCTCCCACTTTCTTCTTCCAATAGACTCATAATGGCTTTAATCTAACAAAGAAGGACCAAAGGACACAAGTCACATGAGTAGGATTGGGCGCGAATTAAATTAGAAAAATGAAACTACGTCTAACCCAGGGAAATAGTTTGCCTTCTATTAAGACGTATATACACCCCACTGCTGCATTTGTTAGGTTAAGTTTGGCATAGTAAAAGAAAATATCGAGAGTACCTATAATTTCCGAAATATACATTTAAATTATAAGATTTGTGCAATAATCTCGCTTGCAATTAATCACATATTTTCAGCAGTTTCTTGTGAGAACTTTGCTCGGAATGGTCCGTCCTGAAAATCACTTGCCTTTCTTTGGTGAATATGATAACAGATATGTGCCTTATGGATTAATTGATTGATTGTTTGATGGAACACATTATTATTTGTATTTAATCTCTCATTCTTATTCTTACGATTGCTTGATTTTAACGGCAAGTCAACTCGTCTTGGATTATTTCAAGTCTAGAGGTTAGGAAACCGAATTCCTAAATATATATATATATATATATATATATATATATATATATATATATATATATATATATTTGTGTAGTTGTTTCTCAAGCATTTTTGTTTGTTTTTTTATTTTGTTTTTTGTTGGATTTTTTTTTTTCGCTCATGGTCCTAGCAAATACGAATAATTTTGAACGGATCTGTTTAACCCATACATGGGACCCTAACAAATCCTACCACCTCGGGTCAGAGTGGACCACACACTTCAGGTCTCAAGAACTACAGCCTCACCACCAGGTAAAATCATAATCAGAACAAACTTTTGGAGAGTGTCTTACCACTTTGGTGGGGATACAATCAGCGTATTCTAAGCCCCTTAGACAGGGCTTTGATATGTGTCTGAGACAATTGGACTTTGAAATTACAAGTTTTTCTTTTTAATATGAAAATTTCACCATTTTTTTTTAAATTTCTCCTATTTTTTAATATATAATAGGAAAGTCCTTTTATCTCAGATTTATACCTGTTCAAAGCAGTCAAATTCAAGAAAATTCACTCATATAAAGTCAGGATTTCTAGGATTTAATAAAGAAGATGAATGGGGCGATGTATTGGAAGGGGATCTTTTGGGTTTTTTTTTTTTGTTTTTGTTTTTTGTAATCAATGTCTGAACTAGGAATCTTCACAGATTTGAAAGAGTTAAACTGATCAGATAAAGCGGGGGAAAACCATAACAAAAAGTTAAAAACGAATGAATTGAACACGCCTCTGTGCAGTATCAAAGTTTACATCTAGATGATGATTAAATATTTCTATTCGCGGCTCCATGGACCTAATGAATGGCTACTCTACTTGCAATACCCTGGTGACGGGCCTGATTGCTTCAGATGTAACAAGTGGTTTTTCACAGGAGTCTGGGTGAAAGGAAGTTTCATCGGATCACCAGGACTCTTCTAAGTATCCGAGCCGATTGTTATTATTATTATTATTGTTGTTGTTGTTCTTGTTGTTCTTGTTGTTGTTCTTGTTGTTGTTTCACTCCTTGTGAGTTTTTCTCAACAGCGTGAGCTTGAGGTCTTTCATTGGAATCTAAGTAACTGCAAGTCTCCTCAGGTCATAATGATGGCGAGACTTAAGCAGCGGGAGATATCGTCATATGAAAATTTCTTATTCTTTAAACAGAAAAAAATTTCTAATGTACTTAGCTTAAGCAAAAAAGAAAAACAACATTTTTTGTTTGTATTTTAAACTCCTAGTAGAAAAATGACCTACTTACCAATCGTCATAGTGTAATTGCAATTAGTAAATTAATGATGTTTTTAACTGTCTATATATTACGAAAATTATAACGATGTACACACACACACACACACACACACACACATATATATATATATATATATATATATATATATATATATATAGTAATAATAAGAATACCGGCTTAGAAAACGCTGACTGACTCTCCTGCAACGGAGTAAGACCCTCCAAAAAAGGGGTGTCCTAGGTATGACACTAAACTGCATCTACTAAGGCTCCAGTTCTGGAGATCTGGAGTACCCATTCAGCGCCATTACTCCAAGGCCCACTCTGATTTAGTGTGGTAGTACTCGTTAGAGTCCCATCTGTGGGTCAAATAGATCTATTTTAAATTTATTCGTATTCTATAGGACAGTATGCAAAAAAATCTTTCGACTCAATTTCACAAAAATGTAAATATGAATGTACAAGGAACGAGATTCCCTAACATCTGGGTATAAAATAACCCTAGACGGGTTGACTTGCCATCAACATCAATCAATCAAAAGAATAAGAGATAAAATACAAATAAGGAAAGTGTATAGAAAGTGTTCAATGCTATTAGTAGCAGATGCAGGTTTAAAACCTAAAATATTAAAATTCTTTCCGCTGAGGTCAGTCCGTAACTAAGAGTTTTATGTGTTGCATACATACGTCAGAAAAGGAATTCATACATATACACACACACACACACACATATATATATATATATATATACATATATATATATATATATATATATATATAGTGTGTGTGTGTGTGTGTGTGTGTGTGTGTGTGTGAATAATTACATAAACGTCGGTAAAAATCATTTCATAAATTTCTTTGTTTCGACTGGTTTCGACCTTAGGCCATCATCAGATGATGTTTATTTAATGATTGTTTGCATTTCAGAACGGAATACCAAAGGATTTATTTCATGTGCGAATGAAATTTGAACTCGAACTTAACGACTTCACCATTTATGAATAGTTTCAAAAATGGAAATAGTTTTTTTCCTAAAAGATATTGTTAAGTAGGACATTTTAAAACTTTTAAACATTTTTACGTGAAAGTTAATGAATAAGAATATCAGACTATATATATATATATATATGTGTGCGTGTGTGTATGTGTGCGTGTGTGTGCGCACGCGCGATAGAATCTCCCATCGATCTCAATGTATGAAGTCTACTTACACAGGTGATTTGTTTATAGTGGTGAAGGTGTGTTAAGGGCCAATCGCACTTTTGGGATGAGTTGATAACAAAAGAAGAGTTAACCCAATGTGCCAAAAATTCTCTGGAACAACACTCCTCAAATACAGTTTTTTCTTCTCCCTGGCCTGTTGCTCTAACAAGGGTAGAGAACCCATTCTGCCCGACTATTTTACTTATAACAGGAGAAAGAAGAGATTGTTCCATGCCTTTTCTTAGAGCATTAAAGTAAAGTGAATCGCAAACTGTTTCATCCAGGATCTGAAATCGGCTCGTTATAGCTATTTCCTTGCGATGATTACTGTTACGTCACGTGCTCATCCACTTTATATATATATATATATATATTAAAATAGGTAGGTTTTTTTTGTTTTGTTTTTTTTTTACTTTTATTTACTACTGAAATTTTAGGTAGCTTTGGGAGGCGGTCTACTGGAGGGGGATTCATTTCATTTTTTTTTCTTCCCTTTCTCTTGGGGGGGGGCTGTGGTAGCATTAGGTGTTTTAGGCTTTTTCTTTTTCTTCTAAACTACTGTTAGGGCTTTCTTTACGAATTTTTAAATTATTCGATAGAAGACATTCAAAAACAAAAACAATTTAAAATGCTGAATTTTACAAAATGTTATGCTGTATTTTGTTTGTGAAATAATGCTTAAACAATGCGTTTTAAATGTAAAGACACGCTTACTCTACTATAAAGCCAAATTGATGTTTAGACTTTCCACATGTCAGCGAACAAGGCAGAATGTTTTTGAAATTACCCCCCCTTTTTTTATGCGTACACATGGGAAGCAGCATGATGTACGTAAAGGTATTTGAATAAACCCATGTACGACCAAACTCAATACCTAAACGGGTCCTGGACGTGAGTTTGACGACTTTACGCTCAGGATCGCTAGTTCGATCGGGGAACTACTGCTGCTCCTCTATAAGAGTGGCTTCTATAGAAGAGAATAAAACAGCCATCGAAAGATAACCATGACCCACACTCAAACCACTTACACAAACCGCATCGCTCTTCGCGCGGGTAAAAAGGGGGCGCGTCCTGCTGAGGTGTTCGAAAAATCAGCTACAGAGCTCAAACAATCAAAACTACTAAAATGCAAGCAAATACTACAAATAGCCACATTTAACGTAAGAACCTTAAATAGAATAGGACAACTCCCAGAGCTAATCGCATCGGCCGAAGAACATAAGATAGACATAATACGCATACAAGAACACAGATACACGCACACAGAAGATATCAAATATCACGAAACTGGCAATGGCTGGTCGCTCGCCACTGTATCCGCATGGAAAAACTCTGTCAACGCCGCAGTAGGAGGGGTAGGATTACTTATAGGACCTAGAGCATTAAAAACGCTTAATAACGTTGAGAAAATACAACCTAGAATGATGGCAGCTACATTTAACGGAAACCCCAGAGCAACAATCATCTCATGCTACAGCCCCACCAATGTTAGTGAAGAAAATGAACTAGTCACCTTCTACGATGAGTTATCCTCATTAGTGCGTAGCATCCCAAAACACAACATGTTAGTCATTGGTGGAGACATGAATGCCCAAATCGGGAAAAACGGAAACAACAAATACAGCCTCCACAACACGTCAAATAGGAATGGGCAACATCTAACAGATTTCATGATAGAAAATAGATTAGCATGCCTCAATACAAACTACCAAAAAGAGAGGGCAAACTATGGACATACACGTACGCAAACAATACTAAAGCTCAGATAGACTACGTCCTTATAAACAAGAAATGGAAAAATAGTGCATTGAATTGCGAGGCATACTCCTCTTTTGAGGGTGTGTCTACCGATTACCGAATAGTCACGGCGAAAATACGATTAAGCCTACGAAAAAAGGCCAAACGAACAGCGACCACCAAACACTATGACTGGGCCCTATTAAACAACAAAGATATAAGAGATAAATACGTATTAGAATTAAGAAACAGATTCGAAACACTACAAGAAAAGACGGAAAAAAGTACACCAAACGACGAATACGAAAATTTCGTCAATGCACACCTCGAGGCAGCAGCAAAATACATTCCAACAAAAATTAAAACTAAATACAGAGTCCCATGGGAAACTTTAGCGGTGTGAGAAAAACGAGCACTAGTGAAAACAGCCTCCAAAAACTATCGAAAAAACTCAACAAACACAAATGCCTTAAAACTAAAAACGGCACAATATCAATTAGCAGGCATATATATAAAGGAACAGACAGAATACATTCAAAATCAGATAGATAAGATTAGAGACTCGGTGGAAGATAAACAATCTAGAATAGCCTGGCAAACAATAAACGAAGTGAGCAGAAGAAAGAACACAGCCAAAGCAAAACTGAAAGCAGCAAACCAACAAGAAAGAATAAAACTCTGGAAACAGCACTTCGAAAACCTACTAGGAAACCCACCGAAAATAACACATGAACCAATCACCAGAATAATTAGCAAACAATAAGACATTAAACTAGGACCGTTCACACAAGAAGAACTCGACTCGGTTCTCAGAAAAATTAAAAATAGGAAAGCTGCAGGGCTGGACGAAATTCCCCCGGAAGTATGGAAGACCAGACAATTCGACGACATACTGCTCCGACACTGCAACGCAGTATACAATCAAAATCCGATAGATAGATGGATGAAGGGATGCATACTCCCCTTCCCTAAAAAGGGGGACCTCGGATTAGCCAAAAACTACCGAGGCATAACACTTACATCTATAGCTGCCAAAATCTACAATGCCCTACTACGAAACCGAATAGAACCCAAAATCGACAACATACTTAGAAAAAACCAAAATGGCTTCCGAAGAAATAGATCCACGACCTCACAAATATTAACCATCCGCAGAATCCTTGAAGGTGTACGGGCAAAGAACCTACAAGCGACATTAATATTTGTCGACTTTACCAAGGCTTTCGACTCCATTCACAGAGGAAAGATGGAACAAATCCTACTAGCATACGGCATACCTAAAGAAACCGTAGCGGCAATAACGATTCTCTCTAGAAACACTAAAGTAAAAGTACGATCACCGGATGGAGACACAGAATACTTTGACATAGTAGCAGGAGTACTACAAGGGGACACGCTAGCCCCGTACCTCTTTATCATTTGTCTAGACTACGTACTTAGAACATCGATTGACAAAATCAAAGAGAATGGCTTCGAACTGACGAAGAAAAGAAACAGAAGATACCCCGCAACAACAATTACCGACGCCGACTACGCCGATGACATAGCGATACTGGCAAATACACCTGACCAAGCCGAAACACTTCTGCATAGTTTGGAACGAGCAGCAGCAAGCATAGGCCTCTATATTAATGCACACAAAACGGAATATATGTGCTATAACCAAACGGGGGACATCTCCACTCTAGAAGGAACCCCACTTAAACTAGTAGACAAATTCACGTACCTAGGAAGCAGCGTCGAATCAACCGAAAAGGACATCGAAACGAGGATAACGAAAGCATGGACAGCTATCAATAGGCTATCGATTATATGGAAATCAGACCTAACCGATAAAATGAAACGCAGTTTCTTCCAGGCAGCGGTCACATCGATACTGCTATATGGATGCACTACATGGACGCTAACAAAACGGCTGGAGAAGAAACTAGATGGCAATTACACAAGAATGCTACGTGCAATCCTGAGCAAGTCCTGGCAGCAACACCCCACAAGACACCAACTGTACGGCCACCTGCCCCCTATCACAAAAACTATTCAAGTTAGACGAACCAGACATGCAGGACACTGCTGGAGAAGCAGAGATGAACTCATAAGAGATGTACTCTTATGGATCCCCACACATGGCCGCGCAAAAGCAGGGCGACCAGCTCGAACGTACATTCAGCAGCTATGTGAGGATACAGGATGTTGTCCTGAAGACCTACCTAGGGCGATGAACGATAGGGAGGAGTGGCGAGAGAGGGTCAGGGATATCCGTGCTACCAGCACGATATGATGATGATGATGATGAAAATAGGTAGGTCCACGAAGAGATTTGTATTTTTTGAATTTGTTTATTTTGTTCTTACATACGTGTATGTTTCCAACTTGATGCTTTCGTCAGAGAACTTATATGACACAAGGCCTTGTTAATGGGGTACTCAAAGAGACTTGAACTCACTCGTGTTTGTAGTTTGAATGATTTTTAGTTGATTATGGGTTTATGTAGAAGTCTTCCTCAAACTCATAACCATCTGAAAATCATTCAAACTGCAAACACGAGTGAGTGCCATATATGTTCTCTGACGAAAGCAACAAGCTGGAAACATACACGTATGTAAGAACAAAATAAATAAATTCAAAAATACAAATCTCTTCGTGGATCTACCTATTTTAGAATATTTTTATTCTCAAAAATTTATACATATATATATATATATATATATATATAAGCATAATACTCATAAAAATTATAGTATTAGTTATATATGTATCGTTTACAAAACTAATTTCTATGCTGATGCAAAGTTTCCTGACAGCTTTGAAAGATCTTTTCTTGATATAAATTTGTACCATCATTATTTTGTTATTCAAGTATTTTTCCTGATTTTTTATGACTTCATTATCATCATTCCTGATTTTCTATGACTTAATCATTCATCATCATGTCGTGCCGCGAGCACGGATATCCCTGACCCTCTCTGGCCACTTCTCCCTATCGTTCATCGCCTCTGGCAGGTCTTCAGGGCTACATCCCGTATCTTCACATAGCTGCTGTATGCATGTTCGAGCTGGTCGTCCTGCTTTTGCTCGGCCATATGAAGGGGTCCATAGGAGTACATCACTTATGAGTTCGTCCCTGCTTCTCCAGCTGTGTCCTGCGTATCTGGTTCGTCTAACTTGGATAGTTTTCGTGATGGGATGTAGGTGGCCGTATAGTGGGTGTTTTGTGGGGTGTTTCCTCCAGGACTTGTTCAATATTGCTCGCAGCATTCTTGTATAATTGCTGTCTAACTTTTTCTCCAGGCGTTTTGTTAGCGTCCACGTAGTGCATCCATATAGCAGTATCGACACAACCGCTGCTTGGAGGAAACTGCGTTACATTTTATCGGTCAGGTCTGAATTCCATATGATCGATAGCCTATCGATAGCTGTCCATGTCTTCGTTAGCCGCGTGTCGATGTCTTTTTCGATTGATGAGACACTGCTGCATCCTGCCATAAAAATGAATCCAGTTTTGATTCAATTTTATATATATATATATATATATATATATATATATATATATATATATATATATATATATATTCGTATTGCTTAATAAAAAATATTTATAGTAACCTATATTAATATACATATATTAATAACATTTATGCATTTAAAATAGACAATAAAATATAATATTCATATAATGATACACATAATAATAATTGTATATGTATATAAAATGAACCATATATACTAGGTATATAAGGTTCATTATTATCTACAGATTTTACTGATGTACAGTGAATAAAGAAGCTGTACTGAATAGATATAAATGAATTCTTTTACTTTGTACGCCAAGTTCCCAAAAATTATAACATCTTGAAAAGAAAATAAATCCAGTGAACAGACCAAACTGAATACTGATTTGAGATAGGACGAACTTAAATGTGTGAGATAAGAATGATCACTCCTCTCAACTTGACGTTTTCCCCAACTCCCTTTTCCAGTTGAAAAACATGAATTGAAGAAAAGCAGGTGCTCAAAGTCTACTACAGTCCTCATGTTAGGCGAAGAGGGGGAGGCGTTTGCTCATTTATCAAACAACCTGTAATCAATTTTTATCGTTCTTGACTTCCGTCCTCCCGCGTTTGTGATTTAATCTTAAACACTATCTTTCCCTCCTCTCCACCCTCACCTTTATTCTTTTTCTTTTTGGACTGCATTTTTCTTTTCCCTTCCTGACATTTTCATTTCTTTTTCTCAAATATCATTCTTTATCTGTCCTTTTCCTTCACTTTCTTCCTTTCTTTCTCTCTTTCATCACATTTTTTTCTTTCTTGCTGATTTCTTTCTTTTTCTTTTCTCTCTCTCTTTCTCCCCCCTCTCTTTCTCTCTCTGTCTCTCTCTCTCTCTCTCTCCCTCTCTCTTTAACCACTTCTTTATATGTAGTTTCTTTCTTTCGAGTTTCTATCATTTATTTTTATTATTTATTTTTCTTTCCTTCTTTTTCTCTTTCTTTTTCTATTTTCTTTCTTTCCTTCTTTATCCATTTCTTCACATTTTTCTTTTGTATTAGTCATTTTCTTTCTTTCTTTCTTTCTTTCTTTCTTTCTTTCACCACTACTTTATAGGTTGTTACTTTCTTCTACTTTCTTTCTCTTTCTTTCTTTCTTTCTTTTTCGTTTCAGTTTGTTCTTTTTTTTTTCTTTATCCATTTCATCATGTTTTTTCTTTCTAATTTCTGTAGCTTATTTCCTTCCTTCTTTCTCTTTTTAACTACATATTCATATGTTCTTTTTTTTCTAATTTCTGGCGCTTTCTTTTTTGTTTGCTTGCTTCAACCACTTCTTTATATATTCTTTCTTTCTTTCTAGTTTCTGTCCTTCTTTTTCCTCTCTTTCTTTCTTTCTTTATGTTTTTCTTCACATTTTTCTTTCTTTAATTCTCTCTTTCTACTTTTTTTTTCTTTCACTACTTTTTAATTTGTTATTTTTCTTTCTAGTTTCTTTCTTTTTTCCTTCTTTTTTCTGATGTTTCCAATTTGCGAAGCTCGTTCGATGACTATAAAATCATTTTCCCACTCCGGTGCAAATAAACCGATGTAGATTTACATTTTTTACGAAGCTGTTCCCCTCCAAATCGCAAACTTCAGGATGTCAGCAATTGCATCGCACATTCTGATAGCTAGTTTGTTAGCCTCCCGAGACACACACACGCATATACATATATATATATATATATATATATATATATATATATATATATATATATATATATATATAGTGTGGATCATTGAAATAAAATAAAAAAGACAAAATCTTTGTCACTTTGCTTTCATAATCACATGATTTGTGATTTTTTGAATTAATGTTACGGAACTTGTTAAGATGCTCTTGACAAAAATGGAGATACAAGTGAGGAAGATATTTACTAACCTCTAACCCTCAATTCCCGCAAAGATAGATTTGACACAAGGTTAAAGTAGAAGCAAAGGGAACTGGAAAGAAATTATCGAAGTGAGAAAAGAAGAGTTTTTACAGTAAAGGAACAATAACAATTATTGTTCGACTATTTCTAGTGAGTTCGATTCTCCCTGTGTGTTCAATACTTCTTGCCTTGTGTCAAACTAAGCTCAGTAATAACAACTAAATTTTCATTTCACTGTCAACTAGTTTTTCCAAAAATTAGTCCCATGGAAAAATTCTGGGATTCTACGAGATAAGTGTTTGTTTTTTTGTTTGTTATTTTTTAAGTTGCCACAATTTTTTTTTTCTCAAAATTAAATGAATTATGTTTATCTCTGTCAAGAAAAGAAGTGAGGTTTCAACACAAATAAAATATTGAATTAATCTGCTTTTAATATTTTTCACTCCACTTACAAATTAATTTATAATAAGTTAAAACAGAGTTGATTTGTACTTTACTCATTTATATGTTCTTATATGAACGATTATAACACTAAATCATCTGATGGTGAGGACCGAGTCCTGGACCTTTGGGAAATATGAAGTACCCCTTCATTGGCATTACAATCAGGTCCATTCTGACCCAGAGTACCTGTTAGGGAACCATCTGTGGATCAAAAGGGACTATTTAATCATTTACAATACCATTTAACTGTGTGCAAATAAATGAGTTCTAACTCGTTTAAAAATGAAGCTACCTACTAACTATTAACTTACAAATATATATATATATATATATATATATATATATATATATATATATATATATATATATATATAAACAGGATTTAGCATGAAATAGCCATATGCCGTTAAATCAAACAACTTAACTTAACCTAACGTCTAATTTTGGGGACAAAGTATTTAACGTGCTGCACTGTGACCTCCTAGTAAGTGAATTTGAGCTCCAGTCACGTTATTACTTTTCATTTTCGAACTGGTGCCCTTAAGAAAGGAATGAATGTGGGAATTCCGTCCGTGGCCCATGCACCTTCGTCTGCCTAATATCACCCTACATCGTGCTGTCTTTCTCTACAGGTTCAGATTGAAGGGCACGAGTCCGAGTTGAGTCCACAGTGGAAGAAGAGAGCGAAAGCAAAAGCTTAAACATATATTAACAGCGGAGGGTGAGACACTTCGCAAAATGACGGTGTGTGGAGTTCTCACTTCCGCTACATAGACGACTGCTAAGTTTTCGGGCTTGTCATCGTTTCTTTCTTCGGAGGATCCTCTTCCCCTCACACTGTACAGCCGACTCTCTCGGGCCTCGTCTGTCCCAATCTGAGTCTATCTCTGTCTTTATTTGCATATATGCAGGAGTGAACATTTCCTGCTTCCAGATTTTCCGCCACCCATAGACTGGACATAAAAATATTGCCAGACTGTATGCTTCCAAGTGACCCTAAAAGGTGTGATAACAAAATTGAAGCTCTTTTAAGTCGTGGCCCCACTTTTATCTGACAATCCCCTTTTATACTTAGGCTGGAATAGTTGTTCCCACAAAAATACAGACGTCCACACACACACTCAACAAACCTACGCAAATATGTTCCGGTCCCTATATTTATACATTTATACATACCTATGGTCAACTCACCATACACATATGTATACACCCACATGTACACAAATACATATACTCACACCTACTCATGTGTCTACACATATGCACATACATATAGCTAAGTCTATATACGACCACACCAGCATCTATAGTGTCACATGGACCTTCTTATTACCATCTTGCTATGGGTTAGATAGTACCGCTTCAGCTACAAGGATGAATTTGGCATTAAATGACCCAAGGAGGTTGATATACCATTTAACAAAGAGATACTAAATCAAACCAATTATGGCCCAGTTGATTGGGACTGCAGAATACACCGACTGCATCTCTGCAAATGGGTAAGACTTCCCCAATGAGTGTCCTAGATATGACACTAAACAATCTGTTGGTGATACTCCAGTAATGCTGGAGATTTAGGGAGAGCAGAGTACCCCTTTATTGCCATTGCTCCCAGATCCACTCTAGCTCGAAGTGGTACTATAGGTCAAATAGAACTAGACTGTGTACTTATACTAAACTAAATTTTTTGAAATAGAACTGTTTATATGTATAAAAATGGATTTGGCATTAAATAACCTACGATGGTTGATATGTCATAAATCTAAACCAAACATACCAAACCAATTAGTTAATATCTTATTAAAATTAGGTTCGTTCGAAAAAAAATGCAAAGACATGGGTTCTGAAATTGTGTAAGATCGTATTTCCGTGATAAAATAAGTAGGGGGATCACTGCATAAACTAATAGTTAGAAAGTTTATCTAAAAGGTCTTAATCAAAGCCAGTTCAATCATTACTAGGCACCATGAAATTGCAGCCATAAAAACAGAAATGTGGAAAAAGAACATACACATAAAGTAAGACATCAGTCAGAATGAAAAAGATTGCGTAATTCAGACGGAGCAGCAATTTTTCTCTTTTATTAATTCTTGGAGAGCGAATCGAGTTCGATATTAGATTATGTTTAATTTCAAACATGTATAACTTCAAAACTCCTCTAAATTTTATTCATGATTTGCCATTCAGTCGAGTTTGTCAAAAGGTTTTTAAAAGATAATTTTGAAACGAAAATGATTCAAATAGGTACACTAATCTATAAATTAGTAGATACGAAGGGGTACTGAAAAGTTCTCAATCTGACCAAGATGGGGATGACATGAAACAAACATATTATTATTGCGCACATTCATCTGGCAGTTCAACACATTTTTCATATCGTTTCCTAAAAAAGAATCATCATTCGATTCTAGGTCAGGGTGAGGGACTTCCCAGCCAACCTGTTATTCTATTATAGATAGATAGATAGATAGATAAGAAGAATACGGAACAGTTTTTGTCAAAGATGTTGTCAAATGAAGTCATATAAAATATGTTCCATAAAAATATGAATGAATTATGATAATTATATGAAGTATATACTGTTCAAATATATAGTATAAAAATAACATACGCAGTACTTGCAATAGAATATTGCGGGGGGGTAAAAGACTATTAGGATAAGAAAATTTTATGCTAAATTTTTCTGCCAAGCACATGTTACATTATTTAGGCCCCTCATTACAAGCATAAAACACACTTTAATATCATCCATTTGACTTCAGGTTCTTTGCCATCTTTTTCTTTATACTCCCAAATATATTTAGTTGATATGTTATTATTTGTGTAACGTTTATTTCTTAATGAGGCTTTGTGATTATTATATATTTCTTTCCACAATCGTTCGGTTGATTCTCTGCAGATTCTATAGGGTCCATTGTTCTTTTCACAATGGCTCCATAAACGACATTATGAGTAAAGTATTTAGCTTCTAATGAGCTCTCGTACTTTCTTCCACAATTGGATGCATGGTTCATTTCATTTATATATATATATATATATATATATATATATATAGAGAGAGAGAGAGAGAGAGAGAAAGGGGGGTTACATGTATATAGTTTTATATTATTGTATTTATGAATCTATTTGTGTTTGTTTCTTTTTTTTTTCCTCGAGATGAAAAGGCTCGCTTGATTTCGTTTTAATTCAGAGCTGATTTTGTTAATTCGATAATAGATCCAATTTTCCGTCTCTTTTTTCCTCTGTATCCCAGAACAATAGGAACTGGGAGAAGATTAAAA
Organism: Sepioteuthis lessoniana; assembly: GCA_963585895.1. NCBI lineage: Eukaryota > Metazoa > Mollusca > Cephalopoda > Myopsida > Loliginidae > Sepioteuthis > Sepioteuthis lessoniana. The sequence continues at coordinate 14,162,799 of OY757923.1, forward strand.
ATAAGAACATAAATACCCGATCCTCGTTCAGAACCCTTACAACGGATGTAAAGCGAGTTAACGAGGGAAGAGAGAAACTGGAGACCAGTGAATAAAGTCTGAAAGGGCAGAGACGCCAAAGTTGAAACTTATAAAGGGAGTAGGGAAAAGGAAGAGGAAAAACGAACGAAATAATTAAGTCAGAATTTTGTTTTAATGGCGTAAAGTACGCAAAGTAACAAAGGAAGAACATCCGTTGATAGATTAGCCGAATAATCTATAGTTGTACCACTGACTACCCGTAATTTTCTGCAATTCACTAATATTCCATTTGTGGAAGACTGTGCTAGGTATTCTTACTAAAGCAATATCAGAAAATAGTGCCAAGGAAATGGCCTTAAATTCCGGTTGCCGATTACTAGGATCTTTTGATGATAATTCCCAGCAAGTAGAGCAAATCCAAAAACTTCTGGATTCAGTTTTATAGTTAACTTTGTTATTTAATAAGCTTCACTTAATCTGACTCACGAATTACTTATAGCTGTAACTAAGTGGTCACTAATATAGGTACTGAATAGATAGATAGATAGATAGATAGATAGATAGATAGATAGATAGATCATGTGGGTTTTCTGGGGTGGGGTTAATGTATACCAATGCGATTACAGTTCCTTTTCTTTTATTAAAAATCGGTCTGCCAGTAAACAATTCGGCATTCAACTTCCAGACTTACCTGGATCAGAAAATAGACACCGACGACAACACACTGATATAAATAGACATAGGAACAGAAAGTCATATAATAAGCTGTAAGAAAATGGTGGTGGAAAATGGAATTAACGAGAACCAATAAAATGGTTATAAAAACAAATGTCTGAAGAGAAAAGGAAAAAAATTCCAAACTGTTCAATTCAAATCAGAAGATGAATGGTAAAAAAATTTCGTAATTTGGGATCATTACATTTTCCATCAGAAATAAGAACAGGTGTTAAGTTACGTCAATGAACCATTATTTGTTATTATCGTAGTTATATCGTGTGTAAGAATTTTATGCTCATACACGTACATTTTACGTTCTATTCATATTTGAGGCGTAATCAAAAAGTATCGAGACAGGACCACTACATTTTAAATCCAAATAAAGACGTATGGTACCACTGAGTATAATAAAGTAGTGATGTCTAGAGGAAGTCTAGATTAATAAGAGATAATTTGAATCGGATTGTCAGTGGTCAGGAAATTAAACAACAATAAGAGATAGAATTGGGCTATTATGAGTGATTATAAGATTTTTGCTTATACAAGGCAGTCACCCATTTCAGAACTAAACAGATTAACTGCTGCTTAACTTCGGTGGTCTGCCGGGGAAACAAAACTTGAATGGTCTATAAGACACCAGAGGAGATATTGTTGAAATTAAAACTGAAAATCCGAAACCTATCAACGTTTCCACTGATATATCTTCCTTTTTTTCTTTTTATTTCTTTTTTTTTATTTGTTTTTTTTTTGTTTGTTTGTTTGTTTTTTTTTGCATTCGCTTGAAAGTAACGAACATAATTTTACCGACTAAAGCTAAAAAGGAAAAAGATAACTTGCCAAAAAAAGATACAAAGTGTAATTTAAAAAATTAGAGACTAAAACTTTAAGTTTTTATTTTTAAATTCTAATTTTAAATAAAGATGTGTACACGTCTGAGCAGCTTATATCTTAAAGTGATGATCCTTAGAAGATGGCTTAAGGAATGAGATCTATGCTTTTCTGATAGCCCGCATTCTCGACAGGAAATCCATTAATAGATAAAATGTTGAACAATCACACACCCTCCATGAATGTTTCCCAATAGATTACGAACTTTAGCTCTAAGTTCAAAGTCAATAAACATCTCATTGATCCTTGAACCATTGTGTCACAACCTGACCACCCATGAACCATCTTCACTCATCCTTCACTCTCCAGTAACTCCTCTTTTTACTACAGCTTGTCACCACACCATCGTAACCTTCTGCTGATTTGTGACCAACTGCTGCTGGTATAGAATTGTTCAATAAACACATTTTCTGCGAGAATGTATTAAAAAAATTCAATAGAAATGTTATACTTTCATTTACCATTCAGAGATGCATTTAGCATAAACATTTTCGTTGAAGGAAATGGAATCGGTAACGCGAATTTAAAATCCTAGACGAGGCTGTTTGAGTTTCATTTCACACTAATGCCCTTATGGAAGGTATGGATCCACCTATTCTCCCTCAGGTATTGGTAAATAATAGGGTATATTTAGTTCTTTAGCTTTTTAGGGAAAAGGAAAAATCTTGATTCAAACCTGATTTAATCCGCTTTAAAATGAACTATGTCACATTATGTCCGCTGCGGTTGGATGAATACAAACATTTACCATTCAGATAAAAGTAAGTTTAAATCATTTGCTTCATTTTCTGTTGAATAGTTATATTTAAAAAATTGCGTTTTCGACTCACCAATCCGCTATATTTCTTTAGTTCTTTGCCCTCCAAAACCACTAAGATGTCGACTTATAACCGATGGCCGATATATAATTTTGAGGATTTAAATATAACAGTTCGGTAAAAAAAAATGAAACAAATGACTGAAACTTACTCTTACCTTGATGGTAAATGTAAGTATTACATTTCTATATAATTTTTTGTACATTACCTCAGAAATAATAAACATTTTCGTTATTGAACTATACAAGCTCCGGCTAAATTTGTACTAGCTTAAACTGAATCTTCTTCCGCAATTGTCTCCCACTAAAAAAATACCATGATGCATCAAAATTCCAAAATGGAAAAAAACGTAAAGCCAGTTTGTATTATATTGCTCTTGGCTTTTGCCCCACTGGAGAACCAATCATCTCTTCATCAAGTGTCACCATGGAGACTAAGTGCAGATGAATGGATGGATAGGAAATGCGTTAGGTTTAAATAAACAAAACAATGAGACGGTGATGGGAGGGAAAGAGAAAAAAATCCGACATCCCGTTAAATAGCTACGTAGAGTAAAAAATAAGTTTCCTGTTTGACTTTTGTTGATCGACTGACACTCAATGATGAATCTATAAAAATCTGTTTTATTTGAATCCCGGTGAGAAGTAGGCAAGACATTAATGTTCTCTCCGGAAATATCTTGCGATAATTCACCAAATGTCTATTTTTATTCGTTTGTCTAACATCGTATAACTCAAAAATGGGTATAGCAATGACCACCAAATTTTTCGCGGTTATTAAGGGGACCCTGGAGCATGGATTGATATATTAGGTTTTGAAAATTCCAAAGCTTTTCATGTTTTTAGCAAAGAGATCAGTTTACAATATAAGTATAATACTAAACTCGATCCTTCCTATTGTTATTTGGCTCTGGAGTTTCAAGAAGTGCCAGTTCTGCCATTGTATAAGGATTTTTCCAAACACAATGGATGTACCGGTTCCGCCATTACTATTTGTCAATTAAAGGGTGGAAGGAGTCTTACTCTCTGAAGCTAACATTTGACTAGAGTCTTGTGTCGAATTTATTACTGCTATCTTCCAGAGCAATTATGACCGTCTTTTGCCCCTTTTAGATCTGCTAATCTGAACCTTTTTCTTTTTGTTTAATCATGTAAAGTAGACATCCAAATCAAAAGTTATAACCTTTTTCCGTGATATTGGTTTTATCCAAGAAAAGGGTACAGTGCTATACAAATTGGCGTTAGCGTTACTGTGGGAGTTGCCAAAACAAGGTTGAACACAACGTTGCACCGCCATAGGAACTGATTTTTGTCACTCTACCGAGGTAAGTTACCTTCCCGTACTGGTAAGAAGTCTGAATTCAGTTTTCTTTCCTCTAGACCAACTGCTATACTAAGGTTAAAGAGACCAAACTACCAAGTATTCAGAGGCGTGTTTAGAACAACTTTTATCGCTGTAGGAAATAGAGTCGGTAATCCGAGTTCAAGCTACCGGTAAATAGTAGGGTAGATTGGGTAATTTAGCCTTGATTAGCCAATCAATCTAGGAGAAGGTAAACTCTGAATTCAACCATCTTTACTCTGCTTAAAAATTACCATTGTATTACATCCTACTCGTGGCGAAAGGGTTGAATTGCATACCTACTATTTTACTATTGCTAAAGGAAGAAACTATGGATCTATGCCTTTTCCGAGGGCATTAGTGGGTGGTAAAACACAAAGAGGTGCATCCAAGATTTGAACTAGGTTCTCCAAGTCCATTTTCTCAGATAATAACCATTACGCTATCCACTCCTCCTGAAAATTTCTGATAGCATGTTGAGAATCTTATTATGATATTTTCTTTAGAAAGTCAAATATAACGTTTGGGAAGTGTTTGGGGGAAGGTTAACAATACAGAGAATAAATTTATGAAAAGAGTTTTAGTTTCAGTTAATTCAGAAACGGTTGGTATCAAGTCCCGAGCCAATAAAGATTACTCAATCAAATTCAGCATTAAAACCAGAAAGATGCTCCTTCTTTCCGAGAAAAACGTCTAATTCAATGACCCACTTGAATCAGGCTTTTTTTTTTTTACAATAATTGAATTTACCCAAAATGCAATATTGATGGCTATCTATTTTGAACAGGAAGTTGCTTATGGTTTATACCCAAAAGATAATCCAACGCGAAGTCCGTAAGTTTGTGATAAATGAATTTAAGGGTAGCTTCACTGTAGTAAGTTAAATTCAATCAATGTATAAAACTAGAGATTAGTCGATAAAAGGGTAATTTTGATCTCTGGCTAAAGCAAACATTTTATGTGGTAAGGACGTTTTGCTTGTTGAATGAATTATCGAGTAGAAAAGAATATGAAATCCTGTGCTTGTATCAAAGAACTTGAATATGAATCGTAATTGTAGAGGAATGTAAAACCTGCAGAAGAAATAATGAAACATAACAAAAAAATAATAAAGTTATTGTTTGATGACAGAAAACGAATAATACTGAATACGAGATCAATGTTTATTGAGAAATTGACAAAAATATCAATAATCAGAAATAACTTTCCCCAACAAATTTTTCATTCATAATTCTCTTTGTTTATTCTTATGCCATTTCAATTCGCTTTGGAACGGTAAGTTTCCTTTATTTGAAATCTTTAAAAGAAAACAAGGATGTGAGTTAATTTTTTTTTTTTTTTTGCTTTCTTGTTTGTTTTTTTTATTTAGTAATTTTTTTCTTTTATTTTTTTGTTTTGTTTTGGGTTTTTTTTTCAATCCAATCAGTATTTGCTCTTTCAAGGTTCATTCGTTTAGGATTATTTGCATTCTGTGCAAAGAGATCGAACGAAGAGTGCGATTTCAGAACTAATATTGAAATAAAGAACTAACTGCAGCTTGAAAAGACTGCCTATCACAGGATAACTAAGAATAGCAAGAGAAATGGTTTGCAACTTGTCTTTTTATATTAATGGGACCCTGGAGCATACTTTTAACATATTTGTTTTCGAAAATTCCAATAACGCTTTAATGTTTTTGGCCAGGATTGGACAGGGTGATCGGGTAATGTAGCACTAAGCACCAAGAGATCCAAGTAACTCACGCGCACACGCACACACACACACACACACACACATATATATATATATATATATGTATGTGCGTGTGCGTATATATATATATATATATATATATATATAATGAAATAACACATTTTTATAAAAACGATTTTCTTAAAAACGGGAAAGGGCTCGAATACTGTCCGATAGAGCAGGATAAAACCATAAATAAATAAATGTCTAGTCACTTCCAAATGACAGTCTCGTTAATAGTTTCATGTACTTAAAAAATACAATCATCGGTTGAAACATGTCTAATCTGATCACACACACACACACACACACACATATATATATATATAGAGAGAGAGAGAGAGGGAGAGAATGAAAATGATAATTGGTGTGGTACAGGAATACCTCGCCTTCTTTTTACTAAAACCTGCTTCTCTGTACACATCAACCGTTCATCGGTAAATTTCACATAGTTTGCTCTTGTCAGATACCAAAAATCTGATGACAGACCTCTGTTCAAGCCTGAAGCACTATAATTTGGCATAATTTTGAATTGCTCTAAAACAAATATTTTTGTGAAATTAAAATAATTTTTGCTATAAACTAATTCCAAATAATTTTTCATGTTTCAAACAACGAAGAGTTTATATTTATGGGAAAAAATTCTGAAAAAATACATTTTGCTTTTCTAAAAAAAATCCCCTTATTTATTGAATGACCCTTCATTCTTTTCACTAAATTTAATCTAATGTTATTGTTCAAAAAGATCAATTAGTTTTATTGAGGTTTCTGAAAGCGAAAGTTCGTAAATTGAGACATACTTGGACATAGATCAAAGGGTTCTAAGCAGTATAGCGGAGCTGTCAAAAATGATTAATACTTATACCAGATCTTATATTATTTCCATAAAAACCTCTAACACACAATGTAAGTATTCATCTCAAACCTCTGTCACGGACAAGATACAACAAAAGGTCAATTTTTTGGTATAACTGGTTTTAAATTCAGTGTTTTTCTTCTTTAAGAGTGGTTGCCACTGTATCAAGGTTAAGGAGCCCAGTCTGATCTACTTATTACTGAAGGGAGAAGAAATGAATTTATGCCTTTCCCTAGGAGATTAACTCGAAAGTAAAACATAAACGACTTGGTCCAGGATTTTAGCTTAGGCCGCTGTATCTATTTCTTAAGATGATAACTGTTACGCTAGGCGCACATCCTTTCTTACATTCAATGTAGCAACCATTATGGGACAGAAATAATATAACACACCATTATTAATATTTATATTTTTATCATCGCACAATTCTTTAGAAGGAAAGAAAAAGTCCTTGAGTGGTTGGTTGGTTGGTTGGTTATGGCATATCAACCTTTGTAGGTTATTTAATGCCCAATCCTTTTTTATGCAAATAGTCAGTTATATTTCAAACAATTCAGTTTAGCATGGGTACACAGTTTAATTGTCAAAAACATTTCTATTTAAAGCTCTTCAGTTTATTCAAACAGTTCTAATTTAGTAATTCAGTTTAGGATAAGTACAGATTTTCTTTAAACGCAGTTAAATGTCAAAACAGTTCTATATTAAACAATTCAGTTTAGTGTAAGTAAAGCTTCAATGTCAAAAACATTTCCATTTCAAACAATTCAGTTTAGCATAAGCACGCAGTTTAATTGTCAAAAACATTCCTATTTCAAGCTATTCGATTTACTCAAACATTTCTAATTCAAACAATCAGTTTAGCATAAGTATGCAGTTAGTTCTTTTTAACCCATGGATAGAGCCCTTATCAGGTGCTACTGCTCCGGGCCAGAGTGGACCTGGGAGCGATGACAATGAAGGGGTACTCTGCATTCCCCAAAGCTCCAGCATTACTGGAACCTCACCATCAGATTGTTTAGTGTCATATCAAGGACACTCGTTGGGGAGGAGGGGGTCTTGTCCCTCTGCAGAGAAGCAGTCGGTGTATTCTACAGCCCCAGCCGACAGGGCAAGAAAAAGTCTTTATTTAATAAAAAAAAATGAAAGGTTGAATTTAAGTACATTAAAGGAAGAATATCTTAAAAGGTGCTCTTCCTTTAAAGTACTTAAATTCTACCTTAAAAGTACCTTAAATGATACTCTTTCTTCCAACTCCTCGAAAGTGTAAAAAGACTTGCTTTCTGGGAAATTATGTTTCAGAATCCTGATACTTGAACAGAGCTTGAACACTGATCTCAGACACTATAGCAAAATACCTTTCTCAACCAGGAGGCAGACCGTTATTATTTTTTAGAGTCTCTTATGCAAACCATTCTGTTTTTATTTTTACAAGGTGGGCAGAAGTAATAGTACAGTTTATGCTATACTGTTATAATTGCCTACCCAACTAATACTGCCCCACACTTTAAGGGAGTTCAGGAAGAGATTCCGTCGGAAGAGATTCCGCCGGAAGAGGCCAGCACTCTTCAAATCGGATCAGTGGCATTTCCACCAGGACAATGCACCAGTCCACAACCCCATCCTTGTCACAGACTATTTGACCAAGACGGGCATCAAGACAGTTCTTCAGCCTCTCTATAGTCCAGACCTTGCTCCTTGTGACTTTTGTTTTTTCCCTAAGCTCAGAGGCTGTCGTTATGTGACAACTGAGGAGATGAAAGAGGCTTTGACGAAGGTCATTGACACGCTCACACAAGAGGACTTCGATGGAGCCTTCCAGAAGTTGTTGGAACGGTAAAACAAGTGCATTGCAGCCAGAGAAGATTACTTCGAAGGGGACTAGAGTTTCAAGTGTGTACTATCAATGAAAGTGCCCATACAAAAAAAAGTCTGGAAACTTATCGTATGCACCTCGTATGTATTACTTGTGAGTTCGTTTCTCTCTGGGTGTCGCGTATTTCTGGGTTTGTCCAAAGCTTAGTAAATGATTGCAATAATAGAACTAAGTGGTTTAGTATATGACTAGCAAGCAAGACATCGGACGATCTATTGGTTGGTTGATTGGTTTTACAGCATTTTGGTTATTTAATGCCGAAGTTAGTTTTTTTTTCTTTTTGTAAACAATTATTCTTTTTTTATAATAATCATTTGTAAACAATTGTAGCTTCAAGTAATTAATCTTAATACAAATAATTTCCATACAGTTACATGGTTTCAAATATTTCTATCTAATACTAATAATTTTTAAACAAACTTATCTGACCCATAGATGGGACCCTAACAAGTACGACCATTCCGGGTTAGAGTTAACCTGGGAGTAATAGTAACGAAAGGATAACTCTGAAATCTCCTCACTAGGGACAGTATAGTATCATACACGGGACACCCTATCTTGGTCAGAACACTAACTGCAGTAAAATGCTCGAAATAAAATCTTACACCTTAAGGCGGCCAATCCTATACACTAACAATTAAGCCAAACCTAGCACTGCTGGATTTAATTGCAATTCGAAATTCACTAAAAACAACTGACTAAGGAATTACTTGTTCAATTTATGTTTGTGTATCATGAGCTGACTCCGTTTAATTGGTTACTTTTTCATTTCTTTCTTTCCCCTTTCTAATGTTTCTAAAAGCCCAAACTAGTTCAAGGATTTCAAAATGGTTTATCTCTGCTTGAACAAGCAATTATTGTTTAATAATTGTTTCTCAAACCATTGGAGTCGCGTCAATAATGCAGGATGCATTCCATCTAAATATATTAGACATACTAAAGGAAAAAAGGATAGTTTTAATGAAGTAATTCTGATACAAAAGGAAAATGCCAACATTTGATTCACTTGTAAATGTTTCATTATAATCATAGCTATATTTTCAATGTTCAACTATTTCTTTTTCAATTGAACTTATTTCTATATATTCATTTGTTTGCACACGGTTATATGATATCAAGTATTCCTATGTAATACAAATAATTTTTATTCATATGGTTTTAAGTGTACCAATCTAATACTAATAAGTAATATACAATTATATGGTTTTAAGTAGCTATTTCTATTTAATATTTTTGCATAGCTATATAGTTTCAAGTATAATAATTTAACACTAATAATTTTCTAAATATTGATTGCTTTAGTTTTGCCAAGTTGGGTTTATTTGTATAATGGCATATCAACTTCTTATGGGTTATTTAATACCAAAATTTGTAAATGTTTTATTACAATTATAACTATTTATATTTTGAACTTTCCATTGAAATCATTTTTAAAATCACTAATTTTTATTATCCTGTGATAATGATCATTTATTTACAGTTATAAGTATTACAGTTATTAAGTATTCCAATTTAATACTAATGAGATATTCATAATTATTTGGTTAAAAGTAATTATTCCTATTCAAGTCATTTGTTTAGACACAGATATATGATTTCCAATATTTCTATCTAACACCAATAATTTGCAAGCAACTGTATGCTTTCAAGTAACAATGATACTCTTTTGTAAACAATACCCTAACAGGTATTACCACTCTGGGTCAGAGTGGATCTGGGAGTAATGTCAATGAAGGTGTACTCCACTCTCCTCTGATCTTCAGAACTTGAACCTCACTACCAGATGCAGTTTTATGATATACCCATATCACTTCTTTTGGCGGGAGGGGCTCCTCTAATCATTTGTAGATGATACAGTCAGCGTATTCTAAGCCTCGCCGACCAGTCTTTGTTTATTTGTAATCCCAACCAGTAACTCTTTTTAGTACTGATTGGGAAAATGCTGTTTATCTTCATTAAACCAACGAGGACCCATGTTCTACTGACAGTGAAATTTGTCAGAGCAGAAAAAGAAAAGATTCGAAATGTTTCAATTAAGAATTTTTGTACAAGAGTTCCGTTTCACAAACAACAAGTTTGTTTTTTGTTTCTTTGTTTGTTTGTTTCATTTCTTAGGAATGTATATCCAGTAGCAAAGCTCTCCCGTAAGACACACATACCTTGCAAAATGTAAAGTCCCACCGAGCAAACCGAACAAATATCTTCATTCCGCAAATATTTACCATTCCACAAAGTGGCAATATCCGCAACACAAATGGAATACATCCTTTTCCTCACCTGCCAAATAAATCTTAATTCCTAAAAGTTCTCACGAAGAAAGCAATTTACATCTTGTCTTTCCTTTCACTTGAAGTATAGAGCACAATTATTAAATCGTTCAACTGTTAAAGCAATAGGTCAACTATCAACAAAGGTCAAATTATGTGTGATTTGCTGTTAGCAAAGAACTGACTGATCACTTGAATAACTTACATTCAACTTTATTCCCAGGACTTCAACCACCCTGTCATCGGAGCTTAGAATAAGCTGACTGTATCCCCTTCAGAAAGATTATACCTCTCTTCCAAAAAGGGATGTTCTAACACTAAACTGCATCTGATGGTGAGGCTCTTGTTCAGGAGATATTCAAAGTACTGAGTACCCCTTAAATACCATTACTCCCAGGAATTCTCTCACCCGGAATGGCTGTATCTGTTAAGGGTCCCTTTTATGTGTCAAATAACTCTGTTTGAAAATTATTAGTATTAGATAGGAATAGTTAATATTGTATAACTAAATTATTTGTATTAAGAATAATAACTTGGCGTCATTATTGTTTACAATGGATTATTAAGATTAGTTACTTGAAACTCATGTGCAAACAAAGGATTAGGATTAAATAGAGATAATGACTTGAAACTGTAGAATTGTGTGTAAACTGTATGTCTTTTATAGGAATACTTTAAACCATAAAACCGTACGCAAATAATTTGTATTAAGAATGCTTGATATCATGTAACTACGTGCAAAAAAGGAAAAAAAAAACTCTTAAAAAACAATTACACGAATAAGGTAGATATGACCGTACAATGAACGCGCTTCCCTAACTTCTAGACATAAAATAACCTTAGACGGGTTTACGTGCTGTTAAAATCAATCAATCAATCAAAGTTTGTTCTAAAGTAATAAAATAGATTTATTTTATTTTTCAGGTTAGCAATTCTGATTAAAACCTAACTGATTAGTGTTGACCCTAAATATGTATAAAAACGTTCATTTCATGTTCACCTCTCACAATTCCCAGTTAGTTGTATATTTTATTGAGTGCGTCGCAAAAGTTGAAGATAAGATCAGATGATGTGTTAAACCTCAGGTTAATGTGACAGAATCATTTTATGAGTTAACACAGGCTTATTGCGATCAAGTTCTACTGTGAAAACAGGTTTTTATTTTTGTGATCAAGATACTATTGATTAACCCCATTCTGGTAACTGGTCACTTTACGAAATAAAGAAAATGCGACAAAAATGAGGACCTTCGTTTGATCTTATCAACATTTGACAGTGAGAATGACTGATAATGAATTAACATTGATCAGCTGATTTTTAAATCAGGTTTACCAACCTGAAAATAAAAAATAATCTCGTTACTTTGTAGATGTACTCTTTTTAAAGGACATTTTGCTCTAAAAGAATATTCCCTTGGTATTACAGCCCATTTTCATAGCATTTCACATAGCACTAGTACCCTTGGGAAAGGTATGAATCCAATTAATCTCCCTCCAGCTATGGGTAAATAGTAGGACAGACTGGGTTCTTCAGCCTTGGTGAGGCAACTAGTCTAGGAGAAGGAAAACTCTGAATTCAAACCTGTTAAACTCCGCTTAAAAATTGACATTGTGTCATATCCTGCTCGAGCGGAGGGGTTGGTAAATAAGATTACAGCCCATTTTCTCCCTTATCTGGGTCCTTGTGACTATTTCTTGATCCTAGAAATCAAAATGCAGCTGAAGGCAATGTCAGTCGAAGCCTTCCAGCATTATTTCTAAGAACAGAAACATCTTTGTGTGGGGCTTGGTTGGTTTGTTGGTTGGTTAGTCGGTTGTTTTCATGGCATATCAACCCTTGTGTAAAATAGGGAAGATGCAATCAGCCAGTTTGCCTCTGAGTCTGACTGTAATAAAAAAAATGGCTGCTTCCATCTCTACTCCTTTAATACCAGTCAAAGGCCGATGATGTTACTGCACGCCCTGCAAGGTCAGATAACTCAGTCACCATCTATACATGCCCCTCCCCCTCCCGTGACCACGGGATGAATTAACGTGGTCATCCTTATATGCGTCAGAGAACCCATGCGAATTTCCCCGTATTCGTGGGGACAGAATCCTTGGCGCTTGTTTTCTGCGACATGAGGGTTGTCTTAACGGTGGGGGACCGACCGGTTGTATATACCCTCCTGTGTTGCTTCCCACCACATATGTGGTGTCAGCCAGTTCCATTTCCATTTCTATTTCTCCAAGTTACTGCCCGCCCTGCAAGGGCAGATAACTCAGTCATCATCAATACACCTATTAGGTTATTTAATGCCAAATCTTCTTTATGCATATATCATCATCATATCGCGCTGGTAGCACGAATATCCCTGACCCTCTCTCGCCACTCCTCCCTATCGTTCATCGCCCTAGGTAGGTCTTCAGGACAACATCCTGTATCCTCACATAGCTGCTGAATGTACGTTCGAGCTGGTCGTCCTGCTTTTGCGCGGCCATGTGTGGGGATCCATAAGAGTACATCTCTTATGAGTTCATCTCTGCTTCTCCAGCAGTGTCCTGCATGTCTGGTTCGTCTAACTTGAATAGTTTTCGTGATAGGGGGCAGGTGGCCGTACAGTTGGTGTCTTGTGGGGTGTTGCTGCCAGGACTTGTTCAGGATTGCACGCAGCATTCTTGTGTAATTGCCGTCTAGCTTCTTCTCCAGTCGTTTTATTAGCGTCCATGTAGTGCATCCATAGAGCAGTATCGATTTGACCGCTGCCTGGAAGAAACTGCGTTTCATTTTATCGGTTAGGTCTGATTTCCATATAATCGATAGCCTATTGATAGCTGTCCATGCTTTCGTTAACCTCGTTTCGATGTCGTTTTCTGTTGATTCGACGCTGCTTCCTAGGTACGTGAATTTGTCTACTAGTTTAAGTGGGGTTCCTTCTAGAGTGGAGATATATTAAATATATATAGTTTATAAATGAATATTTTATAGGTAACAATTTTTAAACGAGCCATAACTCATTTGTTTGCATACAGTTAAATGGTTTCAAGTATTGCAGTCTAACAATAACAGTTTTACTTGCACACTGTAAAATGGTTTCAAGTATTGTTATTTAATACTATTAATTCTATTCATTATTATTTATTCGTTTGCATACAGTTAAATACTTCCAAGTGTTGCAATGTAATGCGAATAATTTTATTTGATATTAATCACCTATTTGCACATAGTTAAATGTTTTCAAGTAAAGTGAATGATTAAATAGTTCTATTTGACCCATAGATGTGACCCTGACATGTACAACCACTGCGAGTCAGAGTGAACCTGGGGTAGTCTACATTCTCTAAGGCAGCAGGACTGGATCCTCACCATCAGGACACTCGTTTAGAGGGGGGTCTTACTCCTCAGCAGAGATGCAGTCGGCGGATTCTACAATCCAGCCAAATGTTTGGGCGTGTGACTTCACAAGGAAACTATTTTGAAGGAGATAAAGTTGATTTCTAAATAAGTTGATCATATTTTTTGTATCATAAATTTTGTTTTGTTCCCATCTTAGTTTTTTCTCTAATCTAAGTAGTGCAACCATATTGTAGTATTGACACGGCTCCAATTCGAAATAATTCCCGTTTTATTTTACCAGAGAGATCAGATTTCCATATGGTCGTTAACCTGTCAATAGCAGTCCATGCTTTACCTATGAATATGCTGACATTGCTTTTATTACTTAAAGAAATCTCTCTTGTTCCATCCACTACGACTAGACAAATGTATTTTTTTAATTAATGAGAGAACCTCCTTATCCCACCGCGCCAGCTACGGATTGAATAGTATCACTACTGTTCTTCTACAACGATAGATTTTGCATTGAATTACCCACTAAGGATATTATGCCATTAAATAAACAAAGAATAAAGAAAGAATAAAACGGGTCTGCGTCATGAATATCCAATGCACGGTATTTTTTGTTTGCATTCGGAATACATGTGCGGTTAAAAGGACGAAATCCCGGGTGTGTTTTATAAGAAAACAAGAGGAGGATTTTTTCTTCATTTACATCTGCTACTTCGTAATTGATACTGCGACATAAAGTCTGGTTATCACAGATTAATCACGAGAGAAGTTTGCTTTCGCCGCCCTTCCAGCTAAAGCGGTTCTGATGTGAGAGAAGCAAACACAAAAGCTGATTTTAAAACCCAAATGCAAAGAGGAGCCGTGTTTTGATTCGGTTTATAAGACATGTAAGATATGCCAAAAGAGAATTTAGCAATATTCTTGATAAGATCTAAGCCATTGTTTTACTAAGGAAATAAAAACAAACAAAATTATCTGACCTTTAAACCGAAAGGCAATTTTCCGTATCCTTCATACTATACAGTTCTATATTCTTCCTAGCAAAATCGCGGGATCGTTGATTGACATTTCTATTTAGGATCAGAGTGGATTATTTGTGTTCGTTATGCCTCAGACCAAGATGGACTCCTTTTTAGAAGAACTTCGTCTCTCTCTCTCTCTCTCTCTCTCTCTCCCCACCCCTGGCCTTTGGACTGGAGTAAAAGTGTAGTATCTGTTTCTGATCCTCAGCTCTATTCTTATCTTCGGACAAGACGCGACTAAATTTAATGTGAGCCTGGTCCCAAAAAGTTCAACTCGGCAGTAGCATCTCCCCCACAAAACAAAAGAGAGAAGATCGGAGAATTCTGGGGCTATTTTTGGCCTTGTGCATGTATACGCCTATGAGAAGCATCATTAAACTGACAGTGACGCAAATTATACCCGATGGGATGCGGTTAAACAAAATATCCGAGTGTAGATTCCGTAGCCTTCGAGTTGAAATCGGAGTGTAGTATCTATTCCCTCTTTTCTTTTCTTTTCTTTTCTTTATCAGGATATATTTATATAGAATAAGAATAATAAAATTACTAACTAAAGTTAAAATTCAAAAGATTTTAGATTTTAAAAGTAATAATTATATAAAATTATGACAATTTCAACAGCTTCAAATCTATAAAATAGCACGTCAAATACAAAAATAGAATGAATACTAAAATTAGATTTTTGGGGTTTTTGCATTTGTTGCATTAATCTAAATTCTGTTAATTTTAAAGCTGCATACGAAGTTTTTTTTGGTTTCTTTCCACAGAATAATGAAAAATTTCGTTATTATGGAAATACGAGGCTTTCATAAAAAAACCTTTGAGTGGCGTCGAGTAGCACCACGAGTTATCATATTATAACATTGTCGTTTCGTATTATTCTATTAAAAACTAAAAAAAAAAAAATAAATAAATAAAACTATGACGGCAGTTTAAAAAATAAAGCGGACGGCAGTAGCAAATAAAATAAATATAAAAATAATCATAATTAGAAAAATCGAAGAGGTGCATACTCCCTGGCATAAAATTCAGACCCAGGTTAGTTTCTGAAATAAATTGTTGTTGATTGCTGAAAAAGAAATGGAAAAAAAATGTTAATACAGCAAAAATTGTTGATATAGTAATATTTTGCAGCCAAGAATAATCAAAACAGTCGCTTAATTAAAAAAGCAAAATAGATAAAAACAGATTATTAGAAAAATATGATCAAACGCGAATTATAAAACATAGTAATTCATTTTCAGTCTAATTTGCTTTACTTCTTTTAATAAGATAACGTAAAATAAAAAGCTAAGTAAAATATGCAAATTAGCTTACTCAAGACAGCGTGCCCATCATTATTTATACATATAACGTTTGACACGGAAACTCATTCATGATGAAACAAACGCGGGCACCTCTGGTGGTGTAACGGTTAGCAAGCTAGACTAGCAGACCTACACGAGTGAGTTCGAGTCTCATTGGGCGCCCCCATTCATTCGGCCTTGTGCCACATCAAAGCAAAGCGCTTTGTAAATTACATGATTAAACAAACGCGAGCCTAGGTTCTTTTCTATAAATTATTAAAAAATAAAAAACAAGAAGCTCATATAACGAAGAAGGTTGTTTATGATAATTACCATTTATACTGAAATAGTAATCAATGTTAATGTGACCTGTAGCCCCTTCGTTATACTCAAGGAGAGAAAAATAAAATGATTAAACCGAGAATATTGATAGGTTTAACTATGAGGAGGTTTTATTACAGCTTATTCGAAAGGAAACCTTTTGTGCCAAAAGTAGTGAGAAGAAGAAAATTGTTATTGAATTTAGAAAGAAAAAAGGAGTTAAATGTCTGAGCGGAATAAGCGTCTCTACAGTCAAGGCAAATATTGAGTTGTTGATTTTAGAACACAGGAATGAATGTTCAGCCATATATACGTGGCCCTGGTTGCTGCAGGAAAGAGCCATGAAGGTCTCCAGAAAAGGTTGTCCAGGAATGAAGTAGTTGAATTGTCAGAGGCGGAATTAATTCGTCTAATTCATATTCAACTGGGAACCCTTAGGTCTAGAAGGGTAGACTAGGTGGCTCTCCTCATGGTGTATGATATTGCTGCTAAGAAGAGAGCGGACAGAAATACGTCCGTCCTGCTCGAAATATGCTGAGGAAAAGAGTAGTTTGGCGGGCTTTCACCGAATTCGATTTGCTCGGGAAAGTCATCCGGGCCGAATGGGATTCGTCATTCTCATTGGATGAAAATACATGGCGAGACCCACGGTCAAAATAATTTACGCGCCAAACATACGAAGTTCTTTCTGCTACACTCATCTTCAAGGAACTATCCCGCTAGGCAGTACTCTGCCCCCACATCCCAAAGAAGTAAGGTTCAGATTTATTGTCTGAAGTACCTCCCAAATGGAGGAAACATCAACGGAGATTAAGAAATCTTTTGCATTGCCCTTGACTGTACATTCTTTCGCAGAAAAGCCTAAACTAAAAATCTGACATTGTCTTCCATCCTGTCAATGGTAGAGGGTTTGAGGTCGTTTTGGTGACACATAGACAGTAAGCTATGTATATGTTAAGGTGTAATTACGTTTTACCAGGATAGATGTAAAAAACAAATGTACGTATTTATCAACCGTTCCGCACGAGCAAGATGCGAAATAAGACCAATTTTTAAGCGGTGTTTAATAGGTTTGAACTCAGAGTTTTCCTTCTTCTTGACCGGTTGCTATACTAAGGCTAAAGAATCCAGTCTGACCCACAATTTTACCCACAGCTTGGGGAAGAATTGTTGGATTCATAGTTTTCCTAAATGTATTAGCGCTATATAAAATACTAACAACCTCAGCAACGATTTGAATTCGGGTCACCGTGGCTATTTCCAACCACGATATTCATTACACCACGTGGACTTCCTCTGGAAGCAAATGTTTGATAAATTCATTTAGATATCATTACTATTAAGAATGTAATCATCTTGGTTTTCAACGAATACGGCCCGTTGCTGGAGGGATAAAATAAAAGTAATAGCGGGACCGGAGTCCGGACTCGTCTACATCGAGAACTCAGTGCAGCAGTGTAGCCATTACACCACGAGGACTCAGCCCGGATAGGATGGAGATTCTTTCATATAGTGGATACTCATCAGGTTTTGCACCTACAGATTTTCATTTGTCCCGATCATTAAAACATTTAATTGTAGCCACAAAAATTTCAGAGTGTCCTGGGTATGACATTAAATCGGTGATGAGGCTTCAGTTCTTAAGATCCGGGGCGTGTTGAATACCTCCTCATTGCTATTATTCCCATGTCCACTCTGACCAAAGTAGTTGTACCCGTTAGGATCCAGTCTATTAGTCAAATAGATTTTAAAAGTTATTAGTATTGGATAGGAATACTTAAAACCATATAACAGTGCGTAAACAAATCATTATAAACAAATCAGTGCAATTTTTAAAAAGTGTAGCATTCGAAAAATGTACTAGAATATTGTAAATCTGGTTATGTTAATGATCAAACATTTAAAAATTAATCAAATTTCGTCATTAAATGACCCATAAGGGGTTGCTATGTCATTCAACAAACCAAAGAACATTCAGAAAGAAGGAAAGTGAAAACTGTATTTCAAACATTTTCTAGGGAAAAACCCAGATTCCTTTAAAGCTTTTTTTTTTCTTTTTTTCAATTCACAATCCTTTAAAGCTGTAATCGAAAATTTGCCTGCAGTCGTTGAAAATGAAGGTGATTGCATTTTTCATAATATTTAAATAAATCTAATTTACATTTGTTGTTATATTCTCTCTAATAAAGCGTAATTACTTTCCGAACTCCCGAATATATATATATATATATATATATATATATATATATATATATATATATAAATTCCTTTTCCTTGAAGTGAATCCTGATAACGAAGAAGGGAAGAAAGGAGAGAGAGGGTACTATCAAGAAGTAAACGCCTGTTTCTACTTAAGGCATAAAATTATTCAGTCTCGAAGTTAATTGTACGAGTCTTTGCTTTTGAATTCATGTGAGATGCTAACTGGAACTGATGTGTTATCTAGTATTGGACATCTGGTCATTAACGAGATAGGCTATCGACCTGCGGCCCCATCGCCAAGTGAAAGAGAGGGCTATTCCGCAACCATGAAATTCCCTTGACTCACCCCTGTTACCGTGAATCAACATTTGGGTGCTAATTCTTATAACATAAACGCTTTTGAGTGGAAGCGCGTAGCATAACGGTTATCGTCAAAGGAAATGTACATAGCGACCCGAGTTCAAATCTTGGATGAAGGTAACTGCGATTCATTTAGGGCTAATACCCTTGAGAAAGACGTGAATACATTTCTTCCTTCACCACCACCATCCCAACCAAAAAAATTTGGGTTAATAATTTGGTAGATAAGGCTTTTTTTAAACTTTTGGTACAACAATCGGTCAAGGAGAAGGGAAATTCTGAATTCAAAACATCTGTACTCCGCTTAAGAATTGACCTTGTGTCACATCCCGCCCGTGGGGTTGGGTTAGTACAAACAGAAACACATTTTGCTTGCCCCACCCACGCTCCTTCCTGGATTTTATGGATGCCTCCCACTAGCAATATACTCTGAACTTGCCAGCATTATTTAAAGGATTAAGAAATTTTTCGGATAAAAAACGAGGAGAAAAGCAATAATTGTTTTTCTTTATTCTTATAGATTTAATTTTACTCTCTATTCTTTTTATTAAAACATTCTGAGTTCATGAACAAACTATGTGAAATCGAAAATAATTAGCTTTTGATAAGACCTGAACCTGTATCCTACAGTTCGTTATTCATGGGTGTCGCTTTAACCAATTCGGTCACACCACCAGTGTTTCCTAAACTGGGTTACACAGAACCCCAGAGCTCCATGAAAGAATTCTGGAGTTCCGCAGGGTAAGGTGTCTTTGAATGAAATATATCGTATAAAAAATAAGTCACTATCCATTAAATGTTTTTCCGATATTCAAGAATGATGTCTATTTCTGCTAGAGAAAGATGTGAACGTAACATAACATATACATAAATATAAGATATTCTTGAGTTAATCTACTTTAAATAATTTCTTTATCCTAACAATTGCGAATTTACAACAACGAAGAACAACTGCTTTTTATTTTAACGTTTCATTTAAAATCATTTTTTTATATGAATAAACTTCTGTTCCTGAAATATGTTTAAAATAATTTTTGCTTCATTTTATGACTAATTAAAACTTCATTTTATATCTAATTAAAACTGAGGTTGTCCGAAAAAAATACATAAATCGTTCAATAGTTCGGCGACAAAATTGATATGAGAATCCCCGCTTGACGCCATTTCTGTTTCGTTAATTCGTGAGAGTTTTGAAATTATATAAATGAAACTTTTTCATTGCTGAACGAACTCGTTTATAAGTCATTGATCCTAGATTTATTGTCCAGAAATCCTTAATTCATGGAATAAATTTTCAAAGTCAAGAGCTACTCTTTGTTCTTCCTTTTATTTCTGAATTTAATTCTTCAAATATTTTTACTCATGTATAGGTTACGTCATTCTTTTGATCAAAAATTAAATTTTTAAAATCTTACCAATATACGGATATATATGCGGAATTTTCAATATTTATATCTATTTGAAATCAATGAAAAAGCACAAAAGTGGACGGGACTGGGTAGGGAAAGTGATCCATTGGTGATTGTTCAAAAGACTGAAACTTAGCCATACTGACAAATGTTGTTTACACAAACTAGAAAATGAAACGCAGAAAATTATCAAGAATTATAATTATTATAATTTATTGAAGATCATTGGATAAAATTAAGGATGTAATAATAATAAAGGACAATTATCGCTTTTCTCTTCGTTCTTCATTCGAAAAAATCCCTTAATTTCTTAAATAATGGAGACATCCTATTAGCTAATAGAATGAAACAAGAATCATTATTTGTGACCTTCAAAGGTAATGCAGAAAGAGATAACACTTTTTCGTGTCATGACGACATTACTCAAAAGAGCATTCAAATGCTCAGCCCATCCTCCAAAACGGGGATTTTATTTCCTGATATCTGGGCTTCTTCGTTGTTTACAGCGCTTAGGTAAAACTGTTTATTGCAGACTTTTTTTTAAAAAAAAAGAAAGAATGCCTACGTGTGATGCTAGCTGTTCGTATTCAGTTCTGGTTATTCCCAACAAATATATGCACTACTCGGTAGGGTTTGAAGGAGATAAATTATCTTGGAAGGTTGATCGTCAGAAGCTCTATCTGAAATGCATTATTGATTCAAAGATAATCAGACATATCAAAATCGATTATCAAACCTGAGATACCTCACCTCTAACAGCGACTGTGACTCTTTTACGAAAAAGAAATATTCTTTCGCAGCTAAAATATCCCATTTACATACAGTCAAAACATGGATCGCAGATATGGCGAGACTAACGAACTAATATCAAAAATCTCTTCCGTTTGTTCCATTTTTCTATTCTACAAATTTTTTGTTAATCAAAAATTTACTCCGAACAATTGCCAATGGTGATTGTTACTATCTATATATTACTAAAATCTTAATTTTTTTGGATATATATCCAATCGTGAACCAGAAATCGGCACATCAAAGCGAGGTTCTATAAGAGCAATACACTTAAAATTCTCAAGCTTAAAGAGTAAACCAATTCCCACGCCAATATACAACCGAATGATACGAACAGACTGAGAAAGAAAGAAAGAAAGAAAGAAAGAAAGAAAGAAATTTGAAAAGGAGAAAGAACAGTTGCATTGTTTTACATGTGAGTAGATTATTGCCTTAGTAATTGGAATCCATCATTCAAGACCGCATACTCGAACTCAAATTACTTAAAAAAAACTATCATATATGTGTAGTAATTTCCGAAAAATCTGTAGATATTCTGGGAAGATAATACAACAGAGACATTTTATCATGGAACATGTGATACTCTATCTAGATACCTTAAATATTTTTTTCTTTCAAATGTCTAATTGAACAATATTTTCTCTTCTATACGAAAAGGTTATGAATTCCTCAGCTCCTATTCAATGTATTTTGAAACACAAAAGACTTTACTGCAAGCGTTACCTATGTTGTCTCTAATTTTGGGAAGAGTTATTTACATATTTCTTCGGTCAACTGAGTCTCGTATCTATAACGTTTCGACCATTCCATTCTGCAGTCTTCTGCAGGTCTGTATGAAACGACAGGATCTTTTCCGGCAGTGTAAAGCAAAATAGCTGTGATAGACATTATTTAAATCATCTGAACAGTAGCGGATACGCATATAGCTTGTTCCAACAAAAAGAGAAGGACTAACATTTTGTTTTTAATGAGACCATCCCTTTCCGTACAGATAACATATCTGAAGAAGACTGTAGACTTGAATTGTCGAAATTCTCAGCCGTCCGAAGAATAAAATTTAGAAATTCCAAGTCTTATGATAAGAGTTCTTCTGGTACAATGTAACTCAGTACTATCTGCCACGGGTAGTGACGTTCCAGTTTTGGAGCTCTGGGATGTATCATTGCCATTACTCCCAGGTCTACTCTGACCCGAAGTGGTAATACCTGTTAAGATCCCATCTATGGGTTATTTTAAATCTGTTTGAAAATTATTAGAATTGGATTGGAATACTTGAAACCAGATAAGTATGTGCACATTATTTGTATTATATTTACAAACAGATAATTATTATAATTATTATGTCACTCCTAGTGAGTTTTTCACACCAGCACCAGCTTGTGGTCTTTCACTGAAGTCTAAATGACAGCTAGTCTCCTCAGGTCTCCAGGACTTTTCTCGGTATTACAGCCGAACTCAACAATGCTATGATCTGCACGGTTCCGATTCTTCCTCTGATTTCCAATTTTGTTAGTCTCTTTTTCAAGCCTTTAGGGACTGTTCTTAGCGTGTCATTATAGGCATAACCTTCATGTTTGTTCAACTGGTTTTTAGCTCTCTGACAAGATCCAAGTATTTGTTTATCTTTTCACTTTCTTTCATTTTCAGTTTGTGGTCCGCAAGAACAATAAAATTTACTAGATAATAGGTTCTTTATTTTTCTTGTTAATTAACACAAGGTCTGGTCTTCTGGTCGAGATTGGGTGATCCGTTTGTATCTCAAAATCCCAGAGAATTTTATACGTCTTATTTTATTATCAGATTCTGGTTTGTGTATATACCATTTGGAAGTCCAATTTTAATCTCTGGCAGAATTCCCAATGGATCACCTTTCTCACCCACTAATGTCTAGTTTTGTACTCCTTTTGTGCTAGTTTGCTGCATTTGCTTATTATGTGATTAACCGTTTCATATAATAGTGTATAAATACTCTGCTGTGAACATGCAGCTTCAATAATATTTCATGGCTCATCTTTTTTAATACAGTTGTTGAAACTTAGAGATTGGGATTATTTTGGTTTAGTTTGTTTAACGACATGTCAACTCCTCATGAACAATTTAATGCCAAAATTGATTCATCTATAAATGCATGATTGTAATTACAACTATATTTTCAATGTTCTATTGTATTTTCTAATAGCATATTTTTAGTTAATTTGTGGTCATTTGTTCGCGCATTGTTATATGGTTTCAAGTATTCCTATCAAATATTAATTATCTTAAACAGCTATTTGACCCTTCGATAGAACTCTAACAGATTTACCATTCCAACTCAAGGTGTTCCTGGAAGAAAGGATGATGAGGTAGCACTCTACTCATCCAAGACTTCCAAAACCGGAGGCTCACCACCGAATGTAATTTAGTGTGATGCCTCGGACAACTCTTCGGAGGACGGGGATATCTCACCTCCTCTGTAGAGGATGCACCCTTGACCACATAAACCTACGCATACATATGCATACACGACCACATACAAAAACACACATACACACATACATACGATCACACACATAAACACATATGAGGACACATAGACAAGAACACACGCTACGTACACATACTATCACACGCACACATATGCATACAACCACACACATAAACGTACATATAAGTTCACACAAATTACCACGCATACATGCACATGCATACGTACATACATATATGACTCTACACATAAATATACATGCAAAATTCACATGACAACGCATACATGCACAAATATACGCACATACAAACACGACCACACAACTGGTCACGAACATTAAGATAAATACTCACACATATAACCACTCACATAGACACATGCATACGCATGTAGATGCATGACTATGATGACACATATAAACTCTCACATACATCCATACACTCATATGCACATACATACACGACCATGCACATGCACACACATATGACAGCACACATAAGCATACATAATCACAAACTGATACTCATGACCACATATACATGTACACACATACAGATATGGAGGTAGACTCCTTGGCGTTGTGGCTAACGTACTGGACTACGACATTATAGAAAGCAAGTTCAAACTCCAGTCACGTTATTACGTTCACTTTCGCTGATAGAGTGAAGAGAGAGGGGTTAATTCAATGTACTGTATTTCCTCACCATAAAAAGCTCCAGGCACTGGTATTGTTTGATATCATGGGATTGGTACGAAATGGTGTCGTGCGATGTCTTTTTTCAAATTCGAGGTTGGCGCTATCATGTATGTTAAGTGCGAAAAATAAATTTAGCAGTAAATTTACTGCAGTCAGTTTATACGCATTCTTCTAAAATCTGAACAACTTAATTAGTATCAGATAATAAAGTGTGTGGAGGTGGGTAAATTAACCTTCGTTCGATTCGTTTCAGTTATTCTTTCTCGATTTTTAATGTTAATTTTCTTTGTACAATTAGTGGAATCTGTTTTTTGGACATTTGTTTCTTTTTCAATTGGTGGATCATAATTCTTTTCACTGCCATGAACAATTATTTGTTATTAAACAACAGCAGAGAAATGATTACTTTCAAATCAATTCATCTATTTTGATTTCACAATGTATGTGTCATATCCCCCAACTTCTATCGAAATATCAGTGTATGAGGGGTGCGTCTGAAGTAATTATATATCCTAATATCCTATGTTAATATACATATTCAACTCTCTCTCTCTCTCTCTCTCTCTCTCTCTCTCTCTCTCTCACACACACACACACACACACACATGCACATACTTTTTCACGCCCTGTCGATGGAGCCTAAAATACACTATAACATCAACAATAAACAAAAAAGTATGATACCAGTAGTAAGGTCTTCTTTTAGAGATCTGAAAAGTGTAGAATCACCTCATCGTTCCATTACTCCCAGTTCCACTCTGACCCAGAGTGATAGTAACTATTGTGGTTCTGTCTATGGGTCAAATAGATCAATTTTAAAATTATTAGTATGAGATGGGAATACTTGAAACTATATAACCTTATATCAGGAATGGTTACTTGAAGCTGTCACTGTTTACAAATGATTCAAATCATTAGTTATGCGAAACCATAGAAGTGCTTACAAACAATTCTAACTTAACCCAACGAGTTGACATACTGTAAAACCAACCAACCAACTCTCTCTCTCTCTCACTCTCTCTCTCTCTCTCTCTCTCTCTCTCTTTTGCAGTGTTACAATAAGAACTATCGACTTGGTTACCCAAGTTCAAATCTTGGACAAGGCTGTTTGAGTTTTACTTCACGCCAATGCCCTTGGGAAAAGCATGAATCTATGTCTTCTTTTCCTTGCTATGGGTAAATAGTATGGCAATTGATCTAAAAGCAGCTGCACTCCGATTAAGAATTTTTAATCGGAGTACAAAATGAGCGATGGATAATTGGGACGAATGAAGAGAGAGAGAGAGAGAGAGAGAGAGAGAGAGAGAGAGACAGGAAAATCCGTGCAAACAGCGTGACTTGATGATAATGATGATGTATATATATATATATATATATATATATGTGTGTGTGTGATTTGCAAATGAATAGTTTGTAGGCAACACTTCTAAACGAGCCAGAGCTCATTTGTTTCCACACAGTTAAATGGTTTCACATATTGATATTTACTGTTGGCGCACAGTTAAATTGTTTCCAGTATCACTATATAATACGAATAATTCTATTTACACACAGATGGCTTCAAGTATAAGCAGTTTTATTTGACTCATTAATGGGATCCTAACAGATATCGCCATTCCTACTCAGAGTTGGCCTGGGAGTAATGGCAATGAAAGGATACTCCACATTCACCAAAGCTCCAGGACTGGAGCCTCGCTATCAGATGGTTTAGTGTCATACGTAGAACATTCGTTGGGTTGGTGGGATCTTACCCCTGTTTAGAGATGCAGTCGACATATTCTATAGCCCCAGCCGACTGGGTTTGATATAATCTTACTTCTTTTTGTATATCTATTTTGTTCATAAGTAATTGCAAGTCCTTTTTTCCCAAAAAAATTAAGTCACTGTTATTTTAAGAAAGTTCCTCCGCTTTATGTACACAAAAATATGAAATAAGAGAGCAGTTAACTAATGAAATGGGGTTCGACATTCAAATTAGGTCACAGACTAAATTGACACAGACAGTGTGATAAGTATCAACAACTTTCTATAATGTGAACACAAGTAGTAGTAGTAGCAGTAGTACTAGTAGTAGTGAGGTAGGTCGCTGTGATAATGGCAGTAGTTTTAGTTGTCGTGAAATTGTTTCTTGTTGTGGTGATAATGATGGTTAGAGCAACATGGTGCTAATGGCGAAAGCAGAGACGAGGAGGATGTGCCACCGTCAAGTAATCCACTGCGAGTTCACTGCACGAAAAGTCTGGTTTGTGCCGCGTATTCTTCACCCACACCCGCTGGATTTAAAAGCTGTTTGGTTTTCGCATTTGCCACTTTCGTGGCGGGGTAGGTGTGTACCTATTTCCTTTGTTTCCAACTTTCCAGCAACTTAGCAAGGATAAAATACGAGTGTCTGCATATACCTATTTAACTACCAACCAACCCAAGTGTCTGCCGTAGAGCGATATTTAGCTGTTTAGTCGCACAGTTCTCGATTCTATCCACATCACTTGCCATACTATAGAGGATTGATGACTAAGTTAGACTACTCTGGCGAAAAATAAAATCCATGAAGGACGACACTGATTTTGAATACGGTACAGTATGTACCTTAATGTCTGAATAATGTTCATAACACCTATTATTTTGAAACGTGTGCGCGTATACATATGTATATGGGCTCATTTTTCAGCTATACTATCTGTATAATTACTCTTGAATAAACTGAAATTTCCTTTTCATCTGGTATATATATATATATATATATAAGTAGTCTTTTTAATGTGTTTTTTTTTTAAATCGGAAAAGTGCTCAATACCGACAAGTAGATCAGGATAAAACCTAAAATAATTTTATAGTTCTCTCTTCATCTTTGGATATATATATATATATATATATATATTGTAGGGATTACGTCACTTGCTTTCCAAAGAGTACTTTTAATGCCTATTAGGTGACGTAACCAAGGTAACATATAAAAAGCCACGGCAAAGTCAAACTCCTCTAAGTTCCTGCCTCGACAACCAAAAGCACGCACGAGTCTAAGCGTTTGCCTGAGAGGAGGTTCTCACCCCAACAAACCTCGTGTCGTACCATGCATGGTATTGTGATGACTGAATTGTCGGTAGTTCTTACTTACGGAGTGATGGTCACGTTCTCGAGGTTTTATTGGAAACAAAACTCTGAGTGTCGTTTCTACAATTAACAACACAAAGAATATGAATAACGCAGTCAAGAAAAATTTCACAACAACGACAATGTTAAACAAACATTCATTTTATAAAATAAAGCAAACTAGGAAAAGTTAATACTCAGCAACAATGTTCGAATATGTTTGTTATGTATTTATGTATGTGGGTGTGTATAATACAAATACGTTAGCTGAAATGGTTGTGAGTGTTGTTCGAAATATTTGTGTGTACCTGTGTTCGCCGTCCAGACAGAGACTTAAAATATGAACAAGTCCTACTTACACGAGTGTGTAGGTAAGCATGAAAACTAAAAAGTACATAGCGACGAAGTATGCGTCTGTCCACTGACTGTTGACTTGTTGTATCTGTGGGCGACGTTGAAGCCCACGAAAAGTTGAGTAGTTTGAGAAATTGTAAATATACTTATTTCGATATGGTCATGAACGTATTTTTGCTGGCTGTTCTCCCATTTTCTGTTGTTATTTTCCTGTCATGTTGTCTCGAAATGTTGCTAGCTTGGAAGAGCTGAGAATGTTGGAGGCTGTGAGAGTATTTGAGAGAAAGAGCTTTTCGCGAGCATGAAATGTATAGATTTCCAAGTCACATGACGGGCTCCAAACGCAAGATTTATTTTTTAGCGGGAAAAAAGAATTTTCACTCTACGTGTTCTCGGCCGACTGGCTTAAAATTATAGGACTGTAAATTCAAAACTACTATGCTTTGACGTAAGTCTTCACATAACTTCCATTCTATTCAGAATTCTCAATTTATACCAAAAGACTCTTCAACTGCATAGTTGGACTTTTCTCTATACTGTAATCTGTTAGTAGTTCATGTAATATCTGTGTTGATTCTGTTAAGTTTGCACAAGAAACAAATATGCTGTTGTTAATTCGTCGTGAATTATGAAATACTGAACAATGATACAATTACTCCATTACAAGTTTCCGTATTGTGTTCCTCACACTCAAATAATTGTAGCAGTAAGTTTTGCTACTCAGATACAACTATGGGAAAACAAATCTTCAAGTCGTCGATACCAAAGCAGTCTCGATTCAATTATGACAATATATATATATATATATATATATGAACAAAACCGTGCATCTGCAAAAACAGATGCAAAAATCGAAGAAACGTAAATTAAAAATGTGAATATGCTGTTTTGAAGTTCCTTACTTTTTATAGAATATGAGTCAACGAATTCATGAGTAAAATAAAGAAACATCGGATATCGAGCCTTACTGGATTTGTCTTGAAGTTGTTTTCTGCTGCAAAGCGTAAACAAACCCACGAAAGTAGGCGTGGCTTACTAAAGTATGGTGACCTAAGGGCATGATAATCTATGTTACGGATTACAGTTTTTTGGTTCATAAATTTTCCAATTCGAATACCAGATCTGTTTCATTTGTTCATAAATAACAACAAAAAGAGTTTATTAGTTTTTATAAAAGTTTATTATAAAGTAAGTATTAAATTTCCTGTTGAAATTTTAAAATGGTTGAGGCAAGTATTAAAATTGAAATTCGTATAGAATTTTATAAATGTTTATGTGGTGAATATTTAGAAATTTTCTGAATCTATATTTGTCTGGCATTGAAAACAATTTATTAAAATATTTTTAAACTTATAACGTCATACACTAAAATGAAAAGTGAGAAAAACATTTTGGAAGAAGAAAAGCACACCCAACTTCTTGTTTCGCAGCTGAAATGTCAAGAATCATGAATATATATCGAAATAATAATTGCCTCCCGTTTGGATATCTGTAATAAAAATATTCATCAGTGAAAAACCACAAAAAAGAAAAAACTAACAAATTTTTTAAAAAAATGTTCAACGTATATATATATATATATATATACAGCACTGATTTTTTTCAGGATGTAATGTGATAATAAGGAATAGATACATGTGGCTCATTTGATATAAAAATATTTGACTGGGTATTTTTTCATGATTTTCATTTTTAAGATTTCTAACAAAAATTTTAATTAAAAAATAAAGGATTCTTTTAGATTAAAAAAAGCGTGATTTTTTTTCTCTTTTCTTAAAGAGAAAAACCAACGGAAAAGAATAAGTTGTTTTTTTTATGCCTTAAAAATCAGTATTATATTTATCTTCATATTTTCTCAATTGAAAAAAGCAAGACGCCCGTCAAAAAAAAAACAGGCATCCATTATAAAAGAAAATACAATAAATAAAAAACTGAAAATGGAATCACTTTCTTTATTGAAAGCTCCTTAAAATATGTAAAATCACGACTACACATAATTAATAATCTTTTCAAATAACGAAAATACAAAAAATTTGAAAACAAAAGAAAACAAAAAACATATCCTCAGAATTTTGAGTTACAATTTATTTCCCGGTTCATTGGCCTAGTTGGTTGAGTGTTCGCAAATGTGACCTGGGTTCAATCCCAGGTCGCGTCATACTTTAAAAATGGTACTTGTTTAACACTCAGCAATATAAGGTACGTATCAAGGGTAAAGTGGAGCAATTCAGGGAAAGGAGTAGCGACTACCTCTGTGTAGTTGCTATTGAAAAGGGAGCCTTCTGGTCGCCCTCGACTACGGTCACCAACTTTACTTCATTCATTCATTCATTTATTCTAATTTCATCGTTTGTTACTGAAAAAGCAAAGACTTTTAAAATCCAATAAATCGCTGATTTTTGGTGATTTTTACAAAGACACTGTATTTTAGTAGGTACGTTTATTTATTCATAGCTATTGTATATATATATGTATATATATATATATGTGTGTGTGTGTGTGTGTGTGTGTGCTTACAGCATGGCCTCTATGGACTTTTTGCTTTGTAACAAATAACTTCTTCTGATTGAAAAAAATCACTAAAAAACAGGGAATTATCCGATTTTAATGAAATTTTCAGTGTTCTTTTATAAATGAATGAATTTTATAATGCATTAGTTATTTTATCAAAAAACTTGCAGATGTTTTCAGGTCTCTTAACGCTATCCTTGTGTGTGGCGCTATTTAATCGGTAAGGATATATGATATGCAGTGGCGATTCTACAGGGAAGGGTAGAAGGGATCCAGCCCCTACATGAATTTTGGCTGCCCTCCTCCCCACTTTTATAAACTTCAAAAATTCATAAAACTGATCAGTCTCTGATTTTGATAAGATTTGATCTTCGGCACTTTTCCCTTTGTGTTCTCTTTTTCATTTAGCTTTTTTTTTATTACGTCCACATCTGCCAATATCAGGCAAAATAAGAACACATACAGAAACCAGTATGAAAAAAAAAATGAACATATTTAAAAATAATGTCCCCTACTTGATATATAGATACATTGGCAGTCAGTGATTTATGGCCGAGTGAAAGAATTGGACTGTAATTTTCTCCAATCTACTGAAGACAGACGGCGCCGAACACCCAGACGCTGAACTCCTTTTTTCCAGAAGTATACAGCCTGGCTCGTCCATCTCCACACAGAGTGAGGCACACACAGCAGGTTACCTCAAGTGGTTATCAATGGTTCCAACCATGATCCCCTGACCCTGACCCTGGCTTGAACGACCGATCTCCACGACTCATACTCCCAACTGAAATTTACTAACAATGCTGGTATTTGGGAAAGGAATCAAGGAAAAGGGGGTTGATAGAAAAACAATTTAGACCTCTTCTTTTCCTATTTATAGTGGTCACCACTGACCATCAAAATGATTCTTTTTTTTAAACGCACGTTCAAGCGAACCATACGTCTTTTTGTCTCTCTCGTATTTGATTCCTTTCGGCTAAACAAACATAGCACAACACATACTCACGATACTATAAATATAAACCAACACTGCATTATGGATAAATTTTTGAATTATAAAAAGGCACCTCAACAACAAACAGAGACGCCGAAGAAGCAGGAGCATCTGCAAAAACGTTGAAGGCAGGTGCTGAATATTCTGCAACTGTTATTGGCCATTCATCTAAAAAACTGAAAAAGAATACTGCCCCAGTTGACATATCCCAATTCACAGGTGGTAATCCAATTCAACCACGTTTACGAGAATATCCCAAGTACAGATTGATATGACAGATACTTTCTGTATATAATAAGACAAAAGAGTGAAGGTTTGAATGAAATAAAGAAACAATTTTTAAATTGGGACCTACTGGAAGAAAATAGTACCCTAGATGTGAATATCAAATTTGAAAAAAGATTAGACGTTTTAGGAACTTTTGATACTATGATTTAATAGAAAATACCATTTTCTTTTTGATTATCAGGGAAATAATTCTGTATCAAATTTGTTTTGCTTAAAAGTTGACATTAGATTTTGACTTTCTTTTCTCTCATCACAGGCTAAATGTAAATATATAATTAAAGGAATGTTTTTGTTAAACGAAAAATATGAATTTTAAAGCAAGAAATTGGGAGCTGTTTTTTTTTATATATAAATATATATTGTATATTCAGAAACCATATTAACGTGCATATTTTCTTTTTTCAAGATTGAATATAAAAAATAATTTATTGCTGATAGTTTGTGTGTGTGTGTGTGTGTGTGTGTGGTTGGCAGTTCCAGCCTTCCTCATAAATAATTTTTGCGAGAAACTAAAACATACCTTTATAGTTGTATTGTAAAGTGACATAGAAAATCTCTAGCCATTAATTTTGACCTACTACTTGGATTTAAATTCCATGGTAAATTATATAGTTATCAAGGCGAAAGTAATATTTTTACATAAACCGGTTTATTAATGTCTCTAGTAACTAATTCCATTCAAAAACATTTTAGAATATTAAAAAAAAAATCATAGCACTGTTTAGTTTATCTGGCCTCAAAATGGTTTAGATCGTCAACTTTTGGTGTATTTAAATCTTAATCCCCAGCTATGGGTTAAAAAGTATAATTCCTGTTCTTCTACAAGCATGACATTGGCATTAAACTACTCACCAAGGTTAATATTCCATTAAGCAAAGAAACCAATCTTAAATCTTTAAAGTGTAGGGCACCTCTGGTGGTGTAACGGTTAGCAAGCTAGACTAGCGAACCTACACGAGTGAGTTCGAGTCTCATTGGGTGCCCATTCATTCAGCCTTGTGCCACATCGAAGCAAAAGAGCTTTGTAAATTACCCTAAATCTTTAAAGTGTATAAAAAATTAATTAAATTTGTAATCGAATTTTGCTTTTAATACTGATAATTATAATGCTACTATATTTCTGATAGAACTAAAATTTAACCTTAAATAATAACTTTTATAATAACTATTTTAGTCAGTTTTAACGGAAAAAGAATGAAATAGTGTTAGTAACTAGTGTGTGTGTGTGTGTGTGTGTTAAAGAAGCCACGGCCTATGAAATTAAATAACACTGATAATAAAATATTCTTGTTTACATGAATTTCAGTTACGCTAATACTTTGGCACACACACACACAAACACACACACACATATATATATATATATATATATATATATATATATAATATTTTTGTCTTGTATTTGTTATTTTGTCTTGCCTTGTTTTGTTTTGTCTTTCCTATTGAATGCTCTATAATTTAAAGAAAAATACAGCTTAGATATATTTAATCTGGTAAAATTTTACTCGTGCACCCGTTCAAGTTGACTAAGAAAAATATCTATACACACACACACATACACACACACACACACACACACACATATATATATATATATATATATATATATATATATATATATATATATATATGTATATATATAGTGATTTGAACTAATTAGACCTTCAAAGTCACTTTTTTTAAAATAAATCAACTATTTTAAATTTTTTAAGTGGAGGGGTTCACTTTTACATTTTAATTCAATATAAAATAATCTCCCATTTCCGGAACGGTTAGCGTTGGAAAAGACAA
The DNA here is from genome assembly GCA_963585895.1 of Sepioteuthis lessoniana. Taxonomy (NCBI): domain Eukaryota; kingdom Metazoa; phylum Mollusca; class Cephalopoda; order Myopsida; family Loliginidae; genus Sepioteuthis; species Sepioteuthis lessoniana. The sequence continues at coordinate 14,196,216 of OY757923.1, forward strand.
GTGACCAGACTGGTAGAATTATTTGATCTTTTTTTTTTTTTTTTTACTTCTAAGGATTCTTTCATTAATACTTGTTCCGGATATGGGTGGTTATTCAACATTGAATTAGAATGGGAAATGAATACTCCTCATAAAATGGAAAACATTTTTTTCGAAAAATAAAAAATGCGATGGATTTAAGGGTATTATCAGTTCAAATTACGCAAAAATTTACTAGAAAACTTTTTTCCCGGTAAACTTGATCGGGTGCATGTGTAGAATAATACTTTTATTTATTTTTTTTTTATCCGAACACTCGATCATTTGACAAATTGTCACAAATTTGTTAAAATAATCTTTCAACGTATTGAATTCAAACCTCAGCTATTCAAAATTGATGAATTTACCAACCATATCATTTTCACATATAAAACGTTTTATTTTGATCCTCATTTATCATTGCTCAGTTCATAGATATTACGTTCTTAGTAAGGCCAAGAACTTTATACCATCCTGGATGAATCGATAAGTTTGTATCCTGACATATAATTATTAGGTAAATTTTTATTTGAAATGTTCACTATATAAGGTTTGATCGATGAGATTAATATTCAGCATTGAAGTAAGTGCATTGATAATTGATGATCTGATGTTGAAAAATGAATATTTGTTGTGTAAAACTTATTTATTTATTGGTTTATTCTGTTCTTATTAGGCTACAGACCTGTTGATGTACCTACATATTCAGAGATACCAGGGTTTTTTTTCCAAGATTCCAGGAATTGCTTCAAGGTAAATATCTACTATATTAGTTTTGCGTGCTTTTCAATTTCCTCGAAGTTTTTTGCTGTATCTCTTATCAAAAGTAACAAACAAACATTCAAAAGTCGGATCATTATTCCACCCCGATCTTTTTACTGTTGATCGATTTGTATATCTACACTTCTGTTGGTATTTGTCTTAAGAATGCAAATTACAAATTCATTCTATACTTTTTCTCTCAACATTCCATAATATTTTCCTCGGCTTTGAATAAGAAAAAAAAATTTACCATTAATCTAAATAATTTGTTTATGGCAGATTTTACGAAGCTACAAGATGTTTTGTATCTTATCTGTAATTAGTTTATTTTCACCTAAATAAAAGACCAATGTTAACATCATTTTCGTGTGCTAATTCCATAATTTTTATCAGAGGAAGTATTCCAACATATAAGTCTAGGTATATAAACGCATAATTTTAAACACTTTTCTCTTTCTTCTTTCTTTCTTCGTTTTTAATGGCATATCAATCTTCCAGATTGCCAACGCCATCTTTGTAGAAGGACAGTAGTGATACGATATAACCCATTGCTGGGAGATAAGAGGATTAATACCTTTCCTTAGGATATTAGTCTGAAAGTAAACACAATAGCGCGATTGGAGTTCGAACTCGCTTACTATGATATCAGAGTCCAGCAAGGTTAGCCACTACACCACAGAGACTCTTCTTGTTCATTGATTGTCCTTTCGTATTTCTTTGTCCGTTTATATGAGTATATATGTGTGCGTCTGTGTGTGTATTTGTGTTCACGCACTTGTTTTTTTATGTCTGTTGTTCCACAAACTTATTTTTTGAGAAAATTATTTACCACCAATTTTATAAGATTGGTGTTATGTTAGCCCTCCTTTTAACAACATTCTCAATATCCGGCTATAGTCGATGTGTTAAACATTTTCGGCGACGTCATTTACAAAGACAGTCGCTGTTGAAACAAGCAATTGGATAAAAAAGTTGAGGACGTATGGGCGCTTATTGATTAACTATAGGTGGTCCAGTGGTAATTGAAAGATTTAGTTTGATTCATAAAATTAATTGAGTTGGTACCAAAACAGCTGAAAAGAAGAGTCGTATAACTTGGGGCTTAAGTGAAACAGTTCTCTAATCGAGGTGTAGAAATGAAGCAGTGACTCCTTCCCTTTATCGAGCTACTAAAATCACACCACGTATTCCTTCTTGGAACTAGTAAAAAAAAATTTAACATCTGAAATAAATGTTAATGGTTTTTCTAACTAGTGTGTTTGTCAATTGCTTTGTCCACCTGGGATCAACTGACAACATTTCTTTCTTCCTCAGACCTTCTACCATCTTAGTTTCTACCTTCTCGAATCCTCCACGATATAAGACAGATTGAGAGAGGGGGAAGGAAGAAATAGAGACAGAAGAAGATGATCTTGGATTTGGGATTAAAGATCGAGAGGGAATATCTGAAATAAATTGGTGATCGATTTTCCTGTTTGATTCCAATGTTAATGTTTATTACTGATTGTTTTTTTATTTATCTTTATTCTATTCGGCACTATATTTTTGCAGCCTAGTTGCCACACGCGTATTCAGCCGTTTCTTTATTTTTAGGGGGATAGGGGATTAGGGGGTCTGTTTTCTTCTCTTGGAACCACTTACCTACGCTGAATTTAGAGGTACCCGATGAGAACAGCATTTCTTGAACACAACAGCAATCATGAAAGTCTCATTAAATTTGAAAAAAAAAGGTGGAACATAATATAAAAATCATCTGATGTCAAACGCCAATCCTATTAACTCACCCAATGTAAACTGATATAACCAACATGAAATTATGACATCAGGGTAAACAGGCAATTAAGTGCTAGCAGTGGACTTACGCTTTTGGAGTCCATGAAGTTTGAACTTGTTATGGGGACTCTGAAGCTAAAACCTTTCTGGGACTCTGAAACTTTAACAGTTATAGGGTCTCATAAGCTTGAACTGTTATGGGAGCCCTGAAGCTTTGAATTGTTATCAGTACTTTGAAGTTTGAACTGTTACGGAGTCACTAAAACTTTAACTGTTATGGAGGACTCGGAAGCTTGAACTCTTATGAGGATTCGGAAGCTTGAAAAATCATAGGGAGGCTTGAAACTTAAACTGTTATAATGGCTCATTTGATGTTAAAATATACAGGGTGTCTCAAAACAGATACAACCCATTAATATGATAAAGATTTATTACTGAGACAAGTGTAATGGCGGTCATTTGGAACGAGTCCTGTAAAAAATTGAATCCTTTTAGTTAGAGACATCAAATTAATGGTTTTTTGTTATTATATCAACTTTCAGGACATGCAATCTTTTTTGAGTTTCTTGTCTCAGTAATAAATTATTATCATATTAATGGGTTGCCTCTGATTTGACACAGTTTTGAATGATTTTGTCTCTAAATAAGTAGTGACGCAACATATTTTTCCTCTCTTGTCCAAGGCATTGTGACTGAGGATCGATAGTACACTATTTTCAAATCTGAAACAAAAAAGAAAACAACATTATTATTGGTAGAATAATTAGTAGTCACATGGGTGCCATATATATTGAGACACCCTATACACTGACAAAATTGGAAATATTTATTGCTATGTAATATATTCAGTATATTGACGGTTTTAAAAGCTTATAAAAAATTACTGAAATCTTGGTTTTTACAATGACCACAATCAATGAAATTTGCTTACACTTTTCGGTTACAGCTCGACCAAGAAAAATGATTTTAATGAAAGTTGTAATTTCTGTCATATCTGTCACACAGATTTTGATTATTTATAATTGTTTTGTATTAAATATATTTAGGATGAAACATAGGTTTTTATTTTTTATCTATTTATTTATTCATTTACGGTGAGAATGTAGTTTAATAAAATTTTAATTAAAAATCAAAATGTTCCTAGTATAATAACTCTATTACACCATGTTATCAATATCATTATAATTTTGAAAAAAAATCTTTTACAGTTGACCCAAAATGTTTAATCATTGTGGACTAAAGTTGCTTCTGGGGTTCCTCCTGGATTAGGGGACCCTTTATGATTAAGGGCTACTAAAGCTTAAGCTTGATTAGTTTCACAGTAGATCTGCCTCAGGGCAATGTAAAATATTTCTAGGTACGCAGTACGAAGTACGAAATGAAAAAAAAGTCTTACACTTCATCCGGCGTCTCTCTCTCTCTCTCTCTCTCTCTCTCTCTCTCTCTCAGTGCATGTTTGTTAGTCTATATTTCTATCTACGTGTCAATGTCTCTCTCTCTCTCTCTCTCTCTCTGTCTGTGTGTGTGTCTTTCTCTTTCTCTATCTCTCTAATTCTCTATGTCTTTTGGTCTGTGTGCAGTCTGTCTGTCTGTCTGTCTGTCTGTCTGTCTCTCTCTCTCTCTCTCTCTCTCTCTCTCTCTCTCTCTCTCTCTCTTGTGTCCAACATTAGCTTTTACGTTTAATGAACTCTGTTGATTCTTCTCATCAGAGAATGAGACTGTCTTAATACTTACCTTCGAGGATATCATTTTAATTATTTCTCGGTTCGTATTGCTCTTTCCCTCTCTCTCGTTTTTCTCTCCTACCCTGTTTCTTTGCCTGCCCCTCCCTACTCTGACTAGTCAGTGGGATTTTATCCCCTTCTTTTTAGATATTATTTCTGATTTTGAATGCTAACTGTTTATGCAAAAGTCGAATCTGCAACTAGTATGGCACAATAATGCATTCCCTTACATAACATCTCCCATAATGTCACCCATTACTAAATTCCCCCCTAAAACATTTTTTATAAAAAGTTATTTTTTCTAAACCATAGTAACTATGATTTTGTTAATTCTAGTCGAGATATTATTTTTACCAAAATCTACTAAACTAAAATCTACTGAAACTCTGAAACCAAAAATATGAATAAATGGCAGCCCAAAAATAAACACATCCCTTATATATATGTATACAAATGAGATTTTTCGTAAGGCGTTACATAGATTCAATTTTATAGAATTTGATAATAAATAATACTCATCAATATCTGTAACTTTTTTCATACTTATCAAATCTATTTCTCTATGATATTTCTTGTTTCCTCAACAAACTAAAAATTTACCGCCAGTTAGAGATTCGATGACTTTGTGGACATTAAAAGAAATAGGAAGTCGCAGCTTCACCTCATATAAAACGAGTTTGTTCAGAGGTGCTTCGACCAATGAAAGCTTCGCCGGAATTAGTGTACGATAAGCCCAAGGAACTCTTCAAAAAAGTAATCAATCATTATTCTCGATGCCTTTTGAATACAAGTCGTTGATAGAAGAAGAAGAAGAAGAAGAAGAAGAAGAAGAAGAAGAAGAAGAAGAAGAAGAAGAAGAAGAAGAAGTCACATGGTTCCTATATATATTGAGACACCTTATACATTAGTAAAATTGTAAATATTTATTGTAAACATCGCTGTCTCTGTCTGTCTGTCTGTCTGTCTGTCTGTCTGTCTGTCTCTCTCTCTCTCTCTCTCTCTCTCTCTCTCTCTCTCTCTCTTCCTCTCTCTCTCTCTCTCTCTCTCTCTCGTCCAATATTAGAAGAAGAAGAAGAAGAAGAAGAAGAAGAAGAAGAACTGGATCTTTGAAAGAGTCAAATGTTAATCATTGGTTTATATCATTTCCTCCCATTACTCCTATTCTTACTCCTAACCTTTTAACAGACAGTTCATTCGTCGTTGTTTGTTGGATAAATATGACCTTGAGTAAAAATTGGTAACGATCAACAAACACTTAAAAGAAATTCAAAAATATTAGCAATGAAGGATTCTAACTCTGATCTACTAAAACCGTATTCAATTTGGAGTTATCTGAACTTTTCTTTCTTTTTAAATACCCAGAAATCCAAGCTTAAACGTCGTCTTCACAAAAAACAATCGGTCGATTCACAGTAATAACCATCGTATCTAATGATTGACTGATTGATTGATTTTAACGAAATGTCAAATCATCTAGGATTAATTTAAGCTAAGAAGTTAGAGAACAGTTTTCATTGTACGTTTATATTTACATTTTTTGTGCAGGTGTTACTTAAGATTGACTGATTGATTCAGCATGTCAACCTGTCTCGGGTTATTCTATGCCTAAACGTTAAGGAACTGCATACATTATTTGCATTTTTGTGTAAATGTTCCTTAAGAGTTTCCTGCATTTTTTTGCACATATTTGAATATCACGTCTTCCAATTTAATACAAATAATTTGCGCGCTTTTGTATAGTTTCAAGTATTCCTATCTATTACGAATAATGTTTAAAAAGATATATAACCACTTCGGGTCAGAGCGGGTCTGGGAATAATGGCAACGAAAGGGTATTCTACAGATGCAGGTTAGAGTATAACACAAGCCACCCCATCTTGCTGGCGGGGGTCTTTACACTTCTGCAAGGGTTACGGTCAGTATATTCCAAGTACCACTAGCAGGGCAGGCCATATTTATATCCTTAAAAAACGCTTCTAGAATTCGTTCATACTGATATGTTGTTTTGAACGTCATAGTTTCCCCGTAGCCTTGAATATCAAAAATCATTTTCAACTTTAATTTATTCCAAACAAGTGAGCCACCCAGAACTTCGTGACTTTTAATTAGTTTTCGACATTTGCAATAAAAATAGTCAAAATCAACTACCATTTCTTCCATGCTGTTGACTTCACCACAGCTCTCTTCATCATGACTGCTAAAACCCGAAACAATTTCTGCCAATCTTTTCTTGTAATACACTTGTTAACCGCATTTGGGGATTTTTAATGTCATAGAATTGATAATAACCAAAATCTTGCATCCAGTGACAAATTAGGAGACAACTAAGAGTACGCCCTGTCGGTAGAGTTTAGAATATGCTGACTGTATCCCTTGCTTAGGGGTATAACCACTTTCTAAGAAAGGAGTGTCCTGATATAACACAAAATTGCTTCTGGAGATCTTGGTTTGGTTCCTTTCTTTAATGGCATATCAACCTTAGAGGGTTATTTAATGCTAAAGCCATCCTTGTAGAAGAGTTAACGGTATTCTTTAACCAATAGCTGGGGGGATAAGGGGATTCGTATCTTTCCCAATGTTAATAGTCCGAAAGTGAACGTTATAGCGCGACTGAAGTTCGAATTCTCTAACTACGATGTTGCAGTTCAGTAAGGTTAGCCACAAAGCCACGGGAACTTACTTTTCTGGAGATCTGAGATGTGCAGAGTACCCCTTCATTTCTATTGCTTGTGTCCCTATTAGGTTTTTCAAATAGATCAGTTTGAAAATTATTCGTATTCAATAGGAATACTTGAAACCATACAACTGTAAATTATTTGTATTAATTATAGTTACCTGAAGCTATAATTGTTTACTAAAGAGTGCTATTATTAGTTACTTGAAACCATATAATCGTTAGATAAGAATGTTTGATATCATAAAATTGCGTGTAAAAAAACAAACTGTAAAACAACAGCTTTCTCTCAAATTCTTCGATCATATTTGTTGATGTTCATTGTAATGTTATATAGATATGTACAGATGTTAACAAAATCGAAGTTATCAACTTAAATAACAAAGACCCTAAATTTTTATCTCCTTTTTTTAATCAAGATTTTTGCAAAAGATAGATATTAGATATATAGATCTGATTGGTTGGTTGGTTGGTTGGTTGGTTTACGGCATTTCTGGGACATTATAATTCAATGTACGCTCCCTACCTACCTCATGTAAAGATACAATTAGCACAAACCTCCTTCGACTTATTTCCTTTCATTAACTGAATAAAAGTCGGTCCTCAACAAACACGTGGAAAACTGGATAGATCAAAGAACCTGAGAAAGCTCTTAAATTGAAATAAAAGAACGAAATATCGCGCCTCCAAACCGGTTTTAAGTGTTTGATTTGTCCAATTTTCCTCATATTTTTATTATATATATTGTGTTTCAGAGCCATAAGAAAACAATATCAACTGTTACAGAATTTTTTAATTTCTTTCTTTTTTTTTCTTTTTTTCAAAAAACTGTTATATAACCTATTCAGAGTATATACTATATATTATATATCCTTTTTAAATCTAAAAACATTTGTGATTGAATAGATTCCTTTTACTCAGCCGATCTGCCAGCGCCTATTTCTTCACGTCGCTTTTTACTTCATTCTGTAGACATCTTATCTGTCTTGTTCGTTGTCTTCTGTCGTCATCTCCCGTTGTTCTAAATTATTCTCTGCAGAAACGAAGAATAACAATGCGACCATGTTTTCATGTGCATTTATTACTTTTATTTCTTGTCGACTTTTCAAATTCTTATCACCCGTCCCAATTAGGGATAAGAGTAGAGATGGTGCATTTCAACCGCTCGGGTCAAGTGTTTCTCAAAAACTGACTAACTTATTTCTAAGTCCAAGAGCCATTTTGGTCATCTGATAGAAACCATCCAATGAGACATGATCTCAGATTGAACTCGAGTTCAATACCTTTTAATCATACTAGTGGGCACGCTGTGATTTTCCATGCATTAAACGGCTCAGGACTTAATTTGAATGCTACAAAACCTGTTGATAATTGATCTCACCAATCCATTACTCAATGCAATTATATGCTTTCAAATAACTAATAATGATTTGTAAACAATAATAGCTTCAAATAACAATTCTTATTACAATTTTTTTTATACAGAACTCAATAATTTCAATAACTGTGCCAATTTAATAATAATAATAATGATTTCTTAGCGCACAGTCATATGATTTCAGGTATTCCTATCTAATATTAATAATTTGCTCACAATTATATGGTTTCAAGTATTTCAAACAATTATATAGTTTCAAGTAATTAACAATAATCCTTTGTAATCAATTATAGCTTCAAGTAACTATTCTTTATACAAATAATTTGTCTCTGGTTTCAAATATTCCTATTCAATACTAAAAATTTTCAAACAGATCTATTTGACCCATAGATGGAACCCCATTGGTGAGGGGTCAAACCTTTCTGCTTGGGTTGAAGTCAGCGTATTCTAGGCCCCCACTGAATGTGAGATAGATAGATAGATAGATAGATAGCAGGGCCGGCGAGCACTACTCTCTAACCCCCTGATGGGGGAAAGCCTGATTTTTGAAAATTGACATGTAGACTGTGGGCCCCGTATTATATATTCAGAGAGGTATCATGAGACCATAGCGCTGGCCCTGATAAATAGCATGACTATTTACGTGTGTACTTGTGTTCATACCAAAACGGAGTTTAACGAGTTTAATTCATTATTTTCCTTCTCTAGACCGGTTCCCATACCATGGTTAAAGATCCCAGTCTGCCCTACCATTTACTTACAGCTGGAGTGGAAATAGTTGCATTCATACCTTTCTCAAGAGTATTAGCGCTATGTGAAACGCAAACATTCATGTCCAGGATTTGAACTCGGTTTCTTACGATGATAACCATTACCCCGCAGGCGTTATGTTTATAGTAATAATAATAATAATAATAATAATTTGATGCGTCGAAACCCTCAATCACATAATTAGCGAATGCAGCAAATTTGCGCAGAAGGAGTATAAGACTAGACACAACTGGATGGGCAAGGTGATCCACTGGGAGATGTGCAAGAAATTTAAATTTGACCATACGAACAAATGGTATATACACAACCCAGCATCTGTCCTAGAAAATGATACACATAAACTCCTATAGGACTTTGACATACACACGGATCACCTAATCTCGGCCAGAAGACCTGACCTAATAATAATCAACAAAAAAAGAGAACTTGCAAAATTATCCCGGCTAACCACAGAATAAAACTGAAAGGATGTGAAAAGAAGGATAAGCACATCGACTTTGCTAGGGAATTGAAAAAACTATGGAACATGAAGTTGACAATTATGTTAATTGTGATTGGTGTTTTGGTACAGTAACTAAAGAATTATTAAATGGACTTGGAAGTTGGCGGACGAGTGGAGACTATCCAAACTATAGCATTATTGAGAACCGCCAGAATACTGAGAAGAGTCCTGGAAACTTGAGGAGACTTGCTGTTACTCAAACTCCAGTGAAAGACCATCAGCTAACGCTGATGTGAAAAACTCTAATGAGTAAATGATGAATTTGACGAAATAACTCACAAGAGTTGTAATGCCATAAAACTAAATAACCAACCAATCAAAATTAAGTTAGCGTTCACGGTTCATCCATATCTCTTAAAATTCGATTAATTAATTAAAATCTACTAAAGAACTTTAACAATTTTTCCCAAAAAGAATTAGATATAATCAAAGTAGTTAAGTAAGTTACAGTTTTACTCTTCAATCATTTTAGTCACTTCTTTATTATTTTCTAACATCTGGTAAAATTTTTAAAAATCTCTAAATTTACGTTTAGATTCGAGTAAAAACGCAATCGTTTATCTTGTCTTAATGTTATCAAAAGATAGTTACAAATACATATGCTTAGAAATGTGCGTGTATATTCATACAATTACAAACATACATTGGCAACCAAAAGAAGAATGTTATTTACACATTAAATCTAATAATTTTTCTCCGCTAAAAAATTATCTACTCTTGGTTCGTGTAATATAAGGCGTGAACAGCTGTCACGTCAAGATTGATTCATGGGCATAATTGCTAGCCACATAAAGCAGCTGGCTCGTTGGTCTAGGGGTATGATTTTCGCTTAGGGTGCGAGAGGTCCCGGGTTCAAATCCCGGACGAGCCCAAGACTTCTTTTGCTTAATTCACAGGCATTAATTCATGTCCTCCTTAAGTTCTTTACTCAGCACGTGACTGGGAGTTTTTGAAAAGCCTCTTAGCTGTCTTCAGAGTTTGACAGGAAGTAAGAGGTAAACAAAAACGCTAATACGGCACTAGAAGTCTTCTCGCTATGGTATAACTTTTATCAAGCTAATCTCACGGACCAGTTATTACTGAGTTGCACGTTCGATCCACACGTGTTCTATATGTCACCTTATATTTATGACCATTATATGGCGTTGCTAAAACAGGTAAGAAAAATTCACGAAAACCTGATTCTCTTTTTATGACAAGACCTCATTCTCGTGCTCCAAAACAAGAACGTTTTTGTCCCCAGCTAAGATCGTATCACATGAAACATGATATCACAGAATAAGACAATGTCGTAAGCTAACTTGCTCACACACTGGCACATTTGATAATTCTACCTAATCACTACTTCGCAAAAATTTAAGTCTCTCACAAAATTTGATAATCTTTCTCTCTCTCTCTATATATATATATATATAACGAGCCTTGCCCTGAAAAAATACTGTTATGATCTTTAAAAACAAAATTTTACAGATTTGAAAATTTCTGTTTGTATTTTTAAATTATTTATATTAATTTTCTCATTCAAGAACTATGATTATAAGCAATGACTTCAAATGAAAAAAAATTACTGCGAGCGAAAAATACAGAAAGCGCAATGCGTATCAGTCCACTTTATTTTCACTTAGTCAACTGGAACTGAACGCTCTCTGTGCTATCTGATTATAATCATTACCCAAATTTACTCCATATTTCATGCGAAAGTATCATGTCCTTCTAATGTAGAAAAAGATTATTGCAAATTGAATCTTGTGTATCCATGGTACAGATTTTCACAGAAGAATATAGGCTTACAAATTTAAAGAATTCATTATAACAGGTATAAATTCATTGACTTTCCATTAAGTATTGTATGATAGAATTGAAAGAAATAATACTTTAAACTTAAAGAATAAAAATATTTTTAATCGGATCATTTTTATCGAGTAAGCAATATGGACCTTGCTTTTTAGGAATATACGCAACTATATATATATATATATATTGTCATCCACAGACAGACTGTTTCGTTCTATCAGAACTCTTCAGTGTGGCTAGACCCGCAGGACGCTCGAAGCCGGGATCGAAACCCGTCTAACTTTACGATAGATTAAGGTTTCAGACCACACAGCTACAAGCGGACTACGTTGGCTAAGGGAATTTTAAGGTATTTTATTTTTAGCAACAGCAGCAGCAGCCTTTGTTTACATTTTTAATACCCTATCGGCTACCAGAGTGCTCAATTCTTACGAAGAGCTTTGCATTACGCTAAGGGCGGCCGACAATTCCTTCGCCATATATATATATATATATATATTGTTTGTTTATATATATATATATGTTTGTATATATATATATATATATATATATATGGAGAAAAATTGAAAAACAAAGTAATCCAAAAGTGATGAAATTCGACGAAGGAAAGTCGACGTTAAAACGTTTGGGTTTTAATGAACCTTCATCAGGATTTTAAAATGGTGAAACAAATGTTGAATAGAACAAAAATGGGTATTTAATGATTTTTAAATACCCATCGCTGTTCTATCAACATTTGTTTTACTATTTTAAAGTCCTAATGAATGTTAATCAAAACCGAAACGTTTTAACGTCGACTTTCCTTTGTAATAATTTCATCACTTTTGCATTACTTGTTTTTCAATTTTTCTCCATACTATCGGATTCCTTTCCATTATTTACTTCAATATCATCATCATCATCATGTCGCGCCGCCAGCGCGGATATCCTTGACCCTCTCTCGCCATTTCTCCCTATCATTCATCGCCTCCGGCAGGTCTTCAGGGTTAAATCCTGTGTCCTCACATAGTTGCTGTATGTATGTTCGTGCTGGTCGTCCCACTCTTGCACATCCATATGTGGGGGTCCACAGGAGTACATCGCTTATGAGCTCGTCCTTGCTTCTCCAGCAGTGACCTGCGTGTCTGGTTCGTCGAACTTGTATAGTTTTCGTGATGGGGGGCAGGTGTCCGTATAGTTGGAGTCTCATGGGGTATTGTCGCCAGGACTTGTTTAATACTGCTCTCATATATATATATATATATATATATATATATATATATGTAAACGAGTTTATAAAGAGAAAGACTGCAGACAGATTCATAGGGACTAAGTATTTTTGAGCATGTGTATGTTTATTCATATATTTACGTAAAAAGGAATATAGAATCAGTTCTCAATTTGTCACCACCCTTCAAACACTCACTAAGAACTTGGTAACAAATATTAAACATGGGACTATCTGAACCAACAAGCATCGTTATATGTCGGTTCTTTTGAAATTCAAAGATTAAAATTAAGAGCAGGATTGTCCAATTAATAACCAAAGATTGTTCTGGACAATGCAGATATGTTGGTTTGTGAATTAGTGTATTGCTTAGACAAACCACAAATCAAAAAGTTACATATATATGATCTCTATAAAGCAGGATGTCCTTTGTCATCGACATTTCAACTCAGTTCCAGAAAAAAAGTTTCGTTACTCTTGGAAGACAGATAGATAGATGGATAAATAGATGTTAAAGAATTACGGTCGAAGTTTCTTTCAAATAAGACAGATGGATAGAAAGAAACAAACTTTTAACTAGACAGCTTAGTCCATAAATTGATTGAAATAGAAGTATGTATATGCATAGACATTTATGATTCATTAGATAATTCATACACGAACTACAAGGTATGATATATAACACCTTTCCCTTTAATGAACTACTTTTATATACTTGTGGTCCCATGAGTTCTGCGTAATTGGAAGATGATTGCAATTTTGGCAAAAAGCTCTTCTGATGTTCTTAACTCGATTACATGAAACGAATCCAAATGTATTGACTAATCAGTGTAGATTGAAAGACAAATTGCCAGCAAACTCTTTCGTTTGCCAAACTCTCATCAATTAGAAACCCTGTTCAAGGTACTAAAATAGTCATTAAAGAGTAAAACGTCCAGCGTTGTCAGTATTATATCCGGTAGTTATGAAGATTTCCATCAGTATTAAGACTAGAAACACGACACATATGAAAGCCTAAAAGTTTTTTGGACACCAGTATGGATGCCTAAAAACTATTAATTATTAGAAGTACAACACGCGTGAAAACGTATAAAATTTAACATTTAGAGACACAATTATGAAGTGGGTATTTATTCATATAAAAGTGCAGTTGGAGTAATGTGCATCAGTGAACTTCATTTAAATTTCATCTGAGGCAGCATGCATTCGCTTTGCACTTACGCCTTTGAGAAATTTATCTGTTCTACCCACCCCCGCCCAGTTATGGGTAAGGTTGTAGAGCAGAATGGACTCTGTTGACTTGGGTGTTGTCATAAAAAACGAACAAGGTAACCGCTTCGCATAAGCTTTATTCAAAAGAACCTAATTTTAGTCCATTTTAGGTGAAAATTCCTTAGTATTTATTGTGGACTGATACAGGAGAGAGAGTATTTTGTTTGACTTCACCGGTAGATAACCAGTCTACGAGAAAGAAAATTCGGAATAAAACAGAGGAATGGAGTAGTCTGATGTCGTCATTAACCAAATTCTTGCAACTATAACATCGATGCCAATTTGCTCTTGCCCTGGACGGACGTGGTGAAGGAAGATATGCTGCATAGGCAAATGTAGGTGTTTCACATAATTCAGCCCGAGCCTGTGGTCTCGTGAGACAGACGAATGGAACATAAATCAATCAATAAATTAATTGAATGATTAAAACTGAAATTAAGAATTTAGAAAAGTTCTTGAGCTTTTGAGTATTTTTTAATAATCTTATTTATTTTTTATTTTTTCTGTGTGGGAACTGACACGTATGTGTGTGGGAGTATTAAAAAAACTTGCCTAGTTCCATCTGGCCTAAATTTTTATGTGATGTTAAATCTCAGTAAAGATCTCTGTAATGAGTAGAGAATTCGACAATAACTGCTTTCAGTCTCAACTCGAACAAAAAATATTCAGGCAGCTCGTCTTCTAACGAACATTCAAATTACGTACTTTTAAAGATACAAACAAACTTGCGTGTAAATTCTACTTTTAAAAATATTATTTTATTAATATATCGCTGTTTGAAAGTTCAACCGCTGTAAAATACATTACACCATTATAGCTGTATAGTGTAAAGACAATGCAGTGGTTTTACCTCTCTGTAATGGGTTGCGTTATGGTTATCGCCGAAGAAAATGGTCGTGTTCAAATTCTAAAAAAGGCTGTGAACGTTTCCCTAGGGAAAGGCATGAATCCATCTACACTCAGAAGAAGTCCCAGTGGCGTAGTGGATAAAGTGCTGGACTGCGTCATTGTAGTAAGCACGTTATTTGATTCACTTCCAAACCAATACCCTTGGAAAAGCTATGAACTCTTAACCCCTCCCTCAGCTATTAGTTAAATAGTACCACCACTATTCTTCTACAAGGAAGGCTTTTCATTTAATAACCCATGAAGATTGATATAGCATTAAAACAAAAAAAGAAAAAATACATATTATCACTTCCTTCTCTCAGCCTAGGGTAAAGATCGGGTGAAGGATTGTAAGAACCTGAAAGTAAAATTGGAAATTAGATAATAATAATAATAATAATAATAATAATAATAATAATAATAATAATAATAATAATAATAATGACAAGTAGAGACCATCCAGACTACAGCATTATTAAGATCGGCCAGAAACTGAGGAGAGTCCTGGAGACTTGAGGAGACTTGCTGTTACTCAAACTCTAGTGGGAAACCATCAGCTAATGCTGGTGGGAAAAACTCCCAAAGGGATAAATAATAATAATTCAGGGACTGGACAAATTCTGAATAAAGAGTTGAGAGACTATCTCACTTGTTTAGTCGTGGGTATGTTATTCATATATGGTGTGTTGGACAGGAACAACCTAGCGGTGCCCATTCTTCAACATGTGTACAACTGGTGTGAATTCAGATTTTTCCTTCTAGACCGATTGACATAATAAGGTTGAAGAGCCTTGTCTGCTCTACTATTTATTTACCAATAGTTGGAGGGAGAATAATTGAATTCATATCAAGAGTATATATGAAATGCAAACAGCCTTGTTCAAGATTTGAACTCGATCACTTTCTACGACGATAACCATTTGACAAACAACAACTAATAAACTTCAATAAAAATAACTCAAGGACAACCAGAAAAAACAGGAATTATAAAATCGAGAAAAGAAAGATGAGATGACATGGACATCGCTACGCAATGGAAACCTAAAGAAAGAAACTGTATTGCTCTTAATAACACTACCATAAGAACCAATTATGTAAAAGCTACAATTGGCAAGACTGAGAAGAATAACAAGTATAGGCTACGTAGAGACAGGGGAGCAGGGTAGAAAAAGAAAGATGATGATGAAACAATAAACCACAGAAGTGAATACAGAAAACTACTATTGAACTGAAATAACTATGGAACATTAAAGTGACAGTGATACCAATAATAGTCAGAGCCCTTGCAACAATCCCGAAAAACTGTTGAGACTAAAATACTGGGCAAAATCCTAGCGAACTGCGGAATCGTTCAGTTATTCAAACTCCAGAAGGCCACCAGCTAGTACTGGGGTGAAAACTCACAAATATTAACAATAATGTCATCTAGTGAATTTCGCTGTCTCGATGGACCACAAAGTGAAAAATAAAAGAAGGCGAAAAGACGAACAAATTCTTCGATCTCGTCAGAGGACAAAAAAAACTTTTGAACATGAGGGTAACTGTGATACCAATTGTAGTTAGTGGGCTTGGAACGGTCTCCAAAGGCTTGGAAAAAAAACTGGAGGAACTGCAAATCAGAGAAGAATCGAAATCATCTTAACTTCAGAATTGTTAATATTAGCTAGAATACTTAGAGAAGTCCTGGAGACTTGAAGATAGTTGCTGTCAATCAAACTCCTGTGAAAGGCCATCGCCAAACGCTGGTGTGAAAAACTAGCCAGGAATAAAATAATAAGAGATGAAAGATTTACCCACATAAGCGAATATAGCAAACTAACACAAAAGAAGTAAAAGAGTAGGTACCACTGGGTGGAAAAGTAATCCACTGGAAATTTTGCAAGAGATTAAAACTTAACAACTCTACCAAATGTACAAAGCAAAATCTGTCCTAGAGAATGAGACTCATAAAATTCTCTCGGAATTTGAGATACAAACGGATTACCTAATCCCGGTCAGCAGACTAAACTTAGTGTTCATTAACAAGAAAATAACAATTTGCCATATAGTGAATTGTGTCGTTCCGACGGACCACCATGTGAAAATAAGAAAAAAAAAAAAACGAAAAGATCGACAAATATTTGGACCTTGTGGAATAAGTGAGTGACGAGGATATCAATTATAATCGTTGCACTCGGAACAGTCCCCAAAGTCTTGGTAAAAAAATCGACGAATTGGAAATCGGAGAAAGAATCGAGATCATTCAGACCTTTCCATTATTAAGATCGGCTAGAATACTCAGAAAAGTTCGGGAGACCTGAGACTTGCTGTCACACAGACTCCTGTGAAAACTCGCAAGAAGCATTATCATCTTCCCAATAATAACTATAATTTGGAATTTGGCATAGAAAAATGTGCCATGTTTATAATAAAAAGCAGGGAAAAAACAGATAATTATAGGAATAGAACTGCCAAATCAAGAAAGCATCAAAATGCTCGGAGAAAAGGAAACCTACAAGTACTTGGGAGTATTGGAAGCGGACACTATCAAACAAGTGGAGACGAAAGAAAAAATTACAAAAGAGTATCTCAGGAAAACCGGAAAACTATTCTAAATCAGACTATATGGCAGAAATCTCATCAAAGGAATAAACACTTGGGCTGTCCTCCTCGTAAAATACTCAGGGATATTCTTTAAATGAACGAGAGTAGAAGTCAGACAAATAGACCAGAGAACAAGAAAACCCATGACGATGCATAAGATCTTACATCCGAGAGAGGACATAGATTATATGTGTTAAGAAAAGAAGGAAGAAAAAGACGCGCCAGCTTTAAAGATAACGTTGATACATCGATGCAAGGACTCGTAGAATGCATAAAAAAAGAGCAAAGAAAGACTTATTATAGCAGCCAGAAACAGCACAGACAGCATAATGATCAACAAAACAACAACTAAAAAACAAAAATGGGAAGAAAAAAATTATGGATATTTCAAGAGACAAACACGCGAAATATCACACGAAAAGACTTGAAAATGTCTACGGAAAGAAAACTTTAAAAGAGAAACTGAATTTATTCTAATAGCAGTTCAAAACAACGTCATACAGACCAACTATATTAAAGTGGAAATTGATAAGACGCGGCAGAATAGCAAGTGTGGGTTATGTGGAAATAGAAACCAAACCATTAATCATATAATAAACGAATGCAACAAACTAGCACAAAAAGAGTTCAAGAATGGGCAAGACTGGGTGTCGAAGGTGATCCTCTAGGAATTGTGCCAGAAATTTAAATTGGACCATACTGCCAGATGCACAAACCAGAATCCGTCCTAGAGAATTAGACGCACAAAATTCTCAAGGATTTTGAGATGCAACCATATCACCTAATACCGTCTAGGTGACCAGATCTAGTGATAGTTAACAAAACAGAGAACCTGCCGAATAGTGGACTTTACTGTCCCGATCGATCACAGAATGAAAACCAAAGAAAACGGAAAAAGAGACAAACATTTAGTTCTTGCCAGATTACTAAAAAAAGCTATAAAACATGAAGGTGACGGTGATTCCAATCGTAATTGGTTCGCTTGAAACGATCCCAAAAGGCTTAGTAAAAGGGCAAGGGGAGTTAGAAATCGGAGGACGAGCGAAGACCATCCAACCTCCAGTATCGTTGGGGTCGGTCAGAATTCTGAGAAGTGTCCTGGAGACCTGAGAAAACTTGCAGGCTCTCTGGTGTGAAAAAACTCGCTAGGAGTATTAGCGAAAAGAAGGTTAAGTACCTGGACCTTACTAGAGAATTGAAAAAAGCTGTGGAACATGAAAGTGACAATTATACCATTTGTAATTGGTGCACTTGTTACAGTCACCAATGGATTAATAAAGGGACTTGGAGGTCTTGGTAATAAGAAGACGTGTAGAGAGCATCCAAACTACGGCACTGTTGAGATCGGCCAGAATACAGAGAAGAGTCCTGGAGATTTGAGGAAACTTGCGGGCATTCAAACTCTAGAAACCATCAGCTAACACTGGTGTAAAAAAAACTCGAAAAGGAGTAATAATAATAATATTTTCCCGATTAGCATGTTCGTTTCCTCACAACTAAATTTTGATTTGAAATGTTCATAGTATAATGTTCGATCGGTGTGATTTATAGTGAAGAGATACGTTATGTTCATTGAGAAAAAAGGAGATTATGTTGGAAAATAAATAATTGTTGTTGATACACCTATGTATATACATCAATACAAGCATACTCTGGTAAATAGCACATACAGTGATACAAATATGTCGACTACACTCCAAGGTATACTCAACGTAAATGCATCATGATTCATATTCACACGAAGACATTTATCCTCATTGTCAAAATTATACAGCTCTCAGATACGTACCAAAATATAATATAAATTACAAAAATTATCCAATTAATTTATGATATTTTATTTTTTTCCTTTATCTAAGGGAAATGTTGAAAATTATTTTTACCTGAATATTTGCCAGAAAATGTAATGAAATATTTTTTCTCAATTCAAAATATTAGGCTGAGGTTGTTGCAGACATTTCAAATCGATATTTTCACCCATTTTTTATTCCCATTTTTACAGCTTCTTTTTCCGGTCTCCATTTCTCTTCCTCGTGAGCTTTTTATTTTTGTGTTGGCTTCTTTTTTATTTTTATTTATTCATTTATTTATTTATTTTTATTCTATCTTATTTTGTTTTATTTCTATCTTTATTTCATTTCATTATCTTTTTTTTTTTTTTTGTATTGCGTGATCAGCTGTTGGATCTTAAACAAGCACCTTTTTTTTAATCTGCAAAATTGTCAAAAATAACAATATAGAATCGTGGTTTATTCTCTCTTTTCGTTCCTTTTTAACTTTTTTCTTTTCGTTTTTTAGTAGGGTGGGGTGGGGGTCATCAAGATTCACACAAACCAAAAGAAGCATACAAAAAACAACAAAGACTGATTTTTAAAGATCTTCTAAAATACTTGTCTCTATTAAATGAAAGGTCATTATCGTCTGAAAAGTTTCTGAGATTTTTCTCCAGTGGTCTTTTTCAATAACCAAGTATGGATTCTTTAGTAAAAAAAATATAGCATCGCCAATAAATAAGTGGGGCTATCCTAGCGGTGTAATTGTTAAAACACTGGACTTGCGGAATCGTAGTGCATGAGTTCGAACTCCAGTCACGCCATCACGTTCACTTTAAGACAAATGCCCTTGGGAAAGGTATGAACCCCCTTATCTTCCCAGCTATGGGTTAAATAGCCTTACTACTGTTCTTCTAGGAGGATGGATTTGGCATTAAATAACACACGAAGTTTGATATGCCATTAAACACAGAAAACCGAATAAATAAGTACACATATTTTTTCAATTATTTATTGATAAAAGTTAATTTTCTTTCAAACCAATGCTACCTGGATTTTATTATTTCTAACAGAACATTATACAATCAAAATGAACCTTATTAGGTATTATTTATCACCAAAATCTGCTGCAATAAAACTCTATAACGAAAGATATGAATATCCAGCAATCAATCAATCAATCAATAGATAAATAGATAGACACACCGCGACACAATAAATTTATTTCAATCAATACAGTAAATATATTTTCAAACCAAATATGTCAACACTTTACCGACGAGGCTTCGAATATGCCAACTGTCTCCTCTACAGAGGGTAAGACCCAACTCCTCGCTTCCGCCAAAGAGGAGGGTTCCCTGCGCACGAAACAAAAATTATCCGATGGCAAGGCGCCAGTTCTGAAGCTCTGAAGACTGGTTTCGGTTTCTGTTTTGTTTAATGGTATATCAACCTTTCTGGGTTATCCAACGCTAATGCCATACTTGTTGAAGAACAGTAGTGATACTATTTAACTCATAGCTTGGGGCGGGATAAGAAGGTTCATACCTTTTCCAAGGATTTGAGTCCGAAAATAAACGCAATAGCATGATTGAAGTTCGAACTCACGATGATGTCGTAGTCTAGAATGATTGCCACTAGGCCCCGAAGAGTGTGAAGTACGCCTTCGTTGCCATGACTCCCAGTTCCACTCAGATCCAGAGTGGTAGTACCTGTTAGAGTTCCATCCATGGGTCAAATAGATCTGTATGAAAATTATTTGCATTAGATAGGAATATTTGATACCATATAACCGTGTGTAAACATGATTATTGTCATTAAATTGGAATAGTTACTTGAAACTATATAATTGAGCATAAATTATTAGTATTTGAGAGGAATACTTGAAACCATATGACTATGCAAATTATTTGCAAATAAATTTCGGCATAAACCCATTATAGGTTGATATACCATTAAACAACTAAACCAGACCAAGGATATTTATATTTTTGGTTACTGAATTTCAAAGTTGTTGAGTTTAGTAATAAATGATTCCTAGTAATATTCATTTTGATGTTTCAAAAGAAATATAAAATCCTGGATTTTTGGTCTGGAAAAAAATTATCTTTTTATTTTAAAAAATCGTTAGTGGTGTACTTATTTATGGGCGATGCTGTATTTTTATTTATATGACTGAATAAGTAAGTAACTATCCTCACCTGTCCGAGAGAGAATTTCAAATCTTAGAATACAAATTGCTGAAGTAGTCATACACACCGTGTAAAAGGTGAAGATTTGAATCGGGGTGGTTTTATTATAGTGGCAAGATATTTCCTTAATTTAATATTACCTATAAGACAGACAGAACCAGATTAAATTACAAATGTTAAAAATCCCTTCACTTTTCTTTTAAAAAAGTCTATTTTACCATATTTGTAATCAATTAGAAATTTACTCGAAAAAATTATGCACCGCCATTGTTAAATGTTGCTTAATCTGATGCACATACCTTTAGGTGCTTAAAGTACCTGTTGTTACAAAGTTGTCTCCCATCTTAGTAGACTCATCATTATTTTGATGATCGAACGGTAACCAAAGCGTTAGCGTGACTTCCTCATCTGTCACAGCACAGTCAGTTGGGTCTATAGAATACACTGACTGCATCTCTGCAGAGGAGTAACTGCCCCCCACACACACACACACAAACAAAAAGCATCCTGGATAGGACATTAAACAGTATCTGATGGTAAGGCTTCAGTCCTGGAACTTTGGGGGATGTAGTGTACTTTTTCATTGCCATGATTCCCTAGTCCATTGTGACCCGGAATGGTAGTACCTGTTAGGATACACCTATGGGTCAAGTAGAACTGTTTGACCATTTAACAATGTGCAAACGAATGATTGATGTTAAATTGAATTGTTAGTGTAACATAGCAATATTGAAACCGTTTGACTGTGCAAATGAGAGAGTAATATTAAAAAGAATTATTAGTGTTTAATACCAATACCTGAAACCATTAAACTGTGCGCAAAAAAGGAATTATTAGTTTTACATAGCAATAGTTTGAACCATTTAACTGCGTGCAAATAAAACTATTGGTGTTAGCAATACTTGAATTCATTTAACTGTGTGTAAATAAATGAGCTCTAGCTTGTTTAAAATGTTAAATACAAATTGTTCGTTTACAAATAAACGTTTGTTTTAGGTTTGGGGTTTTTGCACAGTCTTATTGAATATGAATAATTTTTCAGAGGTCTATTTCACCCATAGATGGAACACTAACAGGTATTATTACTTCTAGTCAGAGTAGAACAGTGTGTAATGGTAACCAAATGACTGAAACGAAATATACCAAATATGTTTGGAATTTACTAAACTTTGCATAGTTAATCATGGTCATGCAGGCTTCAGATTGTTTACAGTACCTGTTGTTACAAAGTAGTCATCCATCTAAGCACTGAACTGATTCATCGCTGCTTAACTTTGTTGATTTGACGGTAAGCGTGACTATTATTATAAGGAGTTTTCTGTGAAAGATTTCATGACGTTTTGTCGTGAAATATTTTTTAATTGAGTCACCATTAAGAGATTTATCACTTAAACATATATTGTCTAGACTTAGTTTAGTTATTCTAAAATAAATGCGAATAATTATGTAAATAAAGCAAATGATACGTCAATTATTTTTATTTTTGAAATTTGTAAATTAAATTCTGTACGATTAGTTATGTCTTATTGTTAATTATGAGAAACTCCCTTTCAATCAGAATCCTTTATCTCCACAAAGAAAAGATTTTCTTACGTTAAAATTATCATCTTAATCCCATAAGTGTGCATACCAAATTTGATAACATTGTTTCAAACCGTTTAGCCGTCTATTGAAGACAGACAAACAAACAAACAGTTCTGAATTGTTAATATTGTAGCGGAAAGAACTTCGTATGTTTGGCGCGTAAATTATTTTGACCGTTGGTCTCGTCATATATTTCCCCCAATGAGGATGACGAATCCCATTCGGCCCGGATGACTTTCCCGGGCAAATCGAATTCGGTGAAAGCTCGCCAAACTACCTCTTCCTCAGAATCTTTCGAGCTGGACGGATGTTTTTCTGTCCGCTTCCTTCTTTGTAGCATCAGATTCATTACACTGTGAAGAGAGCCGTCTAATTCATGGACCCTTGAGTCTACCCTTCTAGACCCAAGGGTTCTCAGTTGAATATGAATTAGACGAATTAATTCCGTCTCAGACAATTCATTCCTGGACAACCTTTAAGTAGACAAGGATGCTTCTCTCCTACAGCAAACAGGACCACGCACTTATGGTTGAATATTTCATTCCTGTTCTAAAATCAGCAACTCAATATTTGCCTTGACTGTAGCGACACATATTTCGCTCAAACATTTAACTTCTTTATTCTTTCTCAATTCAATAACTATTTTCTTCTACCCACTACGACGACCAGCGCAAAATTTTTCTTTCCAACAAACCCTTATTAAACCTCTAAATTGAAAACCTTTCGGTATCTTCGTTTCGACTCATTTTTTTCCTTTAAACATAACGGAGGGGGTAACTTAAATCCCCTTCTCCGTTATAATATAATAATTAGGAGATTTCGTGACAATCGTATGTTCTGTTTTATCCAACTCTTTTTGGTTTTAGGTAAATATCTGCTGTTCTTTCTTTCTCAATCGCATTATTTACTAAGCCTTGCTTAGTCTGGCACCAAGACTCACATTGCTTACGATACCTGCTATTCCTAAGTAGGGGTCACCTAATTACTGTGTATGAATTTACCTAACCCCTCCGCCACAGACAGGATGTGACACAAGTTTAATTTTTAAGCTGAGTAAAGCTGGTTTTAATTCAGAGTTTTCTTTCTCCTAGAACGGTTAAAAAATATTCTGCACAACTATTTACCCGTAATGTTAGAGAGAACAGAAGGATTCACGCCTTTCCCAAGGGCATTAGCGCGAAGTGAAAGGAGGGGAACGTCATGAGTGATGAGGGGTCTATGACTGAAATTATTTTACTGAGTTGGGTACATTTAGAAGCTTGAAGAGACAGGGGAAAATTGTATATCATTGCCCGGGAAGTATAGATAAAAGAACAGTCAAATTTGATTGAGGTCAGCTGCTGCTGCAATTCTTTTTATGAGTTCCGTATCGCCCTTTTGTAGGAGGGGCTTAGGAGATATGAGGGGGCGATGATTTACATATGGGTATAATTTTGGGGCGGTAGAAAGCATTCAAATGTTCTGGACGAGCATTCACGCAAAAAGGTTAGTTTGGTTTGGTTTATTTGTTTAACAACATATGCTTTATTTAATATCGACATTTGATATAAATAATTTGCATACAGTTATATAGTTTCAAGTATTCCTATCTTATACTAGTAATTTATACACGATTTTATGGTTTTAAGAAACTATTACAATTTTATAATAATTATCATGTTTGCTCATAGATGGTATCAATTATTCCTATCTAATACTAATAATTTTCAAAGAAATCTATCGGACCCAAAGACTAGACTCTAACAGGTATTACCACTTCGGGTCAGAGAAGGCTTAGAAGTCATGACAAAGATTCTACGCTCCACAGAGCTCCAGGAGCTTCATCATCAGATACAATTTAGTGGGAGGGGTCTTACACCTAAGCAATCGTCGTAATTTAAGTGTCACTGACAGGGCTGCTAAAAGGTTGGGAAACATGGATATAAAATATATCATGGTGCTATCGGTTAGCATCTTTTTATCATTTTTCTAGGTTTTCCCACTAGTTTTAACTGGTGGTCTTCATTGAAAGGACGAGTAACAGCAAGTCTCCTCCCATTTTCAGAACTCTTCTAAGTATCTTAACTGATTTTGGTAACGCTGTGGTCCGGATGGTTTCGATGTTTCCTCTGATTTCTAGTTCAGCCAGTCTCTTTTCCAAATTTTCGGGATCATTCTAAAGGCTCCAACCATGACTGGCATCCCCGTCACCTTCATATTCCACATCTTTTTCGTCTCTCTGACAAAATTCAGATACTTCTGCAGTTCTTCACTTTTATTTTCCCTCTGTGGTTCGCCAGAACGGCAAAATCCACAATATTACAAGTTCTTTTTTTTTTCTTGTTGATTAATTCTATGGTTTTCTGGCCGGAATTAGGTGATCCATTTGTTTCTCTTGACCCCAGAGAATTTTATACGTCTCATTTTCAAAGATAAATTATGGTTTGTGCATATACCATTTCTCAGTATGATCAATTTTTAATCTCTTCCAGAATTTCCTCCCAATAGCGCTAAGATTTGTAATCCTTTCGAGCCAGTTTGCTGCTTTCGCTTAATATATTATTGACAGTTTCCTCTTCGTCATTATTATTATTATTATTATTGATAAGGCAACAACAAAACTCATTTCATTGGCCAAATTTAATCTTTTACGATAACAGAGCAAAAATCAAAATAACAGAGATGTCCTTTTAATAAAAGTTGGACTTTTGCCGAATGCCTGACCTTGAGATGAATGCGAATCACAATATATTCACTTGTCATTTGTAGTTATCTTATGTTTCATTTTCGTTCACCTGTCTTGCGTTCTATTTTAGTTGTCGATATCAATAAACATACATACATACGCACTAGATAGATAGATAGATAGATAGATAGATAGATCATAAGTACATGCCTACCATATTTCTTAAAAACTATTTTCTTCTAAACTAAAGATAGCAGGATTTTATTATTTTCAGTGGAATACCGTACAATCAAATTGTATATTATAAGATCATGTTTATTACAAAACTTATCAGCTATGATTTTCTATTACTAAAATAACGTTGCAACAGCTTCGAAACCAAAAATACAATTTCATAAAGATATGTATATGTGTCCTCTTTTTGGGAGAGTTATGAATTTGTATTTTTAATTAAGTTTCAGTGCTGAAGAGTTTGATATTAACCCATGAAAAAACAAAATCCTGATATCTTTGGTCAGGAATAAAATTTACTTTGTATTTTAAAAAATGCAATGTATGTACTTATCTATTCTATATGCCGTAGATCAGGTATGGGTAACCTTTTTCGAGAAGCGGGTCGCATGAGGCATGGCCAATCGCCAGGCTGGCCATAATACTAAAAAAAATAAAATCAAGGTAATTTTACGTTGAAGGTACCGCAACCATTTTTACTTACTTCAGAAGACCATGCATGTAAGCCTCTGCCTTAGAAATGGATAAAAGTTGATTTTTTTTTTTTTTGCCTTCAGTTAAAAGATCTTTCTATAAAAATTGAAGTCTTTGGAGGGTCATTTAGAAAGAAACGTGAGTTGTGGTTTGCCTATGACTGCTATAGATATAAGCCGGCAAATGCTATACGAACAGATAACTCTCTCTCTCTCTCTCTCTCTCTCTCCCTCTCTCTCTCTCTCTCTGATATATATATATATATATATATATATATATACGCGAAGTCCCCAGTCGATTTCGGTGTATGGTCCAACAGTATAAGTTAAAGACGGGAACTGCTGTTACATTTATTAATATTTATCTATTATTCCCTTAGAGGAGAAGGAGGAGAAGAGGAAAATCCATAATTGTTGGAGTGGGAGATAACCATGAGGATCCAAGTTGCAATGACGTGATCACCTTTTCAAACTTGAAACTAAAAACAAGGGAAACATAACTTGTGTACATGCATGCCAGAAAGTCAGAGATCGTTTCGACATATTTATTTTGCACAGAGGACCCCCACGTCTAAAACTATACAAAATCAATATTTTTCGCATCGGGCAAATTGCCTGAGTAGTATTAGATCTTTTGAATGCTGGACAACAAAAACTAATTGCGAAAAACAGTGGGGGGGTCTATTAATTAGATGGGATCTTTATAATTCAGATGTGCCATCTATGGGTGTCAATTTTTCGATTCGTGTATGGTTAGTGCTAATGGTTGTTCATCGTCTACTTTTATCAACACAAAAAGTTTTCTTTGAATAACAACCTACTTCCTACATGCAATTAACTGAATTAGCTTTACTTGATTTAAATAAAAATATTTTTAAAATGAGTTTAAAAAATCTTATATATTTTCATAATTATGGTTTTTCGAACCTGAAAGAGTTTAATACTTAAGTGGGTTCTTGTTCTATAATACTAGTTTGCACAATAATTTTCGCTCATGCCTTATTAAACTGATGATTGTAACCTGTTTTGCTTTCTCGGTGAGAAACAGATGCGACTTAGCTGTTGTGGTCAACCGTTAACAAAAAAATCTATGGGTTATGAAAACATCTTCCATGAGGGTTTTACTTTAGAACAAACGCACTCTTCCGTTTACACTCCATACACTTGAAGATAGATAGATAGATAGATAGATAGATATGTTTGAAGGACGTGGGTGCAGACATAAATTGTCATAACCTCATATGGTTGGTTACCAGTCCCATTTAAATTCGTTTCTAGGCAGACTGTCTGCTGAATAGGAGTGGTCATAGGTTGACATTTTTATAGTGAAACATTAATTAAATTACTTACATCCTTTTATCTTCTCCCCGCCTCTCTCTCCCCCTCTCTCTCTATCTCTCTCACACACACATACACACTATTCTCTTTCTCTTTATCTTCCCATCTCTCTCTCTCTCTCTCTCTCTCTCTATACTTCTCCTTTTCCTAATTCCTTGTTTTTCTCCATATATTTTCCTTCCACCTACATAATTCATTTTACCTCTCATAAAGAAGACGAACTGAAGAAGAAGAAGAAGAAGAAGAAGAAGAAGAAGAAGAAGAAGAAGAAGAAGAAGAAGAAGAAGAAGAAGAAGAAGAAGACCACTAGCCAACACTGGTGAGAAAAACTCGCAAGAAATATAATAATAATGATAACAATAATAATAAGCCGCCGAATATGAAAGTGGAGGGGATACCGATTATAATTGGTATGCTTGGAACGGTCCTCAAAAGCCTAGGAAAAAGACTGGGGGAAATGGATATTAGAGGAACAATCCAGACCATACAGACCACTGTATCATTAAAATCGGCAAAAATATTGGGAAGAGTCTTGAAGACCTGAGGAGACTTACAGTTACTCAGACTCCAGTGGAATACCACCAGTTAAAATTGGTGTGAAAAACAAGGAGTAAAATAATGATAATAACTGGAACCCTTGGGACAGTCCACAAGAACCTATAAGGGAATTCCCTTGGTGTAGTGGCTAACGTGCTAGACTGTGACATTGTAGTAAACGAGTTCAAACTCTGGTCACTCTATTATGCTCACTTTCGGACAAAATACCCTTAAGAAAAGTATGAACTCCCTCTATCTACCTTAGCTGTAGGTTGTATAGTACTACTACTGTTCCTCTACAAAGATTGCTTTGGCATTAAAAGACCACAAAGGTTGATATGCCATGAACAAAGAAACCAAACCAAGAACCATAAAAGAAATGAGGTAAATTGGAGATCAGATGAAGAATCGAAATCATCCTAATCACAGCACTGCTAAAATCGATTACCTAGTAAAGTCCCGGGGATGAGAGGAAACTTCCTTTCACTCAGACTTCAGTGAAAAACCACCCGTTAGAGCTAGTGTGAAAAAATAGCAAAGAGTAAAAATAATAATGCAACTTTGACCCTACAAATAAATGGTATCTGCACCGATTAACATTTGTTCAGGAAAATAAGACACAAAAAATCCTCTGTGATTCTTTGTGAATCACCCAATCCAGGCTACAAGATCTGACCTAACTGGAGTACGAAATGAACGTGTCAGCAAGGGAACTTCGCCGTTCCTGCGGATTACAGAGTCAAGTTAAAGGGAAGTGCTGAAGATAACAGTAAAACCAATGATATTTGGAACCCACGAAACAATCTCGAAACCTGGAAAAGAGAATAAGGGAACTTGAAATCCAAGGAAGAATTGAGACTGTCCTGACCATAATACTGCTAAGATCTGCCAGAACACTTTGAAGAGACTTAAAGGACTGAGGAGACTTGCTGTCACTCGGACTTCAGTGTAAATAACTATTTGCAATTGGCATGAAAAACTCACAAAGTGTAAAGTAATAAGAACAAAGAAAGACCAATTGCAATAACCAGTAACAATAATATCAACAAAAACAATTTAAGGTCAAACAGAAAAACAGCAATCAAAAGTCTCGAAAACAAAAATGGGAAGAAAAACAAGTGTATGGATACTTCACGTAACAAGGGAAATTATCCATGAGATGACCCGGACACGTTTAAGAAAAGGGAAACTTGAAGAGGAAAAATACTCTTTTAATAGCAGCACAAAATAATGTCAGAAGAACAAATTATGCCAAAGCAAAAATAAATAATACCCGACAGAATAGCAATTGAAGGTTATGTGGTGACAGAGATAAAAACCAATTTACCACATAGTAAGCGAATGCAGCAAAGTAATACAAAAGAAAGACAAGACTAAACACAACTGAGCAGGAAAGGTGATCCAATGGGAATTGTACAAGAGATTAAAGTTTGGCCATGCTGTCAAATGATATACGTAAAATCAGAGGTTGTCCTAGAAAATGAGGCGCATGAAATTCTCAGGAATTTTAAGATACAAACAGATCACCCAGTTCAGACCAGAAATATCAAACGTTGTGTTAATTAACACGAATAAAAGAACATGTGATCAAATGGATTTTGCCGTTACAGTAGACCACAGAGCGAAAATAAAAGAAATTGAAAAGATAGACATATACCTGGATCTTGCCAGAGACCAAAAAGTTGTGAAACATAAAGTTGAAGGTGATACCAATTGTGTTTGGAGCTCTTTGAACAGTTCATAATAAGTTGGAAAAAGACTGGGGCGTCTGGAGGTCCAATGAAAGATTGACATCGTCAAATAACGCTACGGATATATATATATATATATATATATATATATATATATATATATATATATATATAGTACTCGATGTTCTTATTGAGTAGAGTTGATTTAAATTCTGAAATAAACTGGTCTCATAAACAAATATTGTCCTTTTTTTTTACCTCAATGCCATTTTTAGATTATTCAATGCAAATTAGTTTGGGAGGAAATGGTCCAATAGGAGTTTATTCAGGTTTCGACACTTTCATATGAACTCTGTCTTTCAATTTAGCAATTTACTGGCATCCGGATACTCTTGTATTTAGAATTTTTCTGATGCATAACCTGCAACCCTTTTCAGCTCCTTTATAAGCTGGTGCTTTTTATCTGCCATGTGATTATTGGTGACTTTCTTGTATCATCCGTACTACACTATACATGATTGCCAGCGTTGTATTGCTACTATAAGTCCTATTTGCAATGATCAATCGATGATTATATATATATATATATATATACGAGGATCATTAAATAAGTTTCCAGACTTTTTTCGTATGGGCACTTTTAATGATAGTATACACATGAAACTCTACTTCCCTTCGAAGTAATCTCCTCCGGCTGCAATGCACTTGTTGTACCGTTCCAACAACTTCTGTAAGGCCTAGTGGAAGTTCTCTTGTATGAGCGTGTCAATGACCTTCGTCACAGCCGCTTTCATCTCCTCAATTGTCTCATAACGACAGCCTCTGGGCTTAGAGAATAACCAAGAGCCACAGGGAGCAAGGTTTGGACTATAGGGAGGCTGAGGAACATCTTGGTCAAATAGTCTGTGACAAGGATGGAGTTGTGGACTGGTACATTTTCCTGGTGGAATGCCACTGATCCGATTTGGAGAGTGCTAGCCTCTTTCTACGGAATCTCTCCCTGAATTCCCTTAAAACCTCAACATGGTAACCCTAACCCTTTGGCCAATCAACTCTGGTGTATTGACTTCCTTACTCCTCCCACACCTCTCATCATCCCTCACAGACTCGTTTTCCTTGAATATCTTATGCCACTCAAAAACTGATGCTTGATTCATGCAAGATGGTCGAAAAGCAGTGTGAAGCATTCCATACGTTTCTGTGGCATTTTTTCCAAGTTTAAAACAGAATTTTATAGCATATCGTTCTTCTAAAATGTCGTCACGTCCAGATTGCATTTTTGAAATTCACCAGTGGTGACAATCAGGCTTTAGTAGGGTGTATTCCAATTGCTGCTGAAGCTGTTCATTTTAACCTGAAATCATAAAATTGGTTAGTCATCGCATAAGGTGTATAGCAATAACATATTGAATTTTCAAGAGTCTACGACAATTTTAAATGCATGTACAAAAAAAAGTCTGGAAACTTATTGAAGGCACCACGTATATAGTTCTAGTCTTCATTACTGGCATCCTTTATATTTTTAGAAATAAATTGAAAATATCCAAATTTTTATAAACTGGTTTTATCACTTGTTTTTTTTTTTATCAACCATGAATTGTCAATTGACCAAATCGGTTTCATTAAATTTGTGTTTCGTTTTTTCAAGAGACATTCTATATTGTGTACTGAAATTTCATGGACGCTTATAATTGTGACCAGGACTATTACTTGTTTTTTTTTTTTTCTTTTTGTTTTGTTTTGTTTTGTTTTTTTTGTTTTTTTTTGGGGGGGGTGCTGGGGGTGTTTTTTTGTTGTTGTTTTTTTTATTTTCTTATTTCCTACTTTACCTATTCCACATCATTTTTCTATCTTCTCCTTTCGTTCACTTTACCGAATTTTTTTCCAGCATAATATTATGTAGACTTCTCGGTCAGAAAGCGTGATAAATCAATCAACTTTTATTAGTTTGACTTTTAAGACATCAAAGACAAAATACCGAATATTCGTGTATAGTTATTCAGAGAAGTAGCAATCACGCACGACGTATGAATCCCCAATAGTCCAATTAAAGATGTGAACTTGAAGACAACTTACACAGTTGATTTATTTATAGTTGTGAAAACTTGTGTAAGACCAGCCACACCTTTAGGGATGAGCTGATAACAAAAGAATACTGTTTAAATATGCCACAGGTTCTCCGAACAGCACTTCTCAGTTTTGAATTCAAAGTACTTCCCCTTTCTTAGACGGTCATCTTACCAAGGTTAAAGAGCTCAGTATTCCTTAAATATCCGGGAGATAAATGGATTCATGTCGATTTTAAGGGCATTAGCGCGAAATTAAACGTTGACCGCCTGGTCTAGAATTTGAATTCGGTTTGGCTAGTCGAGTCCATTTCCAAGGAAGACAAATTTTTGAAGCCCGGGAAAAAAATAAAACGAGGATCCTAGTGCTGCAATAAAACTGATGCCAAGGTAACTAGTACGTTCTTGTAAAATCCTCGCCCCACACAACAGTAGTAAAATGTCCTGGAACAATTGAACAAGAGAATAATGCTATACAAACAACGGTCAGAATAATTCAAGCGAAATACAGACTTAAGAGACATGTAAATAATTTTCCCATCCTCATTTTGTTAATTGCCTCAATTATATGAAGCAGTGACAGAATCAGTTATTTTTAGTTAAGTCTATTGTATTTCGTAACACACATATCTGAGAGAGGAATTATATTCTTCATTTTATGTGTATGCGTGTTTAAGATAGAGTACGAGAGACAGAGTAAGATAGTCGAGAGGGAAACAGTATATGGAGTAAGAGTGTGTGTAAGAGGAAGAGAGAAACAGAGAGATAGGAAGTTGACAGATATAAAGCAAGATTGTGTTTAAAACAGAGAGAGGTAGAGGAGAGATACTGGTATAGAAGTGTGTGATTGAGAGAGAGAAAGAGACATAAATAGAAAGAGAAAACGAAGAGACAATAACTTAGAGAGAGTGAAATTGTCAGGAAAGCGAGATAGTGTGGGGGGGTGAAAGAGAGAATGAAAGACACAAAGAGAGCAAGTGAGGAAAAAGAGGGAAACAGACACAGACCAACAGTGTATGTTTGAAACAGAAAGAGATTGACGGGAGAGAGACAGATATAGAACGAGAGTGTGCGTTTAAGATAGATAGATAGATAGATAGATAGATAGATAGATAGATAGATAGATAGATAGATAGATAGTAAGAGAGACAGAGACAGAGAAAGTCGGAAGAGAGGGAGACAGACATTAAAAGTGTGTATTTGAGAGAGAGAAAGAGACGGAGGGTCAGAAGGAAAAGTATGTTTGACAGAGAGAAAGAAAGAAAGAAAAAAGAAAGAAAGAAAGAAAGAAAGAAATTCGGGAGACAGACAGATAAGAACGTGTGCTTGAAACTTAGCCATAAAAACATGTTATCCATATGTATACATTTCGGTTGCTTATGCTCACTTCACCCCAATGGTTCTGGGGAAAGATATGAATTCATTTCTTCTCCCTCAGCTATTGGTAAAATAATAGACTAGATTCCAATCTATCCTAAGTAGAATATTCGTTTGAAGAGAATAAATCTAAATTCAAACCCCTTGCCAGTACGTCATGAGCCAGCATGGCCAGCTGCTCCTTAAGTATTACAGACAATGAATATCCGATACCTGCTGTTGACTGAAAAAATACTGATTGGACATATATATATATATATATATATATAATTTTTCCATAAAAATACCATACAAGTTTGAGAACACACATTCACACGCATATATAAATCGTGATTAATTAATCTACGATATATATATATATATATATATATATTACAACTGAGTAATGAATTCGATCCTCACCAAGTGCCCCATACTTGTATCAAGTCTAAACTACACTTAAATAATCATAAGAGTTCGTGACTTACGGTAAAGTCATACCAAAAGCACAAGTTCTCATTAGATCACCGAAGTTAAGTGTTGCGTAGCCATATACACGAATATGGCCATGTACGAAATAGACATGTAATGTTCATAACGATAGAATATATAAAGAACAGGAATCTCAAAAACACGTAACTACTTCTTGTTCAGGTACGAAACCGTTTTTATTAACTTTGAGTTAAAGGTTTCGACGTAAGGAGGAGAGACACAATCTTCTATGCTGTCTTATTCATTTGGCCCCCAACTCGAGCGCCCCCCCCCCCATAGGGCGCAAGTTCGCCTCGCGCCTGCGAGCTCCAAAATTGATCCTTCTCGTTTGCGTCTAAAACCCGACTCTTATTTTCTTTAAATTCTCACACAAACTTCCGCGTGCTTCCGGTGCGTGACGTCACCCGCACCTTGTCACCCAGTATCGTCTCGGACTGTTATGACATCTGAGTGACACCTCCATCCGCTCGCGCGCGCCCGCGTTAACACCTGCTTCAATCTTACACCCAACCAACCCATGTGCTGAGCCGAAAGGTTCTCAGCCTAACTAAACTCAAAGGCATGAACCGAAATCCCTCGGCTATTTCATAACATAAGGAGTGATGAGGTTGTTTAATTCTGAGATAAGATACCATTTAGAGCCAACTGGTACCTTTAGAATCCTGAGGTTTATGTGCCATGCAAAGCTCAGTAAAAAGCAACTATATTTATTTGTGTAGGAGTGGGAAAACGTTCTTTGTTTTTTTTTAACTAAGTTTTTCTCAATCCGCCACAAAGGTCTTACAATACCTAATGATTTTAAGTGGTCACCTATCTAAATGTTGAGCAGGCTCATCGTTGCTTAACTTTCACTGTGACTTTCACTGTGACTTGACTGTAAGTCAAAGTGCGTGAAGAAAGTGTTTATAAGATACGTATAAAAGAGAGATGTGTGATGTGTGATGTGTGTGTGTTCTTTCAGCAAGATATGACTTTTCTAAAACGTATAGCAAAATGTATTTCCTAGACAGTTATAGGTGTGCCTCATTCAGTGTAGTTGTCCCTTTTTATGACTGTACGTCTATCTACTGATAGGTGCTTAGAATATGCCATAAAAAGGATCTCCTAGGTATGACACTAAATTTCATCTTGAGTTAAGCTCTGGCAACAGTGAAGTACACCTCTTGAATATTATATTTCACAATCAGTACCAAGAATCAAGATAGATATGATTAAAAGAAAAATTTATTTACTTTTTTAACTTCAATTTTTAAATTTCATAACAGTAAACAATCGCAAGCTGATTTTACACATGTCCTTCCTCAACAACCTACTGGTAATTGGAGTCAATTCTGTTGGGTCTGCAACAGGTCTCAGAAACTATGTAATAGTGCATGGGGTTAATGTCAAGAGGTATTTTGCTAGACACATATGCCACAGGGCTAGCAAGGATGAAATTAGCCTGAGGAGACACATGCGTGGCCACAAGTTCTCGTCGCAGTATTGCAGAAAATAGTTTTCTTCAGTAAATAACTCTCTCTCTCTCTCTCTCTCTCTCTCTCTCTCTCTCTCTCTCTTTATATATATATATATATATAACATCCATTGATAAACTATGATTATTTTTAAGATATATAAAATACTATTCTGGCAATGTGTTATATAGTCATCTTCTGATTCATGCAGAAATATACATATATATGCTGGATACATACCGACGCAATGATAACAGACGCAAGAATAAAGGACGCAGGAAGAAACGACGCACGCAGTAACAATTAAGATGCCGGAAGGAAGACGCAAGAAGACTTCTTTAACAACATTTACCTCTCACTTTATTGCAAGGGTTCGAAAGGGTTGTTCAAGGTTTGCATGTGAGAGGGTGCTGGCGACCGACCATAAACTTCATATTTTGACCCCACTGTTATGACCGTCACGTTGTGTCTTTCTTGTTCTCCTGATGTTGGGTCCACTCCATCGGGGGTTTCCGAGGGACCCCTCGGTCGGGTGTGGCTTTCCCTACCACATCTGGTCTCTAGCTGTCTGGAATTCTACTGGCAACTGCTTTGGCACGCAACTCAACTCAATTATATAATAATTCAACGCCCACACGATCGCCCACTGGATCTTTGAAATCGAATGTTTAATCGTCATCAAGCGGAAATAACTGTCATGCAGTTCAGAGGTTACTCTCTTCCGGTGCATCACTGTAGTGACACAATGGGACCTTCACCTTGTCCCATATCATAAGCCTTAATCCGCCCACGCGATCTCTTTCGATTACTGGCCATTGGAATGTGTCACTTCCTTCCGGTGTATCACCTTGGAATAGCATTTTTGGGTCGGGGCGAGGGTCAAAATATAACAAATGTAGGTCTTTAAACTGACTTTTTATTTAAGTAGCATCTGTTGAATTTTGTTGATTCAAAAAATAAAAATAGTAGATTAGAAAAAAAAATAATAACAAAAGAAAATTACACAATCAAATGGTTGATTTAAAGTGTCTGTTCGTCCTACTTTTTATTACAGAATATACTTATTCGTCCTTATTTTAAAAAACACAAACGTGGATATTTTCTGAGTTTATTTTAAGTGTAATACAGAATGGGAAAAAGGAAACTAAAATGATTCTATCAGGGTTGTTCCGAAAGTAATGGCTCATATTTATTTCTACGGAATCTACAACAGATACATGGAGCACAAAAACACCGTTGAGTAGAGCAAGTTTTCAGCCACAAAATACTATTTTCCCACACAGTCACCACCATTGGCTATGCATCTTTGCCGCCTGCAATGAATAAAAGCCTGCACACAGCACTTGTAAGAGAGTCGCTCCAAAAATAGTGTATCTTATTTTATTACGTCAACAAAAGACGCTTCAAAAGTAATACTTGCTATTTATTTCAATGAAAAGTATAACAGATACAGGAAGAATAGTAACATCACTGGATAGAGCAGGTTTTCAGCTACAAAACAGTTTTTTTCTCTTGATCTTACGCCTGGGGTCCTCAAATGTTGCAGATCCCTTTGACTTGAAAGAACAATCACCAAGAAACAATTATGGATGGCCAGAAAGCATCATCATAATGCTGATAGCACGGATTTTCTTGATTCTCTCGCGTCATCCTTCCCTATCGGCCATTGCTCTTGGCAAGTCCTTCAGACGACAACTATTCCAAAATCTAAACGAAGAATTTATTGATATCTAACTCTTTCTCTGTTCAAGGCAAATTAGAGATGTCTACTCACACGTTTTCTTAAGATTTTATCCTTTTTTAATTGCGGTTTGAGAGCGACATATGGCCCTTAAATCTGTCACAGGAAACTGAAAGCCACATATTATTATTCCTCATTATTCCTTCTCCAATTGCCTCCATACATTCACTTTTGTTCTTCTGGAGGGATGGCTTTGTTATTAAATAACCCATGAATTTTGATGTGCAATTTTACAAAGAAACAAAACCTTAATTTTCCTTATTATCTATTTCATTATCTAATATCCACCATTTAATAGTAGATTGTTTTTTTAAACCTTGGTAAGGCAACCTCAAAACTGACCATGAGAAGCAAAAACTCTAAATTCAAAACCAGGAGACATGGGGTATGGGGATAACAACTCCACCCAATGAAAACCTAATTGCAAATGAAGCCGCAGCACCATCACAATCGTGGCGTGGCTGTGGCCCAATGCTCCTCAAAAGAGTCTGCAGGATGTAGTTACATCAGATACAGAGAACGACATTACACTATTGGATAGAACAAGTTTTCAGCTACAAAACACTATTCTCCCTTTGACTTTTCCCAAACACCAGGAAAGAAGACTTTGAAAAAATAATGTTTACTGTTGTAGTGCAAGCAGTAGCCATCATGAGTCTAATAAACATTAACCTAATGATGATATCTATTAACTTATATGTCATCAGAAATTGTTTGGTTTATACCAGAGTTTATTGCTACGATGCACATAAAAACAACAGATCATAACAGATTTTTTGTTAAAATCCCACCTATAGTGTGAATTACAATAATGTGGGAAATGACAATTAGAAATAGTCCTTGTTATTATATTTCATGAATAATGTTAGAATAATGATATTGTTGGCAGTATAATTTAAAATTAAGGGAGTGGTGTAGAGTTTGTACGAGCAATGACCATCAGGGGGTCATAAATATTAACTTCTCGATTATTATACTTCCTAAAAACCCAACCCTATTAGGTTTTCGGCTTGTTGCATGAAGATAAGTCCCTGCTACTAAAGGGATTATTAATGCCATTTGAAAAGGTGTTTCTCTATTTCTTCACCCCAAAGCTATGGTTAAATCGGCAGATTTAACCTTGTAAGCTGTTGCTCATTACCAAAACAATTTATAAAAAGACAACGTCTGTTACAACTCAAAATCCTGTTGTTTATTTTATTGTTTGCTTGTTTCACTTGTAACTAGTTTCAGCATTAACCTTTTTATCACAGTACCCTGAAAACTCTTCTACTACAATATTAAGCTACATTTTGTTATAAATCCGTAATGCATAATTTGTTACAATATTCACGTTACCCTCGTAACAGCTCTCTGCTTCTCAAGATAAAAAGTAAATATTTATTCACTGCAATCATTCACTAAGTTTGACTTTGTTTAGCACAAGGCCAGAAGTATGAAGCACCCAGTGGGAATCGAATTTGTTAACAATGGCTTGCTTGCCTTGCTAACCAACCAATACACTACAAGCCCAAATATTTACTCACGGTAAAAATCGTACAATTCAGCATCAACCGACTGGAGCGAAGTAGGAGGTAAATTTTCTTTGAAAAATCGTTCCTTTTGAAAAATCACAATGACCTCCTTGCCTGTAATTTTATACTGTAACCATTTAGCTTAGCTAGTATAACTTCCTGTCCCGTTTTCGTCGTCCCACTAAACTTTTTCCACCCTTAAATTTCAAGGTTATTTAGCGCGTACAAGTTAGATTGTATATAGGCCATTCGCATCTTCACAGATGCCACATTTAGTCGGAGAAACGGACAAACATCTCTAGTAAAGTTGAATATTATACCAATAAAAGAAAGAAAACGAATGTTTTAAAGCATTTGTCATTTCAAAAGATTATAATTTTGAAAAAAAAAAAAAACATTCATCGCATCTTTCGTCTCCTGGGATCAAGCGACAACTTTCGTGTCTGCCCGCAACATTACACTTCACTTTGGTGATCTAGCGTGAACCAGTGCTTTCAGGATGATTTGGCTATAAGTCAGACTTGATACTTATTATTTACTAAGCTTTCACTTAGTCTGGCGCACGGGCTTCTGATTGATTAAAGTACCTGTTGTTACTAAGTGATCACCTATCTAAGCAGGCTCATCGTTGTGAATTGGCGGGAATTGATGCTTTCAGTATGTCCGTAAAAAAGAAGATACACTTTTCCGATTATTATTTCGTACTTGTAAAATCTGTAATAAAAACAGTAAATAAAGATCGTCATTATTTGGCAACGTTTTTCGTATTATCCAATGCCTGCTTAAAATCCACTCTCTCTCTCTCTCTCTCTCTCTCTCTCTCTCTCTCTCTCTCTCTCTCTCTGTGTGTGTGTGTGTGTGTGCTATTATAAAAAGCAACGACTATTCAAATAAGAAAGGACGTGTCAAAGAACTAGAAAGAGTAAATATTTTGGTTTCCAATCAAAGGCTAATAAAGAAGAGGTTTATTTTGGCAAAATACTATGTCCTCAATTTCATCGACATTCCAAAAATGGACAAAATAGAATCAGTCAGTAATGGTCAACAATGGTAAGAGAAACTACTCAAAAATATATACACAGGTAGTCATAACCAGACTATGATAAAGAGCATAAAAATTAAGGGTATCCATAGATAGATAGATTGATAGATAGAATTCAATTTTGGTCCGACAATACTCTTCCTATATAGAATTTTGCGTTAGGATGTACTTATTTTTGGCAGCTATATATTCTTAATTTGCAGTTTCTGTGCTGTAGAATTTGGTCATAATGAACTTTGTTTTAAAGGAAGATTAACTTTTTTTTTAAATCTTAATTGGTGTATTTAATTTAGTTAGGTAGACAGGTAGAGCCGAGAGCCGCTGAAAAGTTCTCGCCTAACCAAGAGAATGACATAGAACCAAAAGCGTATATTCTATTTCACAAATTCATCCAGCAGTTCATCATAGCACATTGTTTTTCAAAAATAATATCATTGCCATTTTACAATGACAACGGAATTTGCCAACAATTTGTCGTGAGAGAAAGTAGCATGAAGGACAAAGTCATATTGTATTTTATAAGATATCTTATCATAATGGAGATTATGTGTCTTTCTGGCGGTAACCGAAACTACATCACCACCAACGTCACAATTCCCTTAATTATTTATGTTATATTCTCAATGATAATCAAATAATCATTATTTAATCTTAATTAGCATCTTTTTAACGATGTCTCTATTAAAGTCTGCGTTCTGGGTATCACACTAAACT
The DNA here is from genome assembly GCA_963585895.1 of Sepioteuthis lessoniana. NCBI lineage: Eukaryota > Metazoa > Mollusca > Cephalopoda > Myopsida > Loliginidae > Sepioteuthis > Sepioteuthis lessoniana. Next base: position 14,236,424 of record OY757923.1, read on the forward strand.
GAATCTGATGGTGAAGCTTCAGTCCTGGAGCTTTCGAGAACGTGGAGTACCTCTTCATTGCCATTATTCCAAGGTTTGGTAGTACCTGATAAGGATCCATCTATTTAACTGTGTGAAAATAAATGAATAATGTTGAATAGAATCATCTGTGTTAAATTGAAATACTTGAACCCCTTTAACGGTGTACAAAAAATGATTTATTGGTATCACATGGCAATACTTGAAACCATTTGACTGTCCAAATAAAGGAATAGTGCGTAATAGAATTAGTAGTGTTAAATAGCTATACTTGAAACCATTTAACTATGTGCAAACAGTAGGAAACAAATTCGCACTAACTTTTTAAAAATGTAATGATCAACGAACTATCAATATATATAACCATTTGACTTTGCGCAAACAAATGACTGATGTTAGATTACATTGTTAGCGTTACATAGCAATACTTGAAACCATTTAACTGTATGGCTCGTTTAAAAATGTTAACAAATCATATATATCTAATATGTATTAACAGGATTTAGAATTAAATGATCTACAAAGGTTGATATCCTATAAAACCTAACTACCAACCAAGTCCGCTCTGACCCAAAATGGTCGTACCATTTATGGATCTATAGAATAGTTCAACCATTTAACTGAATATAAACAGATGACTGATATTGATTTAAATTGTTTGTGTTCCATAGCAATACTTGGAATCACTTAACCGTGTGCGAATGAATTAACAGCCAACCATTTAACTGTGCGCAAATAAAAGCATTAGTTCGAGACAGGATACTTGAAACTATTTAACTGTGCAAACAAATGAGCTCTGACTTGTTTAGAAAATTACCTATTATTCTTTTACAAATCATATATATTTAATATATATATGTGTGTGTGTCTGTGTACAAACGGGATTTGACATAAAATAACCATCAAGGGTTGATATGCCATAAACCCAACCCAACTATCCGAAACAACCCATGTTATTAATGCATTGGTATTTGTCATACGCTCCACCAAGCGTACAAGTGTGGCACAAAGCCTTTTTTAGGTGGGCCCGGGCGCAGGACCGAAGCTCAGACGCGCCCGGTGGCTCCAAAAATGCCTCGGGCCCGTCGGCATTCCTTTAAAGGGGGCGCCCCAGGCGCCAGGCGATAAACCTAACCCCTCCATGGAGAGTAAAAGCCTGGTGGGGGACGGCCTCCTGAGGCACGAGATGCCAGTCAAGACGCACCTTGACCAACCGCCAACGCAACACACCCAACCAGCATGTTATTAATGCGTTTGATATCCTGCAATGGTTATTATAAATCATAAAGAAATATAGGATTTCATAATTCGCATGTGTTGATAATTTGCATACTGGTTTTAACAAATCCAAGTTTAATAAATAATTACTTCGTGATATTGATTTCTAATGTTATTGTTTTATCCTCAAATGTATTAAAAGCATTACAATAAATAATTTTATATAGAAATCAGTCAAGATAAAATTAGAATAAGTGTAATCTTTTGATATGTATTCTTATTTTATTTCATTCGATTTCTTAGTTTTAATAAATTATAAACCTTCATGGATTATCTAATACCAAAGCCATGCTAGTAGAAGAATAAAAGTGATACTACTTAACTCAAGTAGGGAGTTCTTACCTTCCCAAGAGAATTAGTTCGAAAGTGAACGTAATAGCACCACTGGAGTTCGAACTTGCTTACTTCGAGGATGCTGTTCAGTATTTTAGCTATTACGCTCCTTCCCCTAGTTACGTCACTCTTTCAAATTCAATATAATATTTCATTACATTAAAACTTAAATACTTGTGCCGAGAAGACGTATATTTTTATATCATATATAAAAAGTATAGATGTGAAATGATAACACTAAAATATCAGAGAAGGACACAAACTTCTGTGTTTTATACCTGGCTTAGCCTTCTCTATTACGTAACCATAATGATTGGTTTGGTTGAGTTTATGGTCTATCAACGTTTGTGAGTTATTTAATGCCAAATCCTGTTTTCACACACGCACACACACACACACACACACACAGAGCGTTCGCCAGTGGCCCGGGAGACCTAGGTTCAATCCCAGGTCGAGTCATACCAAAGACTCAAAAATCGTACTTGATACCTCTTTGCTTAACACTCAGGATTATAAGGTACGCATCAAGGGTAAAGTGGAGCAATCCAGGGAAATGAGTAGCCTCCTCCCTTACACCGCGGTGGAGTAGCAATTGAAAAGGAAGCCTTCGAGTCGCCCTCGACTACGGTTGCCCACTTTACTTACTTTTATATATGTGTATACATGAAACCATTGATCTGTGTAGAAATAAATGAGCTTTTGCTCGATTAAAGATAATGTTACTACAGCATGTATATATATATATGTGTGTGTGTGTGTGTGTGTGTGTGTGTGTGTGTGTGTGTGTGTGTGTGTGTGTGTGTGTGTGTGTGTGAGATTTGAAAGTGAATAGTTTGTAGGTAACATCATTTTTAAACTTGCCAGTTAAATGGTTTCATGTATTGCTATCTAATACTAATATTTCTATTTAATATCAATCATTTGTTTGAACACGGTGATATATTATGATTATTTAACATTAGTATTTTTATTCGTGAATTTGATCTTAATTATTTGTTTGTACACACTTAAATGATTTCAAATATAGAAAATGATAGAATAGTTCTATTTTGACTCATAGATGGGATCCTAACAGGTACTACTAATCTGGGTCAAAGTGAACCCAGGTATAATGGACATGAAGAGATATTCCACATCCACCAAATCTACAGGACTGGAGCCTTACCATCAGATGGTTTATGTCAAGCCCAGAATACTCGTTGGAGAAGAGTCTTACTCTTCTGCAGAGGTGTAATCGATATATTCAACAACCCCAGCCGATAAGGTGACATAATAATTGGGCACTCAGTGAGATTCAATCTCACTGACAATGGCTAGCAACATTAATCTGCTTATTATCCTTCTAGGTTGAGTGTCCGATGATCTCCCGCATGGAAACAAAGTGATGTTTAATTTTCTTTCCACGCTAACCTAACAAGGATGAAATTTCGTACGTACATAAAATAAACTATTTCTTTTCGGGCTTGTTGGTTTCTGCCAGTAACCTAATAGCCAGTGTTTCAAGAGAACTTTCGTTGACTTGGGGCATGTGACATTTTATTGTTCAAACTAAATTTTTATTGTTCAAACTTTTACAGCATAACAAGCCATACATATATTCTAAGTTAAAAGGTTTCCGCTTATATTTACCAAAGTCAAGAATAAAAACCTATGAACTAGAAAATTACGACCCCTACTTTCTTTTCTTCAAGGAAACATGAGGAAGCTGTCTCATTTTTTTTCTTTCTTTACTCCCTATTCGACACCCTTTCTTTACTCCCTATTCGACACCCTTTCTCTCTGTATGTTTTCAACTCTCTCTCTCTCTCTCTCTCTCTCTCTCTCTCTCTCTCTCTCTCTTATTGTCGGGAAACTTTTAAATTTTATGCTCCTATTGAGTAAGTTTTAAATTTCATACTTCTTTTTTTTCTCTCTTCGCCTCCTCCTCTCTCCCCTCTCCCCTCTCACAATTTTTGAGGAAATTCAAATTTTTATTCTCTCTCTCTCTCTCTTTCTACACACACACACACACACATACACACACACACACACACACATATATATATATATATATATATATATATATATATATATATATATATCCTTGTCTTTCAATTCTTGAGGAAGTTTAAGAGTTTATACCCCCTTTCCTTCTGTCTAACGTTATTTCTTATTCGTTCGCTTTTCTTGGGTTCACTTAACAAAAAGAAAAAATGAAATGCAATCCATACTTTTACCACTAAAAAAATATTAATGATATTGCTTATCATCATCATCACCAAGAAGAAAAAATAATTATTATTCAGAGAACACATTTCTTTTATTTCTTAATGTTTCTTAATTGAAAAAAATAAAAATTTAATTCTTTATATATATATATATATATATATATATATATATATATTAAAATTAGAAAACTGGATAACCCACTAATAACAAAATCCTAAACAAACTAAACTCCATCAACCATACCAAAAACATCATATTGCAATAGATTCCAACCCAAAAGGAATCCAGAGAAATCATAAAGCTGTCTCAATAGTCAAATAGTCGAGGGTGACCCGAAGGCTCCCTTTTCAATTGCTACACCGAGGTGTAGGAGAAGGCGCTACTCCATTCCCTGGATTGCTCCAGTTTACCCTTGATACTTACCTTATAAAGCTGAGTGTTAATCAAGGTGGCATCAAGTACCATTTTTTGAGTCTTTAGTAAGAACTGAAGCTCGGTCTCCCGGACCATTGGCGAACATTCTACTCCCGTCAAAAACTTCAAAATACCATGCACCAACGTAAAATCAACAAAAAAAACTGACATAAAAATGGGAACAGTTACGGAACCAAAATATCTACAAGATCTACCAAATGAAACCAAGATTAAAAGTAAAAAAAAAACAGATCCCAGTAAGACCAGAAGAGAAGAGACCACCCTGACTCGGCTACGAATAGTCCATACCAAACAAAATAATCTTACATTCTAAAACAAAAAGAACCACCAAAATATTCATGTGAAACCCTATTTTGATGGAATGCAAAAATCTTGCCCATGCCCCAAGAAAATTCAACAACATAAAGCGTATGAGAGAACTATTCAAAACAATGACATAATTGACTTCCTAAAAAAAATAATAGCTTCCAACCAAAGATATGTAAGAAATACGCTTGTTTGATTAAAAAAAAAGGCGCTGGGTGGCGTCATCAGTTATGTCTTTTAGCTGGGTCATCGGGGGTGTCGGGGTTTTCAACATAATACCCCCTCGCCAGCTCGACCCCACTCAGGATGATTACTTCCCGGTTTGCCACCCAAAACTAAAACGCTACCTGCTAAATTCGCTTTTTAAAGATTTACCAACATAGACCTTGGTTTCCATGCACATAATTGGGTATTGCTTTAGAAAGTTGTTTTAGCCAGGTTTACGTGGCGTTGACACTTTTTTTTCTTTGGCAAGGCTCGGATCTAGCAGTGAGTTTACTAATTCATTTTTTTAAATTACACAACACATTAAATATTTACAATTCCAAGTGAACCGTAATAAAAACACCATTCACACATATATACACGCACGGAGTAAAACGTCCCTATCTATATTAAAACTACCAGTGTTCTTGGCTTTAAAAAAGTTTAAAGTATACTAATTTTATGCATCTAAAACACAACTGAATGAAAAAAATAGGCCAAACCCTCACCCACAAATAGATACACACACATGGATGGACAAACCCTCAGCAGATATCACCAGATAGCAACAAACGAACCCATACATCAATACTCAATATTCAATTACTAACAGGAGCGCGCGTCTGGGCCGACAGCTTTGCATTCATGCCGGGTGGGTTTTTTTTTGCATTCTATGATACCTCCTCACAGGTCTTTGCCTGCTTGCAGGACTAATTTTATTGCTTGTTGCCTGAGGCGCTCTAAAAGTCGAATACCGAGGGGATCAAGAATTTTTGCCCCTCTCGCAGATGTCTTGATTCGTGCGCAGCCCACCTCATAAAACGTCCTTGTGCCATATTCTGACACGGTGGGATGTCAGATAAATCGTAGAATCACCTAAAATAATATACAAACAACTGCACAAGTAATGACCATATCCTACAAAAAAAAACGAATAAAACAAAAACGTCTTCGTCATAAAATAATCCCAAGGGTTGATATACCATGAAATCCAACCAGTCAGCCATAAATTAGTCAATGATTTGCAATTTACATCGGAAATAGGTAACGAATTTTAAACCAGGTATTTGATTGCTATTTCCCAGGAAAAATTATAATACCCAGATTGTATTCCTCGCAGAGGGGTAAGACTTACCCCGCAAAAAAAAAATCATGATTATGATAATAAACTACATCCGATGTTAAGGTTCTAGTTCTATGGAGTGTAGAGTACCACTTCGTTGCACTTACTTCCTGGTCCACTCAGATTTAGAGTGATAGTACTTATGATCCAGTGTATGGGTCCAATAGATCTGTTGGAAAATTACCCCTATCAGATTGGAATACTTGAAACTATAGAACTGTATGAAAATTATTTATATTAAGAATAATTACTTGAAGCTATAACTGTTTACAAAAGCTAACTAATTAGTTGAAACCATATTATTGCTTAAAGTATTTAAAACCATACAACTGTATGTACAAAGAAATGATTATTATCATTAAATAGGAATTGTTACTTTATACCATATAACTGCATATAAATCATTAGTTTTAAAAATAGTCATTTGAATTCATAATTATTTACAAATGATTATCATTAGTTACATGAAACTATATGATTGCTTGTAAAAAATATTAACTTCAGCATTAAGTAACTCAGTAAGAGTTGATATATCTTAAAACCAATCAACCAACCAAATTATAATGATTGTGGGGAGCATGAACAGATTCCAAGCTATTATTCAGTTGAAAGTTGGAGATTGCTTTATTTTATAAGTTAGTTTATCTCAATGCTATTGTGATAACAAAAACAAGACCGTGTTGTCTCATTTTTACTGTATGACTTACACATTATAACAAAGATTCTTTTTTTTATATATACAATTATGCTGAAGTTTCTGGGATCGTATATATCTGTCTCTCCAAGGATTGCGGTCAACAGGAAGTCGTAGTGGCCTGATACATTGCGTGGATATTGACTTGAAAATGGTTTCTAATGTTTAAAAAGCAAAATAACCTCTGATGTAATTTGAGGTCACCAAAGATCATCAGATGGCAAAATAATCTACTTCTGGTCAGAATGAAGAACCAAATTGTTTTCGATTGTATAAATGGGGGGAATGAAGAAGTCACATTGATTTTTTTCACATGGCCAGCAATATGTCGGATTTTCCAGAGTAAGGAGTGAAAAAACACTATACATATTTACAAAAGATGGAAGAACAAAAGATTGTGGGCAAAGAGAATGTCAGAAATTAATCAGAATTTCTTATTCATATTTAAACGCTTTTATGTTGTGTATTTATATCATGTTCACATTTCATTATCCATGGAATTTTTCTAAAATATATGTATGATGCATTTCATTAAAAACATTTTATCATTTTTCCCAGGGAATTGCAAGGTACTTCCACTAATTTTGAACTATTCCTAAGTTATTTGTATCAGCAAGTATGCAAATTGACAATTTTGTTTTGTATATTATATATTTTGGGAAGATATTTATATCAATAGACTTGTGGTGTTATCATCCATGGCTCACGCCGTTTTGCCTCCTAAACGACCTCAATCCCACATGTTTGTTTTTAAAAAGATTAATTGGTCACAGGTTTGGATCAAAACTGTGTAAGCTCCACAAAGGATAAAAAAGGAACAAAACGAATTCCAGATTACACACGTATTGTGGCTTTTTATTTACTCTTCGTGAATAAAACATCTTACCTACTTTCATAAATATTATAAAAATATAAAAGTTACTAAAGTCTTTATTTTCCAGAGAGACTTCAATTTTTCATTTTCTTTGGCCGTTAAAAAAAGAAAAGGTTTGCTATAAGAACCTGAAAGAGTGTGCGCATAGGTTTCTGTAACTACTCGTGTGTATAAAGTTACAAAAAGATGTCTGTACTTAGTAGACAAGAAACATATTCGAACAGGAAAAAAAATAATTTTTTACATATAAAAACACTATAAAACTTTTGACTCTCTCATTTGCTCTTTCACGTTCTTCAATAACTTCACACTTCTCTCCGTGGTTTTATGATCTTTCGTTTTCAATTTTTTCTTTTCAACATTTTTTTCCTTTTATCCATCTTCCCCTATTCTTTCTTTCTTTCTTTCTTTCTTCTGTTTACGTGTGTGATGTGAAAGTATTTCAGTCGATTAATACTCCTGTTTTTTCAACTTCCCATCAAGATTAATGTTGATTACTTTCTCTATTTCTTCAGTTTCTTGTTTTTTGGGGTTTTTTTCATTTTTTTAGACCCTTTTCTTTCTCGCTTTTCAATTTTTTTATTTTTTCAGTTTATCTTTCTTTTTCAATTTCTCTCTCTCTCTCTCTCTCTCTCTCTCTCTCTCTCTCTCTCTCTCTCTCTCTCGTTAAGCCTTTCCTTTCTCAATTTTTTCTTTCTTTCTTTCTTTCTTTCTTTCTTTTACTTAGGCGATTTGAAAGTATTTCATTCAGCCAGATCTCCCATACACTTAACGTATTCGCACCATCTCAAATCTATATACAAGCAAAAGTGCTTATTCATTAATAAATGACACGTCTCATATATTTTTATGCAATTCTATTTTCGGTTAAAGAGTGTCCAAGGTGGAGAGTTTGTTAGTAAATGATACCTGATAATATTCATTTTGATTTTTTAAAGTTACACTAGAAATAATGAAATCTTAGTAGTTTTAGTTTAAAAGAAGATTATCTTTTATAAAAAAATTGGTAGAAAATTACTTATTTATTGGCTATATATATATATATATATATATATATAAGGATAAAATTTGTAAAATTTTTTGATGAAATTATGCTTATAGTAAAACATTTCAAACAATTTTTATTACAAATCTTATCACTATAATTATATATGTGTGTGTGTGTGTGCGCGTGTGTAAGAGAGAGAGAGAGAGTGAGAGAGAATGGGATGCACATATCTCATTGCCTTATTTTTCACACGATTAAGAACTCTTAGAAGGTTACCCAGCTCTTTTTTGCTTGTAGTTAGCGGCGGTCCTTTTGCGGGCTTCCGTTTCCGCTTTCAAACGAACGCATGCTCCGAGTAGGTGGTTTTGAGTATTTCGTATCATTCGCCTGGTCTCAGAGGGCAGTCCTCCAGTCAATACCTGCTTTGCAGAGCTGAATTCATTGCTTAGCGCCTGAGGCACCCCAATAGGGGAATACTGACGGGATCAAGCATTTTTTGCGATGGCCGTGCATGAGTCCCGATTCGTGCACGGCTTCCCACATTGAAATAACCTTGTGTCAAATCCTACTTGGTGGGAGGTTGGATAAATAATCCGCTCTTTACTGCTTGTGCAATCGATCAACTGCAGTATAACATTTATAAAAAGAAAATGAAAAATTCTAAATCTGAGACCATTGGTTTCACGGAAACTCAGAGAAATGAACATTTAAATTAACACTGGACATCATTTAAACACTTATTTGTTGTTGTTGTGGTGGTGGTGGTTTCATTCTCCCTTAAAACAGACAAAAAGATTTTTCCACAAAAAATCACTGCTGCTGAAGAAGTGTTTGCCGAAGAGTGATGGTTAACAAGCTAATCACGGCAGAACATTTTCTACAATGAAACTGATTCACATTCGAGGCTCCATTATTGTGATCCTTTGCCCGACGAAGATGAACTTAGTAAAGATCAGCTGAAGATAGAGGCATTAGACAGAAAAGGACAAACAACACTGAACCTCACCTTGATATTTTGACCTTTGCCAATAAGAAAAGCAAATGTTATTTCAGCTCGGTTATGTTCCCAATTAACTCCGTGCAGCCTGACGGTGAGGACATTTAGAGGAATCGTTTAGGAATGAAATACACGGGTGTCAAACACGAAATATCAATCCTGCCGGTCGTGTTATTCCCAGAATGCTAAAGGTTATGCTAGAATAAACATTTTTTGGTCACTTTAATGTTTTCAAAATTTCTGCTTGACACATCTCAGAGGTGGCCAGTGAATATGTATTTTCCTAGCACCTCCACCACAAGCAGGATGTGACACAAGGTCAATTTTTAAGCGGAGTTTAACAGGTTTGAATTCAGACTTTTCCTTCTCCATACAAAAACTAAAAAGCCCAGTCGGCCTTAATATTTACCCATAGCTGAAGGGAGAATAGTTGGATTCATACCTTTGCCAAGGGTATTAGCGCTATGTGAATTGCAAACAGCCTCGTGTCGGATTTGAACTTGGGTCGTCGTGTCCATTTCCCACGGCATTACACAACGAGCGCCTCCATAAAATACATAAATTTATCCAACACTACAAACTCAGATGTTGCCTGGTAGTTCAACACGGAACAAGAAAATAAAATACCTCATATACTGTTCAGGCCAAATTAAAGATAAGAATATTAATTCGAAAACTCCACAACATATTGAGAATAATTCCTCTTAGAATATCTGACAATGATTAGAAAATACAATTTTTTTAGAACATAGCAACGGAATGAATATTTTAATCACAACCTGACGTACTTGTCTACACCAGGTATGATTTTTATAGTATGGCAGACGCAGCAAGACACTAACGTAAAAATGTCAAAATCCTTTCTAATCCTTTCATTTTTTTTTTTTAAGCAATGTCTATTCTGCAATTTTTGTCTTCAATTAAAAATTTATATCGAAAGATTAGAGATGGTAATTGTTAAGGTAAAATGCACATTACAAAAAAGAGTTATACCAATTTTGTTTTTATATTACCAAGTAAATTTATGAATTTCTGTGAAAATTTCGTGTAGTTTTATTGAGAAATGTTGTATGACAGAAAGTATTTCAAATAATCATATGGTCTCAAGAAACTAATAATAATCTTTTGCAAACAATTATATCTTCAAGTAACTACTCTTAATGCAAGTAATTTTCATAGTTATATTGTTTCAAGTATTTCTATCTAGAGCGAATAATATTCGAACAGATCTATTTGACACAAAGAAGGGACCCTAATATGTACTATCAATCCGAGTGAGAGTGAACCAAGGAGCAATAGCAACGAAAGGGTACTCCACACTATCAAAGATCCAGAACTAGAGCCAAACCACAAGATGTACTTGGTTTCGGTACCTTTGTTTAATAGTACATCAACCTTCTTGGGTTATTTAATGCCAAGGCCAGTTATGCTATTTTATCTGTAACTAGTGTGAATAAGGGAATTCATACCTTTCCCAAAGGTAATAGTCCAAAAGTAAAAGTAATAGCACGACTGAAATTCGAACTCACTTTCTACGATGTCGCAGTTCAGCACAATAGCCACAAAACCATAGGAACTCCCCCTCCACAAGATTCCTGACACTCATTTTTGCTTTTGTTTTTTACTGTCTTCTCTTTGTTCTTTTTTTCTTTTTTGTTGTGAGGTCTTACTTTTCAGCAAGGAATACAGTTAGCATATTCTAAGCCTCACCAATAGGGCAACCATTATAACTTTTCAATGGCGGCTAACTATTAAAGGCTAAATAAAGAATATGTTTTTGTATATTTTTATGTTACCACAACACAACGAAAATGGCACATCGTTGCAAAATTTTTGTTCGGACAATAGAGTTTTAAAAAAAGACATTGCCACTCTAATTTGCCATTTAATGGTGTGAGTTTTCATTCACACTCACCCTAATCATTATAATTTCTCAATTGAGATAATTAAATGGTAATTGTAAATAAAATCCCTTGTTTGTTTAATTAGTTTTAATCTAAACTTAGTTGCAGCACAAGGTCAGAAATATGTGGAACACAGGGAGAATTGAACTCACTAGTAATGGGCTGCTAGCCGAGTTCGCTAACCATTACACATTTGTCTATTTGCAATATATTATAATGATCCAATATTTATATATACGTTGGTTTAAATAAAGCAATAAAACTGACACATAGTAGCAAGATTTTTGTTAGGTTAACAGAGTTATAATCCTCTTAGGGAAGAAAGCAATTTGACACAAAATATTGGGAAGATTTTTCATTCGTTATCACCTGGTAGGTCCTCCAGACGGCACCCAGTATTTGCACAGAGCTGATGGAAGTAAGTTTTTGTTGGTCGAGCAACACTGATGAGTCCACGTGTACTAGTTTACATGAGAACGTTGCTTACGAATTAGTACCTGCTCCTCCATCAATGTCCGCCATATCTTATTCATCTTACTTGGATGGTTTCTAATATGGGATGTAAGTGGCTGTACAGCTGCTGTTTTGTGGAGTGCTGCTTCTTGGATCTGTTTAAAACAGCACGGAACGCCCTTGTGTAGTTCCCATCTTGTTTTTTTTCTCCAGGCATTTCGTTAAAGTGCAGGTGATGCAGCCATACAATACTACTAAGAGATCTGCAGCTTAGAAGAATTTCCGTTTTATCTTATCAGCGAGATCAGGAGTCTGTAAGGTAGATAACATGTCAATAGCAATCTATGCCAATCCTACGTCTATGATGACTTCACTTTTAGTAGATGAGATATTGCTACCGACGTATGCGAACTGATCTACTAATTTCAGAGGCTTGCCATGTAATGTGGAGATGGCACCACCTTGTTTAAAATAGATGAACTATGTTTTATCTTAGTTCATAAAAAGAGCAATGCCTCTTGCTGTCTGCTTCTGGTGATGCAATAGAGATTCAGCTTGAGCAAGTGCATTTGCAAGAAGCGCTAGACCATCAGTCTGCTTCTGTAATACCTTCTGCAAGATGCCGTCTACTGCTTGCTTTCTTTAGTGTGAAATCATTTTCTTTCATCAGATCTATTGCTGTTCATAGTATGTAATCAAGGCAGATTATAAATAGACATGGTGCTAATATATATCTTTGCAAGACTCCAGTGACAATTTTAAAAAATCAGTGTCACTACCGAGTGAGTGAATCATTGCTTTCATGTTTTTGTTTAGAATCATTATGATGTTAACAGTTTCTTTGAGAAGACCATATACGAGAAGTATTTTCTCTATATTTCCTCCGTGTATGAAATCAAATTTCTTGGAAAAATTTATAAAAAAGAATATTGCCTTGAGATTTTTTGTTCATACTCTTTTGGTGATTCAATAAATAGTCAGAATCTGAGAAGCTACGGATTGATTTCTATGAAAACCATTCTGATCTTTCCAAAGGATTTTCTCAACTTTATTTCAGATACAATGGAGAAGTAGAGTATATTAATTCTTCACAGCTATAGCAGTAAGAGTTATACGTCTGTAGTTCTTAGCAATTCTGAGGTCACATTTCCCTGGGAAGGGAAGGATTTCACTATTGCGTTTTGTTCAAAAACAGCGTTGCATAATCGAAAAAGTATGTCATCATAACTTAAAGAATAAAGCAATTTCCAGTTCAATTTGCTACTTAATAAAAGCAATTTATAGTCTGCATTCAGGCTCATTCAAATCATTATGATTTATCAAGGGAGATAACTATTAAATACTAACTATAGGGTTTGTCTCCTTATTTGATTAAATAAGGGGACAAACCATATATATGCTTTTTAGTTGCAATCTTTTTATAATGATACATTTTTTGCATGTTTGCATAAATTAGTTGCATCGACAGCATAAATAGCACATTACAGCTATGCAAATTTTAAAATATTAGCATTCATGTTAGAATACTCTGACAAAATAAATCAATTTTCAATCCGTTTGTCACCTTATTAATAACACTGGTCAACAAAAAACATTTTTGAAATATTGTCGAGGCACAAAACAGAGGGTGCTGAATCTGAAAAAGACCTTACTTTTTCTTGGTTAGCAACCGTTTTTGTAGAACAGAAATGATTCATTTTTGGAAAAAAACGCATTTTTTTCATTTGTTTTCTGTATACATGATATTGACCGATGGCAATATTTCTCATAGTAAAATCGCCGAAACCTCTCAATTTGTATTTAAACCTACAAATATTGGTCTGCTTATTGAGAAATGCTATTTTAGCAATAACAATCAGACCCGTAGTCTTTAAAAATAACACGGTTGAATATTGCAAAACCAACAAGTATTTTCATCAAATCCTTTAATCAACTAACATCAAAAATAAAATCTTCGTGAACATAAGAACTATGGTAAAAATTTTCTGTTTCTTGATGGTCTTTCATGTTCAATGTTATTTAAGTCTCTTTTGATACTTCAGTTGTAGTCAGCTATCATTCGTTTGTCCCACCGTCCCTGGATGCGCTCTTCCATTGTTTTGATATCATGATGGAATCGTGCTCCTTGCTCATTACTCACATCGCCGCAATTATCCGGAAATTTATCTAGATGGCTATGAAAAAAATGAACCTTAATATTTATATTAATGCCTATGTCCCGTAAACTTTTCCACTAACTCCTTGTAGTTTTTAGCCCGGCGATTGCCTAAGACGTTTTTCACAACGTCAACAAACGATGTCCGAGCACGAATTTCCAAGTCATTCTTTGAATTAACAAATTCATCATCCTTGGTGAGTTTCTTGATGTTATGGTGAAACCATTTTCATGATATTCATCATGTCCAATGGAATCGATGAATTCAATTGGGATGTCTTTAGTTGGAGTTTTTTTCTAACTGTAAAAACATAAGCTCTCATGTGCTTGGAAGATTTTAGAGTTTCATTTTTTATGACACCTTAATTATTAGGTTTACAAAAGTGTATTACTGATAAAGTTTATCAGTTAATTTTAATTTTGCTGATATACTGAAAATATTCGATATTTCTATTTTAAATTTTTTACTCAAAAACACTTTTTCATTATAAAAATAGTTTATTTCAGATGGATGACAAAAATTACTCGACGTACCGGAAAATTGATGGGTTTCTACGACCTTTATTAACTAATATTTACGATCAGCCAAGATCGTAAATTGATATTTTTCCCAAAAATGAACAATTACAGTACAGCAAAAACGGTTGCTAACCTCCAAAAATTACAGGCATTTTCGGAATCAGCTCCATCAAAATAGCTAAAAATATGTTTTGTTTCTAGGCACCAAAAATCGTGTTGACCAGTGTAAGAGTTTAGAGGATCAGTATTTACACTCACCGTGATCAGAATTATTTGTCAAGGGAGATAACTCCTAATTGCTAATTGTAACAAATACAAATAATCTTCTTATATCTATATACTTATATGTATATATACACACACATATTAATTCATTTGCAATTAATCATAGTATAAATTTTATACATTGTGTATGACTAGGCATCAAGTTTAAAGGCTGCTGAAGGCAAGATTTAAGCTAGTAACATTAGTTACAACATTCAACAGAAAGGGAAAGATATAAAAGTTCAGTTTTCAAAAGCCTCTTTCAAAAATACGTCTCTTATCCCAAAGAAAAAAAATCTGCATGACTAGCCTAAATGCACAGTCACCCATAAACAGAAATAAAAGGAGAAAGGTCTTTGAAGATTGCCATTTCACCAAAGGCCAAATACAAACACAAACAATAAAATAAAATAATGAAATAAAAAAGTTAAAAAGTAGTATTTCACAGATATAAACATAAACTTACTTCTGTGATTCTTGTAAGCAGGCAGATCTTGAACCCATTGGGTTCCCATTTAATAACAGTTCATGATGATATTGATGCTTCTACTTTGGAAGAAGTGAAAGATTCTACTTAAAATTTCATAGTTATGAGTTTTTCTCCAATTTTATTATTGTCTTATTCTATACTCAAAATATATTGTGATATTTCTCTGCATTTTTATGCTTTGAGCACAGTAAAGGTTTTACAGACTAAAAACACTTTTAGCATTAATTATATATATATATATATATATATATATATATATATATATATATATATATATATATATAAACTATTAATAGTTTAATTTTGATGGGAAATTTTCACTATATATGGTTCACATGCTAATAACTTGTACACCTGAGGCAGTGTTGTTTTAATAAAATCAACATTCTGGTCAGTGCTTTGTAGGAGAAAAATCTTTGAAAAACATTCATACTTGGATCTAATTTGATTTTAACTGATGCAGAACTGATACTGCCTAAGTAGATATTTGATTTGGCTTGACAGGTTTTTTTAATCTGAAGTCTCTCTGCAAATTTTAGTGCCTAAATTCTGCTTCACTTGAAACCATATGCTCTATAAAACCATATGTCGGAGACAGGTTCATCTGATTTACTAAAGGTCATTCTAGGGAGACAGCCATAATGAGTAGCAGATAATGATGACCTAATTTTAAAAAATATGACTTATGCTTGTCTGATCTCCAAAAGATGAATTACAGATATATATATATATATATATATATATATATATATATATATATATATATATATATATATATATATATAATAATTTCTATAAAATATGATGAGATTATCTATACATAGATTGGGACTTATGTTTATTTAAAAGTTTAAGAAAGAAAGAAGGAAAAAATGGGAAAAAATTATGAAAAAAAGGAAGAAAGAAAGAGATTATCAGTCATATTGGTGAGTTGAGAACTCAGGAGTATTGATCACATAAAATTCTTTCAAATGAAATGCAAACAGTCTCATCCAGGATTTGAACTTGGGTTGCCATATTCATTTCATACAATGAGTACCTCCAGTTTTTATATATAAGTACATAATATAGAGTATTAACACTTTTTTTCATAGTGGATTAAATGATACTAAATCTCCTCAGAACTCCAAATTCTTCTTAGTATTAATGTTTTTTAATACAGTGTATTGCATATTTATTATATAGGTCCAGCAAAATTATCTCTTAGGTTTGGGACATAGATAAAAAGGCCCGTGGTGTAATGGTTACCGTCATAGGAAATGGACACAACAACACGAGTTCAAATCCTGGACAAGACTGAGTGCATTTCACATAGCACTAATACCCTTGGGAACGGTATGAATCCAATTATTCTCCCTACAGCTACAGATAAATAGTAGGACAGACTGGGTTCTTCAGCCTTGGTGAGGCAACTAGTCTAGGAGAAGGAATACTCTGAATTCGAACCTGTTAAACTCCACTTAAAAATTGACCTTGTGTCATATCCTGCCCGAGCAGAGGGGTTGGTAAATATGATAAAAAGGTAACAATCCGATTTTTAATTTTACAATAAAGAACAAAATTTTCCATTTTGTTTTGTTATTGTAATCACTTTGTTGTAAAGATTATATTGTTCAAATGTTTGCCCTCATGAGCTATACACTTTTTATTGTAAGTTGAGAGTTTGAATCTTCAGCACCACTCTTGTAATATTACTGGGGTAAGTTATTAGAATAATAATTTGAATCGTAATTTACAATGAAAAGGGTTTATTTTACAAAATGTACAAGGATGTGTTCACAGAGGTATATTGCTAGTTAGTCTTATTTGGGAAGCCAGCCACTGGGCCAACACCATAACTGTTCATATTCAAATAGAATAGTCCATTCTAATACCTAGAGGTATGAACTCTTCTCTTCAACACTCTAGAAGGCTTACCCTAAAGTTCTGTAGTGCTCACAGCCATTGCCACTTGTATTACTGCAATTTCATGAAGAATAAAATCTTTCTGTTCATCAGTTGTCTGCTGCCTATATTTAAAGGCTTGAGCTGTCAGGTATCTCCAGAGGAAGTAATCACAAGGAGATAGATAGGGAAAGTGAGTTGGCCTCAGGATATCACCATGTAGTGATATCAGGCACCCTGAGAAAAAAAAATCATAAACACACAATGTTTACCACAACACAACATAATGGCAACTGAAATGATATGGCTGTTGCTGCTGCTACTCAAAAACATATCTCCCACCCAATCACTGTTACTAGTACCTGCACAGCAGCAATTCTAAATCTGGCAGATCATTCTGCTGGACCCTAGACTTTTGAATTCCTTTATACATTACTCAGAAATAGTTTTTTCAACAATAAATGTTAACACCAGTAACTATAAAGTAAGAGAACTAATGAGCTTTCTATGTTGTTATCATAATTGCTGTAATTAATATCATATCAATTGTTATAATCAGGCTTTTTCTTGTCACAGTAGTTCACATCATAAATTATGAGATTATTTATATAGAGATTGCATATCTCGGTGTTCAAAATGGTGGTATCAGTCACGTTGGCAAATTAAGAATTCGGGAAGGATCAGAAAGTAAAAGATAGAAAGAAAAATTTAAAGAAAGAAAGAAAAAAAGTAAGAAAGAAAGAAAGAAAGAAAGAAAGAAGACAGTGAACTGGAGAAAACGGACACAAAGTGAAACAGAGACTGAAGGACAGAAAGTTATAACGAAAGAGGAAAAAAAAGAAAATGAAAGAGCACGAAAGAGAAAAGTGGGAAGGTTAAGTAGTTCAGTCTACCTAGTTACCCATGAAAAAACCCACAAATATGTCTGAATTTCTAAAATGCCTTATATCACTATAACAAGAGAATTGGTCATTACTCTATAGTGAGGCAAGGTTGCATAAGATGTAGTCACATTGTTTTGGGTTTTTTTTTATATATATAAGTAGATTCACTTCTGATCTTTAATTTTATTTTATGCCATCAGCTTTACCTCCTCTACATCTTCATATTTGTCATGGGAAATGAATCACCTAATTTCAAATAAACATATTTGTAGATATATTTGTGTCCCAGTCATATGATCAAAACATAGAATTATGGGAAGGAAGAAAAAAAGAAAAGGAAAAGGAGAAATGAATGGGAAGAATGAGACTCAGAGGAAATGGCAAGTTTATGGTTCTAACTGGTTAGTTCTTGTTGTTTGGCTTCCTCTGCACACTGACAGGAAATTGTCACAAGAACTGAAAATATGAACTGATACTTAAAGGGATGTCTTTAACCCTTTGCCATGGACCAGAAACTCCCACAGCATCTGCATGAAAAGTATTCATCTGGGTGGATTTTTAAGCAATTGTTTCATCTCTTTTTCCGTATAGCCGACACTTGTAATAATGATTTCAAGTAACAATACCAATCTAATAATAATAAGCATTTCTTTGCACAGTTGTATTGCTTCAAGAATTTCTTTCTAGTTCATAATTTTCCAACAGAGACCCGAACAGGTACTACCACTCCAGGTCAGTGGATCTAGGGATAATGGTAATAAAGGTGTACTCCACGCTCTCCAGAGCTCCAGAACTGGAGCCTTGCTATCAGATACAGTCTAGATACACCTTTGTTTTTTTGTATGAGGGGTCTTACTCCTTTGCAGGTGGTACAGTGAGCATATTCTAAGTCCCACTGACAATACAGAAAATTATTCGGTTAAAAATCAAGGAATTGGTCTTAAAAACTTTTTCCAAAATTTCAAGCATCTTTTACTTTTTCTTTTTAAAATTGAAATTAATTTCATTGTTTGATTTCTCATCAAATCTTCCATTATAGACATGTTTTTTTTTTTCAAACTTTTCAGAGCATTTTTCTTTATCTTTCACTTACTACTTCTCAAATGAAAAAAGAAAACTTAAAATAAAATAGCAATATAATGTCTTCTACATTGTACAGCAATAGTTTGATATATATTTAATTTAATATCAATATTTTAAAATCTAGTTTTTGTATGTCTGTTATGATATAGAAAAGATAGCATATCATTGCTAGATTTCTATTAGTATAGTAATTCGTGTAATTGCTATTAGTGCTCTTATAGAATAAAACAAACTCCAAACCAGTTTGCAACTTAAGAATAATAATGTGGGATATACCATCATGTTCACCCAATGCCTAATAATTTTTCAAGGGAGCTGATTATTAAATGATGATTATAGAATATTTCCACTTATTTATCTATTCATTTATTTGTAATTAATTATGATATAAATTCTATAAACTGGACATGATTCAATATTAGGCTTATTGACTGTGGAAGTTAGATTTTAAGTGAGTTTATTTAGTCAGATATTTAAGTTAAAGATTTAGATATTTAAATTAGATTAATTAGTTTATCTAGTTAATAGGATTATTCAATTGTTTATTTTTATATTCATTTGCTCAGTTAAGATATTTATTTAAAGTATTCTTAATTAATTAAACATTCTTTTTACTTAGATATTTTAGTAAGATATTTATGCTAACAAATGAAATCAGAATATCTGAGATATTAAACAAATAACAAATGGCTATTATTTATAATAAAATCTTTACTATCTTATTTGAAAAAAGAAAACTTAAATGTCTTGCTATTATCAAATATCTATAAGTCTTAAAGAAGTGAGATATGCAACCATTATGTGGGGTTAAAATAAAATCATCATGTCAGACAACAATGCCAAGCCATTTCAGTAAAATAGTTAACCTGTGTCCATAATTGCTAAAATCTCATACAATGATTGTAAATTTACTGAAAAGATCAAGAGTCAGGAATTCCCTACTGTACACAAGAATCCTTTGTTTGTTGATACAGATTACCAGTTTAAAAAATGGACATTTGAACTGACAGGTAAAAAGCCCTCAACAACATAACCTGTAAGACACAGTTATCATTATAAGAAATGACCCAAGTTCAAATCCTAGACAAGGCTGATTGTATTTCACATTGGACCAATATTCTTGATAAAGTCATGAATCCAATTATTCTTTCTCTAGCTATAGGTAAATAGTATAGCAGAGTGGGCTTTTTAATCTTGATCTGGCCACTGGTCTAGGAGAAGGAAAACTCTGAATTCCAACCAGTTGTACTCTGATTAAAAATTGACCTTGTGTCACATCCTGCTTGTGGCACAGGGGTTGGGTGAATACATACTATATTGATTAAGCATAACCCTACCACAATATATGGTTTGGTTTCATTTGGTTTCTTTGTTTAATGGAATATTATCTTTTGTCTGTTATTTGATACCAAAGCAATCCTTGTAGAAGAACAGTAGTGGTATTATTCAATCCATAGCTGGGTGGGGTTCATTCCTTTATTGAAGGTATAAGTCTGAAAATGAACATAACATCATAACTGGAATCCAAACTCACTCACTATGATGTTACAGTCCAGCATGTTAGCCATTATGCCACAGGAACTTCCCATAACAGAATATATATAAATATATTGTAATGGGGTTAACTTTTGTAGATAGCTCACAAATTAAATTTGAATTTGAATCTGCATAAAAAGTTACCAATGGGTGCCAGAAAAAGAAAAGTACTTATCTCCTTACCAGCTGTGGATTTATCTTTATTTTATGCATTTAACTGTAATTCATTGCAGTTTATTAAATCAATTCTATGTTGTATAATGTGTTTGTTCAAGAAAAATTTCTATAGCTATCCTTGTGATGCCACTTTGATTATGAGAGTAATACCTGTTAGGGTCCCATTTATGGGTCAAATAGATCTGTTTGAAAATTATTAGTATTAGATAGGAATATTTGAAACCATATAACTGAATGCAAATTATTTGTATTAAGAAAAATTTCTCAAAACTATAATTCTTTTCAAAGGATTATTATTATTTGTTACTTGAAACTATATGATTTTTTGAAATACTTGAAATCATATAACTATGCACAAATTATTGATATAAGATAAAAACACTTGAAACCACACAACCATGTGCAAATTTTGGCAATTAGATGGCAATACTTGAAATCATTTAGCTGTGTATGAATTATTAAGATTAAAAGTAGTTGAAGCAATAATCATTTACAAATGATTATCACTCATTATATGAAACCACGTAATAAAAAAGACAGACTTCAGTATTAAATAACCCAACAAGGATTGAAATACCAACAAACCAACCTTGTGATTTGCAGAAACATATATGGCATAATAATTATCATTGTAGGAGATGAACTTGATGGGCTGAGTTCAAATCTCAGACATGGCTGTTTGTGCTTTATGTCACCTGAATGCCCTTGAGAAAAGCAAAAATTCTTCTCTTCTCTTTTCCTTACAGTTATTAGTTAATAGTAGGGCAGACTGGGCTCTTTAACCTTGGTCATTCAAAACCTTAGTAATATTGTTTGGAGAATCTGTAGCACATTAATGCACCATTCCTCTGTCATAAGCTCATGGAAAAAGTATGATTGGTCCTACACAAGCCTTGATCACTATAAACAAAGTCACCTGTGTTAGCAGATTAGCAGTTCACATCTTTAACTGAACTGTTGGACACTCATAAGAAAACTTTTTTCTTAATCCTTGCGACAAACTATCAACAAAAAATTATTATTGAGTCCTGATAAAACTGATAAAATTATAAATAGATCCCCTTTGAAAAGGGTTAATACTGCTTTTCACTCATCATAAAAAGTCCTTTTGAGATTCAGTAAATCACTAGTATATGTGTACACAAATCAATGCAAACTATTAAAGCAGGAAACTGCATTCTGCTGCTACATGAACAAGTTTTATATACACCCTCATACACTTGGGACAAAATAAGGCTAAAAAATATTACTACTTCTGTTCTATGAAAATGGCTACATTGCATATATATTTCAAATAACTAAAAGCAATAACTATTATGGAACAGCGAATAACAGTAAAATTACAGTGAAAGAATTGGTTCTCACCAAATTGCTGAAGTTAAGTATCAATAAACCAGGTTTGGAACTTGAATAGGTGATCACTTAGTAATGACAGATACTGTAAGCAACTTGAGGCTGGTGTGACAGATTAAGCAAATATTAGTAAATAATAATTATTCAGAAAGTTAGATATTTGTTGGGTCCAACATCTAATATCTTTGATTCCTTTATCAGTACTTCATTCATAATAAAGACACAGTAAAAGTTGAGAGATGAAATTCTTAAATAGAAATTCAGAACACTGCTTAAACATCAAGTTTGTGTGGATGCTGAAAAATTCCTTCCATCCTAAGAACATTTTTTTTCTTTTTTAGTTTTTATTGATTTAACTGTTGGAAGAGTTAAAGGAAAACTCTCAGTTTAATATAAAAGGAAATAACCTTTCTTTAAAAAAAAACATTGAATGAATTTTTGGAAGGGTAAAATTTATTTTTCATAAATATTTTGATAATTTTTTTTAATTAGATTTTTTTTATATTGAACTTTTCTAAAAGTTTACTTTTGTAAGCATAAAAGAAACTTGAGAAATGAAATGTTAAGTGTGTTGAACTGAGAATTTAACATACAGAATAGCATGAACGGTTCATGACTTGAGATAATTTCTTTCTTGGTCAAGTTGAGAACTTTTCAATGCCCCCTCATAATGATTGCAATATTTACTATTAATGGGAATAAACCTAAGTTGTATCATTTGCAATGAATGTTATATTAAAAAATCTTGGAATGCAGCGTAAAATGGATTTGCCTGATTTCTAATTAACTAAGGGTGTCTTTTGGTCACGACTGAAAGAAAAACACTTATTTACTAACCTAGTCCTGAATTTAAATTTCTTTTTGGTATTCTAATTTCTTTGACTGTGATTCAGTGCAGTTTATTAAAACAAATCTATGTTATATAATGTACTTGTTATGATATTATATTTTTCTCCTTTGTTCTATGAAAAAATTCCTATGCATACCTTTATAACCAACTTTCAACAAATAATACTATAATTATAATCATTGAATGCTGATTCAGAATTTAGATTAAACTGCTATACTGATTATATGAATCACACCAGTCTTGATACATTTATTTATTCATGACTCTATTTAATAACTTTATTAAACCTGAGCAGCCATATTTGTGCATCTACCAAGAATTACATATATCCAGATGGCCTGAATTCCAATCAGGGTATCCCCATTTCCGCATTGTTATTGCCTATCACTAGATATATTATTATTACCCTTATCTTATTCCTTGGGAGTTTTTCACACCTGTATTAGCTGGTGAGCTTTCACTGGAGACTGTATGATAGCAAGTCTCTCCAGGACGCTTCTGACTATTCTGGCTGATCTCAACAATGCTGTATCTGAATGGATATGATTCTTCCTTTGATTTTCAACTGTTCTAATCTCTTTTTCCATCCTTTGAGGATGTTCTGAGCACACCAACTACAATTGGTATCACTGTCATCCGCATGTTCCACTGTTTTTTTTTTTTAGTTCTCTGGTAAGGTCCAAGTATTTGTTTATCTTTTCCTGTTCTTTTATTTTTAGTCTGTGATTTGCTGGAATGGCAAAATCCACTTGGCAATAAGTTCTCTTTTTTGTCAATTAGCACTAGGTCTAGTCTTCTAACTAGAATTAAGTGACCCATTTGTATGGCAAAATCTAAGAGAATTTTATGAGTCTCATTTTGCATATACCATTTGGTAGTATAATCAAAATTCAATCTCTTGCACAATTCCCTATGGATCACCTTTCTCACCCAATCATGCCTAGTCTTGTGCTCCTTCTGTGCTAATTTGCTATATTACTATGTGATTAATCATTTCATTTCTTTCTTCACATAATCTACATTTGCAATTCTGTTATGTATTATCAATGTTTGATTTAACATAATTGGTACATATGGCATTGTTTTGTGCTGCTATGAAAAAAGCTTCTGGTTCTCTCTTTAGATTTCCCTTTTGTGTCCATGGCCACATCTTTTTATGTGCACTAAATTTAGTGTCAACCTTTTTTCTATCCTAAGTAAGGCACACTCTTCATTTCATTTTAAAATTTAAGAGACTATTTTTATTAGGTCCAGGCAGCCTTCCCTATGTAAACAGTTAGCTAGCCTTTTCATCTTCTATGTTTTAATTTCACCATGCTTAATGAATATGATCTCATATATATATATATATATATATATATATATATATATATACACCCATATATACATGCACATACATATAAAATAAACAAATACTGAAAACAATAATAAAAAAAACAGAAGAATCAACAATGTAATAGTCGATGGACTATTTTAATTATGATTAAAATTATACTTCTTTTCGAATTTACATGATGTTTAATATTCTTTTTAATTGTTAATTCTTTCTGGGTTTTTTTTCTCTGAGTCACAGATTTCTTTGAAAATCTTTCAAAAGTTAGACACTCCCATCCTCTTCTCATTTCTTACAATCACTAAATCTCATGGTTGAAGAGTGAAGAGGCAACTTGACCAACTAAGCTTTTCTCACACTTATATTTCTAAGAAAAAATATGTAAAAACATAATTAGCTCAAGATCTTCATCAGTGAAATTTAGATTATATGAATTTTGCTGTTCTTATTTCTTAGATACAAAATTCTATTTATAAATAAATGTGTTTTTACTGATGAAAGAAATGTACACTCAGCCCAAAGACTAATAAGTGGTGGTGGTGGTGGTGGTGGTGGTGGTGGTGATTATTATTATTATTACTATTGTTATTTCATATTCCACAGTTTTTTCAGTTACCTAGTAAGGTTGAGGTATTTATCCTTCTTTTCACTTTCTTTTAATTTTACTTGGTGGTCAGCCAGGACAGCAAAGTCCACAATTTTGCAAGTTCTCTTTTTTTGTTGATTATAAGGTCTGGTCTTCTGGTTGAGATTAAGTGATATGTTTATATGTCAAAATCCTAGAGGAGTTTGAGAGTGTCATTCTCTAGGACTGACGTTGGGTTGTGCATATACCATTTGTTCGTATGGTCAAATTTCGATTTCTTGCACAATTCTCAATGGATCACTTTATACACCCAGTCATGTCTAGTCTTATATTCTTTCTGTGCTAGTTTGCTGCATTCACTAATCATGTGATTGATGGTTTCATCTCTATCATCACATAATCTACATTTGCTGTTTTGTTGAGTCTTATCTATTCTTGCTCTGATATGATTGGTCCTTATAGCATTGTTTTGTGCTGCTATCAGGAGAGAATCCATTTCTCTTATCAATGTTTTCTCATCAATCTTCTTATCAATGTTTTCTCATGTGAGATGTTGCTTATTAGTTGCTTAAAACATCCATAGAGTTGTTTTTCTTCCCATTTTTGTTTTCTGGTTATTGTCATTCTGTTACTCCTTGTTTTGTCAGTATTGTTTCTGGTGGCTGTAATCAGTCTTTCTCCATGCTTTTGTATGTAGTCTTCAAGTCATTGTATTGATGCATCAACACAATCTTCAATGCTGGCAAGTCCTCTTCCTGCTTCTTTTCTTGGCACACATAGTCTGTCTATGTCATCTCTGGGATGTAATGCCTTATGCATGGTAATTAGCTTTCTTGTTAATCACTAAATTGAGAACTTTGACAAAGAAAAAGATTATATTGAAAATGACATTAGCTGTGTAAAATAAATGTTGGTTGGTAGGCTGATTGGTTGGTTTTACAGAATGTCAAAACTTTTTTAGCTAGTTTATGTCAAAGTCAGTATAGATTTATAGTCTCCATATAAAAATGAATCTTCATAACCCTTTTAAATAGATAAACACTTACTTATCTCAAAGAGATCAATTTGACCCATAGATGGGACCCTAACAGGTACTACCACTCTGGGTCAGAATGAACCTGGAAGTAATGGCAATGAAGGGGTGATTCCACCCTACCCTGTGATCCAGAACTGTTGCCTCATTGCAGGATTTAATTTAGTGTCATACTCGGGATACCTATTTTTGGATATGGGGAAGGAGTCTACCCTTCCACAAAGGATACAGTCAGTGTGTTTTAGACTCCAACAAACAAACACAGAGTTTTTTTTATCATTAAGCTACAGACTTATAGTTTTATATATATGTTGGGTGAGGTTTGGTTGGGTTTGGTTTTATGGCATATCAACCATTGAAGGTTATTTAGTACCAAATCCTGTTCATACATATATATCAAATATATATGATTTGTATACACGTTTTGTTGATAATATCCTCAAATGAACCCAAGATCACTTTTTTTGCATACAATTAAATGTTTTCAAATACTGCTATGTAACTAATAATTTAACATCAGTCATTTATGTGCACATATTTAAATAGACATTCATGATGTGTAAGAGATTAGTTTGTTGGTAATTTCATTTTTAA
Source organism: Sepioteuthis lessoniana (assembly GCA_963585895.1). Lineage (NCBI taxonomy): Eukaryota > Metazoa > Mollusca > Cephalopoda > Myopsida > Loliginidae > Sepioteuthis > Sepioteuthis lessoniana. Next base: position 14,262,980 of record OY757923.1, read on the forward strand.
ATGAGTTAGAACTAATTTTTCTGCACACTAATATTGCTGTTGTTTCTACTCAGTTAAATGGTTTCAATTATTGCTATATAACACTTATAATTCTATTCAACTTTACTCATTCATTTGCATACAGTTAAATGATTCTAAGTATTGCTATTTATCACTATCAATTCAATTATTGCCCAGTCAGCTGGGGAAGTAGAATTCACCAACTGCTTCTCTGCAGAGGGGTAAGACACCTACCCCTAACACAAGTGTCCTGGATATGACACTAAACAATCTGATGGTGAGGTTCCAGGAATGCTGGAGCTTTGGGGAATGTGGAGCACCCTTTCATTGCCATTGCTCCAGGTCCACTCTGGCCCGAAGTGGTAGCACCTGATAGGGTCCTATCTATGGCTCAAATAGAAGTAAACTGTGTACTAATGCTAAACTGAATTGTTTGAAATAGAACTTTTTTGATATTTAACTGAACTTTGACATTCAACTGTTTGTAAACAAAAACTATATTTATACTAAACTGAATTGTTTGGAATTTAATTCGCCATTAAATGACCTGAAATGGGTTGATATGCCATAAAATAAACCAACCAACCAATTCAATTAAACATCAGTCATTTGTTGACACACAGTTAAATTATCAAGCAGTTCTGTTTCAAACAATTCAGTTTAGCATAAGTCATTCGTTTGCACTCAGTTTAAATGTCCAAGAGTTCTATCTAGGACACTTGTTGTGGTGGGGGATCTTACCTCTCAGCAGAAATGCAGTTGGTGTATTCTACAGCCCCAGCTGATAGGGCTGATCAGGTGAGGTGAGTCTGAATAGATTCTATCCTGTTGCTTGTAGCTGTAGAATATGCTGACTGTGCCTTTACGGAGGAGTAATACCCCACCCCTAATGGAGGCCACCTGTTGGCTATGGGTGGAAATTTGTAACACCTAAGGATAGTGTTAAATATAAAGAATTCAGACTACAACACTCAGTATACGGAGAGACACCCTTTTGTACTCGTCCTCATTCTCCTAACACATAAACAAGTATGGCTGTCTGTTTACTTCCGGTCCTAGAAAACGAGGTAACTTGAGAGTATCAGGGGAGGTAACTTGCATGATTTAACAGTTCTTCCCCCTTTTTCTTTTCATTTCTGTTGGGCATAAGTTCTGCAAAAGAAAAAAGGAGAGTGTAACAACATTAAACAGAGGATTCTTTCGGCTCAGACATGAACCCCAGGATCTTAAATGAAGGCACTCCTTTCTTTGTCAAGGAGTTGGCAATTTGTGTGTCAGTTGGTACCCAAGAGATCTCTGTAATTTCTGTTCTTTCAAGCATCTCTCTCAAAACAGCTATCTCTATGCGAAGTCTCTTATCCAGAATTTGGGTTGAGGAATGTGCAGAATCATAGAGACAGGAATTATCTGTTTTGCAAAAGATTTTCATATTGTCAATATTGTCTTTCACTTGCAATATTTCTAACAGCAATTTTCTATAAAAAATACTGGCCTCTGCTATGTCAACCATAGCTAAAGTCTCTGCAGCGAGAGTACTTTTGACAACTCTTCTAACACGCTTGAATTGCCAAGCAATAGGCATATACTTGTCATTGCTTCCAACCAGAAAGATTACATAACCTCCTTGTGAACCTCCATCAGTTAAATTGCCAAAGGAGGCATCACTGTATGCAACAATTTTTAGGTGTTTAAGATTTCCTAAATCTGGAATATCTATATGAAATTTTTCTTTTTTTGCTTTTTTTACCACTCTGTTAGTGTGTTTTAGACATTCTACATTCTCATGTTTAAGCATTGAACTTAATTCACTAACATCGTAGCTAAGATCAGGTCTAGTTTGGGTGGCTAGCCAATTAAGTTGACCAATCAATTGTCTGGTTTCAGTTACTTCAGTTGTAGATATTGCCTCTCTCAAATTTCTGCTTCCTTCAACTGGGATACATTTTAATTTCTTTACATATTCATTCTGTCCAATTTTAATGTTATCTTTGCTCTCCTTTATGCTCAATCCTGTGTACTAGAACTCTGAAACTTCTTCGGATTTAATTTTAAACAAGTGACGAAGTCTTTCCATGACCTTGGCCTGAAAAATCTCTGACCCAGCAAAGCAAAAATCATCAACATGAGTTACAATTATTCCATGCTGTTTGTCTCCAAAATACTATGTAATATGGCTTGATCATATTTTGAGACTACTGCTCCAGACTTCAATAATTCCTCCCTAAGAGTCAGGTACCAGGACCTTGAAGCATCAGATAAACCATATACACACTTAGAGAGCATGGACTTCTTTAGGAGGTTCCAAATAGACCAATTGGTCTAACTCTTTGCCTGTAAGAACGCTGTTTTAATGCCCATTGACTTGCATGTCCAATGGTTAGATGCCATTATGGCCAAAGACCTTCCTTGGAGCATGTTGGAGAATTATTTCTTATATTTCCAGCATCCCTGTCCTGAAAGCCTCTGGCCACAAGTCTAACCTTGCAAACTTGTTTGTTGTTTACATTTTTATGAGTGTAAACCCATCTTGTAGAATTTCTGGGTTGGCTTTGGTCAGATACTTGGGTGTAGACTTTATTTTTGATCCAGCTTTGGAGTTCATTCTCTCTTGCTGTTTCCAGGTCACAATCAAAAGAGGAAATCATAATGTTTTCTTCATCACCAGAGGTATGTTCATCATCATTTGTTGGTTTAATTTCACATGTTTTCCATTCTCTTACTCCATGCTCAAAATCTAGCCAAAATGGTTCACCCTGTTCCATAGCCACATTCATTAAATGCTTGTTCTTGCCTGTGGCTTTGCCTGCCCCTACTTATGACATTCAATATTTTCCATTCCAAATCATCATCATTGGCAAGTTTACACTCAATTGTTTGTCCTGGTTTGGGAAGCTCAATCTTTTTTTATTGGAGTTTTGTTTGGGTAGCCCATTTCTCACAGTTTGATGTTGTTCAACATGATCACTTAGGGTCCCAAATTCTTCTTCTACATTATTCTATCCAAAAATTGAAATGTTTGAAGTTTCTTTAGGTCCAACTTGTGAAGTAGTGGGTTCAACCATGGATTCACTTTCACAGGAATTTTGATATACTACTGGATGAGGCACTAGACGACAAGTGTGCACTTTTACATATGTGCCCCCATGTTTAACAAGAACCTGTTTGTGCTCCCACCCTATAACAGTTCCTGGACCAAGCCATCTATCACAGAGATTTCTCTTATAAAAAACATCACCATTTTTGTATGAGTTGTACTTGTTCTCACTTGATGTTGAAGTGCACATCTTAATTTTTCCGAAGACTCACACATTATAAACTGTTTTCTAGCAGCATGCATAGGATTGAGGTTACTGGCAACAACCTCACTGGTGGAGACACCTTCTAATGCAGGGAGTTTGTCAATCAGAAAGGAGGGTAGGTTGGGATTCCTGCCAAAAACAAGTTGGTTGGGACTAAATCCATGAACACTGTGCAGTGTATTTTTGGCACTTATAGCCCATGCTAGTGCTATTTCAAAGCTACAATGTGTGTCCTCTAGAGCCTTCTTCACCATTTCTCCCAATATCCCATTATGTCATTCATTTAACCTGTTACTCCATGGGCTTTCAGCAGCAGTAGTATGCACAACAATATTTAAATTCTGTGCTATGTCCTGAAATGACTGGTTGTTGAATTCCTTGCCATTATCAGTCAAGATAGCTTCTTGAGTTCCAAAATATGTTATCCAGTGCTTAAATATAGCACTGATAATGTCAGAACTCTCTTTACTAGAAATCCTGACTCCAACACTGTATCTAGTCGCATGGTCAACCAGGTGCAGTACTTTGTTACCACTTATTTCTTTGATATCCATGGCAACATTTTCATTAAAATATGATCCTAATGTAAATCTAACAATAGGTTTAGGTTCAGTCTTTTTGTAACGAATGCATACTTCACAGGAACTTGGGAGTGTTTGCAAAATCTTTATAAATTCAGGATCTGTCACTCCTGCATTTTTAACTAAGTCACATAATTTCTTACTACCAGGATGACTAAATTGTCTATGTAACTTTGTTGCAATTTCAATTTTTTCTGCCGTATTTTTAGAGGAGATTTCTTTAATAAAAAGTATGTGTTTGAACTTACGTTTGTCTGGTAGAGGTTTGGTAATAGGAATATAGTAATGTCCAGACGATGTGCAACTCAATGGAATTTTCTTTTTTAACATCATAATGCTGTCATCCTCAAAATTGAGGCAAGTTCCAGCTCTTTTCATGGCATCTTTGCTCAAGAGAAATGTGATGCCAGAGTCCACAACATCAGTGATAATACTGACTTCAATATCAGCAATAACACATGGTAGAATCACCTTGTAGAGTGAGTTCAGTTTATTTCTGTCACTGAATTTAAAGGTTCTCACTCCTTTTTTCTTTACTATTTTTTTCTTTTGTGCATCCGTTAATGTTTCAAGAAAACATTTATACCACTTTGTTCCACAAATGGTGCGGGATGCACCACTATCTAGAACTGCAGAGCCAAGCGTCTCACTCCAAAAAATGTCACTGCTGTTCTCGCGTTTTTGCTGACTCATAAGAATCACTTGGACCACAGAAGAATCCTTCTCTTTTTCTCCGCCATGTTTATTCCTGCTACTATGAACATAAGGACAGTCATAAGACCAATGAAACCTTCAGCCACAATTAAAACATACAGTAATGTTGCCTGCCAGATCTAGTGGGTTTAATTTCTTTTTGTTAGAGGAGCGTGTTTTATTCTTATCGCCCAGTCGTCTTCCACCGCGGTTTATCTTTCCTCGCCAATTATTGAAACACGAATCACCTCGATATGAGGAGCAACCATAATATACTTCAGTAGGGTCCATTTGGTTATTTTCTACATAGTTAATAACATCCATTTCATTTTTTACCACGACAGGTGAAGTATTGGGTGATGAATTGTCAGAAGAATGTTTATGCATAATCTTTCGTAATTGTCCTGACATGGAAGATAGCGTTAACTCGCCGACAGTAGCCTCAACCAATTTTTCGTTATCCGGGGTGAGGTTAGCACTCTTTAGTGCTCTAAAGGCAAGTACAGGTTCTGGTAAAAGAATGTTAAAGTCTTTTAATTTGGTGACATGTCGGCCAAAGTCAATCAGAAAATCTTCCAATGACGTCCCAGGCAGTCTCCGATAGCCTCCAAAGGTTTTGTATGGTCAAAAGGCAGACTGGTTTTTATCTTCCAGAAAAAGTGTATCCAGTTTTTCATACAAATTTTTCATTCCATCCTCAGAATTAAGAACCACAGTGTCCAATTCCAAAATAGCTTCTCTGGCTTTTCCTTCCAATGATAAAAATACTATGGGGGCCCTTTTGGTTTTATCCAGTGATGTGGCTAACATCTCCTTCCTCCATGTACTGTATTTATCCTTAAGCAATGCGGGTGGAGCAAAATACTCTGAAACCATGGTGTCATTTAGCTCTGCTACCAATGTTAAATATAAAGAATTCAGACTACAACACTCAGTATACGGAGAGACACCCTTTTGTACCTGTCCTCATTCCCCTATCACATAAACAAGTCTGTTTACTTCCGGTCCTAGAAAAACATATTCTTTTCTCAAGAGTATCAAGGAAGGTAACTTGCATGATTTAACAGATAGGATCCTGATGACTGAACAGTCCATGGCCCAGGTACTAAGAGGTCACATAACTTGCAACACTCCTCTTCAGTCCTTACTCAGACTTGACAGGCATTCAGAGGGACCCAATCCAATCAATCCACTTGTCATGTCAAACCCTAGCACTTATATGATTAAGTCCTGATCATATTCTTCAAATTGTTCTTATGGGAAACAAACACCCACCCTTTTAATCTTATAGGTGCTAAAAAGTGGTAGCTGAGGATTAACCGCATTGAGAGAAAAATTATTTCTACCAGTTTATTAAAACATATGAAATCATATATACAAAAACAAGATTTGGCATTAAATAGCCCATAAGGGTTGATATGCCATTAAGCAAAATAAATTACCTGACTAAATTTCATTTTGTAAAATAATAAATTCATTCTGACAAAGCCATCCCTATAGTGAAACATGTCAATCTGATTTTCTATGCTATCTTCCTCTTTTTCTCACATATATGCATGCATACATATGTACAGTCAAAAATGTTCTTATTCTGCCGTAAAAGCCACAAATTATGGACTAATCAAGAACTTTTCTTGAAGACCATAATCAAAATCTAAATTCTTTGCCAGAAATGGTATTTGTGGGTTCTACTTGATCAGGTCATTGCATTTTTTGCTTAAAAACTCCACCCAAACCAAAGAATTAGTCATCCACTTGGTTGCAGAGCAAATAAGATGAATGTAGATGAACCAAAAGAAAGCCTCAAGACTTCGAGAAAAGGCAATTGGACAAAATGATTGCCAACAGTTTTGCTGAGTAAGAGGTAATTTGGTTTAATGTAATGGTTAGAGTATCGGAGTGCAGACTAAGGGGGCTAATGTTTTACTTATCCCACTTTATCAATGATATATACTACTAGATGTTAAGCTTGAAAAAAACAAAAAATTCTTTTAAATCAGGACTGAAGACTCTTCTCTTCATATGGCTTTGTACTTGTCAAATAAGTGCATAAAAATGACATACAAAATACTAATATATATTAATACAATTACTCCTTTTAATTTTGTCACACAATAGGTTCTTATCATTAAAATATCTGCTCTTTTGTCCGGTAGATATAAAATGATTGTATCAATGATCAATTCAATAACTTACTTATTACTACATACAATCCACATACCATACATTAAAATAGACACATTTCATTTATATTGTAAGAAACTGAGTTGCCAGCCAAGAGTTGAAGGAGTGAACTCAAACAATTTCAGGTGTTAACAAATGTTCTTAAATGCCTATAAAATAAAATCATTACATATTGGGCAACCTCCTACTATTAATAGAAGAAGAAGAAGAAGAAGAAGAAGAAGAAGAAGAAGAGGTAGATGGTGGTGGTGGTGGTGGTGGTGGTGGTGATAATGATGATGATGATGATTTTGTGTGCAGTATTCATATTTTATTAATCTTACAAGAAATAGCAAATGAACAAAATAGGAAAACTCTTTTTCATCATATTTATGTTGGTTTTTATATAAACTTATTAGGTTTTATTTCAAATACAATCTGATCTTTACGAGGCATAATATCTTCATGAAGATTTTTCAAAAACTTGTAGGGTTCCTTTCTCTTTTGGTGCCCTGAACATGTGCTTATTTTGCTTATTGGCTAATCCAGCTCAGTTGGTCATTCTCTTTATCAAAAGATAAAGGTACCTTCAACTGTGATTGTAACCCTGAAAAAGGATATCTCCTACTTTCAAACAGTACTTGTAAAATCTATGTTAATGATGGATAATAAATCTCAACAGAAAAATGTTTTCAGTCTAAAAAATATTGAATAAAATTTTTAAAAGTTGGTTTTTAATATCATTAAAAAAAGTTTAATTTTAAAGGCTTTAATTTACACATCCAGGATTTAAAACAAAACAAAACAAATAAATAAAAAATTATGTCCTTGGTTTAATGCAGACCATTTTAGAGGAAAGAATTTTTTTCAAAAGAAAGAAAAAAGGAAAAACAATTTTTTATCTAAAATCAAATGTATCACTGAAAGAGTGGTTGTCTACATTATAGAGAGCTTGGAGTATGGTGGGGGGATGTTTTGTTTCTATTAATATTTTTCAACTACTTTTTTCTCAAGTTGTTCCAAGTTTCTGATGTCATGTGATACCAACTTCTTGACATTCACATTTCCTTTAATTGTAAACATTTCATAGATTTTTTATGTGCTGCTGCTGCTGCTGCTGCTGCTGCTGCTGCTGCTGCTGCTGCTGCTGCTGCTAATAATAATAATAATAATAATAATAATAATAATAATAATAATAATAAGAAGAAGAAGAAGAAGAAGAAGAAGAAGTAGTAGTAGTAGTAGTAGTAGTAGTAGTAGTAGTAGTGAATTTTCAGTTTTATTTTTTTATTTCTTACCATCTTTCACAGGGTCTTTGTATTCTATATATTTATGTTTTTTTTCTTTGTCATTTGAGTGATATTTTTCAGTCACATTGATAGCAATCTCATAAGGAGATGATCTATCCCTCAAAATGCACTTTTTTGTATTTTGTATAGGCTGGTACTGCTAGGTATCTTGTTAATGTGTTTATCAGTACCTTTCTTAATCATACCCAGGGCTCCCACTATTACCAGCATTGGTAGATTTAAGGTGTCACATTTTTATTTCCTGGTCTTTGTATTTACTTCTTTTAATATATTCTTTGATATGTTATTATCTGTTGGCACTGCTATATCAATTAGAAGGCATGTTTTTCTTTTATAGTCTTTAACTACTATATCTAGTCTATTACTCTTTATTTTTCAGTTTGAAGAACAAAGTCCCAAAGAACAATTGCTCTTTTTGCTTCTGTTACTGGTTCTAGTTGGTATTTACACCATTTTTCACAATCCAATATTTCATAGTATTTACATACTTTTCAATGAATATAATGTCCAATTTTATCATGCCTTTCTTTACATTATTATCATTATTATCATTTTTACTCCTTTCTGAGTTTTTCACACCAGCATTAGCCAATGGTTTCTCACAGGAGTTTGAGTGACAGCAAGTCTCCTCAAGTTTCCAGGACTCTTCTCAGTATTCTGGCCGATCTCAATAATGATGTAGTTTTGATGGTCTCTACTCATCCTCATTTCTAAGTCTTCCAGTCCTTGTACTAATCCTTTGGTGACTGTACCAAGAGCACCAATTACAATTGGTATCATCATCACTTTCATGTTCCACAGGTTTTTCAATTCTCTAGTAAGGACAAGGTACTTATCTTTCTTTTTGCATTCTTTCAATTTTACTCCGTAGTCCAACAGGAACAGCAAAGTTCTCTTTTTTTTGTTAATCATTACAAGGTTTGGTTGTCTGGCTAGGATTAGGTGGTCCATTTGTATCTCAAAATCACAGAAGAGTTTGTGCATCTCATTCTCCAGAACAGATTCTGGGTTGTGCATATACCATTTGTTCATATGGTCAAATTTCAATTTCTAGCATGATTCCCAGTGGATCACCTTGCCCACCTAGTTGTGTCTAGTCTTATACTCTTTTTGTGCCAGTTTGCTGCATTCACTTATTATGATGGATCATTTCATCTCTATCACCACATAACCTACATCTGCTGTTTTGTTGCATCTTATCTATTCTTGTTTTTATATGACTGGTCCTCATGGTGTTGTTTTGTCCTCTTTTAAGCTTACCCTTTTTTAGCCATGTCTACATTTTCTCATGTGTGATTTTGCTTGTTAGTTGCTTAAAACATCCATACAGTTGTTTTTTCCCCATTTTTGTTTTCTGGTTATTTCCATTCTGTTAATTCTCATGTTGTCTATATTGTTTCTGGTGGTTGTAATCAGTCTTCCTGATGAAATGCTAATTAGAATCCTTCACTTCAGCTAGTTGGCTAGAGCTGTAGAATACACCTACAGCATTCCTGTAGAAGATTAAGTCCCCTTCCCCCAATGAGTGTCCTGGATATGACCAGAGCACCTATGTTTTATCCCAACCATACTTTTCGATCTTCACTTGCCACAAGTTTTGAACCCTTATCTTTTAGGTGCTAGAAGGTGGTGGCTGAGAGTCAATTGCATTGAGAGAATAGGAAGTTGACCACTGCTGAAAACCTCTAATTGGCACTGGCTTGAAAACCAACTCCCAGCTCAAGTATACTGGTCATGTATCCCTGTCTCAACCAAAGTGAATGGGTTTCCCCCTTGGTATATTTCCAACACAAGTTGGACTCCATGGTGGGTGGTGGAACACAGGGCCAGCAAAAAATAAACAGCACTTAGCATCTTCAAACAAAAAAATAAAACAAAACCTGTCAGAATCAGACTCAGAGAATGAGGCAGCAGTCTTCCCCAGATTCATTGTCATTGAATCTTTGAAGGAGGTCTGCCTTGCTAAGTTCTTCCTTTTCCTCAAAGAAAAAGTTATTTCAACAAGGGCCACTCCAAAAAAACTTAAGGAAAACCAGGAACGGAAGCTTACTTGTCGAGCTTGATGGCTGGAGGCAGGCAGAAAACATATTAAAAATGAAAACCTTTCATGTGACAAAATGCAAAGCCTATATGCATGAAAAACTCAATGCTTCCAAAGGAATTATCTGAAGTAGGGAGTTGATGCTGGCTACAGAAAAGGAGATTGTAGAGCCGGGGGAAAACAAGGAGTTACAAACATAAGAAAAATTTCCATTAGAAAAGGCAAAGAACGAATCCAAACACTTACATCCTGACATTTAACCAGCCCCATACTCCCTAAGAGGTGAAGATCAGCTATTGTCTTGAGAGGGTTGAGCAGTATGTCCCAGCACCCTTGAGGTGCTTCAAATGTCAAAAATATGGACACCACAGGGAAGCCTGTACAGGATGATTTACATGTGCCAAATGTTGTGAAAAGAACCCAGACCTCTTAGAGGAAGATTGTTTGAAATAAATTACATATGCAAACTGCTAACAAGATCATCCAGCTTATGCAAGATCTTGTGATGTTTACAAAAAAGAAATACTTGAGGTAAAATACAAAAGGAATATGTCCTTCCTGGAAGCAAGGAAAATAGTAGGGACCTACATGGGAGAAAACAGCTATGCCTATGTTGCACAGAGGATGGATACAGTCAATCAAGACAACAAATATAGAACTCTCATGGAGAAATTGATCCAATTGGAATTGAATGATTGGCCAAAGATTCAGGGGCACCTGAAAAAATTACACTCGGGTGAATTTTACCAAGAACCAACTCAACAACAAGTTAAGCATAAAGAGAAATCCAATGAGGAAGTCCAAGCAAAAATACTCATAGGATCTACCACTCCAACACAAACTACTACCCCTCCTAAAAGTGCAAAATCTCCTCCAACAAAATAGCTCTTACATAAGTCACCAATCCATCCACCCAAAACCATCAAAGACTGACTCAAAAACTTGTCTCCCAAAAAGCCTGAACCACTTAAACAAAAACCACAAACTCCCATTGGCCAAGCTGAGAAAATACTGATGAACCCCAAAGTGAACAATAAAAGACCAGGAAGTACATTCAAACTACTCTCAACCAAATTCATTACAGTCCCTTCAACATCAAGAACAAAATCACCTATTAGAATGAATAAACAGTGCAATGATTAGGGATCGACAAAACCCCTACAAAGAACCTATTGTATAGAAAGTATGGATAGCAACACAGACCACATAGTTTCCAGCCTTAATCTTGATGAGATAAAAATAACTACAATACTTGAAACCATTTAGCAGAGGGCAAACAGATAAGCTCACTCTCTTTTTTTAAATGTTAATCTCTCACAAATCATTCATATCTATATGAACGTACATAAACTAATGACTGATGTTAAATTGTTACTGTTACATCGCAATTCTTGAAACCATTTAACTGTATGCAAACAAACAATTAAAACTAAATAGAATGATTCATATTAGATTGAAATACTTGAAACCATTTTAACTGAAGAAAAATTGGCTTGTATAAGAATGTTATTTGCAAAATATTTAACATAGAAGTCGAAAAATGATTTGGCTTTAAACAACCTACAATAGTTGATATAACATAAAACCAAACAAACTTACAGACAGTAACCATTTGACAGTCTGCAAACAGATGACTGATGTTAAACTAAATTGTTAGTGTTAGATTGCAATACTTGAAACTATTTAATTATAGTCAAACAAATCAGCTCTGGCTTGTTTAAAATGTTATCTTTAAATTATTTGTTTAGAAATATAAGGTTTAATATATGCAAAAACAGAATTTGGCATTAAATAATCTACAATGGTTGATGTGCTATAAAACCGAACCAACCAAACAAACAAGATCTTAAAATATATTTTACAGAAAATGTTTTACATCTGAAAAAAGTTAATTAAATTTTTAAAAGTTGTTTTTTATATATTCATTTTTTATTCTTAAAAGTTTTTTTAATTAAAAAAAGATTTTAAAAAAAGAAAAAATTATATCAATTATTTAATACTAACCTTTTTTTAAGGAAAGAACTTTTTTTTCAAAGTAATAAAATTTTGTTTTATTTTTATTTAAAACTCAAGAGATTTTCTTTTTTACATCAAATGTGCTTCCAGTAAAATAAAGCTATCAATTATTTTTAAGTTAGTAATATATTATTAAAAATGTGTAATTATTAAAAATAAATGCATTAAATTGATTTGGCTTATCTGTGAATAAAATGAAAGAAGCAATTTCAAAGCAATAGAAAAAAATGTTTCTTTATATGTGTTCAATTCTCACTAGCTTTCATATCCAGAGTCTTTGAATCCTTCCATGACTTGAAAGATTGTGCACCTGGCATGAATGCCTGGTAGTCTCTAGAAATTGACACCTCTGTTCCCAGGGCTTTCCTCCCAGATAGTACTTGCCCTCTCACTAAAAAAGACAAAGTGCCTGGTGCTTCAAGGGGAATGCCAACAGAACTGAGCAATATTTTTACCAGCTTCCAGGAGATATGCTCCCTACAGAGCATTCCTACAATAAACTGACTTTGTGTCATAGGAAGTTGATTAAATACCAAGTCTATGAGTGAGGGTCATAGCTGATTCATTGCACTAGGATCCAGAAGGTTAGAGTGAGACAAAAAGTTTCTTAAGTAGAATATAATATATAAAAGTTTAATCAATTTTCACAAAACTTATATCATTAAAAAGATGGAAAACTAATTTGATATAAAAGATATTTTCTTCCAATTTCTTAATACACATAAATGTAAAGAAAATACAAATGAAAACTTAAAAATTTCATGAAAAACCATGGATAATAAAAATGAGTTGTTCTAATTTTTAAAAGATTTTTAATACTTAGCTAGTTTTTATTTTTAATCAATGAGTAATATTTCTACTTGAAGTTTTCAGTGAAATGCAAGTTCACTATGGCTTTGTAGAATAAAAGGACGTTCTAATATGAATTTTTTGTTTTGACCAATTTTCACTGTTTATTGTGGATGTTATCACAGAAGAAAACCTATACCTCAAATGCAAGATATCCACAAAAGGCTCAATTGAACACTATTTTCCTATTCTATATTAGATGTAAAGAAGATGAATGAAGGACAAGGGTGTTTTAGCAGTGAGTATGTGATGTAGGATAAAAACAGTTTCTCATAGCTTCATAAAATACACTTCAAACACAGTTTGTGTCATAATTAACCTAGGCTTAAGAACAGCATTAAATATTAAATTTACATTAAATTCATTGCATAGAATTTTTTTTAAATTCAAAAACATAAAATATTCAATTCTGCAACTAAAGTTTTGAATTCTGAATTTTTATTGATATATTTTGTTTTATTTTCAGTAAAAAAAGATTTTTTAATTATCTTTAATTTCTAAATATTCTAATTATCTATTGAAATCTACTTATTTTTTTTTCGGAATAAATGTTCAGTTAAAAAAAGATTCTTTTACTAAATTAATCCTGATTATTTATTTATATTTACTTATCTTTTTTTTCTTTTTCTTAACTTTTTCAGAATGAACTGATGCTAATTGGAATTAAAGATGTACAAGATATTCTTCTCATCTCTTTTAGTTTCACATGATTGATTTCCATTGCTGGCATTTGATTGATCCTACTTTGAAAGGAATTATGCACCAAGAAGTCACCATCAACATTTGCCCACTTTTTAAACTGAAACTTCTGGTCTCACACACGTATTACCAATATCATAAAGAAAAGATAATAAAAACAGTATCCAATGAATATGATCCACAATTTTAAGTGATACATATGTATGACACATTTTGAAAATTTCATTTAACTCTTTCAACATGGAAGATATTTTTTGTTAGAGCATTATCATTACATTATCTCTTAAAATAAAATCAACTTTTCAGCCTTCTAATGCTGATAAGTTTCAATGATAAACTCTACAAATAGACATTTGTAAAGAAAGAGTTGAATTGATGGTTCTTAATGCCATTGAATAACAACAAACAAACAAGCAGTTCTAAAGTTAAAAAGCATGAATATCAGATATACATAGTTGAAAGTATCTATTTTGTTTAAAGACAGAAACAGCTGGAAAAACAAAACTGATCATTTTGTAAGGCATCTAAACATTTTTCTTAATCATTTTGAAATTGATAAAACAACTAGAAAAGAAAGCAGTTGATTTTTTTAAGTTAATAGCTTTCTTGCCTTTCTGCTAGAAGTGAAAGAAAATTAAAATCCATCTCTTGCCATCAAAAGCCACACCAGCTCACACATGGTTTAAAGCTGCTTCTGTTTCTTAAAAATAGAAAAACAATATCCTGGAAAAGAAAGAAATGTATCATCTCTTCATACATCATTAAAAATGTGTAATTATTTTAAAAAGTAAATGTATTAAATTGATTTTACTCATCATTGAATAAAATAAAAGAAACAATTATGAAACAATTAACAAATGTTTGTAAATGGTTGTGTAGACATGAGAAATCTTGAAATAAGTTTCTTGAATTGAAAAAAAAATAGTTTATGAGTTTTGAAACAATATACAGACTCTCAGATTTCAGTATAAATACTCTTTTTTTCAATACTTCATGGTAAAAAATAGAAAGAATGGAAATCATATATAATTGAAAAATATAATAAAAAGATATATGTCAATAGACTTTTACAAGTATAGTTAAAAATGAACAGCATGTATTAGTAATTCTTTTTGTTAATAATGATTATGTACTATAAATCAAACATTATTGATGATGACAACTACTTAATCTTGTAAAAATACCAAATATAAAAATATATGAGTTACCATAGTAAAAATACATACAAATACAAAAATTTATAATTACTTATATATATGTATATATCTATACATATATTACAAAAAGTATATATATATATATATATATAAAATCACAAACTCAACAAAATATACATAATAAATACAAGATAAAAACTATAGATGCTTTTGAATAGATAAATATATGCACATCCTGCAAGGACTTGTTTATCTACCACTTAAAAATTCAGATACAAAGTCTATTCATTGGCTTTATTTGAGCTGAATATTTGTGGGTGGCAAACACTAGCTTTAAATTTAAAGCAAAATAAAAATACTGAAGTATTTGGAATACTAAACCAAACTTCTTCCCCACCCTAAAAAGGATTTTAAAAACTTAAAACTAAACTGAGCAAATTCAAAATGAGTTCTTCAGGTGCTTCCAACATCACAGAGAGGAAAGATGAAATAAACCAATCAGAAAAAGGTCACTCTAAAGATGAGGTCAAGAAGGAAACTAAAAGTGATGTCAAAAGTCAGATTCCAGTCAAATGTGAAGAAAAAAGTGAAATGAAAAGTGAGGGCAAAAGTCAATTGAAAAGTGAAACCAAAGGTCAAACTAAAAGTGAAGCCAAATGTCAAAACAAAATTGAAGCCAAAACCCAGCACAAAGATGAGGATAAAAGTGAATTAAAGAATGAAGGCAAGGGACTGGCTAAAAATGAGGTTAAAAGTCAAGCCAAAGGGCAAGTCAAAGGTGAGAGTAAAGGTCAAGCTAAAGCAGAGGCTAAAATGGAAATGAAAAATGAGAGCAAAAGTGAAACCAAAATTGAGACAAAAAGTGAAATAAGCAGTGATGTCAAAAGTCAAACAAAAACTGAGGTCAGAAGTGAATCAAAAAATGACATCAAAGGAGAAATCAAATCTGATGCTAAATCTGAGACCAAAGCCGAGACAAAACTTTCACTTCGGACTAAGTATGACCCGGGAACATCAAATGCAGGCAATCTTCGATTCATCAATGATGAATTACGGAACCATGTCACAAAACTACGAAACCAACTTGAGGCTGAAAAGGGAAATCTGAAGCAGGCCCATCGTCAGAAAGTTCTTGAAATAAAAAATGTCCGAGAACAAGAACAGAAGAAGACACTGGCTACTATTATTGAACTCAAAAAGAAATTTCACGAGGATAAAATGCGAGAAGTGGAAAATGCCAAGGAGACCCTGACTCAAAAGTTTGAAATTGAAAAGTCCAAAGCCCTGAAACTAAAAGATACTGAAATGTTAAAAGTAAAACAAGAGCTTGATGTAAAAGAAAAGATGTTGAACAAACTGTTGTCCCAATCAAATGCCAATAAGGGCACATCTGACACAGGAAAAACAAAACTTTTGGATGAGTTGAGTGAACTACGAAGCACCAAGAGACAATTAGAAGAGTCATTGTCACAGGCAACAGTTGTGGAAAAGCACCACAGTGAAAATCTGAGGAAATTGTGTGACAGTTATGAGACAGAACTTGTTCGTGTTCGGAGAGATTCACATTTGGAGATACGGCAATTGGTAAGTAGTAAAGTATATATCTTAGCATGAACCCATGCATGTGTTTGTATATCTATTCTTTATAATAAGAGAAGTAATAAGTCATTACTGACAATGGATAAACTTTGTTTGTGCATGATTGCTAATTAAACATATTGAGTATTGCCAAGTTATACATAATTTCACCAAAGACCAAAATGTATGAATGTAGTTCACAATCATTATAAACAGATAAATATTTCATACTTAGTTATGATATCAATGTCTCAAGTTCCAATGTATTAATGAAGTTCACAACCACGAGTCTGTATATTTTATTCTTTATGAGTATTACCAAATTATGCAAACTTCTTCCATTCTATCTGAAGTATTGTGAAGGAAGAGATGCACAGAGAAATACAGAGTTAAATCCTTTATTGGTTGAACAATACCATCCAGAGTATATACAATATTCACAGTTTCTCACCGTAAGAGTGTTATACCAAGTGTCACTATTTAACAACTGTCGACCACTACATGTGAGACAACTTTGATACTTCAAGGTCGTATGAGCCACGTCACGCACTATCATTAGCTTAGAAAACTGAAATGTAAATCAAAATCCGGCTCAAGGAGACATCCTTCTCTTGGATAACATCAGAAGTATGGAGAATGAAGACTTGCTGTATGGGCAAGTTTTCCATACAACAATGCTCAGACCCAGATGTAGATCATATATATGCCACTATATATATTAACAAATTATTTAAGGAAAGAATTAAAAAGTGCTTCTGTAGCAGAGCAAGTTTAAAAC